>CM053029.1:578167596-578868507 GCA_028564925.1 Lithobates sylvaticus
ACAAGTGAAAAGTCCATAGAGACACCAAACAGTTGCTAACATGCTCTCCAGACCACAATATTGGAGACAAGCACAAAACAAAAAAAACAGAATTACATTGGCTTCTAAGGCCATCCAGTTAAACAAATGACATAATCGACATGCTATCAGCAGTTGTGTAGCTAGTGACACATGACTGCAGTGGCAGCCATGCCCATAAATTGTTGCAGCTATAATCGCAAATAGGGATGAGGTTCCAATTCTACACATTTTCCAATAATTCTTGGTAAAAACAGAGGTTTTGTTGCATGCATTTGCAAATATATGTGGAAGCCACACTATTTTGTATAGGCTCCTCTGTGCATTGTTGTCCCTAACCAGAGGGGCTCTTCCCACTGATCCCAGGGCTCTTTAATCCCACTGTATGGCCCTTTATTATGATCCTGCAGAGGGACCCTATCAGATGTTCTGCAGCGGGCCCTCTTCTTGCCATTTTGGGCCCTCCCACAGTGGCGGAATGCCAGGGTCTGGTCACAAGTGGGACCATTGCGACCCAAGTAGTTCCGCCACTGGTGTCAGTAGTTTTTTTTATATTTGTTGTTTTATTTTTTAATTATTTTTTACCATTTAATTGTATTTTTTTACAATATTATATTTTATTATTTTAAAAAAAAATGTTAAGAGCTTGTCAAACAGACCTCTGATGTTACACCTTTGAGACAGAGGAAGGAGATTGAGCACACATCCTCAGCTGCACAGAATGAGTGGACGGGGATAGCTCTGTACAGAGCTTCCTGTTCATTCACAAACTGAAGCATAGTGAACACTGTTTATTCTGCTTCAGCTATGAATGATAGGGTATTGGTATTTGGGGCGCTCTAAATCTATAACAATCTCGAAAATAATAAAGACTATTATACAATATAAATAAAACACTCTAAAAGGTGGTGTAGGTGCCTCCAATTATAATATACAAGTCCCTGGTGCAAAGCTCATAAACAGGGTGATGTGACCCTCCTGTTGTATCATCTGATTAAGTAGTGATTGATACAAAAACTTGATATAGTGATAGAAAAAATGTAAATATAAAAAACAATTTCTATTAGTGCTATTATTCGTGTGTGGCACACACTACAGAAAAAACGTTTTAGTGCTCCCACATATTAAACATTGATCTCTAGGTGTAGATGTACTCAGAAAAAAGAACACAAAACAAAACGGTGAACCACAACAGTGGTAAGTGGGAGTCACACCTCAGGGTGACCCCCCCTCTCCTTGTTAGAGTCCAAAACCAAAAAACAACATTAGCCTGGATATAAATATATACGTTGGTGATAAATAATGTCTCTGAAAACGTTATTTGTCAAAAAAGAAAATTATGTGCAAAAAAACCAGCATAGAGCCACACAAAACTATGTAAATCAAAAAACCAAAAAAAGTTCATAAAATAGTTCGCAACAGTTGAGTGTTGAATTGCACTTCTCCTTATTAAATGTGAATCCCTTCACCGCAAAAAAAACTCTTCTTTCACCCAGGTGATAATAATAAAGCTGGCCTCTTACCAAAAGATGTTGATTGTTTTAACTAAAAAACAATCGCATGCGCTTGTTTCAGGGCACAGCCTGTTTGGATACACCAAAAGACACAGATTTGGGACACCTCGTCCACCTCCTCTCAGATTGGCTCAGATCGGGTTATGGATAGGCAAATATGTGGAATTAAAAAGACACTTCATAGTGTAATTTGCTTTTTTATTTTTAAAAAACAATGTAACAAAAAGCCAAATGGCCACTCACATTTCCCGGTGCCCGCCCGGCACTGGGGCTGCTCGCTTTGTTCAAAACAGTGGTAGGTTAGATATAAGAAGCTCTCCCTCTGAAAAGGATTCCAGGGGCGATCGGCGTGCGTGTCACCTCCTCGCGCCGTCAACCAGCAACACCGGATATCCTGGGAAGCTTGCGTACACAGTAGTGATCAGATACCGCCTCCGACGTACGTTTCGTAATTTTACGTCATCAGGGGGGCGTATCTGATCACTGGAGAATGCCTAATAATATAGTAACTCCCATTAGCATATCAGCCAATGGGAGACCTCGTATGTTGCGCAGCCTCAGTGCCAACTGGACTCCTGTTTGCGGACCTGCCGCTCATGTTATACAATTTGTGGTCATACATAATTAAAACGCCTTACAACGACCTTAAAAAACATACATTTAACTCTTGTATCAATCCTACCACTAATTCTTGACTGGATCTAGATTATGCTGCTAGAGTATTCTAAATTATACTCTGGGCTATGTTATTGATATTCAACGATAATGTGCAAGAAAACTTAGTTTATCCTTAATTAACTAGATTTATATTTGTATTTAATGCCATCTTGGTTGGTTCGTATTATAGGTCTTAGTTCGCTTGATTTTATATGTCACCTTTATTGCAGTATTTAAAAGAATTTATAAAAATATACTAAAATAAAATAAAATATAATATATATATATATAACATATATATATTTTTAGTGCTCCACTAGATGGCGCTCATCCTAGACACATCATTAGTCTCTATGGGAATCAATACCAAGTGACCTCCATTGATTGGTCATAGTAAAAAAAAATTTTTTTTAAGTGAAAAAATGATTTATATTTTTATTTTTAATTCTTGGCAGACTCAAAAACAAAAACAAAAACAGAACCAAAAACAAAAACAAAAAACCCTCCTCCCCCATATGGTTCATATTCTAGTCATTTATCAGGAAATATAATTTATGTTTTAATCATTTGTCAAAAAACAGTTTTTTGACAAATGATTAAAACATAAATTATATTTCCTGATAAATGACTAGAATATGAACCATATGGGGGAGGAGGGTTTTTTGTTTTTGTTTTTGGTTCTGTTTTTGTTTTTGTTTTTGAGTCTGCCAAGAATTAAAAATAAAAATATAAATCATTTTTTCACTTAAAAAAAATTTTTTTTACTATGACCAATCAATGGAGGTCACTTGGTATTGATTCCCATAGAGACTAATGATGTGTCTAGGATGAGCGCCATCTAGTGGAGCACTAAAAATATATATATGTTATATATATATATATTATATTTTATTTTATTTTAGTATATTTTTATAAATTCTTTTAAATACTGCAATAAAGGTGACATATAAAATCAAGCGAACTAAGACCTATAATACGAACCAACCAAGATGGCATTAAATACAAATATAAATCTAGTTAATTAAGGATAAACTAAGTTTTCTTGCACATTATCGTTGAATATCAATAACATAGCCCAGAGTATAATTTAGAATACTCTAGCAGCATAATCTAGATCCAGTCAAGAATTAGTGGTAGGATTGATACAAGAGTTAAATGTATGTTTTTTAAGGTCGTTGTAAGGCGTTTTAATTATGTATGACCACAAATTGTATAACATGAGCGGCAGGTCCGCAAACAGGAGTCCAGTTGGCACTGAGGCTGCGCAACATACGAGGTCTCCCATTGGCTGATATGCTAATGGGAGTTACTATATTATTAGGCATTCTCCAGTGATCAGATACGCCCCCCTGATGACGTAAAATTACGAAACGTACGTCGGAGGCGGTATCTGATCACTACTGTGTACGCAAGCTTCCCAGGATATCCGGTGTTGCTGGTTGACGGCGCGAGGAGGTGACACGCACGCCGATCGCCCCTGGAATCCTTTTCAGAGGGAGAGCTTCTTATATCTAACCTACCACTGTTTTGAACAAAGCGAGCAGCCCCAGTGCCGGGCGGGCACCGGGAAATGTGAGTGGCCATTTGGCTTTTTGTTACATTGTTTTTTAAAAATAAAAAAGCAAATTACACTATGAAGTGTCTTTTTAATTCCACATATTTGCCTATCCATAACCCGATCTGAGCCAATCTGAGAGGAGGTGGACGAGGTGTCCCAAATCTGTGTCTTTTGGTGTATCCAAACAGGCTGTGCCCTGAAACAAGCGCATGCGATTGTTTTTTAGTTAAAACAATCAACATCTTTTGGTAAGAGGCCAGCTTTATTATTATCACCTGGGTGAAAGAAGAGTTTTTTTTGCGGTGAAGGGATTCACATTTAATAAGGAGAAGTGCAATTCAACACTCAACTGTTGCGAACTATTTTATGAACTTTTTTTGGTTTTTTGATTTACATAGTTTTGTGTGGCTCTATGCTGGTTTTTTTGCACATAATTTTCTTTTTTGACAAATAACGTTTTCAGAGACATTATTTATCACCAACGTATATATTTATATCCAGGCTAATGTTGTTTTTTGGTTTTGGACTCTAACAAGGAGAGGGGGGGTCACCCTGAGGTGTGACTCCCACTTACCACTGTTGTGGTTCACCGTTTTGTTTTGTGTTCTTTTTTCTGAGTACATCTACACCTAGAGATCAATGTTTAATATGTGGGAGCACTAAAACGTTTTTTCTGTAGTGTGTGCCACACACGAATAATAGCACTAATAGAAATTGTTTTTTATATTTACATTTTTTCTATCACTATATCAAGTTTTTGTATCAATCACTACTTAATCAGATGATACAACAGGAGGGTCACATCACCCTGTTTATGAGCTTTGCACCAGGGACTTGTATATTATAATTGGAGGCACCTACACCACCTTTTAGAGTGTTTTATTTATATTGTATAATAGTCTTTATTATTTTCGAGATTGTTATAGATTTAGAGCGCCCCAAATACCAATACCCTACCACTCATCAAATCTACGGATTTCAAAGGGAGCAGCTGTTTATAATTAACATTGAATTTAAAGGGGGGTGACAAATTTTAGAGTTCCATTACTCTGTCACCACCGCATATTAACCTCATATATTTTATTATATACATTTTTCTGATACTTTTTACTTTTATTCCTTTCCAAGCGCGGGGTTGAGATAACCCATTTATAGGGATATCTACACGTATCAGCTATGAATGGACACTGGAGCGAACAGTACCGGTCACTCACTGTGTCCATTCAGAAAAAGAAGGGGCTGATAAATTATATATTTATGGGCCTCTTCTCCCCTCCTCCCTATCCTAAAAGCATCCCCTTCAGTAGCCAATGGAAGATCGAATGTGGGAAGCTGGCAACACTGTGGGGGGAGAGGGGGACCAGGGGAGCACACAGGGGCCCGGGGGCAGCAGGATAGGTGGGGCGGCGAGGACATCATATAGAAAAACCATTGCCCTCCATCTTTCTCCTGTGTACAGTGGTGTAAACGGTGTACAGGGGAGCCGCATGGGCCCCATGGAGCATGGGGCCAGATTGCAATTGTGACTTCTGTAGTTACACCCCTGTCCCCAACTCCAGTGTAACTGAGCACCCATCTTAGGAATAGAGAAGAGCTCAGTGTTCAGTCCGAAAGTAAGCTCTGATTGAACATTCACTGTTCAAGGTTTGTCCAAACAGTGGATATTTAGGGCGTTCTTCATGGACGAGCGTGACAGTTTCCATATATCGATGGTTGCTAAGATAGCATCTTACCAACCATTGACATCACCAAGCCCATTCACTTACATGGCCACATAAGCAAATGGGCGGGGAATAGAGCAGATTACAAGGAGTTTACTATGTGATGCATTTTTTGGTGACAGGCTCTCTTTAATGAGACATCAGGTTGCATTAAAGATACAGAGCACTCATGGGACATAGTGAGGGACGTCTCCCCTGCCCTCCAGTGAACCTACTGGAGTTCAGAGTGCACTCCATTAGCTTTTTCCATAGCCATACTCACTGGGGAAAGTGACACCAGGACTTGGAAATGACCTGTTACATGTTGCCAGGGCAGCCATCATACATTTTTGGGCCCCTTACACAATTCCCGCCTACCCGCCCCCCCAAGCCCGACCACCAACATTCCCCAGGGCTTGCCTATGGGCCATTCTACCTAATCCGCACACCGGCCACTTCCCCTGTACGCGCTCAGCCCCCCCTTAATCCTGTATATATGTCAGCCCCCTCACACCTGTAAATTTGTCAGCCCCCTCACACCTGTATATTTGTCAGCCCCCTCACACCTGTATATTTGTCAGCCCCCCCAAACCTGTATATTTGTCAGCCTCCCTCACACCTGTATATATGGCAGCCCCCCCCACACTCACACACACCTGTATATTTGGCAGCCCCCCTCACACAAACCTGTATATATGTCAGCCCCCCCACACACCTGTATATTTTTTAACCCCCCCCCACACATACCTGTATATATGGCATCCCCCCTCACACACACCTACATATATGTCAGCCCCCCTAAATGCCCCCCCCCCACACCTGTATATATGTCAGCCCCCCCACACACACCTGTATTCATGTAAGCCCCCCCACCCACCTGTATATATGTCAGCCCCCCACACACATCTGTATATATGTCAGCTCCCCCCACACACACACACCTGTATATATGTAAGCCCCCCCACACACCTGTATATATGTCAGCCCCCCTCCCTCACACCTGTATATACAGTGGTGTGAAAAAGTGTTTGCCCCCTTCCTCATTTCCTGTTCCTTTGCATGTTTGTCACACTTAAGTGTTTCGGAACATCAAACCAATTTAAACAATAGTCAAGGACAACACAAGTAAACACAAAATGCAATTTGTAAATGAAGGTGTTTATTATTAAAGGTGAAAAAAAATCCAAACCATCATGGCCCTGTGTGAAAAAGTGATTGCCCCCCTTGTTAAAACATACTATAACTGTGGTTGTCCACACCTGAGTTCAATTTCTCTAGCCACACCCAGGCCTGATTATTGCCACACCTGTTCACAATCAAGGCATCACTTAAATAGGAGCTGCTTGACACAGTAAGGTCCACCAGAAGATCCTTAAAAGCTACACATCATGCCGAGACCCAAAGAAATTCAGGAACAATTGAGAAAGAAAGTAATTGAGATCTATCAGTCTGGAAAGGGTTATAAAGCCATTTCCAAAGCTTTGGGAATCCAGCGAACCACAGTGAGAGCCATTATCCACAAATGGCGAAGACATGGAACAGTGGTGAACCTTCCCAGGAGTGGCCGGCCGCCCAAAATTACCCCAAGAGCGCAGCGACGACTCATCCAAGAGGTCACAAAAGACCCCACAACAACGTCCAAGGAACTGCAGGCCTCACTTGCCTCAGTTAAGGTCAGCGTTCATGCCTCCACCATCAGGAAAAGACTGGGCAAAAATGGCCTGCATGGCAGAGTTCCAAGGAGAAAACCACTGCTGAGCAAAAAGAACATCAAAGCTCGTCTCAATTTCTCCACAACACATCTTGATGATCCCCAAGACTTTTGGGACAACATTCTGTGGACCGATGAGACAAAAGTGGAACTCTTTGGAAGGTGTGTGTCCAAGTATATCTGGCGTAGAAGGAACACTGCATTTCAGAAAAAGAACATTATACCAACAGTAAAATATGGTGGTGGTAGTGTGATGGTCTGGGGCTGTTTTGCTGCTTCAGGACCTGGAAGACTTGCCGTGATAAAAGGAACTATGAATTCTGCTGTCTACCAAGAGATCCTGAAGGAGAATGTCCGACCATCTGTTCGTGTACTCAAGCTGAAACGAACTTGGGTTCTGCAGCAGGACAATGATCCTAAACACACCAGCAAGTCCACCACCGAATGGCTGAAGAAAAACAAAATGAAGACTTTGGAGCCTAGCCAAAGTCCTGACCTGAATCCTATTGAGATGTTGTGGTATGACCTTAAAAAGGCCGTTCATGCTCGAAAACCCTCTAATGTAACTGAATTAGGACAATTCTGCAAAGATGAGTGGGCCAAAATTCCTCCAGGACGCTGTAAAAGCCTCATTGCACGTTATCGCAAATGCTTGGTTGCAGTTGTTGCTGCTAAGGGTGGCCCAACCAGTTATTAGGTTTAGGGGGCAATCACTTTTTCACACAGGGCCATGATGGTTTGGATTTTTTTTCACCTTTAATAATAAACACCTTCATTTAAAAATTGCATTTTGTGTTTACTTGTGTTGTCCTTGACTATTGTTTAAATTGGTTTGATGTTCCGAAACACTTAAGTGTGACAAACATGCAAAGGAACAGGAAATGAGGAAGGGGGCAAACACTTTTTCACACCACTGTATGGCAGCCCCCCTCACACACACCTGTATATATGTCAGCCACCCCCCACACACACACACACCTGTATATATAGCAGCCCCATATGCACAAATCTGTACACACACAAGCCTCTGACCCCTCCCTGTACACAAACAGCCCCCCTCCCTTTCCTTCACAGCCCCTACTTGTAATTTCCTACCTGGTCCCAGCTTCTTTTTACAAAGCTGACATGTTGCTGAGAAATATAGGACAGGCAAATCACTGTCACACAAGGGGTGCACATGCACATAGTAGCCAGATGTGGCAGTAAAGAGCTTGATGTCTAAAATCAATGACATGAGAACTGCAGAAACGGCGAGATCATTTCTATACTGCATTCCCCTTCACCCGTCCTGCCTTTTTCTGGCCCAGGTGGGCCCCTGGGGCCGGGGGCCCCTTACAGTTGTAACGGCTGTACCCCCCTGATGGTGGTCCTGCATGTTGCTACTGAGTCATTAGCAAGAAAGGGAGATCAGCAAATGGACATTCACTGATCTCCCTCCCCTCTACCCCGCGGCACATGCCAATGATATTCACTAAACGCTCTCCCTTTTACCCAGCAGAACCTGCCAAACATGGCAGAAACATTGATGGGCAGAGGTTGGGTGTGGCACATACAAGGGTGTGTGGAAGCGTTGGTGGCAATAAAAAGGTTAGAACATTTTGTACTCCATCTTTTTGGTTTGGCACTTCTGTTTTATCCTTATGCTCCAAGGGACTTCCTTGGTACTAAGGGAGGGGATCCTTGCCTGATGGGAACAACCTAGCTGGAGCCAGTGAGCTTATTGAATGAGTATATTCCTTGTATTACTCCCAATGAATTTTTTTTTAAATCCCAGCTCAATTTGGATATCCTTTTTTAGTGCTTCATATATTGACAGGGTAGACTAAACAAAGCACAATACAACCTAAGTAGAATGAGTAACCCACAAGAAATGTTTTTTTCTCCAGGAGCTTTTAGATACACCAGCACTTCTAGCCTATTCCACAGTCACTAACGTGGGTCCTCTCCATTTTACAATTGTGGCCATATTAGGCCAATGATATCAGAAAAAGCCCCGCCCAGGCTCATCCCTATTATTAATTTTGATTTGTTGTTGGATAACTGTCATAGGTCTTCAAATATGACATTATATGCTATGTGACCTATAGTCCCCAAACTTTCCCTACACAAATATCATCATCCAGTTTCATTACTATTAGCTCGAATTATAAAAATAGACATCTTAAAAAGGAGCCATTATACAGTCTGTTATTTCTGCAATGCACAGAGTTATATGCAATGCTCTGCTATGTTATTTCTACATGTAATCCGTTAAATATAATTACTGCTGTTTTATGATGTAATTATATTTAAGTAGAACTCTAAATCTCATATTAAATAAAAATATATCCAGAGATAGTAGCTAAGGTATAAATGCTGCAGACTACCTAAGATTTACAGCTCAATTACCAGATGCAGAGACCCCTTTCCTCATCTGAGTGTGTTTCTGTCACATAGAATTAGCAATAATTAAACCCACCTCATTAAATTGATCATGCCTGAAGTGAACAGAGAAGCTTAATTTTTATTGTGTTATGCAGTTATATGGGAATATCCATGATGAAACAGGTATGTCACCTCATTTTAAAGTGGTTGGAAACCTCTGAGCTAAAAAAATGAACAAAGCATATCCTTCTATAGTGTGTCTGAAGTAATTGGTGCAACTAACTATTATTCGGGGGTGGTTATTCCCTATAGCTATTGCACCTAGGTATTAACTTGTCTATTCCCCTAGTTAGCTAGTCTATTAAAACTCTGATCACATGTTAGTGTTGATATCACAATAATACAAGGTTAGCTATGAAACCAAACACACAGCTTAATAAAATAAAGTCTTATTTATTTCCCAAGAAAATAGGAAAACGCTAACATGAGAATATTAAAGAAAGATATTACAATATTAGAAATCGTATAACCAGAACATCAAATACAAGAATATCAAAGATACTTATCACAATGGTTTCCTCGAGATTTTGTATCATCAGGCTTGACTCAGATCACCAAGAGATAGCCATGCAGTTCGGAGAGCCACCAGGCTCACCATGCTTGAACCAAGAACGAAAAGGGTAGAGACAGAGGGCTCTTGGACTCGATCAGTCCTTTTATGAATCATACACCATCCAGACACAAACCCCATTGCCATCCCATATAGACTTTTGATGAATCACAGTACTTATGGGGATTATATTACTGCCCATCCTGCTGTATTGGCCTCTAGTGAATCAATTCTGTGTGGGGAAAGTGCAGGGAAAGAGGCAAAATAGGCAGGGATAGTGTATTCTCTAGGCCGGAAGCTCGCTGCTGATGTAGAGAAATGTGGGATGACAGCTGGCCCGGTACAAGGGGATAACTTCGAGCTAGGAACGGGCAAGTGGAAGTTCAATGTTCCACCACTTTATGCGGTCTATGCTGTGGATTGGGAGATAGCGAAACCAAGGATACTCATAGCAGATGCCGATTGGTTCATAGCAAAGCTTTACTTGCTTTGCCATCTGGTAAGAATTCAGTGATTGAGGGTGTCGGGCACTTGTGTTTCACCATTATACATGCAAGTCACCGAGGTGCACTATCTGAATCACGTTTGGATGTGTGAAATACTATGTTCATCACCTTTGTTGCCAGAGGACTTTTAAAAATAATTTTTTTTTGGAGCATATGCTTTTATTTTATGTATTTGAGTATATGACCTTTTTTGAATAATTTCACTATATTCAAGTGTTGTATGTTGAATAGGATTCATATCCCTAAACATTGTGGACATCAATACACTGGAAGTGTGTTCAGCCCCTCCATTTGTTTTATTTGTTTTATTTGGCGCAGCTCTTTATTATTTTTGTGCTGATAGTGTATTCTTCTCAGGCATTTGCGTGTGGGGAAAGTGTAGGGAAAGAGGAAAAATAGGCAGGGATAGTGTGTTCTTCTCAGACATTTGCATGTGGGGAAAGTGCTGTTCTCTACCAATCCAGCCATCTGCAGGAGTTAGTGTGTGTGCTATGTGAGTCTAGCACAGCACACTAAACCACCTGAACTTGTATCTGCCCTTCTGCCCTGTTGTCATCTAAGACAGCCATCTGCAGGAGTTAGTGTATGTGCTGTGTGAGTCTAGCACAGCACACTAAACCACCTGAACCTGTATCTGCCCTTCTGCCCTGTTGTCATCTAAGACAGCCATCTGCAGGAGTTAGTGTGTGTGCTGTGTGAGTCTAGCACAGCACACAAAACCACCTGAACCTGTATCTGTCCTTCTGCCCTGTTGTCATCTAAGACAGCTATCTGCAGGAGTTAGTGTGTGTGCTGTGTGAGTC
This sequence comes from Lithobates sylvaticus, assembly GCA_028564925.1. Lineage (NCBI taxonomy): Eukaryota > Metazoa > Chordata > Amphibia > Anura > Ranidae > Lithobates > Lithobates sylvaticus. The sequence goes on from CM053029.1 coordinate 578,179,038, forward strand.
TAGCACAGCACACGAAACCACCTGAACATGTATCTGCCCTTCTGCCCTGTTGTTGTCTAAGACAGCCATCTGCAGGAGTTAGTGTGTGTGCTGTGTGAGTCTAGCACAGCACACTAAACAACCTGAACCTGTATCTGCCCTTCTGCCCTGGTGTCATCTAATCCAGCCATCTGCAGGAGTTAATGTGTGTGCTGTGTGACTCCAGCACAATATACACTACCCAATAGCTTTTTTTCCCATCTCCCTGCAGGCCATTACAATGTCTGGAAGACCAACAAGGAGAGGCAGACAGTCACGAGCCAAGAAAACAGGAAAAGCAGGCTCTGTGTCTAGAGACAACAGTGCTGGTCGTGGACGCGGTGCATCGTCATCAGCACGTAGCCATGGGACACGCTTGCCCTTATTTTCGGCAGCTGGACATGTTGAGCCGCATCATGCCGAAGGCTTGGTAGAGTGGATGACCAAGCCCTCCTCATCCTCCTCATCCTCCTCATCCTCTCTCACCCAGGCTCAGGGTACTGGCAAAGCAGCTGCCAACGCGTACTCAATGGCATCATCAGGCACCCCTTCCCTAGACCCACCATGTCCTCCTGAGGAGTCCCCCCAGCTGTTTGAGCACAGTGTTGGGTACATGCTCCAGGAGGATGCCCAGCGTTTTGAAGGCTCCGATGATGATACCCAGCTAGAGGAAAGCAGTAGCGTGAGCGCAGAGAGAAGGGATGCTCAAGGACAGCAATCTGGCAGTCATGTTCCACCAGCTGCAGCATACTGCCAGGTTTGCTCCAGTGGTGAAGAGGGAGGGGATGATCAGGTCACTGACTCCACGTGGGTGCCTGAACGGAGAGAGGAGGAGGCGGCACATCTCCAATGAGGCAGGATGCCCTCTGGGGGCCAGGTTGAGGGCAGCACACCAACTGAATCACACCGCAGAGCTCCGCCTGTGCAGGGCACTGCCTCTGCGCGTTATTACAAAAATTCTTTGGTGTGGGCCTTTTTTGAGACGAGTGCATCAGATCGCACCGCTGCTATTTGCAACATATGTCTCAAGCGTATCTCGCGTGGCCAAAACATCAGCCGCTTGGGGACCACAAGCATGACCAGATATACGTTGACCTGCCATGCAACTCGTTGGCAAGCGCACCTTAAAGACCCACACCAAAGAACAAAGCGGACCTCTCCTTGCTCCTCATCAGCTGGGATCTCCAACCCCACTATACCTTCAGTCCTCTCTGAAAGCTGCACTGAGAGGAATGAAGGTGTAGAATTAGGTGTGTCACAGCCAAGTACTTGCGGGCACTCTGCTAGCCCTACACGACATCCGATTGTACCAGGCAAATTTCCCTGCCCCAGCTGCTGGACCGTCGAAAGAAGTTCACTCCCAGCCATCCACATGCCCAGCGCTTGAATGCTAGCTTTGCTAGCACTTCAACTGCTGCCTTTTCAGTTGGTAGACTTGGCCCCCTTCCGTGAGTTTGTGCAATGTGCGGTTCCTCAGTGGCAGGTTCCCAAACGCCACTTTTTCTCACGGAAATCGATTCCGGTTCTCTACCGGCATGTGGAAGGCAATGTCTTGGCCTCGCTGGACAGGGCGGTCAGCGGTAAGGTGCATATTACCACTGACTCATGGTTCAGCAGGCATGGACAGGGACGTTACCTATCTTTCACGGCCCATTGGGTCACTCTTTTAGCAGCTGGGAAGGATGCAGGACAAGGTGCAGTAGTGTTGGAGGTTGTTCCGCCACCACGCCTCCAAAATGCTACTACTGGTTGTGACACACCTCTCTCCTCCACCCCCTCCCCTTCTTCTTCCTCCATGGCCTCTTTGAGTGCTCTGTCCTCGGAACCAGCGGTGCTCCGTAGGCGTCCAAGGGGCTACGCAAGTACGCAGGCAAAAAGATGCCATGCCTTGCTTGCGCTGGTGTGTTTGGGGGACAGGAGCCACACTGGGGCAGAGGTTCTGGCAGCTCTGCAGGGGCAGTCTGAGAGGTGGTTGACGCCACGCCAGCTTAAGCCAGGAATGGTGGTTTGTGACAATGGCACCAACCTCCTCTCTGCCCTGTGACAGGGACAGTTGACCCATGTGCCCTGTATGGCTCACATCCTTAACCTGGTGGTTCAGCGTTTCTTGGGCAGGCTTACAGGATGTCCTGAGGCAGGCCAGGAAAGTCTGTGTGCATTTCCGCTGATCATATAATGCCAGTGCTCGCTGGCTGAGCTGCAAAAGGAGTTAAACCTGCCCAAGAACCGCCTTATATGTGACATGCCCACCAGGTGGAACTCAACGTTGGCCATGCTGCAGTGACTGCACATGCAGCAGAGGGCCATCAATGAGTACCTGTGCGACTACGGCACCAGGACAGGGTCAGGGGAGCTTGGATTTTTTTCACCACGCCAGTGGAGCATGATCAGGGATGCATGCACTGTCCTGTCACCATTTGAGGAGGCTACGAGTATGGTGAGCAGTGAGAGTGCATGCATCAGTGACACTGTACCTCTTGTCCACCTGTTGGAGCATACGCTGCGTGGAATAATGGACAAGGCACTTGAGGCAGAACAGAGGCAGGAAGAGGAGGACTTCCTTGCCTCTCAAGGCCCCCTTTATCCAGACAGTGTTCCTTCTCTCCCACCCATCACACAGGAAGAGGATGAGGAGGAGGATTGTGTCAGCATGGAGGTGGAGCCTGGCACTCAGCATCAGCAGCAGCAGTCTTTTAGGGATGATTTATAGTCCCAAGAAACCGGTGGACTTGTACGTGGCTGGGAGGAGGTGGCTGCGGATCATGTCGTCCTCAGTGACCCAGAAGACTCTGGACCGAATGCCTCAGCTAACCTACGTTGCATGGCCTCCCTAATCCTGCAAAGCCTGCGGAAGGATCCTCGTATTCTTCAGATCAAGGAGAGGGACCATTACTGGCTGGCCACTCTCCTTGATCCACGGTACAAGGGTAAGGTTGCGGACCTTATCTCGCCGTCGTAGAGGGAGCAGAGGATGAGACATCTTCGGGAGACCTTGCAGAAAGGTCTGTGCAACGCGTTCCCAGAGACTGGGAGGTTACAAACTCCTGGTCCTGGATGACGAGTTGCTGAGGCTTCGGTCAGTAGCAGAAGGAGCGGTTGGGAAGGTGGACGTCTGACCGATGCGTTCAGACAATTTTTTAGTCCGCAGCCCCAAGGTATGATCGGTTCCAGCAACCATCGCCAGCGTCTGATATACATGGTGCAGGAATACCTAGGGGCAAGGTCAGACTTGGAAACCTTTCCCTTTTCCGAAAATCCTCTGGCTTACTGAGTCTTGAGGATGGATCACTGGCCAGAGATTGCACAGTATGCAATTGAGCCACTGGCCTGTCCCGCATCCAGTGTTCTTTCGGAACGCACATTCAGTGCTGCTGGAGGCTTTGTCACCGATCACAGGGTGCGCCTGTCCACCGACTCGGTTGATTGACTGACCTTCAAAAAGATGAATAAGTCTTGGATCACCACCAGCTACCAGGCACCTGAAGCTGATATAACTGAATAATTTATAATGTCACATCCCTTCAAGACTGCCTATGCTGATGCTGAGTGACTGTCCTGTTATGTTGACTGACTATCCTCTTCCTCCTCAATGATCCTGATGATAGCTTGGTTTTCTTTCCATTTCCCAATCGCTTTTCGTTCCAACCTTCCCCCCTTCCCCCTTCCCCTGTTCTCCCTTTCCTATCATTTCTCCCCTTTCCCCTCTCCTCTCTTCCCTCCCTCCTCTCCTTTTTCCCTCCCCCCTTTGATGCTCTGTTTTCTGCCTTTTTTATCTGAACAATAGGAGTTCAATATAAACAATTATCATATATATGATAGGTACGTTTCCAATTACCAGTATACTCATTCCCCTCTTTGATACCCATAATAGCCGGAGACCAATTCAATTGGGGTGTGTATTATTCCCCATTATAGTTTTCTTTCTTGTATACACTTATTTTCACTTATTTATTTCATCCAATATTATTAATTTATATGTATTATATATATTATGATTTGATACTTGTATATTCTGAATATCTTAAATGTATTCTTTATATATATTTTCTTTTTCTGTAGCCAATTTAAACCAGTAAGCGGTGCTAAACCAGTAAGAAAAATGTACTTCCGGGGCGTGGCTTGGCCGGGACCGAAGATGGCTGCTTAAGCTTAGAGCTCCTGCATAGCGAGGACGAAATATCCTCTTTTCTGGGGAAATTGCCCTACTTTTCCGCAATGGGTAAATCCAACAGAAGCGTCTCAGCCTCCCGAACACCGAGGGATAACGGGTCGCAGCACGGCCGTAATATCCCAGAGCTGTTTCGCTCCCTCCGGTCTGACGGCAACCACGAGGCGATGCAGGCCGCAGGGCCTTACTCCCCAGAGAACAGATCCGAATCACACTCGGATGGAAGCGCCCACACGGACGGACTACCAACCCATGCTGTGAGCCTAGCTGACCTTCACAGAGTAGCTACCGACATCACTAGCAACATAACTAGCACTCTGTCGGCAGCTATCCTCGACCTGAAAACGGACATACAATTGGTGGCCACACGCCTCGCGGACGTGGAACAGACAACACAGCTGCATACGGCGGCCATAAGGCAAGTACAACGAGCCCATGATTCACAATTGGCCTACTTATTTGACCTCCACCGTCAAGTGGAAGACCTTGACAATAGAGGCCGCAGGCACAACGTTAGAGTCCGCGGAGTGCCCGAGGGACTGGACGCGGGCGCCCTGCCCCAGACCATCTGCGCCATTTTTAATGACTTATTGGAGAGACCAGCTGACTCGCCAATTGAAATGGAAAGGGCGCATAGGGCACTGAGACCGCCACCCCGAGACAACGAGCCTCCAAGGGATGTAATTTGCTGCATAGTTAATTTCCCGTTAAAGGAAGCTATTCTGAGAAAGGCAAGGGACAGGGGCCGTGTGTTATACAATGGAGCCGAAATAAAGCTCTTTCAGGACCTTTCCCCAACCACACTACAAAGCAGAAGAGCCCTTCGCCCCCTACTGGACCAATTGAGGACCCACAACATCCAATATCGGTGGAAGTTCCCGTTCTGCCTGTCCGCCTCCGCTAGAGGTCGCACTGCACTCCTGCGTTCGCCTGACGACTTACCATCCTTCTGCGAGCAACTTGATATCCCCTTGATAGAGCTTCCGGACTGGTGCCCTTTCCACTTCCCGTCGGAACCCTGGCGACCGACATCGCATAATCTCTCACCGAAAACCCAACGTCACCGCTCAAGGAGAAGAGGCTCGAGCCGTCAGTCACCCGAAGCTCGTCCTCCCCGCCGCGACTCTCAACAGCGAACGCCGGGTCCTCCTGTCACTCCACGCAGAGACCGTCCGGACGCCTAAAACACCCCCTGAAGTACGATGTACCGGCCTGTGAGTAACGTCCAAGGACTACGTTTCCTCTTTTTTTTTTTTTTTTTTTTTTTTTTTTTTTTTTGTTTTTTCAGCTTTCATTTTACTTACTTTCTCATTGCCTCGCTTATACCCCGCATGCCTTTTAAGGCCCTCCTATACCTACTACCCCCCACGCTGACACTCTTGATCCACCTCCAGCTCTACTAGGCCCGAGAAGGTACTCCCTACCCGACCGCAACCCTGGACACCCAGAAGACGCGATCAGCAGAGCACCCCAGAAGGATGTGGACTCCCCCCATCGATGGTATACAGACACATCTACCCAGCCACGTCACAATCTCCAAGGCTTATTGAAAGAGGCACCCACATGCAAGCTTTGCTACAAAGTGAAACCAGGTGAGACTCATAACAGATTACCAGGAGAACTATATCCATTCCTCAACGCTGAGCATTACTAAGGACTCAGAGCACTCACCATGAACTCCCTACGCTCACTATATTGCTAACGCATCTTGCCAGAGCACCTGTGCTGCAAACGTAGACTTTTCCCCCCTACCCCCCCGATTGAGTCTACTTTATCCCTGGAGACCATGACACATTACTTGAGCTTCTCTTACCCCTCCCGGAGAACAACTCCGCATTGTGCTACAGCCCTGGCGGGTTTTGTCCCTGGGACCGAGGCTCAACCAGTGCTTTGTACTCTCCCCGACCCCACACCCGGGGTCGTCCCCCTCCTGAGAAATCCAAACTCATTGGATAGACCAGAGTCGAACCACCGGCTTAAGTGCCCGGGGAAACCTAACCTCGAATTGCAGCCATAAGTACCCACACTTTAAACGCATACCTGAAACGCACTGGTCCCTTCGGTCCCTGTGGCGACGCCCGCCCTGTTTAGCTATCTAACTAAAATGCATTGTTTTACTGAGGACACTACCAATCAGAATCTAACACCTCCCAATAGACAAGACGAATGCCACGGAATTGGGGGTGTCCCCATCTTTTACCTAGCAAATAATGAAGGGTGTCCCTCAACACTCACGGACCAAAACCCACGAGAAGGGTGGCGTCGGATGCTTCCGGGGGGAGGGAGGGGGGAGACGGACAGTTGGATGGTCCCCTCTCCCCCCCCCCCTCTCTACCCTCATGAACCGACAGGGCCTTTAGAATACTACATCACCTAATAGTGTTGAACCAGAAGGTTCTTATGGTTATATGCTTAATGTACAAACTTATGTTTTTTTTTTTTTTTTTTTTTTTTTTTTTTCTCTCCCCCCCCCCTTTTAACTATTATTTTTAAATGTTTATCCGTCTCATTTTTTCTTTTGGATGTAAGTAAATCCGCTTTGTCAGACTTGCAGGCCGACACACAATTAATGGTTATTGTAATCTTCAAACATTCTAGTACTGTTGTTCTTGTACTTTTACGTTAAGGTTATCTGATTGTATTGCAGCACCTCAACGACAAGTTGAGCTTACTCTTACCCATCAATGGCACCCACCTCCCCTCTCAACTGAAACTAACCAGATCCTCCAAAATGCAGCTCTCGTTAGTCCCGGACATTCTCACTATACCCCCACAGCAGTCCTACCTAGTAAGCCTGCTGAACATCCAGCCTCCCACCCCCCAGGTGGTAGGGAACTTCCCTCCCACCTCTGGTATTCTTCCCCCCCTGTGAGACCTCTGATCCTCACAGTTTCATCCATCTATCTGCTGCCCCTACCCCTCGGCAGCTCTACCTACACACCTCTATCTGCCTCTCCTCCTTACCCCTATCCTTTTCCTCCCTTCCCCCTCCCCACCTCCCCAGACCCATTCGCCTCCTCCCCCCCTCACTCTCGCCCTCCCTTACCCTCCTCTGCCTCCTACCTAACAGCACTATCCTTAACTTCCCCTCCCTCGCCCACACCCTTATACCCCTTTGATCACCCCAAACCGCCCCCCCAGCCCAGCCACCTCGGAACGCGTTAAGGACATATCCGCGGGTGTAAGCCGCATCTGACCCCTCTCAAGTAAGACCCCACGCTTCATAATACAATGGCCAAGAATCCGCTGAACCATGACCCCCTACAGCTGAAATGTGTGTCACTCAATGTTAAAGGCTTGAACCTCCCCGAAAAACGCTCACAGGTACTAGCAGCCCTTACCAAACAGAAAGCCCAGTTTCTTTTTCTCCAAGAGACCCATTTCCGCTCAAACGCCATCCCTAAGATTACCAACCACATTTATCACACTGCCTTCCACTCCACAAACCCCCTGGCAAAAACCAAGGGCACCTCAATCCTAATATCCAAACATGCCCCTTTCCAAATATCAGACTCCCTGATAGACCCTGATGGCAGGTTTGTATTTCTCAAAGGCCACTATGCATCCAAACCCTTGACATTAGCAAACATCTACGCCCCAAACGAGCACCAAGTTACATTTTTCAGAAAAATCAAAGAACTCCTCCTCTCCTTCAAAGAGGGTATTGTCCTTCTCGGAGGTGATTTCAACACCCCACTACACCCCGCCATAGACACGTCCACAGGCTCCTCTACTCTAGCATTCCGGGCACTCCGACAGATTAAACTGCAGCTCCAGGACCTCAACCTGCACGATACATGGCGCACCTTGTTTCCTACGGTAAAAGACTTTACATTTTACTCTGCACCATTCCAAAAATACTCACGTATAGACTATTTCTTCCTCTCCCAACCCGACCTGCCATACCTTACACGGGCCACAATAGACCCCATGTACTTATCAGATCACCATCCCATCTCAATTTCCCTAACCTTTCCAGACTCAGTACAGAAATCTAAAACCTGGAGACTTAACTCGGCCCTGCTAAAAGACGTAGAGTTTACCACACGCCTAGCAACTATAATGCGAGAATATTTTATAACTAACACCACTGATGACATCTCACCCATCTCAGTATGGGAGGCACACAACTGTGTTATACGGGGTGAACTGATGAAGCAAGCGGGTAAAATGAAAAGAGCGCGTCAGGACACTATAATTAAATTGATAGATAAGATCAAACGTCTAGAGTCCTCACACAAACTCTCACAATCACAAAACTCCCTGCAGGAATTGTCTCTTTCCCGCTCCTTGCTGTTGGAGGAGTTAGGTAAACAGACAAGACGCCGTTATGTCTTGAATCAGAGAATTTTCTACGAGCAAGGCAATAAATGTGGGAGGCTATTGGCGAGAGCAGTGAAAGCATCTAAACCCTCCAATACGATACATCAGATACAAGGCACACATGGTAGGCCCCTTTTTAAAAATGCAGAAATAGCAGACAGATTTGAGAAATATTATAGGCAACTATACAACCTGAAACCTACCACACAAAACAAAGAACAGGCAGAACAAAGGACAGAAGCTATTAAGGACTTCCTTGCACATTACTGCCCGAAATCCCTCACGAAAGACCAAACCCAAGAAATGGAAAAGCCCCTCTCATTAGAAGAACTACAATCTGCAATAAAGCAGATGAAACCGGGCAAAAGCCCTGGCCCCGACGGGTTCACCTTGCAGTACTTTAAGCTCTTCTCCAATATCCTGTCCCCAAAATTAATAACTGTCTTCAATGCCATGGCAACCCCACAAACCTCATTAGGCCACATGTTGGAAGCCCACATTGCTGTCATCCCTAAAGAGGGGAAAGATGCGACCCTAGTACAGAACTACAGGCCCATATCCCTTTTAAATGTTGATATCAAACTGTACTCAAAAATTCTAGCCAACAGATTATCCCCAATCCTACCCAACCTTATTTCACTGGACCAGGTGGGCTTCATACCCGGAAGGGAGGCAAGGGACAACACCATCAGAGTGCTGAATCTACACCACAGGCTTACGAATTCCGCAGCCAGAGGTTTTTTCCTTTCTCTAGACGCTGAGAAGGCGTTCGATAGAGTGGCCTGGGACTACATGTACGAGACCCTGAAAGTACTGGGTCTCAACACCCGTATGCTCTCACATATCTCGGCCCTGTACTCCTCTCCCAAGGCAAGGGTCAGGGTTAACGGCCACCTATCGGACGCCTTCCCTATAGGAAATGGAACTCGCCAGGGATGTCCCTTGTCTCCCTTAATTTTTGTTATTACACTGGAGCCTTTTCTCAACAGATTAAGGGACAACCCCGATATAAAAGGCATCCTAATACAAGACAAGGAATACAAAGTGGCTGCTTTCGCAGACGACATACTCCTATCCCTCTGCTCCCCCCTCACCTCCATACCCAACCTCCTAAAAGACCTGGAACACTTTGGGTCCTTATCAAATTTAAAGATCAATTACACAAAATCCCACGCCCTAAACATTTCTCTCCCCAAAAATGAAGTAGACCTATGTCAAAAATCCCTCCCTTTCCTTTGGAGTCAGAAAGCCATCACTTACCTTGGCATACAAATCACTACAAACCTAGCTCAGATGTACAATGAAAATTTCTTAAGGGCATTAAAGAAAGCCCAGCAAGACATGAGTGACTGGAGCAATCTTAATGTATCCTGGTTTGGTCGGGCGGCCCTTTTAAAAATGATAGTAATGCCGAGACTTCTATATCTCTTTCAGTGTATCCCCATTAGCCTCCCGCCATCATTCTTTGCTACATATAAGAGGGCGTCCTCGCTTTTTATCTGGAAGAATTCCCCACCCCGTATTAAGTACTCACGCCTAACGTGTTCTAAACTGAAGGGTGGCATTGGATTGCCGGACCTTCACAAATACTACTCAGCCTGTCATTTGACCCGCCTGATTGATTGGAACATTCATGAACCCGGAAAGGTCTGGGTCACACTAGAGAAAGCAGACATAGGCCCACCGCTGGACTCCCTCCCTTGGGTACCGTCTGGCTCCTGGCCCCTAGAGACCAAGACACACCCTACTGTTCTTCCCTCCCTTGAAACTTTTAGGAAACCGATTAGATCAGCAGTATTTTCCTCAACCCCGGGGCCCTTGACTCCCTTAAGGGGAAACCCCGATTTCACGCCAGGTCTGTCGGCCAACTACCTCCTACATGACTGGCCACATAGAAGAGTCTTGGCACACCATTTCTTTTCACAGGGTGTCCCCCGAACCTATGAGGATCTGGTGGCGACATCACTCTCCAACTCTTTCTCGTTTTGGTCATTCAGGCAGATTAGGCACTTCTTATCCACGAAAGCCACAAACGACACATGGTCCAGACCCCTAACTCCATTTGAGAAACTAAGTACAAGCCATCCCCCACAAAGACACTTAATATCCACTATATACAATATGCTCCTAGAAGAAACACCCAACTTACCAGACTCCTCCCGCACTGCATGGGAAACCGAGCTTCAACTCTCTCTCACGGAAGAGGACTGGGCGCTCATTAACGAGTACGCCCATAAGGGCTCCCTTAATGTGGCGATCCAAGAGAACTGCTACAAAATCAAAACAAGGTGGTACAGAACCCCACACCTACTGCACAAATTTTCCCCATCAACCCCCGACATATGCTGGAGATGTAATTCAGACAGAGGAACGATGCTCCACATTTGGTGGGAATGCGAGAAACTCCAGCCGTTTTGGAAGGAGGTACATGACATTATTGCACAGGTCACCACCTACACTCTAACCTACTCCCCAGCCCAATACCTCCTACACCATACTCATCTGACCAGGTCGGAATATTTTAAATCTCTTGCCATGCATATGGTAAACGCCGCCAGGTTGTGCATTCCGGTTCATTGGCGGTCTACACACATCCCAACAATTAGGGAATGGTTCTCGAGAATCTCTAAAATTGAAGAAATGGAAGAACTGGTACACATTTCACAGGAACGTATCCAGAAGTTTACGACAACATGGGCTTGCTGGACTTACTTTAAGACCACACAGCGCTTCTTAGAGCATTCACCCTGATTCATGCTCAAATGGCAAATTGTCCTTTAAATTAAGCAGAATAAACGTACCGAGGTGGCTGGGCCCCAATGATCCATGATCCTGTGGATCCCGATCCCAAATGCATACCAAACAGCCCCACCTGCCCCATTCTGGAACCCCCCCCCCTTTTTTTTCCCTCCCTTCCCCTCCCCCTACCCCCCCCCCCCCTCTCCCATCTCTTTTCGGCCCAGGTGCGGGTCCTCGGGGGACCTGCTCCGGGGCAACCCTCTCTATCTTTACTCTGCTCAGAGATACCTCTCTTTGATCAGATCCAGGATTAAACATTAACCTGTTCTAAACCTGTTTGATGAAACTTCCAATAAACATGGAGACATTGTCGTTTTTGTAACTATCCCCCATTACTGTGGAAGTTCACATGTATGTTAATTTGCTTTGTATCTCTTGCTTGTTGCATAACATGTTCTGTACAATACTCAATAAAAAATTTTTTGTGGAAAAAAAAAGAAAAATGTACTTCCATTTATCCAAAGAGCAGTTGAAGTTGAATTAATGGAACCCATAGTAACCAGATTTCAGTTTACTGATATACAGTAAAGTCGCGCACACACGGTCGGATTTTCCGACGAGAAATGTTCGATGTGAGATTGTTGTCGGAAAGTCCGACCGCGTGTATGCTCCATCGAACATTTGCTGTCGGAATTTCCACACACAAATGTTTGAGAGCAGGTTCTAAAATTTTCCGACAACACGGCGCATGCGCGACGCGAAAGAGGAAGGACGCTTAGACTGAGAGCTCCGTGACGAGCGGAGACCGGAACGCTTCCCCGGGGCTATACCCACAACTTTTTTGGCAACTTTCTTCTCTGCACCCCCGGCGGAACAATCAGCGCATGCCGGGACCCAAAAGCCGCCGCAGTACACCGGCCCAAAAGTCTCTAACGACGTATCTGCTGAGAGTGCGGGAACAGAGCGGGATGTCTCAAAATGGCGCCCAGAGGACACAGGCAAGCACACCGCCTCATGCTGCAGCCTCATCCCCGGCGCACTCTATGGCTGAAAGTGAGTACTCAATGCAACTTACGAAGTCTGACTTAGATGAAAGCCTGACCCAGATGTACGATAAATTTGCCCAGAAGTTCCAGTCCGAACTGCATAAAGCCACAAGCACCCTCTCCCTAGAGATAGCGGCCCTGGGTAACAGAACAGACCTCCTTGAGACCAAGCATGACGAGTTGTCACTGGTCTGCTCGGACTTAGGGAAAGATCATGAGGCCCTGTCTGAGACTGTCGCACAACTTCAAGCACACATCGAAGATTTGGACAACAGAAACAGGCGCAACAATCTGAGGGTGCGGGGGGTCCCTGAGACTGTTACAGAGCTGGTGCCAGCGGTGCAAAAACTTTTTCAATCCCTTCTGCCAGAGGCCTCTATGGCGGCCTTCGCTTGCGACAGGATTCACAGGGCGCTACGTCCCCCCCCCCCCCCCCGACAAGCCACCCAGGGACATTGTGCTTTGCCTCAAGGACTTCCTAGTTAAGGAAGATATCCTGAGAGCTTCCAGGACCACGCAAAACCTGAGACTGGATAATGCGCCAATACAGATCTACCCAGACATTTCACCCACCACCCTGGATAAGCGTAGACGCATGAAAGAGGTTACCACGGTACTACAATCAGCCAGGATTCGTTACCGATGGGGCTTTCCCTTCAAATTGCAAGTCCCCCACAACGGGACAACATATACAGTCACCACTCTCCACGAAGGGAAGGAATTGCTAGTTAAGTTTGGTCTTATGGACGCTGCATTGCTGCCTCGACTGCCCTCGACCCCACGCCACTCAGCTATTTGGGCGACCCCCCCCCCAGAAGAGACCGCAGATGAAGTGTCAGAGATACCCAAGTAACCCCTTGAACAGTTTGCGGTGCATGAAGATGGAATGTTGGCCACCCTTCCCCCCTCGCTCCCCCCCCCCGTTCCCCCCCCCCTTTTTTTTTTTTTGTTATGTGTTTTATGTACGTTTGGTGTGTCCTGTCGGTGTTTGTCTGTTTTGTCTTCCTTCCCGCAGAACGTCCCCCCCAGTCAACGAGACTCTTCTTCGTTTGATCTTCTTGCGACAACGTTCGCTGCCTGCTGAACTATCCCGGCATGATTCCAGTTTCTTCCGGCCTCCTGCTCCTGAGCCACACGGAAGATCGTCACATCGCCTCACCCCCCTGCTCCGTGCCTATGGAGTCCACCTGGTTTCACAGACTCTTCTCAGGAGATGGGCTGGCTAGCCCTACACAGGTACCACCACATACAGGACACAGGATTGAGAGTACTGTGACCCATTGCTGGACTCTAGGGTTTGGAGCCGTGGACCTATTGGTCCCATTTACAGTTCTTCTTAGGGTACTAGGGGGCCTCTCTCCCTGTACCCCCCGAGACTTTGCTAAGCCTTCTTTTGGTATAGCAGGTAACCCATGGTTACGGTTATTTTGTTCCTTTTTTCTGACCTCTTTTTTCATTATTTTTTATTTTTTTTTGCTTGACAAACAGAATATTCTAGCGTTAGCTATCTTTGACAATCATCAAAGTATTACAGATGTGAAATATTGGTGCCCTCTCTCTAGATTGTGTCAGCCATATAAATGCTCATGTCATATATGCTTTTTACGTAGATGCCTTAGGGGCTTTCCCTCTGGTCCTGGACTCCCGCCAGCCTTACTGCATTCTCCACCCTCGGGATTATGGGAATTAAGGTCCTGACGCATAATGTCAAGGGGTTTAACTCCCCACAAAAAAGGAAAAAAGCAATGAGGGCATACAAAGCTATAGGGGCCGATATCCTCCTCCTTCAGGAGACACATTTCTCCGCCAGCAATCACCCCTCCTTCTTTGACAAGGCATTTAAACAATCTTTTTTTACTACATTTGAGTCCAGGACCAGAGGCGCAGCCATATTTATTAGAAACTCTGTCTCCTTTCAGGTGCAGAAAACTTATATAGACACTCAGAGCAGATTTGTCATTGTTCAGGGCATGATTCAGAACAAGCTCCTGACTTTGGCCTCTGTATACGCCCCGAACACATCCCAGGCCACGTTTTTTAAAGGTTTTTTTCAAGTTCTTGAAAGGTTCCACTCCCCACACATGATAGTTGGAGGGGACTTTAACCTAGTAGCCCACTCGGTATTGGATAGGTCCCGGGGCAGCCAGTCCTCCAGTGCATTTTTAAAATCCCTGCTATACTCCCTCAAGACCCAACAATTATCCGACACCTGGAGAGCTCATAACACAGGCTCTAGAGAGTACACTTTTTACTCCCACCCACACGACACTTACTCCCGCCTGGACTACCTGTTCTGTACTCCCACTCTTTTGGCTAACTCGACAGCTTCCAAGATCCATGTCTGCCCGTGGTCTGATCACCACATAGTTGTGACCCAGCTCTCATGCATAGGCCTCCCCTTCTCTAATAGGACTTGGCGTATAAACGACTCCCTCCTCACAGACCCAATAGTCCTTTCGCAAATATCAGATCGACTTAGGGAGTACTTCAGGCTGAATGATGTGGACAACATCTCCCCCACTACCCTTTGGATGGCCCATAAGGCTGTACTCAGGGGTCACCTTATTGAGATAGCTACCACCAGAAAGCGACAGAAGGCACAAGAAGCACGTCAACTCACCCTTGACCTTAACGACCTGTACCACAAACACTATCAGACGCCCTCCCTAGATCTACTGACCCAAATTAATACTAAAAGGATAGCGCTAGACACTATACTATCAGAACAGACAGAAAAATCCCTTAGGTGGGCTAACGCCAGATTCCTCTTACACAGCAACTCGGCCTCAACCATGTTTGCCCGCAAACTCAAACAACAGACACACCCGACCCATGTTTATAACCTGAAGGGCGACCAGGGCCAACTTACATCCCACCCTAGGGAAGTTTTACAGATCTTCTCCTCCTTCTATCGCTCCCTGTACTCAGCCCCCAAAGGTCCGACCCCTGATCCCCCCCACCCCTGGCTGGAGCAAATACCCCTCCCCAGTTTATCAGAGGAACAATTACAAACCCTGAATGCCCCTTGCACAACAGAAGAAATAGCCTCTATCGTGTCGTCTCTTAAACCCTCTAAGACACCTGGCCCTGACGGATTCTCCGCCACCTACTATAAAAAACTTGCAGAACCCCTACTCCCAAAAATGGCAAAATTATTTAATTACATACTGGAGGGAAACCATTTCCCTGAGGAGATGCTATGGGCCAATCTGTCCCTGATACCAAAACCTGGCAAGGACCACACTCTCCCACAAAACTTCAGGCCCATTTCAGTTATCAACAATGATTTAAAAATCTTTGGCCGTATCTTAGCTGATCGCTTAGCCTCGATTATTACCACATTAATTTCCCCCGAACAAACGGGTTTTATACCCACCAGACAGATTACAGATAACATCCGCCTAGCCGCCAATATAATACAAGACGCAGACGCAAACAATAGGAAAGTTCTGTTACTTAGCCTAGACATTAACAAGGCTTTTGACAGTGTGCTTTGGCCATATCTGGAATCTGTCTTGTCCAAATTTGGGTTTGGCGGTGCTTTTGTACATGGCTTTAGAGCCCTGTACCATCATCCCCGCACCAACATCAAGATCCCGGGATGCAGCTCAGATTATTTTCCACTTGAAAGGGGTACGCGTCAGGGTTGCCCTCTCTCCCCCCTCCTTTTCGCCCTTGCCATGGAACCCCTCACTAAATCCATACTAGACAACCCCAATATCAGAGGATATCGCAAGGGCGAACAGGACTTCAAAATAAGCCTATACGCTGATGACGTATTATTATTCCTGTCTGAGCCCCTACTCTCCCTCCCCAACCTCTTCGCCTCTTTGGCCCATTTTCAGCAGATCTCAGGCCTAGGGGTCAACCCGTCCAAGTGCTCGGCCATGCCCATCCAACTACCTGACTCCACCCTACGTTCCCTTAAAGACTCTTTCAAATTCAACTGGAGCTCTCTCTCCCTGCCATACCTGGGGGTTAAACTCACACCCAATATCAAACTCCTTTACACCCAAAATTATCCGCAAGCCTTCACCTCGATTAGGAGCCTCCTCCTTCAATGGTCCACATATAAGATCTCTTTCTTAGGACGGATACAAGCTGTGAAAATGACAATCTTGCCCAAGCTACTCTTCTTTTTTCGCTCACTACCGTTATACGTCCCTCGGGCAGCTCTTAATAGTCTCCAGTCAGAACTACTTTCTTTTATCTGGCAAAACAAAAAGCCAAGACTGGGACGCCCAGTGATGTACGGGGCCCGCTCGGGAGGTGGTCTGGGGTGCCCGGACTTATGGAAATACTTTCTTGCTGCCCGCTTGGTACAAACGGCCCAATGGCACGCCGACCCATCCTCTATCCCGGGGCTTTTGTGGTCCCGCTCTATCACCCATAGGGAGATAGCCCCATTTAATGCTATAGTGGGACAGTCTCTCTACCTCTGGTCTCTCTACGAGAAAAAATTTCAGCTAAAATCCAAAGCCCCCCCTCTGGCCTCATATCTAGGGGAACCCCTTTTCCCCCCAGCGTTTAGTCAGCACCCCACATTCTCAGAATGGACAGATAGAGGCCTTACTTCGCTGAAGGCTTTTATGCGCGACGCCTCCTTCTGCTCATTCTCATCCTTACAGCAGCTACATGCCATGGACAGAAGGACATTCTACCAATTCCTCCAGATCAGGCACTTCTACACCAGCAATTTCCCAGAGATCTATAGGTCTTCAGGTACGCACTTTGAGGGTCTTTGCGATGAGTCCTCCCGTAAGAGAGGAACCATCTCAAGCCTATACAGCTACCTAAATGAGCACAACGCGCCTCCCAAAACGGCAGCAATGTTGGGCTGGGAGACAGAGGTTGAACAGGAATTTTCAGTGGAGGACTGGCGGGACATGGTAGACAATATGCACAAATGTACACGCTCTATCTCCGTAAAGGAAACGGTCCTCAAGCTCCATACTAGATGGTACTACACCCCGGACCGTCTGCACAGGATGTTCCCTCTGGTTCCCGACACATGTTTTAGAGGATGTCGGGTCAGGGGCACATTGCTGCACACGTTTTGGGCCTGCGAGGCTCTGTCACATATATGGACCAAAGCCGCCAACCTGATCCCAAGGATCACTGATGTTTCAGTGGCCCTTACATTCCAAATGTGCATCCTTTATGCTGATATACCTGGGGCTGTTCCCCCACAACAAAAGCTAATACACACACTTTTTAGCGCCATTCAATGGGCAATAGCACTAAATTGGAAGAGCCATTCGGTGCCTTGGTCACAGGTACTCCTCCGGATGGAGTCTATCAGGCTGATGGAAAAGATCCATCATACCCTTCTGGACACCATGCATATTTTTGATAGCAAATGGAACAAATGGTCAGCCTTTCAACTAGAGGGGGTTTTTATGGAACAATAGATAGCATGTATTGAGAAAGGCTACACCTACCTCGACATCTATCGAGAGTAAAGCTTCTGAAGATAGTCAAGCCAGTTTACCTTGTTTTTTGTTTTTTTTATTATTTTTGTTATTATTTTCTCTCATCTCTCTGGTTTCTGTATGTTTGAATTAATAGGTCTGACTTTGGACCATGTTGAGATATAACTGAATTGAATGCATTGTCTATACAATAGTTCGATTCACCATCTTCAGAGGTGTACAAAACTTGTTTATACTGTACATAACCTGTTGGTTAGATATTCAAGAATAATCTGTTGATCACATGTATACTCTGTATTTACTCTGTTCAAAGAAAATAATAAAAACGTTTGTAAACAAAAAAAAAAAAATTTTCCGACAACACAACTTGATTTCGGAAAGTGCAATTATGTGTACACAACTCAGTCGCACAAAAGTTCATGCATGCTCGGAATCAAGCAGAAGGAGCTGCACCGGCTATTGAACTTTATTTTTCTCGGCTCGCCGTACGTGTTGTATGTCACCGCGTTCTCACATTCAGAATTTTTTTGCCAACATTTGTGTGACTGTGTGTGTGCAAGACAAGTTTGAGCCAACAACCTTCAGAAAAAAATCCACGGTTTTGTTGTCGGAAAATCCGATCGTGTGTACGGGGCATTAGTGATGTCTAATGGCTTACAGGAGGATGCCATGTTTTGTACATCATCTAATTAGGCCTCAAATTTAGTCAGCATTTCTGGGTGGTCAGACCAGTGCAGATACATTTAGATTGGTTCCTATAGGTTGCTGTACTTTACATATTTCTTTTCCCTGCATTTATTAAGGGTCATTAATATGTTTTATACAGTGATGTTCAGCAGTAAAGAAGATGTTAACCATAGAGGCTGTATTATTACATCTGGGAAGAATTTAGGTTAAATGCTAAATAAAGTGATCTGGGAAAACAAGTATAAAACATCACCTCATTTGCAATATGCAGCAAGCACACTGAATCTAAAACACACATACGTTAAAAAAAAAAAAAAAAAAGATCTCATTACATTTCCAAATTAATTTATACTTTATGAGCGTAACATAGCAGCAACCATGCAGTTTGGAGTTCCCTAACTGCTGAGCCTGTGCTTGAGATTCATATTAGTGTGGAATTTTCCAAACCACACATGAACATCTGTTCATGTTGTATTAGATTGTGGTTTTCATGCTAAGTCCTTCACATTGCACTTGCCATATTTCCTTTTTACTAGAAAATAAACCTGCAGCCACTAGATGGCAGTGAGCCAACTGATAAACTTGTCTGCAGGTTCTCCGAATCAAACTCGATGGTCTTGATGGAGAGAAGTTGAAATGCAAGAGAAATTGCAATAAATGCCAGAAGACCAGGGAATATTATTAGATTATTCATTTATTTACTAACATATTTCCAATAACATCCACAGTCTACTCCATTATAGAAAATAGTAACATATACAATCAGGGCAGGACTTACAGGGGTGGTGGGGGCCCCTGGGCTTGAGTCACTTTCGGGCCCTACCTTCTATACATTACTTTAAATAGAACAAAATGATACATACACAAGCTATGTATTAGAGCTACACAATTCAGGATAAACTGAGAATAAAAATAGAGATCACGATTCTGAACAAACAACTAAACAAAATTACATAATTTATGTAACTGACAGGTGGCACTGATGACAGATGGCACTGATACGTGGCACTGATGACACGTGACACTGATGACAGATGGCACTAATACGTGGCACTGATGACAGATGGCACTAATACTTGGCACTGATGACAGATGGCACTGAGAACACGTGACACTGATAACAGATGGCATGTGATACTGACAGGTGGCACTGATGACACGTGACACTAATGACAGATGGCACTAATAGGTGGCACTGATGACAGGTGACACTGATGTGGCACTGATGACAGATGGCACTAATATGTGGCACTGATGACAGATGGCACTAATACGTGGCACTGACAGATGACACCAATAGGTGGTACTGTTGACATGTGACACTGATGACAGATGACACTTATACATGGCACTGATAACAGATGGCACTGACAGGTGGCACTGGGGACAGATGGCGCTGGGGACAGGTGGCACTGTGAGCACTTTATTTTCCCCCTTTTTTCTTTTTTTTTACCTTGACGCTGCAGCCGTTCGCTGTCTCTGTGTGAGGAGGGAGAGCCGTCGATGAGAGATGATCTCATATGTTTACATATGAGATCATCTCCCATTGGACACTGCGATTGAGTGGTAAATGGCCGCTGTGATTGGCCATTCAGCACGATCTGTGATTGGCTGTGTCCAAGGGACACGGCCAACACAGAACTTCCCTGATGCGCGCCAGCTACGGCGCGCATTGGGGAAGTGAACAGGAGGACGTCCAGGAACGTCCTCCTGGCAATTGAAGCCTAGTGGTTAAAACGCAAAGAAGATACGGTATTTAAAACATAAACAGGCGGGGCCTGCGGGGCCCCCTATTGGGCGGGGCCCATGGGCTTTAGCCCAGTCAAGTCCAATGGTAAGTCCAGCCCTGTATACAATACATAGATGTTATGGCCTATGTACAATACTATCACACCTCCCAACCTTCTGAGATGGGAATGAGGGACATCTATTAGCAAAAGTATGTAGGCCTAGGACACACACCCTGCCACGCCCCTTAAAGGACAAAAAAAATAAAAAATGATTGGTTTAACCCACAAGTGCTTTTTTATCACTACTATTCCTTTATATTGGCTTTTGGAATTTTTTCAAATGCAGAAATTTAGAAATTTCTGAAATTATGAAAAGTTTAGCATTGTAAAACACTTCTTGTACATAAGTAGTGTATTTTATATACAACTATATAGATCAGACCAAAATGAGGGACAAATGAGAAGGATGAGGGACAGAGGAACATCAGGGACAGTTTGGAGCTTTGAACTATGGGGGGGGGGGGGGGGGGGGGGGGGGGGGGGGGGGGGGGGGGGGGGGGGGGGGGGGGGGGGGGGGGGGGGGGGGGGTAAGGGGGTCTCCATTATTTTTAATGGGCCTTCAACATGCACTTATGGACAATGTACCATTCTTATTTTTTCCAGCACTCCCCAAGTCAAGGCATGGGTTTCTTATTGCTCCCAGGGTCAAGTATGCTATATTAACAAAATGATTGGGACACCAGCCTTTACATGCACATGAACTTTAATGACATCCCAGTCTTAGTCCGTAGGGTTCAATATTGAGTTGGTCCACCCTTTGCAGCTCTAAGAGCTTCAACTCTTCTGGGAAGGCTGTCCACAAGGTTTAGGAGTGTGTCTATGGGAATGTTTGACCATTCTTCCAGAAGCGCATTTGTGAGGTCAGGCACTAATATTGGACGAGAAGGCCTGGCTCACAGTCTCCGCTCTAATTCCTCCCAAATGTGTTCTACCAGATTGAGGTCAAGACTCTGTGCAGGCCAGTCAAGTTCCTCCACCCTAAACTCACTCATCCATGTCTTTATGGACCTTGTTTTGTGCACTGGTATGCAGTCATGTTGGAACAGGAAATCCCCAAACTGTTCCCACAAAGTTGGGAGCATGAAATTGTCCAAAATGTCTTGATATGCTGAGCCTTAAGAGTTCCCTTCACTGGAATTAAGGGGCCAAGCCCAACCCCTGAAAAACAACCCCACACCATAATCCCCCCTCCACTAAATGATTTGGACCAGTGCACAAAGCAAGGTCCATAAAGATATAGATGGCAAGGTATATGTTTCTTATTGTGTCAAGGGGCAGATACATTTATTTTGTCCAAGTATGTGCGTTAGGTGTCATAGTTATGCACTTTGCCATGGAGGGTGGTCATTCATATTCAATGGGAATTCAACACTCACCCACAGACCAACAATGTACCTTCCTTATTTTATCCAGCACTCCCCAAGTCAAGCTATGTGTTTCGTATTGCTCCCAGGGTCAGGTCTGTTTGTTTTGACCAAGTATGTGAGTTAGGTGCAGTTGTTATGTACATTTTCATAAAGTGTGCCCATTCATTTTCATTGGGCCTTCAACATGCACTCACAGACCAACAATGAACCTTCCAACACTCCTCAAGAAAAGTTATGTGTTTCCTATTGTACCGAGGGTTGGGTACATTTGTTTTCTCCTAGTATGCCAGTTAGGCGCACATTGCCATGGATGGTACCCATTTATTTTCAGTGGGCCCTTAGCATGCAGTCACAGACCAAACAGTCACAAAAAACCATATTTGAGCAGAATAGAAGATCAGGTAGTTAGATCTTCTTTTCTTTGCCCCCTAGACCTAAAGAAGCAGTTCACCATGCAGTGCTGGCATGGCCCCACGGCAATGGATAATTTTTTTAGTTTTCTGGACCTGGGTTTTAAAGCATAACTCCACTTTTGTTGAGAAAAAAACATTCCACTCTGGGTGATCAATGTACATTGCAAGGATTTATATAAAAAAAAATCAATATATGGTGGTGCACTGCAAGGTGAAAGTGCTATGTGCTAAAATTCAAAGGTATACACACTAATCACACTGATAAAATAAATAAAATATAAAATAATTAATTATATAAAGTGCATGCGTATCATAAATCAGAAACACAATTGATTATGTACAAAGTATAAAGTGCATGCGTGCATACGTGCCATAAATCAAAAACACATTGCTGGAACAACTTGCTGTGAGTGATTTCACTAATCAAAATAAGGTGCATAAGTGACACTCATGTGAAAATAGTAAATGTCCGGCTGAGTATCTTCAAAATGCCAATTCAACAATTCCCATATAATGCAAATCATATATATATATATATATATATATATATAATCCGTGAATCCACACAGTGCTTAAAAGCTAAGACAGTCCGTGAATGGTAATATAATGGGTGACTGAGATAGGTGATTGAGTCCCTGATAAAGTCACGTGATTAGTGACGATACGCGTCGGAATACATAGCCATACCAGGACACCGGAAGTAACATCCAGAGCACGAGCGCAGTGCTCGTTTTTGTTGTGCATGATTTTATTATTTTAAATGTGAGTACCCTGGATATGTTTCTTTTATTAATAAATGTGGACATATTTTACATACTTCACTATAGGGGTCCCCTCTTGCTTCTTTTATTTTTATTGGGGTCCCCTCTTTAGCTTTTAAGCACTGTGTGGATTCACAGATTATATATATATATATAATATATATATATATATATATATATATATATATATATATGATTTGCTTTATATGGGAATTGTTGAATTGGCATTTTGAAGATACTCAGCCGGACATTTACTATTTTCACATGAGTGTCACTTATGCACCTTATTTTGATTAGTGAAATCACTCACAGCAAGTTGTTCCAGCAATGTGTTTTTATGGCACGTATGCACACGTGCACTGTATACTTTGTACATAATCAATTGTGTTTCTGATTTATGATACGCATGCACTTTATATAATTCATTATTTTATATTTTATTTATTTTATCAGTGTGATTAGTGTGTATATCTATGAATTTTAGCACATAGCACTTTCACCTTGGAGCCCACCACCATACATAGATTTTTTTATATTTATTCACCCGGGGAGGGTTTGTACCCCTGTCGGTGGTTTGCCGCAACCATAGTTTAGTTTATTCTATTTATTTATTTGTTTGTTCCTTTGACACATTAGTGGCGCAGGAATACCTTATACCCCCTTTTTTATTCACATTACAAGGATTATAACAAACTTTGTTGCAGATTCCTACCTTTTGTTATTCTGAAGAAATTCCTGTGTGTTTGTCTGTGCCTCCGTACTGAGTGGGTCTAATGGGAGTGGTTTCATAATTAACTGTCAGGTGTGGAGCTACAGGGCACTAATGAGGAAATCTGCAGGGTCTGCATCCCTTTAGGCCCCTTTCACACTTGTGCGACTTCAAAGTCGCGCAATTTTGCCACGATTTTTGCCGTTAATTTTCTTGCGATTTCAGCGCGATTTCAATGAATGCCTGTGTAAGTGGCATCAAAATCGGACCAAAGTAGTGCAGGGACTACTTTGAAGTCAGAATGACTTGAAGTCGTACTAATATGAATGTCTTTCATTGGAAATCATGGGGAACGACTTGTCATGCTACTTTGTAGTCCCAAATCGTGGGACTTGTCCAACGATTTGGGACTGCAAAGTAGCATGACAAGTCGTTCCCCATGATTTCCAATGACTACTTTGGTCCGATTTTGATGCCACTTACACAGCCATTCCTTGAAATCGCGGCAAAATCGCACCCGCAAATCGCGGTAAAATTGCGTGACTTTGAAGTCGCACAAGTGTGAAAGGGGCCTAAGTGTGAAAGGGGGCTTAGGCAGACTTCTGGGAAAATCAGTGAGCCACTCACACAAGCAGGAAATTATGTTTCTGGGGAGTGGATAGCAACTCCAGGTAGCCATATGTCAATGTATTCTCAGAAAATTACAGTGGCTGCAGATTGAAAAGGAAAGGTGATTTTTAATAACATTCAATTACAAAATGATTAGTGTCGCAATCATATGCGCTATATTATTTTTTTCTTTATTTGCTATTTTTTTTCCCCCACAAAAGTGGAGTTACCTTTTAACAAAATGGGGAAAAGTAAATGTATTATCGTTATTATGTTTTTTTTATGGTACCTATATACAGTGGGGAGAACAAGCCTGGGTCTTCCAGCATGACAATGACCTGAAACACACAGCCAGGGCAACTAAGGAGTGGCTCCGTAAGAAGCATCTGAAGGTCCTGGAGTGGCCTAGCCAGTCTCCAGACCTGAACCCAATAGAAAATCTTTGGAGGGAGCTGAAAGTCCGTATTGCCCAGTGCCAGCCCCAAAACCTGAAGGATCTGGAGAAGCTCTGTATGGAGGAGTGGGCCAAAATCCCTGCTGCAGTGTGTGCAAACCTGGTCAGGAACTACAGGAAACGTATGATCTCTCTAATTGCAAACAAAGGTTTCTGTACCAAATATTAAGTTCTGCTTTTCTGATATATCAAATACTTATGTCATGCAATAAAATGCTAATTAATTACTTAAAAATTATACAATGTGCTTTTCTGGATTTATGTTTTAGATTCCGTCTCTCACAGTTGAAGAGTACCTATGATACAAATGACAGACCTCTACATGCTTTTTAAGTAGAAAAACCGGCAATGTATCAAATACTTGTTCTCCCCACTGTAAAATAACTTTAAGAAAATATACAAAATATACATTTTAACCACTTCAGCCCTGGGAGGATTTAACCCCATTTTTTTTGCGATACGGCACTGCGTTACTTTAACTGACAATTGCGCGGTCGTGCAACGCTGTACACTAATAAAATTGATATCCTTTTTTTCCCCCCACGAATAGAGCTTTATTTTGGTGGTATTTGATCACTTCTGCGGTTTTTTTTTTTCTCGCTATAAACAAAAAAAGAGTGCCAATTTTGGAAAAAAAACAATGCTGTTTACTTTCTGCTATAAAACATGCCCAATAAAAAAAATGTAGAAAATCGAATTTCTTCTTCAACTTAATCCAATTTGTATTCTGCTACATATCTTTGATGAAAAAAAACCCAATAAGCGTATATTGATTGTTTGCGCAAAATTTCTAGCGCCCCTACAAAATAGGGGATAGATTTATGGCATTTTTATTTGTTTTTTTACTAGTAATGGTGGTGATCAGGGAATTTTTAGCGGGACTGCGACATTGCGGAGGACAGATTGGACACCTAGCTGACATTTTTGACACTTTTTTGGGAACCAGTGACATTATTACAGTGATCAGTGCTAAAACTATGCACAGACATTGTACTAATGGCACTGGCAGGTAAGGGGTCAATATCAGGGGCGATCAAAGGGTTAAATGTGTTCCCTCAGTGTGTTTACTAACTGTATGGGGGATGGGCTGCCTGAGACAACACACAGATCCGTCTTTCTGCATAGCAGACAGACAGGATCTCTGTGTCATCCCCTCACAGTACGCAGCTCTGCCTTGTTTACTTTGGCAGATCCCCGTTTTGTCCACCGGAACCCCTGATTGACTCCCTCGTTGGCCAATTAGCGCGCGCACCCACAGGTCGCCGTGTACGAGCACGACGTACACCTATGGCGATTTGCGCAGCCGAGCCAACCTGCCACAGTATAACTGCGGCGGCTGGTCAGCAAGCTGTTAAAGAGGTAGTAAAGTCTGCTTTGCGATTTTTACCTACAGGTAAGCCTATAATAAGGCTCACCTGTAGGTAAAATTAATATCTCCTAAACGCATACCTCTCAATTGTTCCTGATTAGGAGCAATGTCCCTCTGTCCCTCTTTCCTCCTCATTTGTCCCTCATTTTGGTCTGATACATATAGTTGTATATAAAATGCACTTTTTATCTTTCAAAAAGTGTTTCCCAATGCTAAACCTTTCATCCAACTTCTAAATTGCTGCATTTGTACATTTTAAAAGCTATTATAAAGGAATAGTAGTGGTAAAAAAAAGTCCTTGTTGATTTAATTAACCTTTTTTTGGTTGATTCTCCTTTAAGGGGTTGTGGCAGGGGGCGTGTCCTATGCCTACATACGTTTGTTAGTAGGTGTCCCTCATTCCCATCTCAAAATGTTGGGAGGTATGCCTAAACGTACACCGTTTAGGAGATATTCACCCTGGGTGCAGCCAGTGACATTTCTGGCACTTGCGCTCTGAAGGTTCGGCACACCTTGCCGACACTTCAGAGCTTCATGCCGGAGGGGGGCTCCCCTGTGCACCCAGAAGAAAGACCAGGTGATGATGTCAGCCCTCTCAGCTGTGACAGCGCAACACTGGAGGGCTTCGTTCTACGGTAAGCGATTCATAATGTGATAGTATTCGATGCATACTAGCACATTATGCTATTGTCTTATATGTGTGTTTTTTTGTTTTTTTTTACAACAGCTTTAGGAAAATATAAACATTTTTAAGACCTACAAACTATTGCTAACTAAACAAAAATTCATAATAATGTTTAATGTGAAACTGAACTCTCTCAATCAACATTAACAATTTTTGATTCTTATGCTGCTAGCCCTAGTAAAAAGATTTGTATTTGTTTTTTATTCTTTTTTATTTGTTTTCATTTCTCAGTTGCTTTCTGGTTTCTGGCCTAGGCCAAAATGATGTCATAGATCTCAGGAGTCTTCATGGACATTGTCTTTATTTCATCTGGAGGAGGGGCTTTTTTAACTAAGCACACCCAACTGCCTGCATATCTGAGCTAAGGGCAGAGGAATAACAAGAAGTAAATGCTACATGAATCATTTGCCCTTACTCAAGATGGCCATGGCTAGCAAAGCTAGGGAGGTGTTTTTCAAAGTGATTTCTCAACAAAATAAAGCATAAAGACATGGATGGATGGGGGAGTTTGCTTTGAATATTAAAACTGAATGAAATCACATCTTTAGTTTTTTACAGTTTAGTTCTACTTCAAACAAAAAGTTTTTTTTATATATTTGGAATGAGCTCTAGGTGGATTTGGCTAAATAATTTAATTAACAAACTTAAAAGATGTAATTAACATTTTAAATCCTGTAAGGCTTATTTACTTGTCCACATCTAACGAGACCTTGTAATTAAAACAAAGTGCAGAGTTGAAAGCACCAGTAGAATTTTTAGCATCTGAGTGAGTGAACTTGGATAGAGTATAAGGTGAGCCTTGGAAATCTCCAAATCCAGTGCAAACTGAGACAAAGGACACTTTCTGATAGAAGCTAAACTCCCCAGGATGGGTCTCCTGAGCAGGGCTCGAGTCCAGGGGGAACGCGTGGGAACGGCGTCCCTGCACTTTTTTTACAGCAGGAACGCCGTTCCCTTTGCAGGACGAGATCCGCCAGAGCGGAATGAGATGCATGCAGAGTAGCGCAGGAAGCGTCTGTGTGTAATACGTTCTCTCTCATGTCAATCAGCGCTGCTCGCTTCCCGGTGGCCCCTCCTCTCTTCTCGTCTATCCCCATTGGCTTGAGACATCATCTGGGATAGACGAGAAGAGAGGAGAGGAGGGGCCGCCGGGGAGCGAGCAGCGTGACGAGAGAGAGAACGTATTACACACAGACGCTTCCTGCGCTACTCTGCATGCTGTCAAGTAAGATCCCCAGATGTGCCCTATAATGTGCCCCCTGATGTGCCCCGTGCCCTGATGCCCCAATGTGCCCCATAATGTGCCCTGATGTGCTATCTGCCCCATAATGTGCTATGTGCCCTATAATGTTCCCTGATGTGCCCCATAATGTGCCCTGATGTGCTATGTGCCCCATAATGTGCCCTGATGTGCTATCTGCCCCATAATGTTCTATGTGCCCTATAATGTTCCCTGATGTGCCCCATAATGTGCCCAGATGTGCCCCGAGCCCTGATGTGCCATGTGCCCTGTGGCCTGATGTGCCTGTGCCCTGATGTGCCCCGTGCCCTGATGTGCCTCATGCCCTGATGTGCCCCATGCTCTGATGTGCCCCGTGCCCTGATGTGCCCCGTGCCCTGATGTGCCTCGTGCCCTGATGTGCCTCGTGCCCTGATGTGCCCCATGCCCTGATGTGCCCCGTGCCCTTATGTGCCCCGTGCCCTGAGGTGCCCCGTGCCCTGAGGTGCCTCGTGCCCTGATGTGCCCCGTGCCCTGAGGTGCCCCGTGCCCTGATGTGCCCCGTGCTCTGAGGTGCCATGTGCCCCGATGTCCTATTTTTTTTTTTTGGTGGGGTAGAGATCTTGGGTGGGAGTTCCCACACTTTTTTCCCCAGGACTTGACCCCTGCTCCTGAGTAATGCCGCATACACACGATCGGACTTTCCAACGGACTACAGTCCGTCGGACAATTCCATCGCATGTGGGCTCCAGCGGACTTTTTCTTCCCAAAAGTCAGACGGACCTAGAAATAAGACTGGCTTCAAATTTGTCCACCGGACTCGAGTCCGGTCGAAAAATCTGGTCGCCTGTGTGCTAGTCCGACGGACTAAAACTCACGCTAGGGCAGCTATTGGCTACTGGCTATGGAATTCCTTATTCTACATCATCACGTTCGAATCCGTAAGAGTTTTGGAGTGATCGTGTGTGGCCAAGTCCATTCGCTTTAAAGTCCGGCGGACTTCAGCTGCAAAGTCAGTCGGATTGTCCGCCGGAAAGTTTGTCGTGTGTATGCGGCATAAGAGATGGTGGACATACAGCTCAGGGGGCTCCCACTCAAAGCAGCCCTAAGTCATCAACTCAAACAGTCTCTCAAAAAATAGGTCAAGCAGCAACAGTCTCCATAGGATCTCTCTCTCTCTCAGACCCCTACTCACTGTGTCTCTGTGTATATGGATGCTTCTTCCCAGTATCAGTCAGACCCTGTACCATGAGTCTCCAAGATAGATTCTCAGCAGACTTTCTCCCAACTGCCCTCACAGCTCCACCAATAGGCCCACAGCTCTCCCTAAGCTGAGACCTTGGTGAACCTCCTGTAGTGTTCAACTAAGCAGTCGAGGAGGGCAGACAGCCCCTTCAGAATGGATCTAACTCCATCAGGACAAGGACCCCACTGGGCCCCAGACTATTTATGCACAGCCCAGTCCCCTGCTGGCCACTCTCTTGACTAAGGATTGGCTTTGGCTGCATGAATATTCAGCCTCATTCAACCCACTATGTTTCAGAACTTACCACAATATGGGGGGATGTAGTTCAGCCTGCAACCAGCAGAACCCAGACATGCCAAAAGCAATCAAAACCTGCTCCACTGGCTACTGAGGAGCCAAAAACAAAATTTACTCATTTAGATTAGCAACCTAATGCAAACTAGTAGGGTGCTGCACATGTTGAATGGCACATTTTTTGAGTGCATGCTTTTTGATGCCTAAACAAAAATCTGTCCAGCAGAATGTTTAATTCAATGTAAAAAAAAAAAGGAACAATTCTACATAGACTATAGAAAGGGCAACCAAGCAGCGACATTATTCCTCAAATAACCGCTGACTCTTCAGCTACAGCAGGCAGACATAAAACATGAGCATTTCAGTGAAAGATAGATGAGCGGGAATGATGAGACTCTTGTGCACTGGCTTATATGTGGAAAGAATTAAATGAGAGTCCTTTGGGGTCCTTTGATTGGCCCCTGAGAAAAAGTAAAGCCAAACTACTCTCCAGTCGGCTGTTTCAACTTTTCTGCAGGGCATTTTCTACATTTTCTCTCTCTCTCTGATGTGATGGGAGAAATGTTATAAGCAATTAAAATGAGTAATGGCTTACTTTGCAAATGCAGAGCTTGTATGCAGCAAATTACAGCGATATAAATATTTCTTGAAAATGTCAGTATGTTTTCCAGCACTGCGAGCATATGAGTCAGTTTCTAAGCCAGCAGACATTAAAGTGTTTCATAAATTCTGTGGCTTAGATCCGAGGAATGGGACTGGTGGCTTAGGTTCTATGGGTGGAATGGGTGTGGGTGGGGTGCGAAGCAACTCCTCTGCTACTGTTGGTTACCACCAACATAGCATTGCCCACCGATGTGGAGATGCTGTGGTCCAGTAAGCAATTTCCCCCCTGATCCCTGAATGCAAGAACATCTGAAAAAAACACATACTTCCAAATAAAATAATAAAAAACTATGAAAGCTCTGCTATAACGTTTCTACAAGATTGATGCAATTGGGTTGGGGTACCAAAACTGGAGAGTGCAAAATCTGGCGCAGCTCTACATAGAAACCAATCAGCTTCTGGGGATTTATTGCCAGGTTATAGTATGAGATGAAGTTTAAAGCTGATGGGCTAACATGCACAGCTACACCAGATTTTGCACACTCCAGATTTTAGTAAATCAATAGACATGTGCAATTCGTTTCACAGGTTGGCACTAGAGTCCTCTTCCACTCCTCCATGATGATATCACGGAGCTGGTGGATGTTAGAGACCTTGCGCTCCTCCACCTTTCCATTTGAGGATGCTCCACAGATGCTCAATACGGTTTAGGTCTGGAGACATGCTTGGCCAGTCCATTACCTTTATCCTCAGCTTCTTTAGCAAGGCAGTGGTCGTCTTGGAGGTGTGTTTGGGGTCATTATCATTTTGGAATACTGCCCTGGAGCCCAGTCTCTGAAGGGAGGGGATCATGCTCTGCTTCAGTATGTCACAGTACATGTTGGCATTCATGGTTCCCTCAGTGAACTGTAGCTCCCCAGTGCTGGCAGCCCCAGACCATGACACTCCCACCACCATGCTTGACTGTAGGCAAGACACACTTGTCTTTGTTCTCCTCACCTGGTTGCCACCACACATGATTGCCACCATCTGAACCAAATAAATTTATCTTGGTCTCATTAGACCACAGGACATGGTTCCAGTAATCCATGTTCTTAGTTAGGGATGAGCCGAACACCCCCCTGTTCGGGTTCGCACCAGAACCTGCGAACAGACCTAAAGCTCCTGCGAACTTTAGAACCCTATTAAAGTCTATGGGACTCGAATGTTCAAAATCAAAAGTGCTAATTTTAAAGGCTAATATGCATATTATTGTTATAAAAAGTGTTTGGGGACCTGGGTCCTGCCCCAGGGGACATGATTAATGCAAATTTTTTGCAATTATTTTTTTTAAAACTGCCGTTTTTTCAGGAGCAGTGATTTTAATAATGCTTAATGTGAAACAATAAAAGTGTAATATTCCTTTAAATTTCATACCTGGGGGGTGTGTATAGTTTGCCTGTGAAGGGGTGCATGTTTCCTGTGCTTAGAACTGTCCCTGCACAAAGTTAAATTTTTGCAGGAAAAAAAGCTATTTAAAATCACTCGCAGCTAATGAATTGCCAGATCCCGTAACACATAGAACGGTCATTCATTGAAAGACATTGATAAAAAAAAAGTCATTGATAAAAAAAAAAAAGCGTGGGGGTCCCCCCAAATTCAATTACCAGGCCCTTCAGGTCTGCTATGGATATTAAGGGGAACCCCATTTCAAATTAAAAAAAAATTACGTAGGGGTCCCCCTAAATATCCATACCAGACCCTTAAGGTCTGGGATGGATTTTAAGGGGAACCCCGGGCAAAAAAAAATAAAAAATGGCGTGGGGTCCCCCTCAAAATCCATACCAGACCCTTATCCAAGCACGCAACCTGGCAGGCCGCAGGAAAAGAGGGGGGATGAGAGCGCCCCCCCCCTCCCTCCTGAACCGTACCAGGCCACATGCCCTCAACATTGGGAGGGTGCTTTGGGGGTCTATGACCCCTCAAAGCACCATGTCCCTGTGTTGATGGGGACAAGGGCCTCATCCCCACAACCCTGGCCATTGGTTGTGGGGGTCTGCGGGCGGGGGGCTTATCGGAATCTGGAAGCCCCCTTTAACAAGGGGACCCCCTGATCCCGGCCCCCCCCTGTGTGAAATGGTAAGGGGGTACAAAAGTACCCCTACCATTTCACCAAAAAAGTGACAAAAATGTTAAAAATGACAGGAGACGGTCTTTGACAATTCCTTTATTAAAATCTTCTTTCTTCTGGTCTTCCTTCTTCCTTTCTTCATCCTTCAGTTTCTTCATCTTCTTCTTCCATCTTCTACCATCTTCTTCCATCTTCTTCTTCCATCTTCTTCTTCCTACGATCCGCTTCTTCTTGCTCTGGTCTTCTCATCCGGCATCTTCTTCCACGGCGTCCGGGTCTCTTCTTGGGCCGCTCCACGCAATGGGAGACTCCCGCTGTATGAGGCTTCGCTGCGTCTGACAGCTCTTTTATAACGGAGGGCGGGGCCACCTGGTGACCCCGCCCCCTCTGACGCACGGGGACGTCATGGGGACTTCCCTATGGCTTTCCTCACGACGTCAGAGGGGGGCGGGGGACGGCCCCCGCCCCCCTCTGATGTCATGAGGAAAGCCATAGGTTGTTCCAAATTGCCCCAAATTGTCCGCTGTTTGCTGAACAGGCGAACAGGCAATGTTCGAGTCGAACATGAGTTCGACTCGAACTCGAAGCTCATCCCTATTCTTAGTCTGTCTTCAGCAAACTGTTTGTGGGCTTTCTTGCGCATCATCTTTAGAAGATGTTTCCTTCTGGGATGACAGCCATGCAGACCAATTTGATGCAGAGTGTGGCGTATGGTCTGAGCACTGACAGGCTGACCCCCCACCCCTTGAAACTCTGCAGCAATGCTGGCAGCACTCATACATCTATTTCCCAAAGACAACCTCTGGATATGACACTGAGCATGTGCCCTCAACTTCTTTGGTCAAACAAAAAAAAAAACTACTGTACATATATAGTTGTGATGGCTGTCCTGTCTTTGCCATCACAACTAGTTTTTTCCATGCTTCGTTCAATCCATGATTTTGACGTTTACTGAAATGTGAGTGTTCTACCTTTCAAAACACATTTTGTATCTATAGTTAGATGTCTTCTATCCTTTCTCCTTGGATCTATGTCCTAACGGAGTACTGATAAGAAGATTCCAGTTTTGACTCTGAAGGGCCCTACATGTCTAAATACATTACTATATTGGCTCCGGTGGTGACTGGTAAATCTTCCTAACATCATAAGGTCAATCAGAGAAGATTCCAGTGGACCGTTCGCCATTTGGGTGTTGAGACACCACTGCCTGTTTCGCCCATTTGGTATAAGCTGAATAGGGTCCATATGTTCCGGTAAGCCTCCTTATATCACATTTGGTGGCAAAGTTTTTCACACCGGTGATTCCTTCTTTTTTAATGATTGATCATCACTTTTTGGATAAAGAATTTTATGGACTCACTAATTTCATATATGAACTGTCTATGAGTTCTCTTATTATTGTATTAATCCCTTTCGTATTTCACATAATGATTCACTCATTATTTATACCTATATGATTAGCGCTGCACTATTTATACCACTATTTATACCTATTCCTTTTGCACAAGTTGTCCCTTGTAGTGCTGACTGCTTTATACTAGTTAATATTTTCACATTTTCAACACTAAGCGCGGTTTAATATTACACTATTCAACTGAACAAGTATCCCCATTCGAAGATTTCCTCTCACCTCATTGTTTGGAGAAGAGCTCTACAATTTTGAATTTCCTATTTACTTCTGTTTCAGTAAGAATTGCTACCAGTGTAAATAGAGAAGGTACACTATATTGTCAAAAGTATTGGGACGCCCGCTCCATCAGACCAACTTTTTCAGTTTTCATCAGACTTTTGTTGGCTGTGCGAACGGACCAACTTTCTGCCAATAAAAGTCCGATGGAGCAAAGTCCGACCGTGTGTACACAAAACCATCGGACTTTTTTACAAAGTACAAACACGCATGCTCAGAACCAATGCAAAAGATCAGACAACAATACAGAAGTTGACCAAAGGTGGCGCTGGAGTATTTAAACGTCCTCTTTTGAAGTGTCGTCAGTATGTTGAAACGTCACTACGTTCATGTTTGTTGCCTAAAAAGTCTGATCGTGTGTATGCAATACAAACTTGGAGCCAATGCCCTTTGTACAAAAATCCACGGGAAAGTTTGTACAAAGTCCGATCGTGTGTATGAGGCTTTAGAGTTCCCTTCACTGGAACTAAGAGGCCAAGCCCAACCCCTGAAAAACAACCCCACATCTTGGAATGCGTGTATGCCTGTATTGCCAGAGCCTAAGTCCTAGAATTGTTGGATTACCGCCCTGAAAGGGGCTCTCCTGCCTGTGGGATGCAGGATTAGCTATGCTTAAAGAGCGTGTGTTGACCACTCTTATTAAGGGGTAACAATACTTCCGGTAAGCAGAGGTTGAGAGTGAAGGGTTTCACCTGGCTTTTTTTGAGATTCCTTCCTTCAGATTTCCATCACGGCTGTGGGATTACCGAAGCTTGATTCTATTTGGGACTTTTTGGATCACTTATTCTGTTTTTCCATGTACTTTTGTCCTTAAACTAACCTCTGACTATTGGCTGTATAGTTGGGGAAACGGGCAGAAAAGCACATACACTAAAAGAAACCTCAGTGATTGGCCTGCAAAGATGCAAAACCACCAGCACTCCAAATAGACGTGTGTAACGCCATAACCCCTGGGGGCGGCTATGAATTTGCTGGGCTTACCAATTATCTCCTCCTAGTAGCTCGTCGTTTGTTGTCTAGGGGTTCCCAGGGTTAGTACCCAGTAACTTCAGAAGCTGACACACAAAAGTCCTTTTAAGGATTTTTATTTGCAAGGGTAACGTTCAATTATAACACAGTCTTTCAATTGGGAATAGAGGGCACGGGTGATAAAACTCAGGCACTTCAGAACTACTGACATCAATCGAATGTCTCTTTAAATAGCCCAGAGAGTAGCCACTCGCAACTGGGCGCTTCACTGCTGGATAAACCTCAAACTGTAGAATTAGCAGCCAACAAGTGACTCGAAGATTTGCAAAGTCTCTGTCACAGACTAGGTTGTAACTGAGGATAAATTAGGAACTTTTCCAAAGGTACTTGGATCTTTCAGCCAGCTTGGCGATACCGTAAGAAATGTGGATTCACTAGTGTCCATACAACTTTAGCTCCCAGGCTCTTACCGAGCAGCCAGCTTCTTGGCCCTCCTCCGAAGAGTTCTCCCCTGGTCGCTTGTACGAGTTGCTGTGTCTCTCCAATGCCGAGAGCACACCGGGACACCTCCGAATCCTCCTTCAGTTACTGGGCCTCAAACTAGCCAGTTCCAAGGCTCTGGAACGAATGGATCCCCACCCCAGACCATGAGGGCCTCTGGGGCTGGTCAGGACGACCATGCTTACGGGGACGGCAGACACTCCTGGGTCCGGGACCCCTCACGGGGTTGGTCCGGACCGGAACCAGGAATCAAACACCAAGCCGAACCCTGAGCACGTGACTTTAGCATCATAAATACCCCTTCCCAGACCACAAAGCGGGGCCAGACGCACCCACTGATTGGCTCTGAGAAAGATTGGTACCTAACACGTCCAACCAGGCTTGGTTCTCAGCCTGTCACAGGTGCCTCACTGCACCTATGACCAGGCAGAACTCCAGCACAGCCCAGCCAAACTGATGCCAAAGTAAAAGACCTATACAATTAACCCCCAGAACTCCGTTACAGTTTTGGAAAAAAATTAATTTACATTATAGCGCACACTTTAGAAAAGTGTCGGCTCTACACGTGTTTCATGTGTCAAAGTGGCATTCACTTTGGGCACCCATCATGGCAAGGTTGAGTGCTGTGAGGAGTGTAGCTTCTATTTGGATCTTCAGTGATGGGCCTGGGACCCTACAAACATACCCAAATTGACCCACCCTTCTCCTGACCGATGGTGGGGTAACATTGTATTTTCCTATAAATCTTCTTTTGTATTTATGCATACAACTTTCCTTCCCTCTTTATGGTGTATATCCAGGGCTCAAGTCCTGCGGGACGCATGGGAACGGAGTTCCTGTACTTTTTCCACAACAGGAACTCAGTTCCCTCTGGCAGCTGTGTCCTGCAAGACTTTGAAGTATGCGAGCTGTGTGGCAGGTGCTACACCAGCAGCCGCCGACACAGCTCGCAATAGTAAGTGCCGCACACCTGACCATTCAGGCATTGCCAGTAGGGGGCCCCATGACAGCTTCCGCTTCAATCTACCTGTCAATCACAGCTAGCTGACAAGTAGATCAGGTCCCTGCTGCTAAGAGATTTGCATGGAATCACAATTGAATGAATGCTGATTATTCAGAGAATTACCGTATTTATGTTTATTGAGGATTGTTTTTATTTATGTACTAACATACAATAAGAAAATTGGATGAAAAATACCACTTTTAAAGCATTCGTTCATATGAGTGTATCATTTTTTTTTTTTTTTTGGTGGGCGAGTGGATCTTGGGTGGGAGTTCTCACACTTTTTTCCCCAGGACTTGACCCCTGTGTATATCTGTTTTTTGTGTGCATCGCTCAATGAAAAGAGCTTACCGGAGACTACATGAAGGATTAATTGAACCCTATGGGGAAAATACTGGCAGAACATGCTAAATAATAGTAGACATGGATACCATGGGCAAAGGAAAGTAAAAATCCGTGAATAGAGTTTTTTTTTTTTATTATTATCAAATTTATTATGTTCAAAATCTCTTTACAATAAAATGAAAAGAATACACATGCATATTATTCCATGCGGAGTATATTATTTCCTGTCAATGCAAGTCAAACAATGTCACCGTTGCTCCTCAGCATGGGGCATAATTCAATTCTTTTGTCCAAAAAAAGCTCCATCAGCCTTTCTTCTCAGGTGGTGTTGAGATGAAATAACACATCATTTTTAAGGTGTGATGCAAAAGGCTAAGAGCTATTAACTTGCCCAGAGTGAAGATCTATTCAATGCCCTCTAAGCAGCAAGAGGCTTAAGATACAGAAAACAAAATAGCATGACCAAATTCCCTCCTTTAATTCTCTCTGTGTCTTACTAAGTCCTGGAAATGATTTTGACCTTTTGTCAAATTGCAGCCAAATCTTTTTTTTTTGTTTTAAATCTCCAACCCAGAAAAATATTATTGGACAAGATGGATTATTTTGGGGGAGACACAGCGTAGGCTTAGGGGGTGCTGTATCCAGCTGTCTGTGTAGTGAAGTCATACGAAATAATGAATCTAATAGCTCGGTAATTAGGAAAGCAGCTGGTAGCAGGGGTGGGAAGCAGCTGTTCCAACATACAGGAATAATGTGTTTCCCATTGCGCAAGTAACAGTGATTTAAATAAATATAAAGGTCCACTAAACAAAAATTACATGCCAGTTCACGTATGTTTTAATAACTTTCAGAGATAAATAAGTAAAAGATTTGTGATTTTCTATTGGGCTGAATATATTTAATATGTCGTTGCTATAGTGGGATATAAGGATGGCCAGAGCTGGGAAGAGAATGTAATTGGCAATGAGAGATCTCGCTATCCTTATTTCATTATTGCATTGCTAGGTAGACATGTGCACACTGAAATATTTTGTTTCGGAATTTCGTTTTCGTCCGAAAAATACATTTATTTAGTTACTCCCGAAATTTGTTTTTATTTATTTAGTTTCATTAAAAAATGCATTCGTCCAAAAATCCGAAATAATTAGGCCCCTTTCACACTGGGGCGGGAGCCGCGGCAACGGTAAAGCAGCGCTATATTTAGCGCTGCTTTACCCTCGTTTTAGCCGCGGTATTCGGCCACTCGCGGGGCGGTATTCGGCCGCTCGCGGGGCGGTATTCGGCCGCTCGTGGGGCGGTTTTACCCCCCGCGGGCGGCAGAAAAAGGGTTAAAATCCCCCGCAAAGCGCCGCCGTAACGACGCTTTGCGGCGGTATTTCCGCGGTATTACCGCGGTGTCCCATTGAAATCAATGGGTAGGAGCGGTATAGGAGAGGTGAATACACCGCTCCTATACCGCTCCAAAGATGCTGCTAGCAGGACTTTTTTTACCGTCCTGCTAGCGCACCGCTCCAGTGTGAAAGCCCGCTGGCTTTCACACTGGAGTGAATGGGGCCGTTTTTTTCAGGCGGTGTACAGGCGCTATTTTTAGCGCAAATAAGTATATAGTGCGGCGCTCAAAGTGTTCAATAGTGATTATTAAACATATACTGTGAAATAATATATAATAATAGAAAAAATTCTTTAAAAATTATATATCACCAAAATAAATAAATATAAGTGACCAATAGTGGAACTATATTCCATATAGAATATCCATTAAATTACAAATGGTGAAATCTACTGATTACAGACAAAACGTGACTGAATTGAGACCATCACAAATAAACAGTATAGTGTCTCAAAATTTAAAAATAATTGTTATAAAAATCAATATTACACCATAATAGTGACTTAAGTGAATACAGTAAAACATAAAGTGACTTGTGCGGCTTGTCTGATGTACTCCGTCACCGATTAATGGAAGGCTTACCGACTATCGTGGACTCAGGTAGGCTTACGCCATATGAGTCAAAATTGCTGTATGGTGTTTGCAATACACCGATGTGGGCAGTTGTTCCAATTTGAGATGTCTGGTAACCGACGACAAGACTATGCGTTGAGTGGTTGATGGAAAGTAGGAGTGGTAGGCAGGTATAGTATGTGGCTCATCCCCCAATGGTATTACCAATAAAGAGAAAATTAGACCATAGCGTAATACCGTCAAGCAAGTTAAAATTTAATGAACATATAAAATGGTTACTCACATGTACAAAAGCTTATTTAGGCATGTATAAAAAGAAATTGGCAGCAGTGGCATCAGCAAATCTTTCCCTGACGCGTTTCGCCTTAATGAGGCATCATCTGGGGGTTATTTTTAGCGCTGTACCGCTTGAAAACCGCCCCAGCGTGAAAGGGGCCTAAAAGTGGTGTTTCCACCAAAAAAAAAAAAATAGCTTAAAATTCATAAAAAAATAAAATAATTGGAAAAAATTATTATTAAAAGTCAGCAGCTGCAGTATTTGTAGCTGCTGACTTTAATTTTTTTTTTTAAGGGGCACCCCACTTATAAGGTCGAATCTGTCATTGAAGGCTTATGGTGTCTGTCGAAAGTTCTAAGAAGATTCAACGAAGCAGATAAACTGTACGACGCGGCAATCATACATTTCCGGTCGAATGTTCCGCCTACAAGCTATAGTAGAATTCTAATGTTGTATGACACTAGTAATAATTGTATTTAATAATTATTATTACTAGTCAACCAACATTAGAATTCTTCTATAGCCTATGGGCGGAGCATTTGACCATAAATGTCCGCTCGTGTCGACTACTTCTTCGAATCTTTATGTTGAATCTTTTCTCTCTATGTCGACTAATCTTGGACTAATAGAGTTAGGTTAGGCACATTCAACCTTTTTTGCAATTTTTTTTATAATGTCGAATCTTTTCTCTCTATGTAGAATAATCTTGGACTAATAGAGCTAAGGTTAGGCACATTTGACCACAGTTTCGATGGACACAGATCGCTATTGTCAGCGCCATGTCGAATCTCCTATCTATATTGAACTGTTGTCACAACAAAAATGAAAATAAAGCATTTGTTTATGTCAGATCTTTCGGTTTTCAGATTCTGCACGTTCGTTAACGTTTGTTAAAATGATAACGAAAATACCCAAAATTCGGACGAAAATGCATTCGGACGAAAAAAAATGCACATGTCTATTGCTAGGACGGATTATATTATTCTCCCCAGTTTAACTAGTACTCATTGAAATTGTCATAAGATGGACGTTTATTCAAATTTTCTAAATAGAAAATGAAACCATAGGTGCATAGAGACCTTCCAATATGTTGAAAAAATATCTGCACAAAGTAATGAACTCTTCCAACCCTGAACATCACATGTTATGGTTGTCTATTTATGATGACCTCTGTATTTGCCACCCAAACCCCAGGTCTTATACAATGTCCTGAGCCCAAAAATAGGTCCTAAGAAGGCAAAGCATTGCTCCAGCATGCTGGCCTGAGCTATGGATGGGGAGTATAGGCCTGAGGTGTAACTAGAACCTTTAGGGCCCCAATGCAGGAAACCATGAAGGGCCCCCCTGACCGCCGGGGCCTTTTCCTCTGGTCCCAGGGCAAGAAACCATTCAGGGTCACACAAACAGCTAAGGCCCTTTCTTTTGGTCCTGGGGCCGTTTCCTCTGGTCCCCGTGGCCCTTCCCTCCGATCCCAGGGCCCTTTACAAGTCACAGTTCATACTGCTGTGACTTATCATACGACTTGCCACTCAATATTACATGATAAGTCAAAACACATTCATTTCAATTGGTGCAGTCTACAGTACTACTTTTCTGCGACTTTGGTGCTATTTGAGAACCATAGACTTCAATGTTAAATCACAAAAGTTGCAAGGCAGTCACAAGGAAATCGCAAGCAAGTCGCACGGCATTGGGGTCACAGACGTGTAAACTGAGCTGTACAGTCCCCCAGTGGGACCTTTTTATATGTTCTGCAGTGAACCCATTCCTGCTGTCTACCCCCCCCCCCCCCACAGTGGCAGAATGGCAGGGCCGGTCACAAGTGCAACCTTTGCACCCCTAGTAGTTCTGCCACTGGTTTAGGCTATAGCTGGCACATAACCTAATCTTCACACTGGCTGACTATTCAAAGGATTGGTGGGCGGCCACCCTAATTCAGGGCTGCAATATTCTCCCACACAGTGGTATAGCTAGCTCCATAGATAATTGAAAGACACATTAAAACACAGGTTGCTTCACCTTGATTCAATAAAGCTGCCACTCATAATTCTACATTAACCTAAAATTGAAGATAACATAGAACATAGGCTGTACAGCAAAGTCATATCTCCCAACATTAAAACTTGAGAAAGAGCAACACCATGGAGCAGGCATTACTAAATGGTGGACCGTGGTCTGGATCCGGACCGAGCCACTGTTCCATCCAGACCCGTGCTCACGCCATCATGCAGCCCCCAGCCTCCGATGCTGTTATTATAAATGCAGAGCAGAGAGCAGTGCTGCGGGGTAGGTGTTTGATGTGAAGGGGGCAGAACACACTACTGTTGGGGGGGGTTAGTTATGTGAGAGGGGGGGGGCAGTGCTGTGGGGGAGATATAAAGGGGGGTGCAGTGCTGTGGGGGAGATGTAAATGGGTAGCGGGGATGTAAAGGGGGTGGCAGTGTTGTGGGGGTGTGAAGGGGGCACAGTTCTACTGGGGGATGATGTGAAGCCAGCAGAGGACAGTACTGTGGGGGAGGGAGAAGGAGGTTAAGTACACTATTGTAAAGGGGGAGTTGGGGTGATGTGCAGGGGGTCTGAGATCACTACTGTCAAGGGGAAACTGATGTGAAGTGGGGGACTGACTGTAATGTATGGGGGGAACCGGGACACTGATGTAAGGGATTGTGATATAGGAGGAGAAGGCTGAAACAAAAATGTGATTCTGACGTCTGCTGGAATTTTAGGGTCGGACCTCTGTGAATTTGAATTCAATACCCCTGCCATAGAGGGTAGTGAAAGTGTACCTGGTTCCAATGTGGTGAATATTGGAAGTAGTTTAGAGGGTCATAGGTACTGTATAAATTGCATCAATTTCCTGCAGTTTTTGAACTCACCCACAAAACACCTCTTATTTATGAGTGAGTCTCAGAGATGCACGTGAAGAATAATTTTTAAAACTAAAAGAAAATAGAGCTAATATTTTTTTTCTGAGTCTATCTAAAAGCACAACTACATTTGAACAGCTGGATATGATATGGCAACCAGCAACTGTTGAGGCGATAAATACATTGGTCAGGAGTATATAATGCACAGAACTGTTTACAGAATACAGTGGTTGGCACTGTGGGGGTTATTTACGAAAACTGGTATGCAAAATTTGGTACAGCTCTGCATAATAACCAATCAGCTTCTAGGTTTTATTGTCAAAGCTTGATTGAACAAGCTGAAGTTGAACGCTGATTGGCTACCATGCACAGCTGCACCAGATTGTGAG
Source organism: Lithobates sylvaticus (assembly GCA_028564925.1). NCBI lineage: Eukaryota > Metazoa > Chordata > Amphibia > Anura > Ranidae > Lithobates > Lithobates sylvaticus. The sequence goes on from CM053029.1 coordinate 578,221,081, forward strand.
CGCACCAGTTTTAGTAAATCTACTCCAATTTATTGTACTGAATATTCAACAGTTCAACAAACAGGATCAAACAACATAATGTTTAGATTACGGCTTTCAAGAGCCAAAATACCCATCACATTGCTAGTTAATGGGAATAAGGCCCCTTTCACACTGAGGCGCTTTGCAGGTGCTAAAGTTCTAAAAATAGCGCCTGCAAAGCGACTTCAAACAGCCGCTGCGCTTGCAGGACGCTGAAAAATGTCCTGCAAGCCGCATCTTTGGAGCGCTGTAATAGCAGTGTATTTACCGCTCCTAAAGCGCCCCTTCCTATTGAAAACAACGGGGCAGCGCTCCAAACCCGCCTGCAAAGCGCCGCTGCAGCAGCGATTTGCGGGCTGCTTTAACCCTTTTTCGCCCGCCTGCGGGGGGTAAAACTGCCCCGCTAGCGGCCGAAAAGCGCTGCTAAAACGGCGGTAAAGCGCCGCTAATTATAGGGCCGCTTTACCGCCAGCGCGCCCAGCGCCTCAGTGTGAAAGTAGCCTAAAGAAATGCTCTGGTGCCAGTGGTCAATGAGAGGAAAAATGTCCCAGTGTCAGTGGACAAATTAAATATGCCAGTATCAGTGGGAGGAAAAAAATCCCTTGATTCAGTAGTAGAAGACGCTCCCATTACAGTGGTCAGTGGCATGAAAAAAATTTCCCTGTGTCAGTGGAAGGAAAAAATGCCCTGGTGTAAGTGTTCAGTGCAAAGAAAAAATGCTCCAAAATCAATGGTCAGTGAAAAATGGCCTCAACATCAGTGGTTAGGGTGAGGAAGGATGCCCCAGTATTAGTGATCAAAGGAGATAAAAAACCCTGAATTATTCAGTTGTCAGTGGGTGAAAATGTTCTGGAATTAGTTGTCAGTGGGAGAAAAACATGCTCCCATGTCAGTGTAAAGAAAAAATGTCATGATACCAGCAATCACTGGGAGGAAACATTTCTAAAATCTGTGGTCAGTAGGTGCAAAGAACACCTGGCATCAGCTGTCAGAGGGAGGAGAAAATGCCCCATTGTTGGTGGTCAGTGGGAGAATAAAAATGCCCCAGTATCTGTAGTCAGTGGGAGGATAACATGTCCTGGTGTCAGGAATCAGTAGGAGGAAAAAAATGCCCTGAAATGTCCTGATAAGGGAGTTCCCGGGGGGGAAATGACCCATGACTATGGTCAGTGAGAAAAAAAAAGTGCCCCAGTGTCAATGGTCAGTGGGAGGAAAAAATGCCATTTGTCAATGGGGTAAAAAAGTAATACTCTATGTTAGTGGATGGGGGTAGGGAAATCACTGGTGTTTATTTTGGGGTGGGGACACTGGTGTTCAGTGTGGGGTGGATGGAGGAAACAATGTTTTTTGTTTGGTGTGGGGTAGAAGGAAACCCTTGTGTTTGGTAGGTTGAACTTTTTGAAAATGGAGTCTGCTAGAGACTGTGCAGCACAGTTGAGGTCCACCACTCCTTCACACTGCTTCTCCGTCCTGCATGTATTGTTCTCAGACCGCTACCCTCTCTAATTTACCACTTCCCATCCCTAATCTGACACAGCCAATCCCTAAAATCAATGTCAGGCCTCCCCCTACATAGCAACGTCACATAAACTAGGTTTCAGAAGCATAACTGGTAGACATGTGCACAACAAAAAAAATTGTTTATTTTCGTTTCGTTTTTTTCGTTTCCGTTGATTCGTAACGATTCGTAAATTCGTAAGTCGTCGGTGTTCGTATTCGTAACGATTCGTAAATTCGTAAGTCGTCGGTGTTCGTATTCGTACGTATTCGTAACGATTCGTAAATTCGTAAGTCGTCGGTGTTCGTAAGTCGTCGGTGTTCGTATTCGTAACGATTCGTATTTTCGTAAGAGTTATTTTTTCGTTGATTCATTTTTCCGTTAGTTTAAATTTCGTTTATTCTTTTATTCGAAATTCGGACGCATTCGTATTTATTCGTACATTCGTAATATTCGTAGATTCGTAATCGGAGCATAATTCATAATTTTATGTAATGTGTGTGCTATTATTACATTTTAAGAGACACGGAAAATTACGAATCGAAAAAAAAAAGTTACGAATGTACGAATTTTTTCGTTCAATCCATTCGAAGCACGTTAAGCAGCGCCATTGTAAGAGACACGGAAAATTACGAATCGAAAAAAAAATGTTACGAATGTACGAATTTTTTCGTTCAATCCATTCGAAGCACGTTAAGCAGCGCCATAGTAAGAGACGCGGAAAATTACGAATCGAAAAAAAAAAAAAATTACGAATGTACGAATTTTTTCGTTCAATCCATTCGAGGCATGTTAAGCAGCGCCATTGTAAGGGACACGGAAAATTACCAATTCAACAAAAAAAAAAGTTACGAATGTACACATTTTTTCGTTCATTTTGATTTTCGTTGTTCCTGTTTTAGTTTTTCAGATTTTCATCTTTCGTACATTCGTTGTTTCTAATTAGTTTTTTTCGGATTTTCGTTGTTTTCAAATTCGTTCGATTCGAACATTCGTTATTCGTTAAAATTTTTAGCGAATCGTTCGTTCATTGGTCGATAACGAATGAACGAAAATAAAAAAAAAAAAAAAAAAAAAAAAAAAAACAAAAAAAAAACGAAACGAATTGCACATGTCTAATAACTGGACAACAGCAGAAGTATTTGGCTTCATCACATATTACATAGTAAGTGGTGAGGGGAGCGTGGAAGCTTGGATTCCTGCTGTCGATGGCTGAAACAGGGCAGTCAGACTCTGCTTCCAATGCTTAATCAGGACATAGTTGGAATAACCTGATGTACACAGGACTCCCTCAAACTGCAGGACTGTCCTGCCAATTTAAGGACTGTTGGGAGGTTTGGTTTGGTAAACCGCTCAAGTGAAAAATATCTCATAATCTGTGCTGGTATGTATTTTATTAAATATGTTTGACACAGTTTCACAAATGAAAAAATGGGAGTTTTGCCTCAGAGTTAAAGCCTTGTGCATAGGCAAAGTACCATCAACCAATAATTAATTGCAAAAAAAAAATAGGGACAGTTGCTGAAGCCGTCTTCCTACAACAACAACAACAAAAAGGGAGGAAATGGACTATCTCGGTACTAATAAACAACGATAAACTTGAATAAAAATGATAATTTATTACATATAAAACACACATATTTTACAAAAGATAAAAACATAAAAACAAGAAAAGAAAGTCGATACAGTATACATATATATACTAAAACATATATATACTAAAACATATATACTAAAACATAAAAACAAGAAAAGAAAGTCGATACAGTATACATATATATATATACATATATATATATATACATATGTATATATATATATATATATATATATATATATATACATGTTATGGAACTTTCTCACAGATTATATAATCCTCTACCAGTTTTGCGATCAAAGAACCGCTTCGCCAGGAGGATAAATCCAAAGCCAAGCTTCAGTCACCAAAAATTCCCCCCCCCCCCCACATGGGGGACTGATGCAGATGATATGTCTGATATATCACACTGTAAAGTGTATTCAAAAATACTAAAGCGCACTGCAGAAGGGTCTTATGCATCTTTGGCTCAGTTTCAGGTCCGAAATCAGGCAAAAATTCGGACCTGATTCGCCCTTGAAACAGAGAACAGGAATGGCCCTCTAAACTGATTTCAGACCTGAAACTGAGCCAAAGACGCACAGGACCCTTCTGCTGTGCGCTGCGCGGCCGCCCTGGCGGTGTGTGAACCGGCTCCATTGAGAGCAGGTCACAGCCTCCTGTTATGCGAATTGAATGCGGGGAAACCCATACTGGACACTGGGCCCTCAGTGCAACTCCCTTGCCATTGCCCTGTCACAAAGACTCAATGTCATGGAGTTTTATAGTGGGGTGGGTGGCGGCCCTGCTTTTCACTGGCAGTGAGTTGGGTAGGTGGAAACTGTTGAAAAACTCTGGGACTAGTTTTCCATCAGGTCTTCTTCCGTGAGATTCATAATTGCCAAAAAATGGGCATTGTTATATTTGGTTAATGATATAAGCCAGTATTCCCGCCCCCCTCATTTACATTCAGCTTTCACCAGGGGAATCTCGTGGCCAGCAGCAGAATGAGGCTGGGGATGAGTCATTGGTTGCTAGGAAGCTTGCGGTCACTGGCATTCTAGAAACCATGATCCCTGTGCGGGAAGACACCACATTCATGACAGCTTCCCAGCACAAAATCCTCACTCTAAACTGGCATTTCTCTGTACACCAGTTCAGAATTGGTCTTAACCCCTTGGCGTCAGCGCCTCCCCAGGGCGGGGTTTATGATAATGTGACTGCCGTGATTGGCTGTCACATGATTAGAAAGCTCCTGATTGCAAGCAGGGATCAGGAGCTTTCCGTTAGCTGCCAGTAACAGTTTTTGCAATATTGCATGCAAATATATGGCCGCTCAGCGATAAGGCCCACCCACCAAGGGGCCTCATATTTGCATGTTGTTGGTGCCAAGAGGTGAATTACTGCCAGTTTCCTAATCTGGGAACTGGCAATAATTATTTTAGAATCCTTTACAGCCATGGCAATGGATTCTAATAGTGGTGGTAGCAAGAACTACCTAAATCTGGCGCAGGTACCGGTACTGGTACTGCAGCTGGCACAAAGGCTTGCCTAAATTAGGCTTATGTAGGTTTAAAGCAGTGGTTCTTAACCTCAGTCCTCATTACCCCCCACCAGGCCATGTTTGCAGGCTTTCCTTTTCCCTTGCACAGGTGCTTTAAATCTAAGTCAATGGCTTGGTATTTTGGACAGCTATTTTATCTAAGGGAAATTCCCAAAACATGGCCTGGTGGGGGTAATGAGGACTGAGGTTAAGAACCACTGGTTTAAAGGGACCTATCCCTGTCTAAGCTGCTTCCATCATCTTTCCTGTCTTATCTAAATGAGGCTTTTTTCTCGTGGGTCTAGGGCAGGGGTCTCAACTGGCGGCCCTCCAGCTGTTTCAAAACTACAAGTCCCATAATGCCTCTGCCTGTGGGAGTCATGCTTGTAATTGTCAGCCTTGCAATGCCTCATGGGAATTGTAGTTCTGCAACAGCTGGAGGGCCGCCAGTTTGAGACCCCTGGTCTAGGGTTTTCCATTTGTCCTGTCTGTCACTTAGTAATGAAAAGGCAGTGGAGTGGAAAAATGCAATGCTAAAATTAAAAAACCTGAAACCTTTGAGAGGTAGGCAAACATTTCAAAGCTTAAATTTAATCTTGATTGAAGGTATCCCTCGAAAGGGTTTTCCCATTTTTAAAAAAATTAGGTCTCAGCATTCGCACAGCCATCATGAGGAATTTAATGTCCACTGTTTGTATTACCTATGATCGTCACAGCTGCATCCATTGGCCACATTGCAGTATTTCCCTTATTGACGTAAATATTGCATTATAGCCACCAGATGGAGCTGAGGATCATAGGAAATAAACATATTAGACACATTATAGGGATTTTGCACGAAAGCTTTACAAATGCAAACAGCAATTTTGTTTTTATTAATAGACCCCCAGGTTTTACCTGAAGCACTGAGCATGAGAATCAATGCAGTATTTCTAAAAAACCCTGCATTTACTTTCTATACATAAACTGATTTAAACCCATATTATTGCAATGAACTTTGATACTCTAGAAACATGTGGTCTACAACTGGAAACATGTGTTATGTTTGTACTATAGTGTTCCAGAAAAAGTGAAGGGTTTAACTCACACTAGGTGTTAGATCAAGGAGTAAGATTTATAAGACCAATTGGCCATCTGATGTAAATTTACACACAGGTTGGAGATCTGGTACATTTTATTATTAGATTTTGCATCATCCAAACCATAAGAAAGTTTTATGCCTATTTGTATGTATTTTATCATGAAAAGTTTACTAAGAACATTTGTAAAGGGGGGCCTGTTTGAACCGTCTATCAAGACTTGACCGGCTTGATCTGGACCTGTTTGGATGCATAGAGCAGAGACTATGAACATTTTTTTCACCTGACTCCCATGTGACTATTGAAACAAGCCTGTGACAACTTATCAATGCCTTACATCATCATAGTCCATTTTCCCTTGCCTTATGAGAGAACTGTTCTAATGCCCCGTACACACGGTCAGATATTCCGATGGACAAAGGCCGATCTGATTATGTTGTCGGAAAATCCGATCATGTGTGGGCTCTAGCGGACTTTTTCCATCAGAATTTCCGACGGCAAAAATTTGAGAGCAGGATCTAAAATTTTCCGACAGCAAAATCTGATCGGCCTTTTTCCGATCGTGTGTAGAGAATTCCGACAGACAAAGTGCCACGCATGCTTAGAAGAAATTTGGAGACGAAAGCTATTGGCTACTGCCCTGTACGTTGTTCCCTTCCTACGATTTGTACATCACCTCGTTCGAAATGATTAGATTTTCCGACAACTTTGTCCGACCGTGTGTGTGCAATACCAGTTTCCGAAATTATCCGACGGATTTGGTGATCGGAATGTCCGACCGTGTGTACGGGGGCTTAGACTTTTTCTCTCCCCCCCTACCAGTTTTGCGATTAAAGAACCGCTTCGCCAGGAGGATAAATCCACGAGTCCAAAGCCAAGCTTCAGTCACCAAAAAATCGCCCCGCGGCCAACATGGGGGGTTGATGCAGATGATATGTCGGATATATCACACTGTAATGTATACTCAAAAATACTAAAACGGCCACGCAGTGCACTGCAGAAGGGTCCTGTGCGTCTTTGGCTCAGTTTCAGGTCCGAAATCAGGCAAACATTCGGACCTGATTCGCCCTTGAAACAGAGAAGAGGGATGCACGGGCCCCCTGCTGCGAGCCGCTCCACAAACAGTGTAAACCCAGCCTAAGACAGATTTATGCACCTGTTCCTGAACACGAATCTATCACAAACACCACAAATTCCAGGTTGGAGTTGTGAGGAAAGGAGTGTCTGTGACCATGTTGTCATACATGAAGTTAGGAGTACCTTAAAATTTCTAGCAGATCATGTTTCTGTGTTTGCAACGTATGGAAAGTGATAAATCATGGGTAAATGTGCATTCAATACAGATATGTATTAAATATGTTTTTTTTTTTACTTGGTCCACATGTACATGTAGCCCTCTTAAAGAAGTTCACCTAGTAATATACTGCAAGGTGGCCACTACACACATTTAGTAGCACAGGTGTGATCTGGGACTGTGCAGCTACACACTAAAGCTGCAACAGGTAAACTATTGGACCACTTGCCTAATAGTCTCTGCTCCTAGTCTGGATTAAATACAGCAGCAGCAGCTCATGTGTGGAAGGTGTCATGGTTAAATTCTGTCTCTACTACCTGGAAACTCCCCTGGCTATCTAGCAGGGACAGGAATAACACATCTATACCCAATTAACGTGATAATTACCACATAACCTATATATACAATTACAGACACTAAAAGAAAGCAGCTCCAAACATACACTTTTAGGATTAAATCTGAATGGGTCTAAATCTTGATATTATTGCAGACACAAGGTCAAGGGCTAAAAGGAGTGCAAAAACAATTCACAGGCATCAAGTGACAGTGATCGGGGCTTCCATAAAATTTCAGAAAGCTAACACCAATCGAAGACAAGAGAGCATGGGCAGAAAATTGAGGAGGTACAGACTGAAAATGACAGTCCTAGAGCTATGAAGGAAGTCAAAGTACAGAGCCTACATGACTGGGTGTAAGGGGAACCAGACACTGTGGGGATAATTGATTTAAAAATAAATATATACAGTATCTCACAAAAGTGAGTACACCCCTCACATTTTTTGTAAATATTTTATTATATCTTTTCATGTGACAACACTGAGGAAAGGACACTTTGCTACAATGTAAAGTAGTGAGCGTACAGCTTGTATAACAGTGTAAATTTGTAGTCCGCTCAAAATAACTCAACACACAGACATAAATGTCTAAACCGCTGCCAACAAAAGTGAGTACACCCCTAAGTGAAAATGTCCAAATTGGGCCCAAAGTGTCAATATTTTGTATGGCCACTATTTTCCAGCACTGCCTTAACCCTCTTGGGCATGGAGTTCACCAGAGCTTCACAGGTTGCCACTGGACTCCTTTTCCACTCCTCCATGATGACTTCACAGAGCTGGTGGATGTTAGAGACCTTGCACTCCCCCACCTTCCATTTGAGGATGCCCCACAGATGCTCAATAGGGGTTAGGTCTGGAGATATGCTTGGCCAGTCCATCACCTTTACCCTCAGCTTCTTTAGCAAGACAGTGGTCCTCTTGGAGGTGTGTTTGGGGTCATTATCGTGTTGGAATACTGCCCCGTGGCCCAGTCTCCGAAAAGGGAGGGGATCATGCTCTGCTTCAGTATGTCACAGTACATGTTGGGATTCATGGTTCCCTCAATGAACTGTAGCTCCCCAGTGCCGGCAGCACTCATGCAGCCCCAGACCAGCACACTCCCACCACGAGCTTGACTGTAGGCAAGACACATTTGTCTTTGTATTCCTCACCTGGTTGTCACCACACATGCTTGACACCATCTGAACCAATAAGTCACATCAGACCACAGGACATGGTTCCAGTAATCCATGTCCTTAGTCTGCTTGTCTTCAGCAAACTGTTTGCGGACTTTCTTGTAAATCATCTATAGAAGAGGCTTTCTTCTTGGACGACAGGCTGACCCCCCACCCCTTCAACCTCTGAAACAATGCTGGCAGCACTTATACGTCTATTTCCCAAAGACAACCTCTGGATATGATGCTGAGCATGTGCACTCAACTCCTTTGGTCGACTATAGCGAGGCCTGTTCTAGGTGGAACCTGTCCTGTTAAACCGCTGTATGGTCCTGGCTACCGTTCTGCAGCTCAGTTTTAGGGTCTTTGCAATATTCTTATAGCCTAGGTCAGCTTTATGTAGAGCAACAATTCTTTTTTTCAGATCCTCAGAGAGTTCTTTACCAGTATGAGAGAGTGAAAGCAATAACACCATATTTAACACACCTACTTCCCATTCACACCTGAGACCTTGTAACACTAATGAGTCACATGACACCAGGGAGGGAAAATGGCTAATTGGGCCCAATTTGGACATTTTCACTTAGGGGTGTACTCACTTTTGTTGCCAGACATTAATGGCTGTGTATACGTAAAGATACCGGCGCCAATTAGATATATTATGCCAACTTACATATGCGATAGGCTGCAATCTAAAAACAATAGTGCTAATTGCCCAATGTCTATAGTTCTGGTTAATATGCAAAAAGAGAGTTGTGCCAATCAGTTTGATTTCATATCCATCTATATCAAATAATGTGTTAAATTCCAAAATAATGAAAACTGGGATAGATATAGAAGATGTAAGGGTACAGTAAGGGCGCCATAAATAGGGGTACAACTAAATCAAAATTATATATTTATAAACCAATTTTTTAACTTTATGTTTGTTTAATATTAATAGCACTGCAAGAGGTTCACAGTGGAAACTAGGGGGGACTGAGACAGATAAAGGGTGTTGGTATTATCTCTCATGGTGTAAATGGTTGTATTTACATCGATTTGAGTATTTACATCTTCTATATCTATCCCAGTTTTCATTATTTTGGAATTTAACACATTATTTGATATAGATGGATATGAGATGAAATCAAACTGATTGGCGCAACTCTCTTTTTGCATATTAATGGCTGTGTGTTGAGTTATTTTGAGGGGACAGCAAACTTACACTGTTATACAGGCTGTACACTCACTACTTTACATTGTAGCAAAGTGTAATTTCTTCAGTGTTGTCACATGAAAATATATAATAAAATATTTACAAAAATTTGAGGGGTATACTCACTTTTGTGAGATAATGTATATATTTTCCAAAAATAAAGTAGTGGTTCTGTTTTTTTTTGGGGGGGGGGGGACGATGGGGTCCCATCTTCCATATGGTGTCCTCTAGTTGGTCCAGCCAACTCATAGTTACTGGGTGGATGTAGATCAGTATGTGTCTGAGGTCAGCTGAGATAGTCCCCGAAGATGGGGGCATAACTTAGCCAACTGGTGCCACAGATGCAAGGTTTTTGGTATGGTTATATGGTACCTTCAACCGGATTTTTTTGCCATGCTATATTTTGTTATTTAAATGTTGTATGTTATATTTAAATAAAAGGTGGCTAGGACCATTTTACTTTCTACTTTAGAGTAGTGTGTTTTTCTTGGGTTGGCTTTAGGAAGGTGGAGTTGGGATGATGGTCAGATGGGAGGTGATGTGTGGGTGACCTCTGATCTATCTTGGTCATGACTCTGGGAAAGAGAAAAAATTGTTGGACAAAACAGATATACAGTAACCCCAAGTTTGCAATATCCAAAGCCAAATGATTTGTTTGTTATTTGTCACTAGGGATGAGCCGAACACCCCCGGGTTCGGTTCGCACCAGAACCTGCGAACGGACCGAAAGTTTGTGCGAACATTCGAACCCTATTAGTTACAATGGACGCAAACGTTCGAAATCTAAAGTGCTAATTATAATGGCCAATATGCATGTTAATGTCATAAAAGAGGTTTGGGGACCCGGGTCCTGCCCCAGGGGACATGTATCAATGCAAAAAGACGTTTTAAAAACTGACGTTTTTTCGGGAGCAGTCATTTTAATGATACATAAAGTGAAAAAAAAAAGTGAAATATTCCTTTAAATATGGTACCTGTGGGGTGTCTAAAGTATGCCTGTGAAGTGGCATGTGTTTCCCGTGTTTAGAACTGTCCCTGTAAAAAATGACATTTGTAAAGGAAAAAAATAAGCCATTTAAAACTGCTTGCGGCTTTAATGTCATGTCTTGTCCAGGCAATATGGATGAAAATCTTTTAGAAAATGGCATGGCTACCCCACCCCCCCCCCCCCCCCTACCCCAGCCTATTACCAGCCCCTTTGGGTCTTGTATGGATATTAAGGGGAACCCTGCACCCAAAATAAAACCCTATACCTACAACCCTATATACTCTGAACAGCAGTATACAGGCGGTGCAAACAAGACAGGGACTGTAGGTATATACTGTATGTATGTATGGACTGTTGGTGTATACTGTGCTGTGCTGGAGGCACACAAAACACACTGATGCCCCATACACACGGTCGGATTTTCCGACGGAAAATGTCCTATTGGACCATGTTGTCGGAAATTTCGACCGCGTGTGGGCTCCATCTGACTTTTTCCGTCAGAATTTCCGACAGAAAAAATGTGAGATCCTGCTCTCAAATTTTCTGACAACAAAATACGATCAGACTTTTTCTGATTGTGTGTAGAGAATTCCGACGGACAAAGTGCCACGCATGCTCAGATCACATTAGGAGACCAAACCTATTGGCTAATAGCCTCTACGTAGTTCCGTCGTACGCAAAGAACGTCACCACGTTCAGAATGATTGGATTTTCCGACAACTTTGTCTGACCGTGTGCATGCAACACCAGTGTCAGACAAAATCCGTCGGAAAAAGTCCGACGGATTTTGTGGTCGGAATTTCCGACCGTGTGTACGGGGCATAACTCCTGCAGATGGCTGTCTTAGTGACAACAGGGGAGATACAGTGTAAGGTGGTTTAGTGTGCTACTGCTGTGCTGTACTCACACAGCACACACACACACTAAATACTCCTGCAGGTGGCTGGATTGGTAGAAATTGAGAACAGCGCTGAGAAGAATAAACTACCCTGCCTATTTTTCCTCTTTCCCTACACTAATCCCCAGAATCCACAAGCAGATAATGCAGATGAATCACAAGCAGATAATGCACAAGCAGACACTGTACAGTACAGTACAGTCTGTCACTGTTCCAAACGCCGGAACACACTACATGAGGCCGCCGGCGCGGCGGCCTTATATAGTGTGGGGCATGTACTAAACCCCCTGAGCTATAATTGGCCACAGGCTTCCTGCCTGTGGCCAATTATTGCTCTCCTCGCTGCTGGCTCTATGATTGGCCAAGCATGCGGGGTCACAGTGCATGCTTGGCCAATCATCAGCCAGCAATGCACTGCGACTGGCGCAGTGCATTGTGGACCGTTCGCATCACACGAATTTGATGCGAACGGTCCACATAGTTCTGGTTTTGACGAGCGGTCGAACGGCCAATGTTCGATTCGAACACCGGGCCCATCCCTACTTGTCACTGTGGATGAATCTACTCACCAACACAGTTAACATCTTGATTGTTCTGCAAGGCTAACAATTTTTTGTTTGTGACTTTCTGTTCCACTGATACAAAAAATGTGGTATTCATTTGGTTATCTGTTTTTTTCATGTTTTAGAAAACTGTGGTTGTAATTTTATCCACCAATACGTATGTGTCATTTGTATTCATGAAGTATATTTTACTGTTTCTTAGAAGATAACTGTCAAGGTTAGCTGTATATTGTGGGTGGTTATTACATTATATATTTTTGTTCATGTCTTGTGTTCCAGCCATCCTGACATTTGTTAAATGTGTCTTTATATTGCTAGATAACACACACAGCCATGAAAGTAAATTAATAAATGTGAATGCACTTTATTATTTTACAATCAATCGTGAAGGTCAAGAAATGTGTCTGTAAAGATGAATGTATTTCTTTGACAAATAACAAATGTGGGCCATCGGGAAAGATGTATTTTTATTACCTTATGGTAATGTGTGTTTTTAACAGTGAAAACTGTATGATAATAAACAAAGATATTCACAAAAAATAGATATATTACCTGTTTCATACAGTCAATTTAAAGCCGTATTAAACCTAAAAACAAAAATGTAATATATTGCAGCTTAAAAATTCATAAATGTTGTGGCTACATCAGTTTTCTTTTTTAGGCTCTTTTCCTTTATTTTTACCTGGTGATCCGGCCAGTAACTCCGTTATTTTTGAACTTCATTTAACCACTTACGGACCTCGCTGCAGTTTTACGTCGGCTGTTTGAAGGAGGATATCGTTGTTATGGCAGCAGCTAGCTGCCATAACCCCAGTATCCTCTTCTTCAGTGGGCAGTCCACTACAAGATAAAAGTGGTCCCCCCTCCCGCCGCGATCCGGTGCCCTCTGCCGCTTAGGCGATCGCGTGTTGTCCCCTGTCAGGTATGGAGACGAGTGAGTTTGGCCCCTACCCATCTCCATACAATTGCTGGGCGGAAGCGACGTCAAAACGTAACTTCCGCCCACAGTTCTAAAAGGGCGATTTTTTTTAAATTTATTTTTTTAAATGACAATTTTTTTTTATTTTTTTTTTTTTATTGCATTTTAGTCTAAATATGAGATCTGAGGTCTTTTTGACCCCAGATCTCATATTTAAGAGGTCCTGTCATGCTTTTTTCTATTACAAGGGATGTTTACATTCTTTGTAATAGGAATAAAAGTGAAAATTTTTTATTTTTATTTTTAAAACTATGTAAAAAATAAAAATAAAAGGTAAAATAAATAAGAAAAAATAAATAAAAATTGTAAACGCATCCCTGTCCCGATGAGCTTGTGTGCAGAAGCGAACACATACGTGAGTAGCGCCCGCATATGAAAACGGTGTTCAAACAACACATGTGAGGTATTGCCGCGATCAGTAGAGTGAGAGCAATAATTCTAGTCCTAGACCTCCTCTTTAACTCTAAATATGCAACCTGTAAACATTTTTAAACGTCCCCTATGAAGATTTTTAAGGGTAAAAGTTTGTCGCTATTCCACAAGCACGGGCGCAATTTTGAAGCGTGACATGTTGGGTATCAATTTACTCAGTGTAACATTATCTTTCACAATATAAAAAAAAATTGGGCTAACTTTACTGTTGTGTTATTTTTTAATTCAAAAAAGTGTATTTTTTTCCCAAAAAAATTGCGCTTGTAAGACCGCTGCACAAATACGATGTGACAGAAAGTATTGCAATGACCGCCATTTTATTCTCTAGGGTGTTAGAAAAAAAATTATAATGTTTGGGAGTTCTAAATAAGTTTTTATCTTGTAAACAACAAATCTCAGAAAGAGGCTCGGCCCTTAAGTGGTCAACAGACCAAGTTGTCCAGCAAAAAAGGCAACTGACAAGAGTACTTACAATGCTCATTTTTTATTCATTTATGTAAAACCTTTATCCCAAAAGGAAAAAAAAAACTGTAACTGCTTAAAAAGTGTTAGCTAGAGTTCAACTTTAATTTGTTAATCACTTATGTAAAGTTTATTGATTTCTAATGCTGTTGCCCAAAGGTGTTTCCATTGCTCCTCCATTCAGACTAGAGACATCCTAAGACAGGAAGTATGTTACTGGTCGGATCACCAGGTGACAATAAAGGAAAAAAGCCCAAACTAAAAGAAAATTAATGCAGCCTCTGTATTTAGGGATTGGAAAGCTGCAAAATAATAGTTCTTGGGTTTAATACTGCTTCGAAGTTTCACTAAAAACCCAAATCGTTGTAAAACATAAATACATGCTATATTACATTGCATTCTTACTTACTTTGCCACCAGAGCAATAATTTTCTGTAGACTGCAAAAAACTAGGTTGATCCTGCTGTTCACTGTTGCTCCCTCTTTGTCTGTGTCCCCACTGCAGCCTTAGATTTTGTAGGCCAGCTGTTGCTATATCTGCTGAGCATGCTCCAGTGTCAGTTCCCTTCTAAGTTGTTAATTTCCTCCTGTTTCTTATCTGTGCAGCCCACATGACTATAGAGTTACCCATGTGGGTGTATAGTCTCCACCTCCCTGTATTGCTAAACACTAAGGGGAAGGGATAAAGGATGGTGATTGATGGAGGCTTCACCTCCCTGTTAGTCCCAGCACATACAGTAACCCCCATAGAAACAGGCTGGAAGGGCATGACACAGCTTGTGATTGCCAAAACCTCCTCTAGATATCTTTATGAAAATAGATTTAATTTTGTTCACTCAGTCAACTTAATCTCTGCCTACACTATGTTTTTTGCATTAAATAAATAAATAACTATCTGCTTTGAAATATAGATGTGTAACAAGCTTTAAAACACTTTGATGCTAATGATTGTTATGTCATGTGACCGGCACAGCACCAATCAGTGGTTTGCAGACACAGATTCATACATCAGAGTACTATAACTCCTCCCTCAGAACTTTTCCTGGGGACAGGAAAGACTTGGGAAATGCAATGTGACCTCTGAACAGCAATATTTAACAGCTTCAGTTTTGCGATTCGGCACTGCGTTGCTTTAACTGCCAATTGCGCGGTCGTGCGATGTTGCACCCACACAAAATGTATGTCCTTTTTTCCCCACAAATAGAGCTTTCTTTTGGTGGTATTTGATCATCTCTACGGTTTTTATTTTTTGCGCTATAAACAAAAAAAAGAGCGACAATTTTGAAAAAAACGCATTATTTTTTGCTATAATAAATATTCCCCAAAAATATAAAAATATTTTTTCCTCAGTTTAGGCCGATATGTATTCTTCTACATATTTTTGGTAAACAAAAATTGCAATAAGCGTATATTGATTTGTTTGTGCAAAAGTTATAGCGTCTACAAAATAGGGGTTCTATGGCATTTTTATTATAATTTTTTTTGTTTACTAGTAAGGGCGGCGATCTGTGATTTTTATCAGGAATGCAACATTATGACACATCGGACACTTTTGACACTATTTTGGGACCATTGTCAATTATACAGCGATCAGTGCTATAAAAATGCACTGATTACTGTGTAAATGACACTGGCAGTGAAGGGGTTAACCACTAGGGGGCGATGAAGAGGTTAAGTGTGTCTTAGGGAGTGATTCTAACTGTGGGGGGGGGGTGGGCTTCCGCTCACATGACAGCGATCCCTGCTCCCGATGACAGGGAGCGCTGATCTCTGTCATGACACAAGGCAGAACGGGGAAATGCCTTGTTTACACTTCCCCGTTCTGCGGCTCCATGACACGATCGGTGGGAGACCGGCTGACTTTGAGTCCGCCAGTCCCGCGGGCACGGTCACGCTGTAAGCAGCGGGCACATGCGTGCGTCTGCTATCCCTGCCTCTTAAAGGGGACATACAGGTACACCCATTTGCCCACCGCTGCCATTGTGTCAACGTATATCGTGTGGTTAAGTGGTTAAATAAGGTGCTTAGATGATTTTCTATGTTAACTTAAATAGAGTGGCATGATCGTTATACATAAATAGAAGGGATGATGGCAATTAAACATTTTATGTTTAGTATCACTCTAGCCATTCCAGGTATCTAGTAGCTCTAAAATAATGAAAGGAGGGAGAGAGGTGCATGCCAGAAAAAAATTATTTTGTTTCTTTTTTAGGGTTCATTAGTTAAGATAATCATTTAATTTTGTCATATTCGTTACGTTATACTGAATGATTCGTTTTCAAATTCTATTGTATATATGTTTTGTATGTTCAATATCTTGAATCAATTTGTATTTATGGAAGCTATTTCTGAAGATTGGCTAAATTTTAACTTGCGAAATTTGTTATTTTGGGAGATTACTTATACACTCTAAAGCCTCGTACATACGGTACGATTGTTGGCAGGGGATTGTCTGTTGACAGACTGTTGTCCTAAAATCTTACCGTTAGTACGCTCCTTTTGACAATTGTTGTCCAATTTTCCGCCAACAAATGTTGGATGACAGGCTAGTAAATTTTCGACGGACAGCAGGCTTGATGTCAGATTTTCGTATGGTCAGTTCACAAATCCGTCACACAAAATTCGAAAGTACAAACACGCATTCTAGGGATCAATGCTCACCAAGCACGAAATTCTCATGTTTGGTTCGTGCTCACGAGCAGAAATTCCTCGTAGTACGTCACTATGTTCGTGTTTGTGGCACGACAATTGTGTACCGAGACAAGATCCTGGCCCACGCACTTGTGAGAAAAATCAGACGCTCGGTTGGCCAACAATCGTACTGAGTGTACGAGGCTTAAGGCATTCCTGCTAGTTCAATCCACAAAGAGAAATGGAATGAGCTGGTTGGACGATATCTACTGAAGTTGCATGCATCCGAATGTAATGAATGGAATGAAATTCGGATTCATTCAGTATGTTATTCAGTATTCAGTATTCAGAGATTCTGTTGGATCCACCTCGATCCAACCCAATAGACATGTGCGATTAGTTTCGTACGAATCGAAAATTCGTACAAATTTCCGTAAAATTCGTACATTCGGGAGGATCCGAAATACGAATCGCTATGCTTCTGAATTTTGTACGAAATACTAAATTTTGTTTATATGAATTTCAGAGGTTTTCTTCTGCTGCTGAGTGAGGGTTGGGAAAATTACCTTTTTTAATATGGGAGTGGGAGACTGGTACTGGTAGTCGATGGGAGATTCAGAATCGGACAAAATAAGAATGTTTGTTAATTACAATTATTCGTTATGATGAAGTTAAAAACCCACGAAGTCAGCACAGTACAGGGATGGTGGGAGCCCCTCATAATGATAAATTCATCACAGCAAACGTTCACAATTGTTACAAAAAGTTAAACGAAAATTAGTATTTCGTACAAATCCAAATTGAATTTCGGACACGAATTACGAAATACGAATTAACGGCTATTACGAAACGGAACAGAACAAAACGGAAAAAATGTATTGACGGCGCACATGTCGATAAATCAAACACATCACAACACAAGTAGAAATTATCTTATTTCACTTTTATGCCTTACTGTATTTATTGAAATATGTTCCCATTACATATGTAGTGCATTTTTATAATAATGAAAAGTGTTAATAGAAAAATTATTTCATTCGAAACATAAATATCAATTTGTTATGTTTGCATCCTGACATCCGAATAAAACAAATTAATACAAATTCATTTGTTGCTTTTTGTTATAATTTATTTTGGATTCACTTAAATTCGCTACTATTGTGATTCAGAGATTCGGATTTATCCGAATCTCAGAATAATGAAAATTTGGACGAAAATTTGGACGAAAATTTGGACGAATTCAGATATGTAACAAAACAAATCGAATGTCTAGATAGATGGAAGCAGGGAGAGAGGGATTCAGTTTTTTTTTACATAGAAAAGAGCATTTCCATAAACTCCCTGGATGTGCTTTCTCATTTATCAGCCATGCAGAAGATTTCATGCTCAGTGTGTTATTTTCTACTAGAATTATATGGATTTTCTTTAAAATAACTTTGTGAATGCAACATCCATCTGCCTGAAGATGTGCAGTTTTATCAGCCACAAGACGCCTTTGCATGCATTGAAGTGCATTGCATTAAGGCAACCTATTTGTTTTAAATGAGCCCTCAATGCATCTCAATGCAAAATAAATTATAAAATTACAGTGCTTTGAAAATGTATTCATACCCCTTTTCCACATTTTGTCATGTTACAACCAAAAACATATTTTATTGGGGTTTTATGTGATAGACCAACACAAAGTGGCACACAGTGGCGGAACTACCAGGGTCGCAGCAGTCGCACTTGCCACTGGGCCCTGGAGCTCGCCGCTATGGGTGGGGGCCGCCCGCCAGCCCGTTCTCCACTGTTAGGTGCCGCCCGCCGCCCACCCGCTCTTCACTCTTAGGTGCCGCCCACCCGCTTTCAGGGGCCGCCCGCCCGCTCTTAGGTGCCCCGCCCGCTCTCAGGGGCCCCACACGCTCTTAGGTGCCGCCCGCCCGCTCTTAGGTGCCCCCCGCCCGCTCTCAGGGGCCCCGCCCGCTCTTAGGTGCCGCCCGCCCGCTCTTAGGTGCCCCCCGCCCTCTCTCAGGGGCCCCGCCCGCTCTCAGGGGCCGCCCACCCGCTCTCAGGTGCCGCCCGCTCTCAGGGGCCGCCCGCCCGCTCTTAGGGGCCGCCCGCCCGCTCTCAGGGACCGCCCGACGCCCGCTCTCAGGGGCCGCTCGACGCCCGCTCTCAGGGGCCGCCCGCCCGCTCTTAGGGGCCGCCTGCCGCCCGCTCTCAGGGGCCGCACGCCGCCCGCTCTCAGGGGCCGCCCGCCGCCCGCTCTCAGGGGCCGCCCGCCCGCTCTTAGGGGCCGCCCGCCCGCTCTCAGGGGCCGCCCGCCGCCCGCTCTCAGGGACCACCCGCCCGCTCTTAGGTGCCGCCCACCGCGGGACACCATGTAGGGAGGCAGACGCTGGAGTGAAGGGGGAGGAGCTCTCCCCTCTGCACAAGACCCCATGACATAGGAGCATCCCAGGACGAAGGAAGTAATGAAGAAGGGGAAGGAATCGACTGACCAACTAAAAAAGTAAGTGACACATTTTCAGTGCAACTGATTCCAACCTCTGCCTCTTACTGACCACCACCACAGATCTCATCCCTATCCCCCCAAGGGATAGGGATGAGATCTGTGGTGGTGGTGGGATGGGGTCAGTAAGAGGCAGAGGTGGTGGTGGGGGAGGATGGCACTGCCACTGATTCCACCCCTTCTCACCACCACCACTGCCGATGCCACTGATCCCACCCCCCCTCACCACCACCGCCACTGATCCCACCCCCTCACCTCCACCGCCGCCACTGATCCCACCCCCCATCACCACCACCACTGCCACTGATCCCACCCCCCTCACCACTGATCCCACCCTTCCTCACCAATGCCACCGCCACTGATCCCCACCCCCTTACCACTGATCCCACCCTTCCTCACCAATGCCACCGCCACTGATCCCACCCCCCTCTACCACTGCCACTGATCCCAGCCCCCTCACCACTGATCCCACCCTTCCTCACCAATGCCACCGCCACTGATCCCACCCCCCTCTACCACTGCCACTGATCCCAGCCCCCTCACCACTGATCCCACCCTTCCTCACCAATGCCACCGCCACTGATCCCACCCCTCTCACCTCTACCACCGCCACTGATCCCACCCCCTCACCACCGCCACTGATCCCACCCCCCTCACTACCGCCACTGATCCCACCCCCCTCACCACTGATCCCACCAATGCCACCGCCACTGGTCCCACCCCCCTCTCCACCCCCACTGCCGCAACCGATCCCACCACCGCCACTGATCCCACCCCCACTCACCGCCACCTCTGATGCTACTCCCCCTCACCACTGCCACTGCTATAACCCCCTCAACAGCACCACTGATCACATCCCTCCACCACTGCTGCCGCTTATCCCATCCCATCCACCCCACCACCACCGCTGCCACTCATCCCACCCCATCCCATTCCCCATCACTGCCACCACCGCTAGCTGCCACTCATCCGAGCCCCATGCTCCAGGGGGCCCATGCCCCACCCCTGTACACCTGGATAGGAGGGGCGGAAGGGGCGGCATATAGAAGATCCAAGACCCTCTATTTTCCTCCTGCAGTTACTGAAAGCCTACTTCTCCTCTCCCTCCCACCGATATTCAGAGGCTGCAGAAAGAAAATGGAGAGGATTGGTTCCTCTATATGCCGCCCCCACTACTCCTCCTATCCAGGTGAACAAGGGTGACACATGGGCCCCTGAAGCATGGGGCTGGGTCGCCCTGGGGGTCAGGGGGGCCCTTCAAGGTTTCTTGCACCGGGGCCCTGAAGGTTCTAGTTACGCCTCTGGTGGCACATAATTGTGAAGTGGAAGGAAAAGGATAAATGGTCTTCAAAATTGTTTACAAATAATTATGTGAAAAGTGTGGGGTGCATTTGTATTCAGCCCCCTTGAATCAATACTTTGTAGAATCTCCTTTTTCTGCAATTACAGCTGCAAGTCTTTTTAGGTATGTCTCTGCCAGCCTTGTACATCTAGTGAAGTGAGGTTTTTGCTAATTTTTCCTTGCTAAATAGCTCAAGCTCTGTCAGATTTTCAAGTCTTAAGCCCCATACACACGTGCGGATTATCCGAGGACCAGGTCCGTCGGATCCTGTCCGTCATACTTTGTCTGATGTTGGTGTTGCATACACACGGTCGGACAAAGTTGTCGGAAAATCCGATCATTCTGAACGTGGTGACGTTTGTTGCCTACGACGGGACTACGTAGAGGCTAGTAGCCAATAGCTTTGGTCTTGTAATGTGATCTGAGCATGCGTAGCACTTTGTCCGTCGGACAACGCTACACACGATCGGATTTGGTGTGATCGGACCTTGTTGTCAAAAAATCTATCCAGCAGGAGATAGGACTTTGTCCGTCGGACAATCCGACGTACACTGTCCGATGGTGCATACACACGGTCGGATTTTTCGACAACATTGTCCGATCGGACAGAATCCATGCGAAAATCCTACCGTGTGTATGGGGCTTTACACAGATTCTCAATTGGATTTAGGTCTGGACTTTGACTGAGCCATTCTAGCACATGAATATGCTTTGATCTCAACCAATTCCATTGTAGCTCTGGCTGTATGTTTAGGGTCGTTGTCCTGCTGGAAGGTAAACCTCTGCCCCAGTCTCTAGTATTTTGCAGACTCTAATGCCGCGTACACACGACCAGACTTTCTGGCAGAAAAGGTCAGAAGGAATAATTTCATCGGATATTCCGATTGTGTGTGGGCTTCATCTGACTTTTTACTTTTAAAGATTCTGACGGACATGAACATGTTTTAAATCTTTCCGACGGAATCAATTCCTATTGGGAAAACCGTTCATCTGTATGCTAGTCCGACGGACCAAATACGACCCAAGGGAAGCTATTGGCTATTGAACTTCCTTTTCTAGTCCCATCGTACGTCATCGCGTTCTAAACAAACGGACTTTGGTGTGATCGTGTGTAGGCAAGTCCGTCTCAGCGGAACTTCGTCGGAACTCCGTCAGAAAGACCGTCAGAGTTTATTCTGACGGAAAGTCTGGTCGTGTGTACGGGCATTACAGGTTTTCTTCTAAGATTGCCCTGTATTTGACTTTGAAATGGTGTGTTCAGGGTGATGTGCAGTGTTATTTTTCTGCCACACATAATCTTTTGCTTTTAGGCCAAAAAGTAAAATTTTGGTCTCATCTGACCAGAGCACCTTCTTCCACATGTTTGCTGTGTCCCCCACATGGCTTCTCGCAAATTGCAAATTGGACTTCATATGGCTTTCTTTCAACAATGACTTTCTTCTTGCCACTCATCCATAAAGACCAGATTTGTGGAGAGCACGACTAATAGTTGTCCTGTGGACAGATTCTCCCACCTGAGCTGTGGATCTCTGCAGCTCCTCCAGAGTTACCATGGGCCTCTTGGCTGCTTCTCTGATTAATGCTCTCCTTGCCCGGCCTGTCAGTTTAGGTGGACGGCCATGTCTTGGTAGGTTTGTAGTTGTGCCATAATCTTTCCATTTTTGGATGATGGATTGAACAGTGCTCTGAGAGATGTTCAAAGTTTGGGATATATTTTTATAACCTAACCCTGCTTTAAACTTCTCCACAACTTTATCCCTGACCTGTCTGGTGTGTTCCTTGGACTTTATGATGCTGTTTGTTCACTAAGGTTCTCTAACAAACCTCTAAAGGGATTCACAGAACAGCTGTATTTATACTGAGATTAAATTACACACTCTGGACTCTATTTATTAATTAGGTTATTTCTGAAGGCAATTGGTTCCTCTAGATTTTAGTTAGGGGTATCAGAGTAAAGGGGGCTAAATACAAATGCACGCCACAGTTTTCAGATATTGTTTTGTAAAACACAAAAGACCATTTATCATTTTCCTTCCACTTCACAATTATGTGCCACTTTGTGTTGGTCTATCTCTCATAAAATACCAATAAAACCCATGCTCGTCTCCAGGATTTCTCCAGAGCCTCTCCCATCCTCTGGAACTCGCTACCTCAACCTGTCCCCTACTCTAGCTACCTTCAGGCGATCCCTGAAAACTCATCTCTTCAGGGAAGCCTATCATGTCTCCAACTAATCTTCTACCGCTTCCATCAGCTCATTCTCCACAGTTACAACCTTTTGTATCACCTCCCCCACCCTATTAGATTGTAAGCTCTTCTGAGCAGGGCCCCCTTAATCCTCTTGTATTTTATTGTATCATAACTGTATTGTCTCCCTTTTTATATTGTAAAGCGCTACGTAAACTGTTGGCGCTATATAAATCCTGTAATAAATAAATAAAATAAATATACGTTTTTGGTTGTAACATGACAAAATGTGGAAAAATTCAAGGGGTATGAATACTTTTTCAAGGCACTGTATGTACCTGCACTTTTGTTTGGCAGGGACATGCACCGCCATTGTGTGTTTTGTACTGCTATAGCCAATGTACACTTGCATACATGCATCTGGTGCCATTATGCAAATACAACATTTCTATGCTTTGCAGTAAAGTATAAATAAAATACCCTGGCATTAACAGCGCTTAAAATACATCTGACCACAGACGTTTAAAGCGCGAAAAGTGCCATAAATGCCATACATGCACCACACAATTATATAAAATTCATATTGTATAATATATTAAAGTTCCAATGAGGAGTCCATAAAGTGAATGTAGTGCTCCGCAAACTCTCAAAGCCGTAGAATTCCTTCACAGGCTATACACCATCACCTCAAGAAGAAACCTCGTGCTCGAAGTGACCCCCTTTAGTAATGCACTTACCCCAAAAGGGTTAACAATGAGCCTGTAAAAATCCCCACAGAAAACTGCTTATGTCGCTGCCATGAACTGGAGTCCTCCCCTATACAGAGATCCTAAGGTGGATTAACCCGGAATCTGTTTTCTAATATGGGCTGAAATCCTGTTCTTAGATGGATCACCGTTATGATTAAAAATTGCTCACCACAGTGGCCATGCAGAGAAAAGAAAGGGGGATTCTCATAGTATAATACCGTTTTTATTCAGAGCCATCCCCACACACAATAAAAATATGCTTACATGGTAAAACACATCGACCAGCATTAAAATATGCACATTAGTACCAAGCCGCGATAAGTCAAATCTGACCACTATCGAAGGTGGAAATTGGAATCGGTGAGGCCTGGGATGACTCACACTGAGGCTGGTACACAGGACAGCTGCATGGTCACGCCCTTACGCGGTTCGTGATGACGTCTTCCTCAGACGTCTTCTTTCTGCCAGGGTATTTTATTTATATTTTATCTGTGCATTTTTTTAGATTGATTTATTGTTATAACAGCAGCTATAGTGCAGTGACAATTTTCTCTTTCCATTTTGAGCGCTTGGATCAGCAATACATTAGTGTTTCTGATATTTTTTGGATTTTTTGCAGTAAAGTATGTTTAAAAAAAACAGGACTGAGGAAGATTTTCACTAACAGAAGAAACATCAGCACAAGGGACCCATCCTACTCTAAATTAGGTGCCTTGTGCTGTTGCAGTTATGCTTTTAAAAGACAATCGTGGTTCCTTAAAGTAATTCTAAAGGCAGAAGGTTTTTCACCTTGATGCATTCCATGCATTAAGATAAAAAACTTTCTGGGTGCAGCTCCCTCACCAGCCCCCCTTTAGACTTACCTGAGCCCCATCTTGATCCAACGATATGCATGAGAGCAGCAGCTCTCCCAGGTCTCTCTCTCTCCTTATTGGCTCACACAGCAGCAGTAGCCATTGGCTTAATCACAGCCAGTGAGCTAATGAGAAGAGAGTGGGGGGGGGGCTGAGCTGCACCCTGTGTGTGACTGGACATAGTCCATTTACAGGCGTGTGACTCAGGTGTAGCCTGCTTGACTGCTATTGGGGGCCCTCGACAGGGGGTAGGAGACAGGGTCGCCAGTGGGGGCTCCAAAAAGAAGAGGATCTGGGCTGCTCTGTGCAAAACCATTACACCGAGCTGGTAACTAAAACACGTATGTTTTGTGTGGCTATTCATCCCTCTTTTTCTCCTTGTCTTTGTACCACTGACTCATTTACATTCACATGGTGACGTTCGGTTGGATGGCAGGCCTCTCCGAGAAAGGTCCACTTCATAGCGTGAAAGTCACTGTTTTACATAATTGTTTGTAGTTAGTATGGAAGCCAAAGGGGAATACATTGTAAAGTTTTCTGTTTCCTGTTTTTATCAGTCAGTTAAGCGATTACAAAAAAAATACACTGCCTTTTGTATATTTGAACTAAACTAAAGAACTAAAACTTTGGAATTCATTTACTCACTGGTGGCGCATGCAGAATCCATAAGAAGTTCTTATCACTTACTGACTTCAGTCTTTAGAATACTTACTTGCCGGGGAACTGATTACATCTGCTTTGTATTCCTGAGCATTGCTCAGCCTATCAATACCCTCATCAGAAGAACAGCTTTAAAGCAGAAGTTTTATTTTCTACAGTATATTTCGTTAGGGCTTTAGGTAAAAAAAATGTGTCGTTTTCTTTAGATTATCAACAAGTATTGTAAGAATAAAAAATATACTTTGCTACTCATCCATCATAGCTAGATTCACCAAGGAAAAGTATGTTAAAAATGTGCTTAAAGTGATTGTAAAGCTTTGTTTTTTTTTTGTTTTTTTTAAAACAACAAACATGTCATACTTACCTCCACTGTGCAGTTAGTTTTGCACAGAGTGGCCCCGATCCTCGACTTCTGGGGTCCCCCGGCGACGCTGGAAGCTCCTCCCCTCATCGTATTACCCCCTAGGAGAAGTGCTCTCCTGGGGGGTTACCTTGCGGGTGCGCTCCCGAGTCCAGCATTTGCGTCCATAGATGCAGAATGCCGGACTCTGCCCCGCCCTCGGCGCCCGCATCATTGGATTTGATTGCCAGCAGCAGGAGCCAATGGCTGCGCTGCTATCAATCTATCCAATCAAGAGCTGAGACAATGGGCAGATGTGAAGAGCGCGTCTCCGGCGTGGGAATTACGGTGCTCGGGTGAGTAAAACGGGGGGTGGGGAGCTGCGGGGCCGGTCAGTGACAGAAGTTTTTTCACCTTAATGCATACGATGCATTAAGGTGAAATAACACGGGGGGTTTACAACCCCTTTAATGCACCAGGGACACTACTAAATTAAAATACCTTCTAAAATACATTCCTTATACTCTTATACTTGTATTCTTATAAATTTATTGTATATAGATATTTATATATTAATATATATATATATATATATATATATATATATATATATATATATATATATATATATATATATATATATATATATATATATATAAAATATTTATAATTTATATATATAGATAGATAGATAGAGAGTATACTGTATATTTGAAGAGGGTCTTGTTTCAAAAGCTGCTTTATGCATTGACCAGTCAAGATCCAGGATGGTCGTCTGCTGACTTCATCATCATCAAAGGCATGATAAGTGTAGGTTCACATCTATGCAGTTGATGCGGTTTTGCATTTTTAAACTCACATTTTGATGGGCTTTTGCATGCAGTTTTCATGCATTTTGTGTAGCACACTGTATATAGCTGGTTGCTAAGGAGTGGCCGGGAAGCCAGCCGCCACGTCTTCAACAACTGATCAGGGATTCCCCGCTGACAGCTGAATATGAAAAAAAATATTGCTGGCAAAAAAATAATCAGAAGAAAAATGGAAAGTGTGGGGTCCCCCCCAGTCTATACCAGGCCCTTCGGGTCTGGTATGGATTTGGAGGGGAACCTCATGCCAACATTTTTTAAAAACCTGTGGGGGTCCCCCCAAATTCGTGCCAGACCCTTATCCGAGCATGCAGCCTGGTAGGTCAGGAAAGGGAGGGGAAGAGCGAGCACTCCCTCCACCTAACCATAGCAGGCTGCAAGCCTTCAACATGGGGGGTACTTTGGGGTGGGGGGCTTTGCCTCCCCCACTCCAAAGCGCCATGTCCCCGTGTTGATGGGGACAAGGGATGTTGATGGGGACAAGAGCCTCTTCCCAAAAACCCTGCAGGGTGGTTGTGGGGGTCTGCGGGCAGGGGGCATATCGGAATCTGGAAGCCCCCTTTAATAAGGGGACCCACAGAACCCCTGCCTCCACACACATACAGTTTTTGACAAATCCTTTATTAAAAATAAAATAACATGTCCCCCGATGTAGATCCATCATCAATCATGCACAAAAAAATCTTCGCACTCGACGAAGGCTAACCGCCGACTGCCCGCACCTCCGTCTCACAGTTCTTAAATAGGTAAGGGGTGGGGCCACCCGGTGAGGTCCCCTGGTGGCCCTGCCCCTTGTGACATCACTGAACTGTGCATGCTGGGTCGCTAATGCCACAAGGGTCTGGGCCACCAGTTGACGTTGCTAGGTGGCCCCGCCCCTTACCTATTTAAGAACTGTCACACGGAGGAGCGAGCAGTGGGTGGTTAGCCTTTGACTAGTGCAAAACTTTTTTTACGGTCCGGCGGTGCATTGAGCAGCGTGATTGAAGATGGATCTACATCGGGGGACATTGTTTTTTTATTTTTAATAAAGGATTTGTCAAAAACTGTGTGTGTTTTTTTTTTCAATTTGACCCATTTTTGGTGAATGGGTACGGGTACAATGTACCCCATACTCATTCAAATGGGGATGGGGGTGGGATCTGGGGGCCCCTTGTTAAAGAGGTCTTCCAGATTACGATAAGACCCCATCCACAGACGCCCTCAACCACCACCCAGGGTTGTGTGGAAGAGGCCTTTGTGCCCATCAACATGGGGACAAGGTACTTTGGGGTGCATGCTCGGATAAGAGTCTGCTATGGATTTGGCAGGGGGACCACATGCTGGGGGGTTTTTTTCACCATTTTTTTCCCTGATTTGTTTTTTTTTTTGCCAGCAATTAAATTTTATATTCAGCTGTCAGCTGGGAACCCTGCTGACAGCTGATGACTCATCGGTTGTTAAGGATGCAAAAAACGCAAAGTGCATCAAAAACACTCCATTGAAGTCTATTACACGCAAAATGCAATTTGCTGCAAGGAAAAAAAGTTCCTGACCCTTTTCAAAAGAAGCAGTGCAACAAAACACACAGATGTGAACTACATCCATAGGAAACCATGTTAAATTGACTGTGGTGCGTTTCTGAAAAACACATCAAAAGACGCATAGGTGTGAACATAGGGTTATTCTTCCATAAGGGTCAGTTAACACCGGGAATTGCACATGAACATGCTGTGTTTTTCTGTGCGATCCACATGCAGTTCTGTGTGGTACAATTTCAGCCAATAAATTTTCGAGCCTGCTTAGTATACTAGTCCTTTTTAATACTTTGTATATATCAAGTAATAACAACCAGATCAAGTTTTCAGATGGCATTAGATCCAATGGAAAAGTATATTCCTGTTGCTTTTACAGAATGAAATTTTACACTTTAAAACACTGAAATTAGTACAATGGGTTGCCCCTGGACGACGTAATTCTCTTACAAAACGAGTAGGGCAGAGCGACACGCTGATGTCACCTCATGTTATCTTTCGTATACCGAGAAGGATGGGTTTGTGTGAGTGTGCGCCGGCCGGCACATCAGACTTCAGGCTTTTTACTGATGCAACATTTGTAAGTGCGATACTTTGTTTTTAATCTTTTAAATAAACCTAAAGGTTTTTACACTATTGGAGCATTTATGTTTCTTACATGCTACGTATATCCACTCATGAGCTTGATCATCAAGAGTAGAGAGCACGTTCGGTGCGCTCTGGAGATAAGCTGTGCCTACATGCTTTCCCTGATCCTCTGTATCGAGGGATCACGGATATTTGGTAAGAAGTGATTCTTTCTGTAGCGGTGGTGGATTCAACACAGCCTTATTTTCATCAGTGATTGAAGATTCACCTCATTTGTGGATGGACTTCATTTTTTAAGTTTTGCACGGGTGGATGTTACATTTATTCAAGTTATACACTCATATGCCCCTTACACACGGTCGGAAAATCCGACCACAAAATCCATCGGATTTTTTCCGACAGATTTAGTCCGACACTAATGTTGCATACACCCGGTCGGACAAAGTTGTCGGAAAATCCGATCATTCTGAACGTGGTGACGTTTGTTGCCTACGATGGGACTACGTAGAGGCTAGTAGCCAATAGCTTTGGTCTTGTAGTGTGATCTGAGCATGCGTGGCACTTTGTCCGTCGGAATTCACTACACACGATCGGAAAAAGTCCGATAGGACTTTGTTGTCGGAAAATTTGAGAGCAGGAGATAAAACTTTGTCCGTCGGAAAATCCGATGGAAAATGTCCGATGGAGCCTACACACGGTCGGAATTTCCGACAACATTGTCCGATAGGACATTTTCAGTCGGAAAATCCGACCGTGTGTATGGGGCTTTAGACTTTTTGTCTTGGTTGGACATTGAATATTTTTTTATTTTTATGGTTCACAGTTTTTCATTTATGCTTTTCTTTTTTTTCCATTTAATATTTTATTGGTTTTACGAGGAAGAAAGGCATACACTTTATCAACATCAAATATAACATATTATGCATGTCTATATGCTAATCTAATATACATATAAATTAATTTTCTTCCAAAACCACGACCATGCACTCTAAATACAACAAAATCAACTATCTTATTATAATTATAATCCCCCATTACATCAAGGCAGAAGTAATCTCCCACCCTTAATCAAAGTATATCTCAGACTCCATCCTGGGGGGTTCTATCTATATATTCCTGAAGTGTATAGCTCTCTCTTACCTCTATATTTGCAAACAAAAACAAAATAAAACCTAACAAAAAAAAAAGAAAAACCTCTCCTCTCCGCCTCCTCCCCATCCAGCCTCCTCCCTTACCAAGAATCTACTAGCCGCATCTTTTATTTTCAGTCATTGGGATTCACATCTATAAGGGTTTTTCCCTCTTCTGTATTAAAGCGGTTCTGCACTCTGTAAAAAATTTTTTTTTTTTAGGACGTAATATAAAGTATGCTTACCTTTATTAGGGGACTCACCTGTTCCATCTTCCATCTCGATCGCCGCCGGTTTTCGTCCGATGAAGTTCCTCGTCTTCTTCTTTAGTGCTGGGGGCCATCTTGCCTGTGGGCATGTGAAACCCCACAGGCACTGTTGATGGCCCAGCATGCACCGCCGTTACTCGCGCGTGCGCAGTAACGGCACATCTGCCGACATCTCACGAGATTTCGGCAGATGCGGCCGAAATCTCGGGAGATTTCGGAAGATGTGGCCGAAATCTCGCGAGATTTCGGAAGATGCCCGCACTGACTCCTGGGATCAATGACACCAGATCCCAGGAGACAGTGTGGCGTGACGACGATCGACGCAGAGACCCCGCCCGCCGCCGCAGAGGGAGAAGACCGGAAGTCTTCAATTACAAGGTAAGTAAAAAAAAAACAAAAAAAAAAACATTTCATTTAGTACTCTTTGCCTGATTTGGAAGGCAAAGAGATTTACTAAATGAAATGGGTGCAGAACCGCTTTAATGAAAAGATTCCATGGAGACCATGTTCTCAGATATGTCCCTCGTTTTTGCCGGCATGTCCAAACCAAATCCTCCATAAGGTTCAATTGTTCTACTCTTTTAAGCCACAATCTTACCGTTGGTGGTTGTGTCTGCTTCCAGGTGTGTGGAATGATTTTAGTATCTTGTAATAGGAAGAAAGATGAATCCTCCGGAATCTCCTGATTGCAAAATTTTTGAGCAATTCTCCGGACTTCCTTCTAAAAGTTCTCTATTTTAGGGCAGGACCAGAAAATGTGCATTAACGTCCCCTCCTTCCCCCCCCCCCCCGCAGCGCCAGCAATTATCTGATACCTCTGGGTAGCATCTCTTTAAAAATGCCGGGGTGCGATACCACCGAGATAGAATCTTAAAATTTGTCTCCTGCATCCTTATGCAGATTGACGACTCAAATGTATTGTGTATTATATTAGTACACTGCTCTTCTGCAAAGGTTCAATCCAAATCTCTCTCCCACCCCCTAAAAAAGGGCAACCTAAAGTCCTCCGAGGGTGCAACCAGCAGCGCATACGTTTTAGAGAATGTTTGATACAGTACACCGCTTCCATTACAATATCCCTCAAAGATTGTTAAAGTGCGCTCATACGTACTTGGTGGGATTAAAGTATTTAAAAAGTGTCTCAGCTGTACCGCCCGCCAAAAATCCAAATGTTATGGTAAAGGTCCTTTTGTCAATGAAAATATCGTGGGCCATGTTCCCCCTGTTAAAAAATGAGAGGCCTGGAAGATCCCTTGGTCTAGCAGTACCATGAATTTTCCCTTCCTCAGACCCGGTTCAAACTGGGGATTCCCCAGTATTGGAAACAATGGTAAGGTTATTGCGGATAGTTTACCCTTAGGCCCCTTTCACACTGGGGCGGGAGCGGCGTCGGTGGTAAAGCAGCTGGCAAAGCGCCGCTTTGCGTGCAGTTTTAACCCTTTTTCGGCCGCTAGCGCACCGCTAGTGGGCGAAAACCGCTGCTAAAACGACGGTAAAGTAGCGCTAAATATAGCGCTGCTTTACCGCCGACGCCGCTCCCGCCCCAGTGTGAAAGGGGCCTAAGGGTAAACTATTGGCAATAACCTTAACATTGTTTCCAAAACTGTGGAATCCCCAGTTTGAACCGGGTCTGCGGTGCTTTGCCGGCTTCACCACCCCTGATGAAGTCACGTGACAAGTGACGAACACGCGTCGGGACACGTGACCTACGGAAGTGACGCCACCGAGCTCGAGGCTCGTTTTTACCCTGTAATTGTACCCACTGGTTTAATGTGAGTACCCACTTTATCTGTTTAACTGTTTTGATTGCAATAAATACCTTTTTACCATCTACATACTACACTATGAGGCTATCTTATTACATGTGCACATTGAGGTGAAAACCCCCCCACCCCCCCTACCTGCCCCTGCCTGGATAAGGAGGAAAGCTAAAGGGAACTACCAAGACATTGAAAAAACCTGAAAGACACCCCAGGGAGGACGGTCGCTTATGACCACAAAGACCCAGATTACACTGCTGTAACCTTACAGCTGTAAGGTAAGGGGCCACCCATATCCCTATAAGGATTTCACAAGAAAAACACACGGATCACTACACAGGACTTATAGATTATTCCCTATCACCACTCGATACCTCAGCACTGATAGCTCGCCCTCTGCTGGATAGAAGATATCAAAGTCACCCTGCATTTATGCCATATATGGACTTTCTACTTGGACTTTTATATTCTGCGATTTATTAATCGCTATTCACATTTCTTTCACTCCAGTTTGCCATTACGATTTAGTTGGCACGGATGCACTACCAATCTGGATACTAATTTACATGAGATTTCTTAGTCTCCTCTGTTATTTTTGCACTTTATATTATCATATTTCTTATATCACTTATATGATATATTGATTTTATCCGTTTGGATCACTCCCTCTTTCACATTCTTGGATGCACATTACATGCGTTTAAGGATTCCCATCACGTCCTTTTATATATCACATCACTGTTGTTTTTTTATACACACATTTGGATGCACTGTTATTTATTCAGTCACACCATGCGACTTTTATGATGTATTTTTAACCAGGATTGCTTTTATCACATGATTTGGTTTTATAACACCACTTTATGCACTTTTGCTTGCTTTACTTTATACCTTATTATGTACCCGGAGTTTTAATTGGCTATTTATGTTTTTGATCTGCTACCTTTTGTCTTTTAAATGCTCCAGTGTGAAAGCCCTCTGGTTTTCACACTGGAGTGAAAGGGGCCGGATTTTTTCAGGCGCTGTACAGGCGCTATTTTTAGCGCTGTAGCGCCTGAAAAATGCCCCAGTGTGAAAGGGGTCGTAGAGAAGAGCTCAAAGCCCATCTTTAGGGTGGGTCCTATCAAGGGATGTGCCTTCGTAGTAGTCGGAAGGTCTTTATAACACCAAGCAGCTCGTTGCAGTAAAGCACTGCTCTGAGCCTGCTCCAGGCCGGGCCATATCTTCCCATCCCCATATCTACTCCAATCAATCAGTCGGCTTAATAAAGCCGCTTGGTAATATTTGTACAAGTCTGGTACAGCTAGTCCACCCTTTTGCTTGGGTATGGTGAATGAATGAATGATTTGTATAGCGCTGCAAATGCGAACTGAATCACCTCAAGGCACTTGTCTGCTCTTGTTGTCCTGCGATATTAGAAGAGGTGGGTCTTGAGTTTTTTCCTGAAGGCCTGATGGTTTTGTTGTTTGGTAGAGCATTCCATAGCCGAGGTCCCTGTATTGCGAATCTTCGTTCTCCCTTCGATTTGTATCGAGCTTTGGGGATGAGAAGGCGGTTCTGGTTTGTTGATCGAAGGCTGCTAATTGGTATGTATTTTTCTATTTTCTCACAAAGGTATTGAGGAGCATTTCCTTGTGTACATTTGTGGGTGAGGCAGAGGGTCTTGAATGTGATTCTATCTTTTACCGTCAGCCAATGGAGGGTCCTTAGGGATGGGGAGATGGATTCCCAGGGTTTCTTTCCGGTGACTAGTCTTGCTGCTGTGTTTTGGACGACTTGAAGGCGTGCAATCTGGTAATCCGGTAATCCTATGTAGAGGGAGTTTGCGTAGTCAAGACGCAAATTGATTATAGTTCCTACTACTACTGCTTTCTCCTTTTCCGGAATGAATCGGATGAGTCTGCGAAGCATGCGGAGGAGATGATGGGATCCGTTGATTACTGATCCTATTTGTGCCTCCATGGTCATCTCTAAATCAAAGATGACTCCGAGGCTTTTGGCTTTGGTGCTTGAGAGGATGGTTTGACCAAGAATGGTTGGTGGTGTCCATGGGGTCTTTGTTTTGTTCCTTCGGTTTGTGTCGAGGAGCAGTAGTTCTGTTTTCGATCCATTTAGTTTGAGGGAGCTAGTGGTCATCCAGTCATCTATCAATGTAAGAGATTTTCCTAGTTCCTGGTATTGGTCTTTTTGTCCGGTGATACGGAAGTACAGTTGAGTGTCGTCCGCGTATGAGTGGTAGCATAGATCCGATTTGCTAATAATTTTGAAAAGTGGCCGGATGTAAATGTTGAAGAGTACCGGTGACAATGGTGATCCTTGAGGGACTCCATAAGAAATTGCCCGGGTTTCCGAAGTGAAGGCTCCTAGTTTCACTGTCTGTGACCGGTTTCCTAAGAAGGAAGCGAACCATGACAGATCTCCATCTGTAACTCCTGCCACTTCCTTGAGGCGGCTGAGAAGAGTGTTGTGGTCCACTGTGTCGAACGCCGCGATAAGATCCAGCCAGCAGTACCAGAAGACACGATCCTTCATCATCTGCTGCTTCTAGGGCGTCATCCCATATTTTCAGAAGTGCCGTTTCTGTGCCATGGCCCGGTCGGAAGCCTGATTGTAGTGGGCCCAATAGTTTGTGTGTGTCCAGGTGGAGTTGTAGCTGTTGTACTACTGCTTTCTCCATAATCTTGGAAATGGTGTTCAGGCTTGTTACCGGTCTGCGATTGTTCGGATCTTTGGGATCGAGGTTCGGTTTCTTTAGCAGTGGTTTGACGATGCCTTGCTTGAGGGAAATAGGAACCAACCCTTCTTTGAACGACTGATTTACTAGGTGTGTAATAGCGGGGGCCAGAATGTCGGAGCATTCTTTCAAGAGTTTTGTGGGAATGATGTAGTTTGGCGATGTACTGTCTCGGAGGCTCTTGATGATATTTTTGGTTTCATCCGTGGTGATCGGGGTAGGCGAAAAATGTGGTGCTTGTGCGTTGTGCATGTAAAATTCCTTACCTGGGTTTGGTTGAGTAGAATTGGTTGTTGTTTTGAATGTTGTCTATTTTGTTGATGAAAAAATCAGATAACTCATTGCAGTATTCTTGAGTTTTGTTTTCTAGGGGCTCAAGGCAGGTGGGGTTCATAGTCTAGTTTGAAAAGTTCCCGTGGCCGGTTTAAGGCTTTTGAGAGGGTGTTTGAGACATGTTCTTTTTTTGCTGTGAAAATTGCTTTATGATATTTCTTGGTGAGTATTCTGTAGTTTGTGTGATTTTCCTTTGTAGTGTTTCTTCTCCAGGCTCTTTCTGCTCTTCTGTGTTCCAGTTTCAGTAGAGTAAAAGTGCCATTAAACCATCCAGAATTTTTCTTGTGAATGGGTGCTAGATGTTTCGGGGCGACTGCGTCTGCTGTTTGTAGTAGTGCCTTTTTTACGAAGCTGAGTGTTCGTTCTGTTGAGTGGTTTTGATTTAGTGTTGCCATTTTGTTTGTTAGTGTGGTTTTGAAGATTTCCGAGTGTAGTTTCTTCTGTGATCTAATCCAATGTCTTGTTGCCGCCGGATTTGGTTTTTGGAGGGTGATGTTAGTGGCGATTTCAAATTTGATAGAGTGGTGGTCTGTCCATGGTAGCGCTATGTTGTCTTGTATGTTTATGTCCATATTTTGCTTGAAGATGAGGTCTAGAGTGTGTCTAGTAGTTGTTGAAGCCCTAGGTCTTCCAGTTGGTTGATGCAGGTGGTGGCGATGGGGTCTTCGGTGGAATTTGCCCAGAGGTTTAAATCTCTGAGTACCAGAACCTTGTTGTTTTTCAGGGTATGCACCAAAATGAATTCCGTGAGTGGTATCGGTAGGTTTGTCTTTGGTCCTGGTGGTCTGTAGCATAGCAGCATGTGGATGGTTTCTTGTGGTGTTGTTTGCATCTGTAGAGTAAGTGTCTCCATAAACGTTGCTGTGTTCTTTACCGTAGGTTTGGCGAGCGCCAGATGAGCTTTGAAGATCACTGCTAGGCCTCCTCCTTTTTTTCCTTTCCTATGCTCGGTTAGGATCCTGTAGTTTTCTGGCACTAATTCAGTTAAGATGGTGTTGCAGTCGGGTGTTAGCCAAGTTTCCGTGATGAAGAGGCAATCTATGTTGTTTTGTGTGATGAAGTCATGGATTTCGTGTCTGTGCTTGACTGCCGATCTGGTGTTAATCAAGGCGCATGCTAACTGTTGCGGTTGAATTGTAGTCTTCTTATGTTTGATGGTTGCTTGTGGATCGATCCTTAGTAGTCGTTCTAAATATTTTTTGAATGTAGGTCGGTAGAGTTGCGGTCGAATTTCTTAGTCTGCGGAGAGAGACTCTGCTGAGTATCTGAAATTGCACATGTCAGGGGTGATCCAAAAAAATTGCTGTTGACGGAATGATGCGTTGAAAAAAACTGATGCTGTCGCTGAGGCGATAACGGTCTTGCGAAAGGCGGCTGAGGATGCTGCTGGTCCTGCTATTTGTCTGAAGAGTTCAGATGACGGATCTGTAGGAAAAACCCTGTTGACCTACACCCGCCCTCCCGTTGATCCAGAGGAAGGCGAAAAACCCCTACTTGCGCGGCCAATTGCGGCCAATAGTCAACAGGGTTCTGCTAATCCTTGGGTGTTTATTTACCCAAATAAATCTAGAAAGAAGGGAGTGTATCTGTTTGAAATAATATTTAGGTATAGCAATAGGTAGTGCTTGAAATAAATACAGAAATTTCGGCAGAATATTCATTTTAATAATTTTACACCATCTCTCCAAAACAACTTGCACTTTATGTAATATTGGTGGAAAATTGATATTGTAGGTATGGGAAAGGTTTGCTGGGATAAAAGTTCCCAGGTATTTCAAAGCTTGATCAGACCATTTAAATTTATAACTTGCCTTCAGTGTTCCTAATTTGTCGTTAGATATCCCAACTCCCATTGCTTCCGATTTTGATAAGTTGATCTTAAAGTCTGATACTGAGCCATATGTCTCTATTTCTTGAAGAAGGTTAGGTAAGTATACTATTGGATTAGTCAATGAAAACATCATATCTGCGTACACTGAAGTTTTATACTGCATACCTTCTATTGATAAACCCCCTATATCTGTGTTTGACCGGATCCTACACATTAAGGGGTCTAATGACAGAACAAATAATATTGGGGACAGTGGACATCCCTGTCTAGTTCTATTCATAACTCTAAAAAGCTGAGACAGCACCCCATTCACCCTAACCTGAGCCGATGGTTGTGTATAGATACTTGAAATCCATCTAATCATATTACTACCCATTCCCACCTGTCTTAGCACTGCAAACATAAACTGCCAGTTGATACGATCGAAAGCTTTCTCCACATCTGTTCCCAGGAATAAAGATGAAATTTTGGAAAGTGTTAGCTATATGTATTAGATTCAGAGTCCTGATAGTGTTATCTCGTGCTTCCCGTGTCTGGACAAACCCTACTTGGTCCAAATGGACCAGAGAGGGTAAGTACTTTTGGAGCTGCATCGCCAAGATCTTAGAAAAAAGCTTCAGATCCGCGTTTAAAAGGGATATCGGTCTATAACTCCCGCATTGTGATGGGTCCTTACCTTCCTTAGGTAAGATCGTAATCAACGCTTTCAGGGATTCCATATGAAGCAAACCTAAATCTCCCAATCCACTATACATTTTAACCAAATAAGGTCCTAAAATAGGAAAGAGCAGTATTTATACTTTTATAAAGGTTTATGTTTAAGAATTATACACATACACCTGTTTACTTGGTTTATGATTCACACAGAATTTTGGATGTTTTACAATTGGTGTGTTTCACTCATTAATTTATGGTTTCACCTGTTTAAATTCACAGTCTTAGCGCAATTCTATTTTTCTTTTCACATTTTTCACTGTATTTGTGTTACACAGGAGAATTGCTGCTTCCATTATACAACAATGTCATTGTTTATAGGTGCATTTATATATCATAGCGCAGTTTCTTTTCTTTTTTCTATATTCTGGATTGTGCCTCGACTACAGTGCCGTGAGAAATGGAAACTGAGGAAACGAATATAAGGTCTTATAACTGTCACTGGCTGATAGATGCAGTGAATGGATCTACCAGGGTAACAAAACTTGGGCCGTGTATCACATGGTATCTCATGTTTCCGGCCATCTCGGTATAAATGAAATCCAGTATGTCACCAGCAGACACGAGCATGGCCGATAATGAAGATTCCAGGCAGATGAGGGTCTCCCATGAGATTAATAAACATTTCTTAATCTGGGGATTCTAGTAGAAATTGCCTTCAATGTACTCATTATGCATTTTCCATTTGTTGCTGTATGCGATGGCTGTGATCAATTTAATATTTCTGTATTTTTTCTCTTATGTAAATAAGAAGCCATCTGTCCATCACAAATGACAGTCTTGTATGGATTTTGGCATGGCTTTCTCAATTTGCATGTATTAAAGGTTTAACCAATTCTTTTCAAACTAGTTAAGATGCCATTGATGGGCCATTTTCAGTTAAAAGATTTTTGAATTTTTAGAACTTTTGAGAGAATGAAATGCAAATGACTCTTCCTGAAAGAACAAAACACTCCACTGAAATCATCTATTTATAACAAAGATATATAACTTTGGCCCTTAGAGGGGTAGGAACCACATGGCTTGGGCACTTGAAGCTGCACATCAGCTTTCCCCCGGGCCTCCTGCTGTTGTATAGGACTGTGGGTGAGCAATAGGAAGAGAGAAAAACTCTTATTGGTTGGTAGATTTTAGTCCCACCCACTGAAGAGAAAGTGTCCCCAGCAAAGGAAGAGAAGTGGCCATCTTGGTGAAGACCTTAAGACCAGAAGACTGCTGACCCCAGAGGAGATAGAGAGGCAGGGAGCTACAATGGTAAAACAAGATAGAGCAGAGCCTGAACCATGGAGAGGACTGAGAACTCTAGGGAGGGGGGAGAAAGCCTCAAATCTAGCTAACGCTGGCAATGGAGGGGAGTCCTATGCGCATGGCACAACATCTCATCAGTAGGGATGAGCCGAACACCCCCGGGTTCGGTTCGCACCAGAACCTTCGAACCGACCGAAAGTTTGCGCGAATTTTCGAACCCTATACGTTATAATGGACGCGAACGTTCGAAATCAAAAGTGCTAATTACAACGGCCAATATGCATGTTAATGTCATAAAACAGGTTTGGGGACCCGGGTCCTGCCCCAGGGGACATATATCAATGCAAAAAGAACTTTTAAAAACTAACGTTTTTTCAGGAGCAGTCATTTTAATGATGCATAAAGTGAAAAAAAAAAGTGAAATTTTCCTTTAATTTTGGTACCTGGGGGGTGTCTAAAGTATGCCTGTGAAGTGGCATGTGTTTCCCGTGTTTAGAACTGTCCTTGCACAAAATGACATTTGTAAAGGAAAAAAAGAAGCCATTTAAAACCACTTGCGGCTTTAATGTCATGTCTTGTCCTGGCCGCCATATGGCTGAAAATCCTTGAGAAAAATGGCATGGCTACCCCATCACCCCCCCCCCCCCACCCCAGCCCCTTTGGGTCTTGTATGGATATTAAGGGGGACCCCGCACCCAAAATAAAACCCTATACCTACAACCCTATATACTCTGAACAGCAGTATATAGGTGGTGCAAACAAGACACGGACTGTAGGTTTGTTCTTAAGTAGAATCTGAACAGGTACATTATGAAGTGTAGCTCCATCCCAAAAAAATCTATTTTTAAGCTTTTTGGAGAACATAGGGAGGGGTTATCACCCCTGTAACATTTGCTGTCTTTGCACATGTGTTCAGAACATGTCACCTCACTTTCCGTCCCAATGACAAATGTTTTTGGAAAAGTGGGGTTTTAATTGAAACAAGGATTGGTGATAAAGTATCAGTAGAGAGGAGATACCTTTTTCCCAAATTAAATCTAACAGGATAGAATTTCCCTTCCTAGGGGTAGATTTCCTCTCACTTCCTGTTTTCTCTTTCCATTTGCAAGTAGGAGTCGTTTGTAAGTTGGATGTTTGATAGTAGGGGCCTGGCGTATATACTCTGCAGAAATTTGCCCTATTAGATGTTGGTGTAGCCACAAGACTGGTGGGCACAGGAATGGGCCCTGCTGCTGTTGAACCGGGCAGAAAAATTGGCGGTGGTGGTGGTGGTGGACGGTGTTGCCACAAGACTGTAAGCTCTCACAGTTACTCTTGGTGGGCGCAGGAATGGGCCCTGCTGTGAGTTATTAGATCAAGATTTGTAATTGCATGCACCTGTTGAACAGGGCAGAAAAATTGGGCCTTTGGCGGTGGTGGTGGTGGATGGTGTTGCCACAAGACTGTAAGCTCTCACAGTTACTCTTGGTGGGCGCAGGAATGGGCCCTGCTGTGAGTTATTAGATCAAGATTTGTAATTGCATGCACCTGTTGAACAGGGCAGAAAAATTGGGCCTTTGGCGGTGGTGGTGGTGGTGGTGGTGGACGGTGTTGCCACAAGACTGTAAGCTCTCACAGTTACTCTTGGTGGGCGCAGGAATGGGCCCTGCTGTGAGTTATTAGATCAAGATTTGTAATTGCAAGCACCTGATGAACAGGGCAGAAAAATTGGGCCTTTGGCGGTGGTGGTGGACGGTGTTGCCACAAGACTGTAGGCCCTCATAGTTACTCTTGGTGGGCGCAGGAATGGGCCCTGCTGTGAACTATTAGATCAAGATTTGTAATTACCCGCCCCTGTTAAACAGGGGCTGAAAAATTGTGCCTTAGGCACTGGTGCTGGTGCCACAACACTGCAACCCCTCACAGATACTGTACTTGGAGCACAGCAGTCACACGTGTTGCGAAGCATTTTTTTTAAAAAATTGTAAGTACACGCCCCTGTTAAACAGGGGCTGAAAAATTGTGCCTTAGGCACTGGTGCTGGTGCCACAACACTGCAACCCCTCACAGATACTGTACTTGGAGCACAGCAGTCACACGTGTTGCGAAGCATTTTTTTAAAAAATTGTAAGTACACGCCCCTGTTAAACAGGGGCTGAAAAATTGTGCCTTAGGCACTGGTGCTGGTGCCACAACACTGCAACCCCTCACAGATACTGTACTTGGAGCACAGCAGTCACACGTGTTGCGAAGCATTTTTTTAAAAAATTGTAATTACCCGCCCCTGTTAAACAGGGGCTGAAAAATTGTGCCTTAGGCACTGGTGCT
Source organism: Lithobates sylvaticus (assembly GCA_028564925.1). NCBI lineage: Eukaryota > Metazoa > Chordata > Amphibia > Anura > Ranidae > Lithobates > Lithobates sylvaticus. The sequence goes on from CM053029.1 coordinate 578,261,652, forward strand.
GGTGCCACAACACTGCAACCCCTCACAGATACTGTACTTGGAGCACAGCAGTCACACGTGTTGCGAAGCATTTTTTTAAAAAATTGTAAGTACACGCCCCTGTTAAACAGGGGCTGAAAAATTGTGCCTTAGGCACTGGTGCTGGTGCCACAACACTGCAACCCCTCACAGATACTGTACTTGGAGCACAGCAGTCACACGTGTTGCGAAGCATTTTTTAAAAAAATTGTAAGTACACGCCCCTGTTAAACAGGGGCTGAAAAATTGTGCCTTAGGCACTGGTGTGGTGGCATGGATCATTGAGGAGGAGGAAGAGGATAGTCAGTGAACATAAGAGGACAGTCACTCAGCATCAGCATAGGCAGTCTTGAAGGGATGTAACATTATAAATTATTCCGTTATATCCGCTTCAGGTGCCTGGTAGCTGGTGGTGATCCAAGACTGATTCATTTTGATGAAGGTCAGTCGATCAACCGAGGCGGTGGACAGGCGCACCCTATGATCGGTGACAAATCCTCCAGCAGCACTGAATGTGCGTTCGGAAAGAACGCTGGAGGCAGGACAGGCCAGTAGCTCAATTGCATACTGTGCAAGCTCTGGCCAGTGATCCATCCTCAGGACCCAGTAAGCCAGAGGATTTTCGGTGGGAAAGGTGTCCAAGTCTGACCTTGCCCCAAGGTATTCCTGCACCATGTATATCAGACGCTGGCGATGGTTGCTGGAACCGATCATACCTTGGGGCTGCGGACTAAAAAATTGTCTGAACGCATCGGTCAGACGTCCACCTTCCCCACCGCTCCTTCTGCTACTGACCGAAGCCTCAGCAACTCGTCGCCCAGGACCAGGAGTTTGTAACCTCCCAGTTTCTGGGAACGCATTGCACAGACCTTTCTGCAAGGCCTCCCTGAGATGTCTCATCCTCTGCTCCCTCTGCGACGGCAAGATAAGGTCCGCAACCTTACCCTTGTACCGTGGATCAAGGAGAGTGGCAAGCCAGTAATGGTCCCTCTCCTTGATCCGAAGAACACGAGGATCCTTCCGCAGGCTTTGCAGGATCAGGGAGGCCATGCAGCGTAGGTTAGCTGAGGCATTCGGTCCGGAGTCTTCTGGGTCACTGAGGATGACATGATCGCCAGCCACCTCCTCCCAGCCACGTACAAGTCCACTGGTTTGTTGGGACTGTACATCATCCCTAAAAGACTGCTGCTGCTGATGCTGAGTGCCAGGCTCCACCTCCATGCTCACACAATCCTCCTCCTCCTCCTCCTCCTCATCCTCTTCCTGTGTGATGGGTGGGACAGAAGGAACACTGTCCGGATAAAGGGGGCCTTGAGAGGCAAGGAAGTCCTCCTCTTCCTGCCTCTGTTCTGCCTCAAGTGCCCTGTCCATTATCCCACGCAGCGTATGCTCCAACAGGTGGACAAGAGGGACAGTGTCACTGATGCATGCACTGTCACTGCTCACCATCCTCGTGGCCTCCTCAAATGGTGAGAGGACAGTGCATGCATCCCTGATCATGCTCCACTGACGTGGGGAAAAAAACCAAGCTCCCCTGACCCTGTCCTGGTGCCGTAGTCGCAAAGGTACTCATTGATGGCCCTCTGCTGCGTGTGCAGTCGCTGCAGCATGGCCAACGTTGAGTTCCACCTGGTGGGCATGTCACATATTAGGCGGTTCTTGGGCAGGTTCAGCTCCTTTTGCAGCTCAGTCAGCCGAGCACTGGCATTATAAGATCGGCGGAAATGCACACAGACTTTCCTGGCCTGCCTCAGGACATCCTGTAAGCCTGGGAACCTGCCCAAGAACCGCTGCACCACCAGGTTGAGGACGTGAGCCATACAGGGCACATGGGTGAGCTGCCCCTGTCGCAGGGCGGAGAGGAGGTTGGTGCCATTGTCAGAAACGACCATTCCTGGCTTAAGCTGACGTGGCGTCAACCACCTCTCGGCCTGCCCCTGCAGAGCTGCCAGAACCTCTGGCCCAGTGTGGCTCCTGTCCCCCAAACACACCAGCGCAAGCACAGCATGGCATCTTTTTGCCTGCGTACTTGCGTAGCCCCTTGTACGCCTACGGAGCACCGCTGGTTCCGAGGACAGAGCACTGGAGGAAGAAGAAGAGGAGGGGGTGGAGGAGAGAGGTGTGTCACAACCAGTAGCAGTAGTAGCGTTTTGGAGGTGTGGTGGCGGAACAACCTCCAACACTACTGCACCTTGTCCTGCATCCCTCCCAGCTGCCAATAGAGTGACCCAATGGGCCGTGAAAGAAAGGTAACGTCCCTGTCCATGCCTGCTGGACCATGAGTCAGCGGTAATATGCACCTTACCGCTGACCGCCCTGTCCAGCGAGGCATGGACATTGCCTTCCACATGCCGGTAGAGAGACGGAATCGCCTTCCGTGAGAAAAAGTGGCGTTTGGGAACCTGCCACTGAGGAACCGCACATTGAACAAACTCACGGAAGGGGGCCGAGTCTACCAACTGAAAAGGCAGCAGTTGAAGTGCTAGCAATTTAGCCAAGCTAGCATTCAACCGCTGGGCATGTGGATGGCTGGGAGTGTACTTCTTTCGACGGTCCAGCAGCTGGGGCAGGGAAATTTGCCTGCTACAATCGGACGTCGGTGTACTGCAAGTACTTGGTTGTGACACACCTAATTCTACACCTTCAGTCCTCTCACAGCAGCTTTCAGAGAGGACTGAAGGTGTACTGGGGATGGAGATCCCAGCTGAAGAGGAGCAAGGAGAGGTCCGCTTAGTTCTTTGGTGTGGGTCTTTTATGTGTGCCTGCCAACGAGCTGCATGGCAGGTCGACATATGTCTGCTCATGCTTGTGGTGCCCAAGCGGCTGATGTTTTGGCCACGCGAGATACGCTTGAGACAAATATTGCAAATAGCAGTGGTGCGATCTGATGCACTCGTCTCAAAAAAGGCCCACACCAAAGAACTTTTCTGATAACGTGCAGAGGCAGCGCCCTGCACAGGCGGAGCTCTGCGGTGTTGTACAGTTGCTGTGCTGGCCTCTAGCTGGCCTCCAGGGGGCATCCTGCCTCGTTGGACATGTGACGCCGCATCCTCCTCCTCCTCGTCCTCCTCCTCATCCTCTCTCCCTTCAGGCACCCACGTGGAGTCAGTGACCTCATCATCCCCTCCCTCTTCACCACTAGAGCAAACCTGGCAGTAAGCTGCAGCTGGTGGAACAGTACTGCCAGATTCCTCAAGCTGGGTATCATCATCCGAGCCTTCGAATCGTTGGGCATCCTCCTGGAGCATGTACCCAACACTGTGCTCAAAGAGTTCGGGGGACTCCTCAGGAGGACATGGTGGGTCTAGGGAAGGGGTGGCTGATGATGCCATTGAGTACGCGTTGGCAGCTGCTCTGCCAGTACCCTGAGCCTGGGTGAGAGAGGATGAGGAGGATGAGGAGGGCTTGGTCATCCATTCTACCAAGCCTTCAGCATGATGCGGCTCCACATGTCCAGCTGCCGAAAACAAAGACGCGCGTGTCCCATGGCCACGTGCTGATGACGATGCACGACCACGTCCACAGCCACGGCCACGTCCACTAGAAACAGAGCCTGCCTGCCCTGTGTTCTTGGCTCTGCACGCTCTGCCTCCCCTTGGCGGTCTTCCAGCCATTGTAGTCCGTAGTCCTGTGGGTGCTGCTGAGAAGAATATATAGGAGCTCTGTGTGATGCCACTAACACACTAGAAGTCCTATGGGTGCTTCTGCAAAGAAAATATAGGAGCTCTGTGTGATGCCACTAACACACTAGAAGTCCTATGGGTGCTTCTGCAAAGAAAATATAGGAGCTCTGTGTGATGCCACTAACACACTAGAAGTCCTGTGGGTGCTGCTGAGAAGAAAATATAGGAGCTCTGTGTGATGCCACTAACACACTAGAAGTCCTATGGGTGCTTCTGCAAAGAAAATAGAGGATCTCTGTGTGATGGGACTAACACACTTCAAGTCCTATAGGTGCTTCTGGGAACAAAATATAGGATCTCTGTGTGATGGGACTAACACACTTCAAGTCCTATGGGTGCTTCTGGGAAGAAAATATAGCTCTGTGTGATGGGACTAACACACTTCAAGTCCTATAGGTGCTTCTGGGAACAAAATATAGGATCTCTGTGTGATGGGACTAACACACTTCAAGTCCTATAGGTGCTTCTGGGAAGAAAATATAGCTCTGTGTGATGGGACTAACACACTTGAAGTCCTATAGGTGCTTCTGGGAACAAAATATAGGATCTCTGTGTGATGGGACTAACACACTACAAGTCCTATGGGTGCTTCTGGGAAGAAAATATAGCTCTGTGTGATGGGACTAACACACTTCAAGTCCTATAGGTGCTTCTGGGAACAAAATATAGGATCTCTGTGTGATGGGACTAACACACTTTAAGTCCTATAGGTGCTTCTGGGAAGAAAATATAGGTCTGTGTGATGGGACTAACACACTTCAAGTCCTATAGGTGCTTCTGGGAACAAAATATAGGATCTCTGTGTGATGGGACTAACACACTTTAAGTCCTATGGGTGCTTCTGCAAAGAAAATATAGGAGCTCTGTGTGATGCCACTAACACACTAGAAGTCCTATGGGTGCTTCTGCAAAGAAAATATAGGAGCTCTGTGTGATGCCACTAACACACTAGAAGTCCTGTGGGTGCTGCTGAGAAGAAAATATAGGAGCTCTGTGTGATGCCACTAACACACTAGAAGTCCTATGGGTGCTTCTGCAAAGAAAATAGAGGATCTCTGTGTGATGGGACTAACACACTTCAAGTCCTATAGGTGCTTCTGGGAACAAAATATAGGATCTCTGTGTGATGGGACTAACACACTTCAAGTCCTATGGGTGCTTCTGGGAAGAAAATATAGCTCTGTGTGATGGGACTAACACACTTCAAGTCCTATAGGTGCTTCTGGGAACAAAAATATAGGAGCTCTGTTTGCTGCCAGTGCCTGCCACAAACACACTACAAGTCCTATAGGTGCTTCTGGGAACAAAATATAGGAGCTCTGTTTGCTGCCAGTGCCTGCCACGAACACACTACAAGTCCTATAGGTGCTTCTGGGAACAAAATATAGGAGCTCTGTTTGCTGCCAGTGCCTGCCACGAACACACTACAAGCCCCTCTTTCTAAATGAATCTTTCTAAATGAATCTTTCTAAATAAATCTTTCTAAATGAATCTAGCAGAGTGACACAGAATGAGCCTGCTCTCTCTAACGCCGGAACGCATGTGACCGGCGCCGACGGCGTGGCGGCCTTTTATAAGAGGGGGCGTGTACTAAAGCCCCTGAGCTGTAATTGGCTACAGGCGTCCTGCCTGTAGCCAATTATGGCTCTCCGAGTTTCCGGCGCTGTGATTGGCCAAGCATGCGGGGTCACAGTGCATGCTTGGCCAATCATCAGCCAGCAATGCACTGCGCCGGCCGCGCCGGCCACAATGCATTGCGGGGCCGCTCGCATCACACGAATGTGATGCGAGCGGCCAAAATAGTTCTGGGCTCGCCGAGCGAGCGAACACCCGGTGCTCGATGCGAACATGGGTTCGCATCGAGCACCGGGCCCATCCTTACTCATCAGGCCTTTTGGCGGACCACCAGAAACATTTTTTTTATGTGTGGTGAGAGGTCTCTTGGCAATTATCATTTGCTTTTACTTTGCTGCCTGTTGGACCTAGTTGCCTTTTAAATACCTTGCTATCACCCAGAGATGGCCTAGGACCCTTTTTGGAGTATCCTTTCAACAACTTGGGATTATAAACACTCTATATAGAAAGCTCTCCAACAGAAGACCTGTGGCCCCAGTGCCTGCATACTGCATGTAAGACCCCACTGGCCTGTGGCATAGCTAGGGCATGTTCATTATTGTTAGGTTACATATATATAGTACCCTTGTCTTTGTAGTTTTTTTATTTTTTTTGCTTTATGCTACAGGGGTATCAGTAAAGTTGGGTTCAGTCAGCATGGGTCACTATTTAGAAGGACCCATCTATTGAGCAGCTCCTAAAGGGGTAGTACTACATAGCATTTACTATTCAGGATTATAAAGTATTATTGGAAAACATTACATTAGTTCCTCACCATCAGGAGTATATTATTGTCTTTATAAGGTACACAGCAACTGACTTGAGGCCTGGTTACTTTCAATGATGTAATCACAATTGAAGACCCATCTTCCATCCTATGGCCAGTGGAAACAATAGTGGAAACAAGAAATGTGGAAAAATATGGTCAATTTTCAACCTCTAGACTGTTTTCTTAAAAGATACGTGGGGGAATTCAATGTAAAAAGAGTGCTGTAGACACCCTTTAAAATTCTATCGGGGCATATACTTTGCATGCAGCTTGTTTATCTTTTAATTTTATCTTTTAATCATTGCCTATGCCCCCAACTAAGCAGGTGCCATTACTTCTTCCCCAAGTTTCCTGTTTCAGGGTGGCTCCTTTCTTTTGCAGCATCTTATGGAGCCACTCTTGAATGCAGGGACTAAAGCTGTGTCTGCCTACACTGTGTGCATCAATAGAAACACACAAATGGCAAGAAACTGCTCTACTCCTCCCTCATCTGCCCATCTCCAAAGTAAAACACTAACTCAAGGCGGCTCTGTCCACTGTTATTTTTTTCTTGCGAAGACCGGAAGGTCAGAAATGCGCCAATGAGTGAACAGAATTTGTAAACTGCAAGTGCTTGAATATGTTTTTTTACAAATAGTTTACTGTGGAATGTTTATTTTATTATGTTCAATGAGTAAAAAAGGGAGGTTGAAGTGATACTAAAGGATTTTTTTTAAAATAAAAAACATGTCATACTTACCTGCCCTGTAATGATTTTGTACAGTGCAGCCCCGATCCTCCTCTTCTCGGGTCCTCCGCTGGCACTCTGGGCTCCTCCCCCCTGCTCATTGCTCTCATAGCAAGCCACTTGCTATGAGGTCACTTGTGTGTGCTCACTCCATGAGCCCCACAGTGTGTGTCCATTGACACACAGAACTTGGCTAAGCCCCACCCCCCTGCTACCCCCACACTTACTGTGATTGACAGCAGCGGGAGCCAATGGGTGTCTGAGCCAATGAGCAGGGAGAAAGCCAGGAGAGCAGCCCTTGTGCACATAGCTGGATTGAGATCTGGCTCAGGTAAGTTTTGGGGGGGGGGGGGGTTAGCTGCACACAGGTTATTTACCTTACTGCATAGAATGCATGAAGATAAAAAAAAACTTCAGCCTTTAGAACCACTTCAATACTACTTTAAGGAAGTTTGGCTGGTTTCCATAGATCCAGCTCTTAAGTTTCATTTATCTGTCCTGATAAGTCTGGATAGCTCATCAGTCAACTGCAATATGTTTCATAAAACAACAATATGCTAAACATCTTTTCCAGATATATTTAACTGAAATCCATGTATGGTGTCAATTTTTCTCCTGCTATAAATAAAAAAAATTAATATAATGTAAGTCGCTTTTTATGATGTATACAGTATATAACTGCCATTAATTCGTTGGTTGTTCAGGCAGAACCAATGAGAATTCTGCCTGAACAATCATCAGTTCTGCCTAAACAACCATTTATCATAATAAATCACAGCAATTAACTCAAATACAATCCTGTTGCATAGGTGCATATGCCCCTTAAAAAAAGCCCTGGAATATATTAACTGTCTCCCTAATAGTATAGGCATTGTTCCAGTTTCCCCCAATATTCAAAGTGCCTTTAAAATATAAGGAACAGAGACCGCTTAGAATTGCACTCAAATGATTTACTATCCTTCTACAGGAAAATAAGCTTTATGTATATCTCAAAGGATTCAAGGACAGGTGAAGATTACTGTAGCACTTGCTACATTTCATAGTGTAATAAATAGGAAGCCTTTACTATTTTCAATCTTCCCATATAAACTCTATGCAAATGAACGGAAAATGAATTCAGATACGGCACTTACATACAGTATAAAAGGATTTTTATGGTCCCGTATGGATGTGTATTAGACTACAACCTACTGTTCAATCTAGGAGACTATAAATTCTCCCAGTACGGAGTGATACAACATAGACTCCATTTGGTGGGTCAGTGCTTTTACAGCCACTCAGGCTATACACTGAAGCGTATTCCTTTATGTTTGTTAATTCATTAAAAGGAAATATATAAAGTCACAAGGCTTACATAATATTGATTTAGCTTGCAGTGTCACAAGCCCCGTGTCCTATTCAAGGTGAGGATATTATGGAATACAACTTTCGAAATCACTACTGGTACACACCAAGGAGGTATGTAATTGGGAACAGAGGAAAAGTGTATGAAGATCATCTCTGTGCTTTTCAAGAACCAGCTGGCCAGAAATTTACTTTGCTGAATAAATATGAAAACCAGTTATTAGTCAGCGAGGCCCATGTAATTGTTATTAGTTGAGGTCTACACAATATGGAAACTACTCTAACAAAAAAAGGTACCATCTGCCTGTAAATGACTTTGCATACATCTATGTGATACAGGGTAAATCGAATATGGATTGCTGCTGGATGAAAGAAGCAATGGAATAAACTGACAAACAGGCTAACTGTACAAGTCGTTTTTCTTGTGGATAAATGATCCAATGTTCCTTTTCTATAGTGGATGAGAAAAAACTGCGTTCAGTAATCCAGTGTCCTATGGTCTTCATGATCTTTCCTTATTCCAGTGTCCCATAGTCTTCATGGTCTTTCATTAATCCAGTGTCCCATAGTCTTCATGGTCTTTCAATTATCTAGAGTCCTATGGTCTTCATGGTCTTTTATTAATCCAGTGTCCCATAGTCTTTATGGTCTTTCAATTAGCTAGAGTCCTATGGTCTTCATGTTTTTTTTATTAGCCAGTGCCCCATGGTCTTCATGGCCATTTATTAATCCAGTGTCCTGTGACCTTCATGGTCTTTTATTAATCCAGTGTCCTATGGCCTTCATAGTCTTTCATTGGTCCAGTGTCCCATGGTCTTCATGGTCATTCAATAATTCAATGTCCTGTGATCTTCATGGTCTTTCATTAAATCACTGTTCTATGGACTTTATAGTCCTTTATTAGTCCAGTGTTCCTTGGTCTTCATGTCAATCATTAATCCAGTGTCCTGTGATCTGCATGGTCATTTATTAATCCAGTGTCATGTGATCTTCATGGCCTTTCATTAGTCCAGTGTCCCATGGTCTTTTATTTATCTAGTGTTCCATGGTCTTTCATTAATCTAGTGTCCCATGATCTTTCATTAATTCAGTGTCCCATGGTCTTCATGGTCATTTATTAATCCAGTGTCTCATGATTTTCATGGTCTTTCATTAGTCCAGTGTCCTATGGTCTTCATGGTCTTTTATTAATTCAGTGACCGATGGACTTCATGATCTTTCATTAAACCAGTGTCCCATGGTCTTCATGGTCTTTTATTAATTCAGTGACCGATGGACTTCATGATCTTTCATTAATCCAGCGGCCCATGGTCTTCGTGGTTTTTTCATTGAACCACTGTCCCATGGTCTTTATGATCTTTCATTATTCCAGTGTCCCATGGTCTTTATGCTCTTTCATTAATCCAGTGTCCCATGGCCTTCATGGTTTTTCATTAACCACGTGTCCCATGAACTTCATGGTCTTTCATTAATCTAATGTCCCATGATTTTAATTGTCTTTCATAAACACCCACCGTGTTCCATAGTCTTCGTGGGCTTTCATTAATCCAGTGTCCCACCGTCTTCATGGTCATTCATTAATCCAGTGTCCTGTGATCTTCATGGTCTTTCATTAATCCAGTGTCCTATGGCCTTCATGGTCTTTCCTTATTCCAGTGTCCCATAGTCTTCATGGTCTTTCATTAATCTAGTGTCCCATAGTCTTCATGGTCTTTCATTAATCTAGAGTCCCATGGTCTTCATGGTCTTTTATTAGCCAGTGTCCCATGGTCTTCATGGTCATTCAATAATTCAATGTCCTGTGATCTTCATGGTCTTTCATCAAATCAGTGTGCTATGGCCTTTATAGTCCTTTATAAGTCCAGTGTCCTTGGTGTTCATGTCAATCATTAATCCAGTGTCCTGTGATCCTCATGGTCATTCATTAATCCAGTGTCCTGTGATCTTCATGGTCTTTTATTAATCCAGTGTCCCATGGTCTTCATGGCCTTTTATTAGCCAGTGTCCCATGGTCTTCATGGTCATTCAATAATTCAATGTCTTGTGATCTTCATGGTCTTTCATTAAATCAGTGTGCTATGGCCTTTATAGTCCTTTATAAGTCCAGTGTCCTTGGTGTTCATGTCAATCATTAATCCAGTGTCCTGTGATCCTCATGGTCATTCATTAATCCAGTGTCCTGTGATCTTCATGGTCTTTTATTAATCAAGTGTCCTATGGCCTTCATAGTCTTTCATTGGTCCAGTGTCCCATGGTCTTCATGGTCATTCAATAATCCAATGTCCGGTGATCTTCATGGTCTTCCATTAAATCAGTGTGCTATGGCCTTTATAGTCCTTTATTAGTCCAGTGTTCCATGGTCTTCGTGTCAATCATTAATGCAGTGTCCTGTGGTCTTCATGGTCTTTCATTAGTCCAGTGTCCCATGGTCTTTTATTTATCTAATGGTGGATTCGCCACACGATCACTTTTATAGGGCCGTGGGAGAGGTGCCTCCCGTTCCCGCAGCTTCCCCGTTGGTAATCTGGAAAGCAAGCAAGATAGCCCCTACTCGGCTCTATGCCCTTGGAGGATCGGAGCGACGTCTAAAGTCTGAAGTCGCTTTCGCCTCTCAGGCTTAAAGGGATGGGATTTTTTCCCCCCTCTTAAAGGCAAAATGTAATTATTAAATTTTTTTGGCCTCAGATCTCTCAATAAAGAGGACCTGTAATGCTTATTTCTATTTCAAGGGATGTTTACATTCCTTGTAATAGGAATAAGAGTGATCAAAAAAAGAAATAATTAAAAGGGACAGTGTAAAAAAAAAAAAAAAAAAAAAAAAAATTTTTAAAGCGCCCTGGCACTCCAAGCTTGAGCGCAGACGTGAACACACACTTACGTCGCACCCACATATGTAAACGGTGTTTAAACCACATATGTGGGGTATCACCGTGATCATGAGAGTGAGGGCAATAATTCTAGTACTTTAACTCCTCTGTAGCTGTAAAGAGGTAACCTGTAAAAATGTTTAAAGCGTCACCTATGGAGATTTTTAAGTGCCGTAGTTTGTCGCTATTCCACGAGCGTATGCAATTTTTAAAGCATGACATGTTAGGTATCTATTTACTCAGCGTAACAGCATCTTTCACATTATAGAAAGAAAATGGGCTAACTGTAATGTTTATTTTTTTTTTATTATTCATTAAAATGTTTTTTATTTTTTTATGCGTTTGAAAGGCCACTGCTGGTATCCAGCAGTGGCCTTTCAAACACATAAAAAAATAAAAAAAATAAAACATTTTAATGAATAAAAAAAAAGTAAACAGTAAAGTTAGCCCAATTTTTTGTGACATAAAATATTGCAACGATCCCAATGGGGGTCCCTTGGGGGAGCAATAATTATTAACACCTCATAGTAACCACTGATTTACACCTGTTGTATAAGTTTCAGCAGTTAATAATCGTTAGTTACTGTATTTATTGGCGTATAACACTTACTTTTTCACCATGAAAATTGGGTGCAAATAGCATGTGCTATTCTCACTGTACTATGTAATCTGTTGGCACTCATCCCACCCCCCTCCCTGTCCCCTCTAGGCTGCAGATGGGCATCAATCAGGCTGCATTGATGGCAATGGTGAGGCTGCATTGATGTGGACTGATGAGGCTGCATTAATTAATTGTGATGGCAAATTGGCAATGGTGAGGCTGCAGATGGGCACTGACCCTTATTTTGCTTCAAAGTTCCTTATTTAAAATTTAAGTTTTTTTCCTGAAACTTCCCTCTTAAAATGAATATGCGTGTTATACGCCTGTGCGTGTTATACGTCGATAAATACGGTATTTGCTTTGTTTTATGTCACCACAACGTATGTAATAATTTTCTATACATGGAATTGTACACAAAACTTTGTACAACGCTAACAATGTATACATTGTTTCAATTTTTTTCTAAAATACAATAAAAATTTATTGATGAAAAAAAAATATTGCAACAACTGATTTGTTTGGGTGTTCTGAGTCATTTTCTAGCAAAAAATACAGATTTTTTTTACTTGTAAACACCACATGTCAGAAAAGGGCCTGGTCTTTAAGTGGTTAATATAATTCAAACAAAATGCAACAACAAAATGCAAAATATAACCAATAATACTATCTGAAGATGTATAGAAAACCCATTTATACATGATTATTCCTAAAGAAAGCGATATAACATTTGGGGATGTAATCATGACTGCTACTTACTACATCTGGCTAGTAATGGACTAAATGCAGTATAAAGACGAATGAATGGACAGTTTCCTTCGGTGCTCATGTGATCATTATGCAATGAAATGGAATTACAAGATGAAGCCTCAGCCAGAAGAGATCTGTGTCTCTGTAAGTATAAAACCTGTTGGTTTCTTATGTTACAACCTCCTGTCCCTTAACTCCTGAAAATACAGCGGCGTCTACGCTATTGTTTTATTTCTAAATAGGATTGGCAGTGAAATGGAAGGTATGTGACAAGGAATATGTTAGAGACATCGCCAGACTGGAAAAAATGCATTCACTTTGCATTAGCGCAGGGAAAACAATCAGCGCATTAATGAGCGTCTGCCTGTGAATGCGTTATCCATGTGCTTCTTTGCTGATAAACTTCTGGAAGGATTAACATTGCCAGGAGAAAACAAAATGAACAATCAACCAGGATAATTAGGGGATCATGTTTTCTCCCGGGAGACTTAATTTTATGTTTACATTTAATATTAATAGAAATTTCAGCCATAACAGTATCCATCCGTCTATCCGCCATTGAGTGTAAGTTTATAGATAAGGACAACTATATCCTAAGGCATGGCAGGAAAGGTCTGCTTCCTTCATTCAAAATAAATAAAAATAAATTTTCATTAAACAGCCAGTAAAATTATTTATAAACTGTACTATGTGCTATTACTTAGGTAGCGGCCATAACCCCGAGGGGTGGCCTTGAATTTTCTGGGCTTACCAATTAACTCCTTGTAGCTCGTCTACCGTTGTCTAGGGGTTCCCAGGGTTAGTACACAGTAACTTCAGAAGCTGATACACAAAAGTCCTTTTGAGGATTTTTATTTTGCAGGGGTAACATCCAACAGTAACACAGTCTCAGATGGGAATAGAGGGCACGGGTGATAAAACTCAGGCAATTTGAACTGCTTACATCAATTGAATGCTTCTAGTTAGCCCAGAGAGTAGCCACTCGCAACTGGGTGCTTCACTGCTGGATAAACCTCTAACCACAGATTTAGCAGCCAACATGTGATCCGGAAACTTAGCAAAGTCTCTACCACAGACTAGATTGTAACTGAAGATAAGTAGGAACCTTTCCCACAGTACCTGGATCTCTCAGCCTCCTTGGCGATACTGTGAGAAGTGTGGATTCTTTAGTGTCCATACAACTCATCTCCCAGACTCTTACCGAGCAGCCAGCTTCTTGGCCCTCCTCCGAAGAGTCCTCCCCTGGTCACTTGTATGAGTTGCCGTGTCCCTCCAAATCCTCCTTTAGTTACTGGGCCTCAAACTAGCCAGTTCCGAGGCTCGGGAACGGACGGATCCACACCCCAGACCATGAGGGCCTCTGGGGCTGGTCAGGATGACCATGCTCACGGGGACAGCAGACACTCCTGGGTCCGTGACCCCTCACGGGGCTGGCCTGGACCGGAACCAGGAATCAAAGCAGCAGCCGAACCCTGAACACGTGACTTCAGCATCTTAAATACCCCTTCCCAGACTACACAGCGAGGCCAGACTTTGTCGCTCTTTTTTTGTTTATAGCACAACAAATAAAAAACGCAGAGGTGATCAAATACCACCAAAAGAAAGCTCTTTTTGTGGGAAAAAGATGTTTGTTTGGGTGCAATGTCTCACGACCGTGCAATTATCAGTTAAAACGACGCAGTACCGAATTGCAAGAAGTGCTCTGGTCAGGAAGGGGGTAAAATCTTCCGGGGCTGAATCGGTTAAAGCGGACCTTTAGTAATTTTTTCATCTTTCCTTCTATGAAATCTTCTGCCCTTGTTTTAACTTTGGATAGTAAAATATATTTTTTTCTGCCAGTAAATACCTTATACAGACCACTTCCTGTTTCTTGTCTGGTCATTAGCCTAGGGTTATGACATCATGCACAGCTCCCTCTCTCTCATGAGAGTTTGCCAGGAAAGAAGGGGGGGTGAGTCATAAGAGCATACATCCCAACTTTTTGAGATGGGAATGAGGCACACCTATCAGCAAAAGTATGCAGGCATAGGACACACCCCTTGCCACGCCCCCTTAAAGGAAAATTGTACAAAAAAACAAGGTTGGTTAAACTCACAAGTTCTTTTTTTTTACCACTACTATTCCTTTATATTGGCTTTTGGAATTTACAAATGCAGCAATTTAGAAATCGGATGAAATGTTTAGCGCTGGAACACTTTTTGATAGATAAAAAGTGCATTTTATATACATCTATATAGATCAGACCAAAATGAGGGACAAATGAGGAGGAATGAGGGACAGAGGGACATTGCTCTCTGTGCCTCTGTGTGTTTGTGTAAATCCAGGAAGTGAACAGGCAGCAGCTTCAGCTGCCCACAGTTAAAATGGATGCAGCCAGACTCAGTGGAGGGAGATTTATGCAGCATATTTGGCAAGTACAGAATCACAGTATATATAAAATAATATGCAAAGTGGTTGGAGGGAAACTTCAGAATGGCAAAGATGTTATTATTACAAATTATATGAGCAGACTGCAGTTCCTTTAAATCAAGGGCATCATACTCCAGCACTTATTCGCTGATTAATATTGTTATCTTAAGAGATAATAGGGGGTTAACAGAGAGCCCTTATTATAAGATTGCATCAGGAAAAAAAAATCACTTATAGATGATGAATGGAAGATGTGTTTTGACACAGGAATGTGTTCATATTCACACTCGAGGAGCATGAAAAGAGAAAAACCAGTTTCACACATGGAAATTATATACAGGCACATGGTGGAGGAAAGGTCATGCATATTGACGTGGACAAAGACAGAATATTAGGATGCCTTGGAGATAGGCAGGCCATTTTTTTCTCTCAATCTCCCCATTGATTCTGATAATAAATGACCGCTGAATGCTATAATATATCTCCATACAGGATTTGAAAAAAATCCTTAGGATCATATTTTTATCTCTGCCTAACTCTACCAATAGAGATATATCTGGCTACAAGTTGTAGGGTGCCATCATCCCTGATATGAAATACAGTGCAACCTTGGATTGCGAGTAACGCGGTTAACGAGCGTTTCGCAATACGAGCACTGTATTTATTTTTAAAAATTGTAACTTGGTTTGAGAGTCTTGTCTCACAAAAGGAGCATGATTCAGGTCAAAGCGTTTGCAGTACCGCGTTTGGCCTGAGGTGGGGGGGCGCTGGAGCCGAGAAGCGCCGATCGGAGCTGTTCAGAGATGCGCGGAAAGGCCATACCTCGGGAACAGAGTCTTTCTGAGATTTGCCAAGGTCAGCCGAGGTGTCCTCTGGCCTCCAGCCATTGCCGAGGCTCTCCGGTGCCCCCCCACCTCTGGCTGCATGCGGTATTGCATACCATTGAAGTCAATGCCGATCAAATTATTTTAGTTTCCATTGACTTCAATGGGGAAACTCGCTTTGATATGTGAGTACTTTGGATTAAGAGCATTCTCCTGGAACGGATTATGCTCGTAATCCGAGGTTCCACTGTATATCAAACAATTACCCTCTAGGAATGGGACTATATAGGCACTTGATACTAGTCAAAGATTAGGTTTTGTTGTGTATATATAAAAATATAATTTTATTGATACAAAAGATTAAAATTAGAATACATATGTGAAGTAGCACAATGCAGCCATATAGGTATATAAAAATGTTTACATAAGAGAACATACAAACATATTAAATGGTATCTTAGGTTAAAGCAAGTGCAAAGGTTTGTTTAAAAAAAAAAAATAACAAACATGTTATACTTACCTCCTCTATACCTCCCAACTTTTTGAGATGGGAATGAGGGACACCTATCAGCAAAAGTATGCAGGCATATGACACACCCCTTGTCACGCCCCTTTAAAGGAGAATTGTACAAAAAATAAGATTGGTTAACCACTTCAGCCCGGACCAATTGGCAGCCAAAGGACCAGGCCCCTTTTTGCGATTCGGCACTGCGTCGCTTTAACTGACAATTGCGCGGTTGTGCAACGTGGCTCCCAAACAAAATTGGCGTCCTTTATTTCCTACAAATAGAGCTTTCTTTTGGTGGTATTTGATCGCCCCTGCGGTTTTTATTTTTTGCGCTATAAACAAAAATAGAGCGACAATTTTGAAAAAATTCAATATTTTTTGCTTTTTGCTATAATAAATATCCCCAAAAAATATATAAAAAAAACATTTTTTTTCCTCAGTTTAGGCCGATACGTATTCTTCTACATATTTTTTTGGTAAAAAAAAAAATCTCAATTAGCGATTATTGATTGGTTTGCGCAAAAGTTATAGCGTTTACAAAATAGGGGATAGTTTTATAGCATTTTTATTAATATTTTTTTTTTTTACTAGTAATGGCGGCGATCAGCGATTTTTATTGTGACTGCGACATTATGGCGGACACATCGGACATTTTTGACACATTTTTGAATGAATGAATGAATGAATGACTTGTATAGCGCAACCTATGCGAACTGAATCGCCTCAGGGCGCTTTTTGCCACTGGTGTCCATCTGTGGTATAGTGCGGTCCTTGCCCTGTGGGGTCCCGACACGCTTACAAACACATACACATATTTGGCCAATTTTATCGACAGGATCTAATTAACCTACCAGCATGTCTTTGGAGTGTGGGAGGAAACCGGAGTACCCGGAGGAAACCCACGCAAGCACAGGGAGAACATGCAAACTCCAGGCAGAATGTGTCATGGTCGGGATTTGAACCAGCGACCCTATTACTGCTAGGTGAAAGTGCTAACCACTACACCACTGTGCTGCCCTTTGGGACCATTGTCATTTATACAGCAATCAATGCTATTTAAATGCATTGATTCCTGTATAAATGACACTGGCAGTGAAAGAGTTAACCACTAGGGGGAGGGGAGGGGTTATGGGCTGTGACGTGTTGTGTTTTTTTTAAATTAGGGGGCGGGGCTGATGTCTGACGTCACTGATCGGCTTTCCCGATGACAGGGAACAGCCGATCAATGACAGGCAGAGTAGGAAGCGCGGGGAGAGGTTTGTTTACACAGACCTCTCCCCGTTCTTCAGCTCTGTGACCCGATCACCAGCGGCGATCGGGTCTGCTGGTCCCGCGGCCGGGGTCACGAGCGGGTGGCCAGGCAATTTAAGGGCCACGTACCTGTACGTGGTTTTGCCTAGCCATGCCATTCTGCTTACGTATATGTGCAGGAGGCGGTCGGGAAGCGGTTAAACCCACAAGTGCTTTTTTTACCACTACTATTCCTTTATATCGGCTCTTGGAATTTACAAATGCAGCAATTTAGAAATTGGATGAAAGGTTTAGCACGGGAAACACTTTTTGATAGATAAAAAAGTGCATTTTATATACAACTATATGGATCAGACCAAAATGAGGAACAAATGAGGAGGACATGGGTACGTGGGGCACAACATTATAGGCTAGTGGAGGGTGGAAGGGAGGGCTAGGGAAAAAATATTTTTTTTCCTAGAGTGGGGCTTTAAGGATAACATTCGGTTAAATAACATTGACAATGTATAGAAACTACAGCTAATGTATAAAGAAAAATCCAGCTGGCTGAACTTCTATGGGTTTCAATATGGGATATGAAAATACAATTAGTTTCAGCTGCAGCATATACTGCTCAGGCAAAAAACAGCCAAAAGAACCATATAAAATGAAATATATTAGTATGACTCATAACAGTGTTTTTTGAAACAGTAAGAATGACCTTTGCTTAAAGTTTATCCATGTCATATATGTAAATCATTTCCATACCTTTCTTCATCCGCAGACTGTAAAATCTGCTTTTTATTAAAGAAGAACACCGGTCCAAAAGCAGTTTTCATTCTCACTATCTATTTGAAAAGTTTTTATGTATGTGTCCGCCATGCTGACTAATGCCCCGTACACACGAGCGGATTTTCCGTCGGAAAAATCTTGGATGGTTTTTCCGACGGAATTCCGCTCAAGCTTGTCTTGCATACACACGGTCACACAAAAGTTCTCTAAACTTTTGACTATTAAGAACGCGGTGACGTACAACACTACGCCGAGAAAATGAAGTTCAATGCTTCCGAGCATGCGTTGAATTGTTTCCGAGCATGCGCAGGAATTTTGCACGTCGGAATTGCTACAGACGATCGGAATTTCCGATCGGAACTTTTTCCGACCGAAAAATTGAGAACATGCTCTCAAACGTTTGCTGGCGGAAATTCGGCCAGCAAAAGTCCGATGGAGCATACATACACGGTCGGATTTTTCAGACGAAAAGCTCTCATCATTTTTTTGTTGGCCGAAATTCCGATCGTGTGTACGCGGCATTACAAGGAATTTAAGCCACCAGTATTCCAAGGTGGTCTACGTCCCACCTCCTGAAACATATGAACTCTGTATTCTGCCTAAATACTGCATGCAACCTCCTGCTTGTATCATGAAACTGTTGGAACTTTAACCACTTAAGGACCGGAAGAATTTACCCCCTTAATGACCAGGCCATTTTTTGTGATACGGGACTGCGGGATGCTGTAGATAAACAGAAATTATCTCCCTTTTTTCCCACAAATAGAGCTTCCTTTTGGTGGTATTTGATCACCAATTTGCTGCACTATAAACAAACAAAGAGCGACAATTAGGAAAACATTTTTTTTTTTTTACTTTTTGCTATAATACATATCCAAAAAAAATATATATATAAAAAACTAATTTATTTATCAGTTTAGGCCGATATATATTCTTCTACATATGTTTGGTGAAAAAAAAAAAAAAAAAAACGATAAGTGTATATTGATTGATTTGAGCAAAAGGTACCGCGTCTACAAACTATGGGATAGATTTAGGGACTTTTTTTTAATAGTTTTTACTGAAATTTTTAGCTGGACTGCGACATTGCGGCGGACAAATCTGACCCCAAATTACACTTGGGGACCAGTGATATTATTACATTGATCAGTGCTATAATAATGCACTGATCAATGCAAAAATGACACTGACGGGGAAGGGGTTAACTCTAGGGGGCGATCACGGGGTTAACTGTGTTCCCTCAGCGTGTTCTAACTGTAGGGGGGGATGGTCTGCCAGGGACATGACCGTTAGACTGACCCTAGGAGGCAGGGGGAAAGAAGAGCCTCCCGGCTGAACAGGAAGTGTGTACTGAGACCCAATCGACCAGGGAGTATCGGGTCTCAGGACCAGCTTTCTGATTGGCCGGGAGGAGAATCAGGAAGAAAATAGTGAATATTAATTTGCTATTGTCACACAAGTGGGTGGACTCAGGGCGCAGTGCTCTGCCCCTGGCTCTTATCAACGGTGATCGGTGGTGTGGTCTGTCAGTCTGACACATCGCATCTTCGATATTGGTAAAGAGCCTCTGACGTAGTGTCTTTACCACATGATCAGCTGTGTCCAATCACAGCTGATCACAGTGTAAATAGGAAGAGCCGTTTATCGGCTTTTCCTCCACTCACACTGACAGACGCGAGTAGAGGAGAGCCTATCAGTTGCTCTTCTCACAGGGGGGGGTCTGCGCTAATTGATTATCAGTGCAGCCCCCCGAGGATGCCCACCCAGGACCATCAGGGATTCCCACCAAGGATCACCAGGGATGCCCACCCAGGACCATCAGGGATTCCCACCAAGGATCACCAGGGATGCCCACCCAGGACCATCAGGGATTCCCACCAAGGATCACCAGGGATGCCCACCCAGGACCATCAGGGATGCCCACCAGGACCACCAGGTATGCCAATGAATGCCCAATAGGGATGGCACTCAGTGCCCATAAGTGATGCCGGCCAGTGCCTCCTGATCAGTGCTGCCTAACGGTGCCATCTATCAGTGACGCCTATCTGTGCCCACCACTGCCACCTTTCAGTGCCCATCAATGCCCATCAGTGCCACTTATCAGTGCCCATCGGTGCCACCTATCAGTGCCCAGCGCCAACTATCAGTGACGCCTACCAGTGTCCATCAGTGCTGCATATAAGTGCCTCATCATCAGTGCCCATCAGTGCAGCCTCATCAATGCCAATCAGTGCAGCCTCATCAGTGCCCATCAGTGAAAGAAAACTTACTTATTTACAAAGTTTTGTAACAGAAACAAAGATAAACTATTTTTTTTTCAAATTTTTGGTCTTTTTTTATTTGTAGCGCAAAAAAATAAAAACGGCAGAGGTGATCAAATACTACCAAAAGAAATTTCTATTGGTGGGAAAAAAATAAAAATAAATTTTGTTTGGTACAGTGTTGCATGACATTCAAAATGCAACAGCGCTGAAAGCTGAAAATTGGTCTGGGCAGGATAGGGGGAAAGTGCCCGGTATTGAAGTGGTTAAAGGGACTGAGAGCTCCTGGTTCATAAAGGATCTTGTCACTGATCGATAAACCGAAAACTTTAGTGGCACACAGCAATTTTTTTTTTTTAAGGGGGAACACTGTGGACTGGTGTAAAGAGGAACTCTGATGTAAGGTAGTTTCTGCTCACCAAACCTCCCACTTCCATCAGAGTGCTCAGCAGTCCCCCTTAAATTAGGGTTCCCAAAGCCCCCCTTACAACAGAGTCAACAGGGCACCCCTTACATCTGAGTCCCCTTTACCTTAGTGTACAAACCCACTTATGCCGCGTATACACGAGTGGACTTCTTGTCGGACTGAACTCCGAAGGACTTTTCGACGGATTTATGACGGAGTTCCGCTGAAACGGACTTGCCTACACACAATCACACCAAGTCCGATCGTTTAGAACGCGATGACGTACGACGGGACTAGAAAAAGGAAGTTCAATAGCCAGTAGCCAATAGCTGCCCTTGCGTCATTTTTGGTCCGTCGGAACAGCATACAGACGAGTGAGTTCATTGTAAGCATCCCTGTCAGTATTTGTTACCCCAACATTTCACATTCCTGATATGTGTCTGCTGTACCATGTACTTATATGAGAAAGTATCCTGTTCTGTGTATTTCTTCCTTTGTGTGAAATCCCTGGTGTTCCTGCCAGCCCCCCTGCTTTCCTATTAAAAACTGACCACACTAAGCAGGAGAGCACACCGTGGTCAGTTCTCTGGCTATGCTAGGAACTCAGTATGCTCTCCTCCAATGGTCAAACTTGTCCTGACACGCCCCTGCTGCACAGCCATTCACTGGGAAGATCAGTGTGCTTCTGCTTCTCCTCCCCCAGCTCTTATGCAGCTGAGAACAGAGGGAATGTGATTTGTGTGTGTTTTTTTTTAATCTATACCAATATAATAATATAATATAATATATATAATCTTACCAGTGGCGGCTGGTGGTATATATTTTTTTGGGGGGGTGGCAATCCGTCCAGGCAGCGGGCGGCGGCTTCACCCTCTGTCTCCTCCTTCCTCAGCTTCACCCGTGGCGTGGCTTTCCCTGCGTCTCCTGCCTCTATCTTCTCGGCAGCCAATAGGATCACTTCTCCTCTCAGCCAATCGGGTCTCAGGACCTGCTTCCTGAGCTGGGATTGGCCAGGAGGAGAATCAGGAAGACAATAGTGAATATTAATTTGCTATTGTCACACAACTGGGTGGGCTCAGGGCAAAAGGCAATATGAATTGCCTTTTTGTTAAGGCATCTAGAGCCTCTGGCTCTAATTATGTGCTTCTAAAAAAAAAACAAAAAAAAAAAGCCCCATTGGAATCCATGCATCCGGCGCCCTGCATGTAGAATAGGGGTTGGGCGCATGGATTACAGGGGTGGCACCCCTGAGCCCCACAAGTCCGCCGCTGATTTATACACAAATGTTTTGCCTTTCATTTCTATGTTAAGCTGAATGGGTTGTTTTACAAGGTGATCGTTTACAATCAATTTCAATGGTTTGTCTAACTGACACTTTTGCTGGACAGCCTGTTAAAGTAAGTTTAAAAATAACAGACTTACTGGCTAGATCACCAGGTGAAAATAAAGAAAAAAAAATCCTAAAAAGACATCGAATACCGTATATACTCGAGTATAAGCCGAGTTTTTCGGGACATTTTTTGTGTGCTGAAAATGCCCCCCTCAGCTTTTACTCGAGTCAACCACTTTTCTGCAGCAGAGAATGACATTTTCTGAACTGACTTTGGGGCCCCGTATCTCGAGGCCACTTGGTGCTAGGAACCCCAAATTTGGTGTGCAAAACCAGTAATACGACATATCCAGATGGGGTTCCTATCACCAAGTGGCCTCGAGATACAGGGCCCCAAAGTCAGTTCAGAAAATGTCATTCTCTGCTGCAGAAAAGTGCTTGACATTTTCCGAAACAAATATGTTGTAGTGCTAATTCCACTGGTTTTGCAAACCAAATTTGGACATATCCAAATTTGGGGTTCCTAGCACCAAGTGGCCCCAAATTTGGTCAACTGTGTCCATCTGCAGCAATGTAATTTCGGGACCCTTTGGGTCCAGAGACCCCAAATTTTGGCTTCAGCTAGGGGGCATCTAGGAACCCTTAACTACCGAGTTTAAAGTTTGGGGGACCTATGGCTGCAAATGGGCACCGTGAGGCTGCAGATGGGCACAATGAGGCTGCAAATGGGCATTGTTGACCCTCTTTTCCACTTACATTAGCTGCGCATTTCTCACCTTAGGGTTATACTCAAGTCAATAAGTTTTCCCATTTTTTTATGGTAAAATTAGGTGCCTCGGCTTATATTCAGGTCGGCTTATACTTGAGTATATACAGTATATCACATTTTTATTTTTGATATTAGAACTGCTTTATTCTTGCTCAGCAGAAGCTGACCGGCCTATAATGGGAGAATGTACAGCTGTGTATAAGTACAATATAAAAATACAGCCTTGCTAGAAGGTCATATAAAATATTACATTCACATAAAATATTTAATAATAAGCCAACATGTGTAGTCACAGAAAATACACCGCAGTCTCTCTTTAAGACGTGTGTGAAAACCCTGAAACCTGCTTCTAAGTATTTAGGGGAAAAAAAAGGACACTGAAGCTCTTTTCCTTCTGAAAGGGTCTTTTTAATGCTGCTAATACCGAGCTGAATCAGGTTCCTCCGTGATATTTCAAGTGACTTAATATGAGCTGCACCAGTC
Source organism: Lithobates sylvaticus (assembly GCA_028564925.1). Lineage (NCBI taxonomy): Eukaryota > Metazoa > Chordata > Amphibia > Anura > Ranidae > Lithobates > Lithobates sylvaticus. The sequence goes on from CM053029.1 coordinate 578,285,034, forward strand.
CCTTTCCGAGAGGCACACAAGAGCCAGGTTGGCTGTAATACAGGAAATTTGGAACAAATCACAAGCGTGGCAGTCTGCCAGGTTAAATAGGGGTAGCCATGGATGAGTGAGCGTTTTTATTATAAGACATGATTCATATAGTGTTTCCCCGAAATTCCACTCACAACAAGGTTTTGATGAGTTTCTTACTAATTTTTCTGTGTTGAGTTTGTTTCGCCCTCCACCATCAGCACAAAATAAAAAAAAGAAAAGAAAAGAGGCTATGTGGCAAAGGCAGTAGAAGTCATCGGGCTTGTTTTGGCACGGTAGACCCTGTAAATACAACCGTCTTCAATAAGGCTGTTCAAAATGCAGTATGCCATTGCTAGCACTCAAAATCAGAAAATTGTGCACAAAGAAAGGGCCTGGATGAACAAGTTTGGGGTGGAGGAACTTGACCGCCCTGCATATAGTCCTGAACTCAACCCCATAGAACACCTTTGGGATGAATTAGAGTGGAGACAGGCCTTCTCGTTTAACATAGGCCATCCATAGGCTATCCCCTCTTCAGTCTATCATGAATGCTGCTGCCAGACTTATCCACCTTACCAACCGTTCAGTGTCTGCCAACCCTCTCCTCCAATCCTCTCCTCCAATCCCTACACTGGCTCCCGATCACCCAGCGAATTAAATTCAAAACACTAACCACAACTTACAAAGCCATCCACAACTCTGCCCCGAGCTACATCACCAATCTTGTCTCCAAATATCACCCAAATCTTCCTCTCCGCTCTTCTCAAGACCTCCTTTTGTCAAGCTCTCTAGTTTCCTCCTCCCACGCTCGTCTACAGGATTTATCCAGAGCCTCTCCCATCCTCTGGAACTCACTACCTCAACCTGTCCGGCTATCCCCTACTCTAGCTACCTTCAGGCGATCCCTGAAAACTCATCTCTTCAGGGAAGCCTATCATGTCTCCAACTAATCTTCTACCACTTCCATCAGCTCATTCCCCACAGTTACAACCTTTTGTATCACCTCTCCCACCCTATTAGATTGTAAGCTCTTCTGAGCAGGGCCCTCTTAATCCTCTTGTATTTTATTGTATTATAACTGTATTGTCTCCCTTTTATATTGTAAAGCACTGCGTAAACTGTTGGCGCTTTATAAATCCTATAATAAATAAATAAATAATCATCAGTGCCTGACCTCACAATCACGCTTCTGGAAGAATGGTTATACATTCCCATAGACACACTTCTAAACCTTGTGGACAGCCTTCCCAGAAGAGTTGAAGCTGTTATAGCTGCAAAGGGTGGGCCAACTCAATATTGAACCCTACGAACTAAGACTGGGATGCCATTAAAGTTCATGTGCGCATAAAGGCAGGCGTCCCAATACTTTTGCCAATATAGTATAGCTAAGGAAAATTAAATTTGGACTTTACTGGTACAGAGAGGAAAAACAAATAGGTAATATAAACATACCAAAATGTTTATTGCACACTTAAAAACATATTTAAAATGTAACTGTTCCACATTCCGGTCTTTAGAACCGGCAGGTCAAGGCAAACAATGGCTAGTCAGTTCCTAAAGTGCCCGTAGTTACAGCAAGAAATCAGAGGGTTTCCGTGTTTCATAATACTTGCTTCCTCAGGACCTTGTATTCTCGAATATAAGGATGAGTAGCATGTTGCTCCTGAGTGGAAGAAAATGGCGGCGGAAAGACACAAGGAAACGGTAACATGAGAGGGCCTGATACAGCACTAAACTATGTTCACTCCAGTCCAACATAGGATATTTTCTCCAACAGTTGGAGTTGCTCAAGATATTGCGTGATAGTACTGGCAAGATAACTTCTGCCCGAAGACCCCTTAGGGCAGTGATTCTCAACCTGGGGTCGGGACCCTCTCGGGGTCAAATGACAACTTGCCAGGGGTCACCAAATCCTGGGCTGTTCCTGAAGCCCACACCGCTCTCCCAGCCTTTTCACGGCCGCCCAGCAGGGCTGTCCCTGGAGCCTGCAGCCACCCACTCAGCCTTTTCCCCTTCACTCGTTCAGTTCACGGCATGGGTGGGGGGCAGTGACTAGAGGCCAGCTGACTGGTGAGGAATGTGAAGTGGGAGGGGCTGGAGGAGACCCTATCAACTGGTTTTCGGCATAGGTGTCACTGCTGCGAGACACCACAAAGTCGGAGACACCGTGAAGACGGAGACAGTGAGTAACACTACCTTTGGTGGTGGTGGTGTGGTGGTGGACGGTGTTGCCACAAGACTGTAGGCCCTCATAGTTACTCTTGGTGGGGCGCAGGAATGGGCCCCTGCTGTGAACTATTAGATCAAGATTTGTAATTATAGTTGTCATTAAAAGTCCCCACTACAGTTCTCAGATCAGCAGATGACCTTGATAAACAGCACCTAAGTTGGCTGATCAGAACTCCCCACAGCACTGCCACTCATCCCATTTCCCCCAACAAGACGTAAGAGAAGGAATAAAAATAGAGAATACATGGAATTGAGAGGAAAAGAGGGGGAGGAACAAAGAAAAAAGGAGCGAAAAAAAAAAAAAAGACGGCTAGGAGAAAAGAAAAAACAAGACACTATGATAGAGAGAGATACAAGGTAAATAAAGGAGAAGCGAGTGGTACATCCTAAAATGTACCATAAGGGGTTTTTAATACTGTACAAGTGGAAGGGACTGCTAAGTGTCAGTCGGTTAGGTGCGCAAATTACTTGTCTTGCCTTGTGTGCTGACAACCCACGCTACGAAAATTTTACTGTTTGGGGTCCCCGCAACTTGTGAAATTTTATCAAGGGGTCACAGCACTAGTAGGTCGAGAACCACTGCCTTAAGGGAATAAAATCATATGGGTCCCAATATATCCTCTAATTGCACATCCATCTGTATCTCATCAGAGGCCTGTCATGTAGTTGATAATCTGTCCAAAAAATCCCACAACTCCCAGCAACATCCAGATCAGCTCTAAATGCCACCCAGCATGTGTAGAACATGTGACGCTAACATTCCATTAACTAAGAACCCCCACAGGTGCCCTGCTGTATGAAACCGCCACCAGCCTAAAATAAAAGAGATTGGCTGGGGTAGAGTGTGATGTCATTCACTTGCTTCTCCGCCTCAGCCAATAAGAGGAGGCTTTGTATTCATTCATAGAATATAGTTTCCTGTGAAGAGCAGCAGGAAGCTCCCATCCCACTGCCACAACACAGCGCTGGATACTTTATATAGTATAGCAGCTGACTTATAATAAACAGCCACTCACCTGTCCCATGGTCCAGCGGTGTACTCAACGCAGCCGTGTTCTCCCTCGGCAATGCCGGCATCTCTACTATAGGAACCCGTCTGTGACAGCTTGCGGCTTCACAGCCAGGTGCCCACTGTCTGTGACTGGCCCCAAAGTCTTCTAGGACCTGTCATATGTCGCAGAAGACTTCGGGAGGGAGAGCTTTTGCTTCCGACCGAAAAGAAAGTGGGAGCAGGTACCTGCCCCCCCCCTCCCCAAAAGCTCAGTTTTACAAAAAGGAGACAGGGAGGAGGCCTTAAAGCAGAAGGTCCACTTTTGGGTGGAACTCAGCTTTAAGGAGGGCCAGAACTGTGGATTTTTGTTTGAAGGTTGTTGGCTCAAACTTGTCTTGCACACACACAGTCACACAAATGTTGGCCAACAATTACGAAAGTAGTGACATACAAGACGTACGGCGAGCCGATAAAAAGGAAGTTCAATAGTAATGCGCTACCCTTTGGGCTCCGTTCTACTAATGTTGTGTTTAGTGAGCATTGATTCCAAGCATGCATGGACTTTTTATGCGACGGACTTGTGTACACAGGATCGTAAAGTCCGACAACATAATTTGTTGGCGGAAAATTTGAGAACCTGCTAGCCAACATTTGTTGGCGGAAAGTCCGAGAACAAATGTTTGATGGAGCGTACACACGCTTGGACTTTCCGCCAACAAGCTCACATCCAACATTTGTTGTCGAAAAATCCGATGGTGTGTACGGGGCATAAGTCCCAAAATCTGGCAATGTATCCCCTCCCCCTGGTTTGATCAGTCAATTTTCACTCTCATGTGAAAAAATTTACTAAACAAATATTACAAACTATCTTCATCTTGAGAAAGCAATACTGCCTTATAAACAACGTTGCTTTATGGATTTAAAGGGGTTGTAAAGGTTTTTTTAAAAAAAAAATAGGTTCCTTTAAGCTAGTGCATTGTTGGTTCACTTACCTTTTCCTTCGATTTCCCTTCTAAACGTTTTTTTTCTTTGTCTGAATTTTTCACTTCCTGTTTCTCCTCAGTAAACTTCACACCATCATCCGAGCGGTGTTTAGTCAGCCAGAGGGAGGAACAGGAAGTGAGAAATTCAGACAAAGAAAACAAAGAAAAAAAACATTTAGAAGGGAAATCGAAGGAAAAGGTAAGTGAGCCAACAATGTACTAGCTTAAAGGAACCTATTTAGAAAATAAAAAACAAACCTTTACAACCCCTTTAATATCTTGAACAATTATACCACAAACGTAAAATATGTCCTTGAAATAAAATAAGTGATTTGGAACAATGATGAAAACACTTTTCCACCAGTACAACGTTCCTTAAGAGAAACCAGATGAACGAGCCTGTGCCATGTAGAGAGCATAAGTGATGAAAGTTATTTAGCAGTCCATTCTGGAGCATTAAGAGAAGCCAGTTAATTTCCTTGCATTTCTTATGCAGAGGAGTCTTGATGGGTGATAGTTTGTAATATAACTTTCACACTTTCTTGATGAAATATTAGTTCAGTAAAAAACATGACGGCATGACATGAGAGTTCAGCGAGGTCACACATGTGGATTATGGCTCATTGTGATCTTACCTCCAGCTTTAATCTATCCCATATTAAGAGACTGGTGTAGCCAGGATATTGGCAACAGGAAGGTGTTCAGGAAAAGTTCACAAACTCATAGGTTGGAACGGCTAGTAGGAAGTTGCTATAGCTGTTCTTCCAAATTTTTTCATTTATTCATAGTTCAGAAAATATATGAATGTGGATCTATTAAAGTGGTTGTAAACCCACTTTGAAAAAAAAAAAAAAAAACTAACACCTGCAAGACAAAGGCATAATAAGCTAGTATACATAGCATACTAGCTTATTATGTAATACTCACCTGAGATCGAAGGCCTCGCTGCGGTGCCCTTACACAGCACCGGCCGGCAACATCACTCCCGGGGGTTACTTCCGGGTATCGCGGCTCCGGCGCTGTGATTGGCCGGAGCCACGATGAGGTCACTCCCGCGCATGCAGGCGGTAACGGCACACTCACTGAAGCAACGGCACATACGTGCCGTTGCTTCAGTTTGTGTTAGTAAGCATGTGCCGATGACATCGGCCAGGGCCGTCTTTAAAGCGGGATTCCACCCTAAAGTGGAACTCCCACTTTTCGGAACCCTCCCCCCCTCCGGTGTCACATTTGGCACCTTTCAGGGGGGAGGGGGTGCAGATACCTGTCTAAGACAGGTATCTGCACCCACTTTCGGGCATAAACTCCCACGGGAGTTTACGCCACTTCCTGTCCTGGCGCGCTGTCTGCCGGGACACACACGTGTCCCGGCAGACAGCGCTGACGATTCTAATTGCGCTGCGTGACTCGCGCATGCGCAGTAGGGAAGTTAGGTCACTTCCTGATTCCCTCACTGAGAATGGCGCCGGCAGCAGCAGAGACCCGTTCGATTGATCGGCCTCTGCTGCCCACATCGCTGGAACCAGGGACAGGTAAGTGTCCATTTATTAAAAGTCAGCAGCTGCAGTATTTGTAGCTGCTGGCTTTTCATTTTTTTTTTCCCAGTACCGTCCCGCTTTAAAGCATGTCATGTCATTGTTGTGGGGCCCAAAGCAGCTGCCTCATACTTGCCAATTATTCCAGTTTAAATTCCCTTTTCCTTTGAAGTTTTAGTCCTGTGCTGCATCCCAATATCTCAGTGTGAAGTGCTGCTACTAATGCTGCCCAGCTCTGCCTTATTGTTGTGTACAGATGACTCACCTGCAGACCCTGTGTTTACATGTAAATAACCAGCATTCATATGTAAATAGCTGCAGCCGGCAGCATTGATATTTAATTAAAGGCCGCATTCATATGTATATCATGCCCCTCTGCAGATGATGTGCTGTAACCTCTAGCAACCAATCAGTGAGCAGTAACACTGTACAGTAATCTCTAGCAACCAATTAATAAGCAGAAATAATTTGCTGTAACCGCTAGCAACTAATCAGTGAGCCGTAATGTGTGCTGTAACCTCTAGCAACCAGTCAGTAAGCAGTAATGCTATGCTGTAACCGCTGGCAACCAATCGCAATTGCTGCCTGTTCTGATACAGTAAACTGATTTAAGTCTAGCTGCTATTTATTGTATGTTTCAGAGCAGGTGGAGAGTAAAATTGCATGGGGGGGCCCAAGAAAATTTTTGTCCAATCAATATTAAAGAAGGCCCTGACGTTGGCACATGCAATTACAGGGGATATCTCCTAAACCGTGCAGGTTTAGGAGATATCCTGGGTAGCTACAGATAAGCTTTATTATAGGCTTACCTGTAGCTCAAAGGGGTCTGTAAGGGTTTACAACCACTTGAACACCACATAAACTTTAGTATTAACCACTTCAATACTGGGCACTTTCACCCTCTTCCCGCCCAAGCCAATTTTCAGGTTTCAGCACTGTCACATTTTGAATGACAATTGCGCGGTCATGCTACACTGTACCCAAACAAAAATGTTATAATTTTTTTCCCACGAATAGAGCTTTCTTTTTGTGGTATTTGATCCCCACTTTTATTTTTTTTTATTTTTTTAGCTAAACAAATTTTGAAAAAAAAAATGTTTCTTTGTTTCTGTTACAAAATTTTGTAAATAAGTAAATTTTCTCCTTCACTGATGAGGCTGCACTTACTGGCACTGATGGGCACTGATGAGGTGGCACTAATATGCATCACTGATGGGCACTGATAGACGGCACTGATATGCATCACTGATGGGCACTGATAGGCGCACTGATGGACACTTATAAGTGGCACTTATAGGCAGCACTGGTCACTGATAGGCAGCACTGATTGGCACTGATAGATGGCACTGATAGGCAGCGCTTATTAGAAGGCACTGACAGGCATTACTGATTGGCATCTCTAACGGGCACTGATTGGCATCCTTGATGGGCACTGATTGACATCCCTGGTGGGCATGGGTTGGCATCCCTGGTGGGCTTTAGTGGGCATTCCTGGTAGGCTCTAATGGGCATCCTTGATGGGTCTGCAATTATAATCAATGCACTGATTATAAGCGCAGACCCCCCCTGTCAGGAGAGCCGCTGATCGTCTCTCCTCTACCTGCGCCTTGCCAGTGCGAAAAGAGGAAAAGCCGACAAACTGCACTCCCTGGTGACAATATGACCAGCTGTGATTGGACACAGCTTATCACATGGTAAAGAGCCTACATCATAGGCTCTTTACCAAGATCGGAGATGCAGTGTGTCACGCCCGAGCGGCTTACCCTGCTAGACGCCATATGATGCCCAGTCAGGATAATACAACCACCCTGCAGCCATCATTCTGCATGTGGCGGGCGGGAAATGGGTAAACTAAACAAGAGTTATTGTGCTGAAGAGTTATATTGTTTTATATATTAACATTTTTAAAGAGACAAATATATTGTTAGGTCTCCAAAATGAATATTCGTGAATGTGACATTTACTGTAACAGAGTGTGCTCACTGTGCTTATGAGTGATCTGTTTGCCAATTTAGAAATTTGCTAGCATCCAGCACAGACTCTGGAGAAGCTCTTAAAATACTTTTAAAAAGTGCACCCTGAAAAGAGAGCAGCTAATACTCACTTGTCCCACCACCCAATTCCGCCATGTTATGGTGCCCTGTAGTGAGGGTTGGCTGTTTTTGGGGTTGGCAGAAGGACAGGTGAACGTGTAAATAAATGTTACCAAATGTGTTCCAGCTCTCAGTAGGGTTCTGTGTCGGAATTAAGTGACTTAAAACCCAACTCTGGGAAACATAAAAGTTATCCCTTGCAGTGGGGGGCTTCAAGGTTTAACTGATCGGATTAGTCTAGAGCAGTGTGTCAATCAAGGCACCCTTTAAAATGATGGACAATCCCAAAGCGCCCCATTCTAAAATGTAAAAAACAATTCTAATGCCGCGTACACACGATCGGAATTCTCGTCGGAAAAAACTTGACGGTTTTTCTGACGAAATTCCGACGGAATTCCGCTCAAGCTGTGTTGCCTACACACGATCACACCGAATTCCGACGGTCAATAACACAGCGGCATAAAACACGTTCGACAGCACTATAAAAGGGAAGTTTAATGCTTCCGAGCATGCGTCGAATTGTTTCCAAGCATGCATCGGAATTTTGCGTGTCGGAATTGCATGCACACGATCGGAAAAATCCGATAGAAAGGTTTTCCGTCTGAAAAATTGAGAACAGGTTCTCAATCCAAAGTCCGTCGGAAATTCTGACAGAAAAAGACCGTTGGGCATACACACGGTCGGAAAATCCAATGAAAATCTCCCATCGGACTGTTTTCATCGGAAATTCCGACCGTGTGTATGCCGCATAATAGTTTTATATAATGCGGCAGCATCGACACACGTAGGACACCCAATATTAGAGGTGATTTATTCTTCTAAAGCAAATACACTTTTGCACACAAGTACCAAGTAGTATTCCAGTGTTGCTCCTCTCCCCCAGTTTCTCTCCATCACTCAGCTAATGCGACCCCAGTTTTGACGGAGAAGGGCAGGGGAGGGGCAAACAAGGATGCTGTGCAGGTGATCAACACCCCTCTTATCAACACTGATGACATCACTAGTTGTTACATATCTCCCAACTTTCTGAGATGGGAATGAGGGACACCTATTAGCAAAAGTATGCAGGTATAGGACACACCCCTATCATGCCCCCTAAAGGAGAACTGTACAAAAGAAATTGATTCAAGGTGAGTAAAAAATTCTGGACAGCCGCACTCCAAATGAAAATTCTTGTGCCTTTATTAGAACATCAGGATCACACTGTACATGTGTACATGTCACAGCAAAGTAATACAGAACCAAAAACAGCTGACACACGTTTCACACTAAACGTAGTGCTTACTCATAGCTAACGATCACTAAAAATCCTAACAAATATATACTATTTGTGATAAAACATGTGACTGAATGGTTGATTAATTAATTGATTGGCTAACTCACTGGCTGAAAAAAATCAGTCCTGCCAGATGACACCAATCTTGTGAGGTCTCAGTACATGTTACATAGTTAGCTAGGCCGAAAAAAGACACAAGTCCATCCAGTTCAACCATAAAAAAAAGAAATAATAAATAAAAATAAAAAATATCGTACAATCCAATATACACCATTCTATACCCACAGTTGATCCAGAGGAAGGCAAAAAAAAAATTAGCATGCTCCAATCTGCTACAGCAGGGGAAAATAAATCACTTCCTGATCCCCCTCGAGGCAATCGGATTTTCCCCGGATCAACTTTTCCTATAAATCTTAGTACCCAGTTATATTATGTTCATTTAGGAAAGTATCCAGGCCTTTCTTAAAGCAATCTACTGAGCTGGCCAGAACCACCTCTGGAGGGAGTCTATTCCACATTTTCAGAGCTCTTACTGTGAAGAAACCTTTCCGTATTTGGAGATGAAATCTCTTTTCCTCTAGACGTAAAGAGTGCCCCCTTGTCCTCTGTGTTGACCGTAAAGTGAATAACTCAACACCATGTTGCAGAACCATCAATCCCAAACTAAACCAAATTGTGATCATACAATATGTAAGCACAAAGATATAGTATATGTGCACAAATAATTAGTGAAAAGAGAGTAAATGAATGAATAATAAAATCGTGTATAATACTACATATACGTAGTATACATGCTGGCCCTTCACATGCTGAGTGCTGGCAGTTCTTTTGCACCTGCTACCTGCCAGTTGCCTGTCAAGCACCTGCCACCTTCTGATTGTCCAACCCAGGGTCTACTGTCTCTGCTGCCATCTGCTGTTCCAGCGATCTGACCCGTCTCTGGCGACGCACATGCTAATGGACATCCATCTTACAGGCACTCATACCTCACCGCGTTCTCGCGGCCACTGTTGCAACATCAGTGATCTCAAAGCCTGGGCTGCACAAGAGGCCTCCCTCGGCAGGCTCTGCCACAAGGTAGGTGACAGCACATATGCTAGGCACACATGAAACCCTTTTAATACGCTCAGGATTCCATTTAAGTAGCAGGTCTGGATGAAATATTAAGGTCTTCGGAATAAACTTGACTCAATGATGGCAAGATGAGATGCCCTCAAAAATAATTTTCTAGAATTTCCATACCGACGCTCAAATCCAATTCTACTGGTCTATGGCCAGCTGAAGTGAGTTGGACAGCTTAATTCATGTACCCTTATAAGGTCAAGTGGAGAAGACCAATAAAGGGGAACACTTGAGCCCCACCTACATCCACTTGTTTTACCAGTATTCTTTACACTAGGCTCAGGAAAGTACAACCCAAGGCAGATGGGGCTCAGATGGCCTTCAAATGGCTGTCTGCACCTATGCTTAGTGAGTTTAAACCACCACAGGTTGAAAATACAGTATACAAAGATATATATTTGTCTCTTTCAGTGCCACAAACCAAAAGTTTTATGCTGTGGTGATTGCACTGACATAAGAAAATCATGTGAAGGTATCCAAAGCCTTTTGGATTTGCTGAATGTGTAAAACTGAAATACAAAAGGCAACAACGTTTTAAGGCAACCCACCTGGAGAGCTGTCCTATTATTGTTTTCTACTATAGGTTCATTTTAACAGTTCAGCTGCTAAACAACATTAGATTCATAGGCGTGGGCAGGAGATGTTCCAGGTGTGCCTGGGCTCACCCTAATCACCCCGCGCAGCGCAGATTCCCCCTGCTGATATTTCACCAAAGCCCCCCAACGGGGCTCCTAAAAAACTGTAAAAATGAATATGAAAATAAAATAATAAAAAACTACAGACACCAACCTCTGCCCTACTGACACGTCAACTGCCCTACTAACACTGTCCATGTTTTAACACATTTTAAAATGTTTTTACATTTATTTATAAGAGTGTGTGTATATATTATACAGCACATACCCTCTCGCGTGTTTGAGCTTTGGGGTGCACATCCTAATGCAATAGGCTGCCCACACCTATGATTAGATATGAATGCTTTGCTATGGCCCCTTTCACATCTAAGCGTTTTTCAGGCGCTACAGCGCTAAAAATAGCACCTGTAATGCGCCTGAAAAAAGCGGGTCCTTAACTCCAGTGTGAAAGCTGGCGGGCTTTCACACTGGAGCGGTGCGCTAGTGGGACGGTAAAAAAAGTCCTGCTAGCAGCATCTTTGGAGCGGTGAAGGAGCGGTGTATTCCTATATACTCCTATATCGCTCCTACCCATTGAAATCAATGGCACACCGTGGTAATACCGCGGCAATACCGCCGGCAAAGCACCGCTGCAGCGGCTCTTTGCGGGGGTTTTTAACCCTTTTTCGCCCGCTAGCAGGGGTTAAAACCACCCCGCTAGCGGCCGAATACTGTGGCTAAAACGACGTTAAAGCAGCGCTAAATATAGCAATGCTTTACCGCCGCCGCCCCACCGCCCCAGTGTGAAACCGGCCTAAATGTAATGGTGCTAAATATTCTTAGCAGTAGACAGCTGAAGAGCACTTTAAGAGGTGGTTGGTATGTACAGCCGAGCACAGGTAGTGCTAATGTAATTTTCTGCATGACACACTCCCCTGAAGACGGATTACATTGGCTCTTGCTGAGCTTTTGGAGGTACGAAGCACAACTAATACCCAAAAGCTCTATGAATTGCTTGGATGAGAGTAAGATTTTCTACAACAGAGAAAGATATGACTTTCAGCCAGCTTATATGCATATTATTATAAAGCGCCTCTGAGATCCATAAATTTTAAAAGGATGAAGAATTTAAAACAAAAAAACTTCTTCTACCTGCACATTTTCAGTGTAATTATGTACAGTGCATAGCTCCCAACTGTCCCTGATTTGGAACAAAGTCCCTCTATCCCTCTTTCCTCCTCATTTGTCCCTCATTTGGTCTGATCTATATAGTTGTATATGAAATGCACATTTTAAACTTTCAAAACATTAGACATGTGCACAATAAAAAAAATTTGTTTATTTTCGTTTCGTTTTTTTCGTTTCCGTTGATTCGTAACGATTCGTATATTCGTAAGTCGTCGGTGTTCGTATTCGTAACGATTCGTAAGTCGTCGGTGTTCGTATTCGTAACGATTCATAAATTCGTAAGTCGTCGGTGTTCGTATTCGTAACGATTCGTATTTTCGTAAGAGTTATTTTTTCGTTGATTTGTATTTCCGTTTAATTTTCGTTTATTCGTTTATTCGAAATTCGGACGCATTTGTATTTATTCGTAGATTCGTAACATTCGTAGATTCGTAATCGGAGCATAATTCATAATGTTATGTAATGTGTATGCTATTATTACATTTTTAGAGACATGGAAAATTACGAATCGAAAAAAAAAGTTACGAATGTACGAATTTTTTCGTTCAATCCATTTGAAGCACGTTAAGCAGCGCCATTGTAAGAGACATGGAAAATTACAAATCGAAAAAAAAAGTTACGAATTTACGAATTTTTTCGTTCAATCCATTCGAGGCACGTTAAGCAGCACCATTGTAAGGGACATGGAAAATTACTAATTCAACAAAAAAAAAAAAGTTACGAATGTACGAATTTTTTCGTTCATTTTGATTTTCTTTGTTCCTGTTTTCGTTTTTCGGACTTTCCTCTTTCGTACATTCGTTGTTTCTAATTAGTTTTTTTTCGGATTTTCGTTGTTTTCGGATTCGTTTGATTCGAACGATTCGTTATTCGTTAAAATTTTTAGCGAATCGTTCGTTCATTCGTACGAAAACGAATGAACGAAAATAACGAAAAAAACGAAAAACGAAAAAAAACTAAACGAATTGCACATGTCTACAAAACATGTTTCCCAGTGCTAAACCTTTCATCCAATTTCTAACTGGTTGCATTTGTAAATTTCAAAAGGCAGTATAAAGGAACAGTAGTGGTGAATAAGAAATAACAGTAGTGGTAAACAAAGCACTTGTGGTTTTAAGTAATAGGCTCCATGTACACTGAAGCTCATAAACGGCTGTTTTTGGGAGTTTGGGTGTTTTAAACTCCCCTCTATGTTATCCTATGTCCATGTTTTTGGATGTTTATCATCAGTGGAGTTTATGGGCTGTTTTCTGAAGGCCATAAAATCGCGTTCAGGAGTAATTTTTCTGACCACAAAAAAAGCCCATAAACGCTAATAAACATCGATAAACGCCCAAAAACGTGTCTCACCTACGTTTTTTAACGTTTTTCATCCATTGAAAAAAAAAACTGTAGAAAACGCTAACACGGAAAAACGTTAAAAAATGCTAATAAACACTACTGCAAAAACGTTAAAAAACATTGAAAGACTCATTGCAAAGCTACTGGCGTCTTTATAATGTTATTTTAATGTCCAGTATGCATAGAGCCTAATGCCGCGTACACACGGTCGGAATTCTCGTCGGAAAAAGCTCTGATGGTTTTCCCATCGGAATTCCGAATTTCGCTCAAACTGTCTTGCCTACACACGGTCACACCAAATTCTGACGGTCAATAACACCACGCCTTAGAAACACGTTCGACTGCACTATAAAAGGGAAGTTTAATGCTTCTGAGCATGCGTTGAATTGTTTCCGAGCATGCGTCGGAATTTTGCGTGTCGGAATTGCATACACACGATCGGAAAATCCGATAGAAAGGTTTTCCGTCGGAAAAATTAAGAACAGGTTCTCAATCCAAAGTCCGTCGGAAATTACGACAGAAAAAGACCGATGGGCATACACACGGTCGGAAAATCAGATGAAAAGCTCCCATCGGACTGTTTCCATCGGAAATGCCGACCGTGTGTACGTGGCATTAATCTTTTGTATAATTCCCCTTTAAGGGGGCGTGGCAGGGGGTGTGTCCTATGTAGACATACTTTTGCTAATAGGTGTCCCTCATTCCCATCTCAAAAAGTTGGGAGGAATGACACTGTATGTATATTAAAGAGTCTGTAACCCTCAAGAAAAGCCTAACTACCATTAATTATAGAGCTTACCATGACAAGGAGCCATGGTGATAAATTTCACATGCCAGTGTACCTGTTGGCAAAACCAGACATTGCAACTTGACCATTAAGGCTTAATTCACACATGAGCAGTTTGAAGTCAATGGTGTCCATTTACACCTGAGTGTATTGTCGCTTGAAAATTGCCACTCGAAAAAAAGGACATGAGCTTCTTTTGAGGCAGAGTCACACATTTGGCTCCAATAGTCTTCAATAGAGTTGGGGGAACTGTTCGGGCCGAGCAAAAGTTTGGCCGGAAAATTGCCTGTTTGTCCTTTCGGACGAATGCGCTGCACAGTGCATTTTAAGTCCTGATTGGGCAAAACTTTGCCCAATCGGAGTGCAGTGAATAGCTGGTTGTTAAGAAACGGAGTCGGGAAGCCGGCCACTGCATCCTTAACAACTGATGAGCTTCCCAGCTGACAGCTGAGTATAAAACAAAAAACATTGCCGGCAATAAAAAAGTGGGAAAAAAACGTGTGGTCTGGTATGGATTTTAATGCCAAAACTTAAAAAAAAAAACATGGGGTCCCCCCAATTCTGCCCCCCCCCCATTTGAATGAGTATGGGGTACATACCCCTACCTATTCACCAAAAAAGTGAATAGAGACAGTAGGCAGTTATTGACAATTCCTTTATTAAAAATAGTGTCCCCCAATGTAAGTCAATCATCAATCACAGCGCCAGCTTTCTGCTTTCTGTCATACCTTTTTTGGAAGTACTAAGAGTACTTCCGATCCAGCCCGGCTGAGGACGTCACATCCTCTTCTGCGGTGAGCCCCCCGTTGTCTTCTGGGACATGTGTGTGTCCCAGAAGACAAGCTGGCCATTCACAAAGCGCTGCGCGACTCGCACATGCGCAGTCGGAAACCGGCAGTGAAGCCCCAAGGCCCCACTGCCGGTTTCCCTTAGTCGGTAATTGCGGCGCCTGCACCCGATCCGATGGATAGATCGGCCTGGGGGGGGGGGGGACACATCGTAGGCTCCCTGGACAGGTAAGTGTCCTTATTAAAAGTCAGCAACTACAGTGTTTGCAGCTGCAGACTTTAACCACATAACAACCAACGCACGCCGATGTATGTCGGCAGAATGGCACGGACAGGCAAATGGGCGTACCTGTACGTCACTTTGAATTTGCCGCCATGCCATTGCGTGCGTGCCCGTCGCAAGCTCCATGAGTCCGACCAAGGGATACCCGCGATCGTCTCACAGAGAGGAAGAATGGGGAGATGCTAATGTAAACAAGCATCTCCCCGATCTGCATAGTGACAGCGTCACTGATCTCTGCTCCCTGTGATCGGGAGCTATGATCAGTGATGTGCCACGCCCCCCCCAGAGTTTCAATCACTCCCCAGGACACACTTAACCCTTCCCTAGCCCCCTAGTGGTTAACCCCTTCACTGCCAGTGTCATTTTTACAGCAATCAATGCAATTTAATCGCACTGATCGCTGTAAAAACGACAATGGTCCCTAAAATGTATCAAAATTGTCTGATGTATCCGCCATAATGTCGCAGTCACAATAAAAATCGCAGATCGCTGCTGTTACTAGTAAAAAAAAAATTATTAATAAAAATGCCATAACACTATCCCCTATTTTGTAGACGCTATAACTTTTGAGCAAACCAATCAATATACTTATTGCGTTAGAAGAATATGTAGAAGAATACGTATCGGCCTAAACTGAGGAAAAAAATATGTTTTCTTATATTTTTTTGGGGGATATTTATTATAGCAAAAAGTAAAAAATAGTTTTTTTTTTTCTAAATTGTCGCTCTTTTTTTGTTTATAGCGCAAAAAATAAAAAACGCAGAGATGATTAAATACCACCAAAATAAAGCTCTATTTGTGGGAAAAAAAAGGACATCAATTTTGTTTGGGTACAACGTCGCACGACCGCGCAATTGTCAGTTAAAGCGACACAGTGCCGAATAGCAAAAAGTGCTCCAGTCTTTTGCCAGCCAAATGGTCCGGAGCTTAAGTAGTTAAAAAAAAAAAATTGTCTGCAACACCGCTTTAATATAAAAATAAAGCTCAATTGTTTTTTTTTTATTTATTCATTTTTATCTTTTATATATAGTTTATATATCATTTTATATATTTTATATTAGCTTTGATGTACCTATAAAATCCCAGTGTTTCTTTCTTCTTTTTTTTTTCACAATAAAGAATTTATTGAATCAAATTCACAGATTCTCTATTTGTTTGCACTGAGATTTTGGTATTCTTCCAATTCTTCTTTGGTGCATTTTTCTTGCTATTTTACAAACATGTAAGTTGCCAGTGCAACACATAAAAGTGCTAGTTAATAAAACTGAAAAAAAAAAAAGAGAATAAAATAATGTTTTTGTACAAAGAAAGTAGCTATTGGGTGTAATTCTCTGATTAACCTCGGGGAATAACCTCGGAATAACCTCAGGCAATCTTGTAGCATAGCTAGAGACAGAAATAGTAAAGACTAGGCTTAAAAATAAAGCTTTCATTTATCAAGAAGACAGGATGTAATGTCATCGACAACAGCAGTGCTTATCGAGAGACGAGCCTATGTCTGAGATGATAAAACATCTTAAAATGGAACTGTACATGAAAACGCTACAAGTGATCGTCACAGATATATACATGAAAGATCGAGCGAATTTCAGCAATGAAGGAGCGGTTATAACAAACTGCATTTTGTGAGCGTAGCATTGTTGCTCTGTGTATTTTATGATGCTTTTGTTGTCCCCGGACCAGACAATATTTCAGATACAATCAGTTTATATCGGTCTATTATTTAAATAATCTCAAAGTACAATACAAGCAGAGACTCCTAATCTGCTCATTTTTACCTGTTCATTAATCATACATTCAAGCACTGCAAGATAAAAAAAATCTCCAAGACTTTTCTTGCAAAACTATGGTGTAAAAAGGTCTTTACAACTATTTTGCCATACGGTACTTTAACTGGCAATTGCACGGTCATGCAACGATGTACCCAAATAAAATGTATGACCTTTTTTTTTTCATCATAATTTTGTTAAGACTCATCTACATTACCCAAAACAAGAAATGACAGGTCCACTGATGACACCCAGGGCTCAAGTCCTGCGGGAACGCATGGGAACGGAGTTCCTGTACTTTTTCCACAACAGGAACTCAGTTCCCTTTAGCAGCCGTGTCCTGCAAGACTTCGAAGTATGCGAGCTGTGTGGCAGGTGCTACACCAGCAGCTGCCGACACAGCTCGCAATAGTAAGTTCTGCACACCTGACCATTCAGGCATTGCCAGTAGGGGGCCCCATGATAGCTTCCGCTTCGATCTACCTGTCAATCACAGCTAGCTGACAGGTAGATCAGGTCCCTGCTGCTAATGCCCCATACACACGGTTGGATTTTCCGATGGATTTTGTCCTATCGGACAATGTTGTCGGAAATTCCGACCGTGTGTAGGCACCATCGGACAGTTTCCATCGGATTGTCCGACGGACAAAGTTCTATCTCCTGCTGGATAGATTTTCCGACAACAAAGTCCGATCACACCAATTCCGATCGTGTGTAGCGAATTCCGACGGACAAAGTGCCACGCATGCTCAGATCACATTACAAGACCAAAGCTATTGGCTACTAGCCTCTACGTAGTCGCGTCGTAGGCAACAAACGTCACCACGTTCAGAATGATCGGATTTTCTGACAACTTTGTCCGACCGTGTGTATGCAACACCAGTGTCGGACTAAATCCGTCGGAAAAAATCCGATGGATTTGGTGGTCGGATTTTCCGACCGTGTGTATGGGGCTTAAGAGATTGTATTTAGTCAGACCTCTTGTGATGCACTCCTTCCCACCGGCCCCTCCTCATTTTCTGTCTCCTCATCTCGCCCGCCCCCCCAGTCTCCTGCATACTTGCTCTGTGTGTCCCGCTGAATCCCCCCTCCTCTATCTTCAGTGCCATATGATGAGAGAACCCAGAGGAGGAGCACAGCTATTCTGCTCACAGGACATGCAGGGAGAGAGGTGAGCTGAGGGAGGAACATCAGTTTGGGGTGGTAAGCTGAGCACAATACCTGGCAAAGTTTAATGCCAGGAGGGAAGTTTATGTGGAAATATGTGAAGGGTTGGAATAGCAGCGAGTGTGTGTTGGAGCCCTGCAGAGTTTGCAGCCCCTCAAGCTAACATACATCTCCTAAGCAGGAACACATCACTACCTCCCCAAGCATTCTGTCCAGATAATGTGCAGTTAATTTATGACCTTTCCGTTTAACCCTGTGTTATCCAAACTCTGTTCAATGAAAAGTGTAAACTCACCACATAAACACTCTATATACAAAATAACATTCCCCAATAAAGATCAGAACATGATGTTCACATTTGCATGGAAGCACAATTGAACGAATGCTGATTATTCAGAGAATTACCGTATTTATGTTTATTGAGGATTGTTTTTTTTTAATGTACTAACAGTTAAGCTTCATATACACAATACGAAAATTGGATGAAAAATACCACTTTTGAAGCGCTCGTGCATATGAGCGTATCATTTTTTTTTTTTTTTGGTGGGCGAGTGGATCTTGGGTGGGAGATCCCACACTTTTTTCCCCAGGACTTTACCCCTGATGACACCTCTACAAAATGTTAATTAATACAGACCAGATACCGTTCACCCATGGGGGCGGCAAAAGGCAATACTAGAGTCTAATAATGAAGTACAAAAATGTATTCATGAAAATTCAAATAAATAAAAACATAGCTGAGATATCTATCTCAGCTATGTTTTTATTTATTTAACCACTTTCAGACCGAAACCATTTTGCTGGCTTAAGACCAGAGCACTTTTTGTGATTCGGCACTGCGTCACTTTAACTGACAATTGCGCGGTCGTGCGATGTGGCTCCCAAACAAAATTGACATACTTTTTTCCCCACAAACAGAGCTTTCTTTTGGTGGTATTTGATCACCTCTGTGATTAAAATTGTTTGCGCTATAAAAAAAAAAGCGCGACAATTTTGAAAAAAACGCATAATTTTTGGACTTTTTGCTATAATAAATATCCCCCAAAAATATATATACATTTTTTTTTTTCCCTCAGTTTAGGCCGATATGTATTCTACATATTTTTGGTAAAACAAATTACAATAAGCGATTTTGATTGGTTTGC
The DNA here is from genome assembly GCA_028564925.1 of Lithobates sylvaticus. Taxonomy (NCBI): domain Eukaryota; kingdom Metazoa; phylum Chordata; class Amphibia; order Anura; family Ranidae; genus Lithobates; species Lithobates sylvaticus. Next base: position 578,304,357 of record CM053029.1, read on the forward strand.
GCAAAATTTATAGCTTTTACAAAATAGGGATAGTTTTATAGCATTTTTATTAATAATTTTTTTACTAGTAATGGCGGCGATCAGAGATTTTTATTGTTACTGCGACATTATGGCGGACACATCGGACATTTTTGACACATTTTTGGGACCATTGTCATTTATACAGCAATCAGTGCTATACAAATGCACTGATTCCTGTGTAAATGACACTAGCAGTGAAGGGGTTAACCAGGGGGTGGCAGTGTAGGGGTTAAGTGTGTCCTAGGGGCGTGTTACTAACTGTGGGGGGTGTGGCTGTGTGTTACTGATCACTGATCTCTGCTCCAATCACAGGGAGCAGAGATTAGTGTCACTTGTTGCTAGGCAGAACGGGGAGATGCTGTTTACTTCCGCATTTTCCCGTTCGTCCACCCCGTGAGACAATCACGGGTATCCCCGCATCGATCGAGTCCGCGGGACCCGCGACCGCACTCACGGGGGTCCTGACCGGCCGACGCACACGCGATGGCATGGCGGCATATTCAAAGGGACGTACCTGTACGCCCTTATGCCTGTCCGTCCCATTCTGCTGACGTAAATGTGTGTGCGCCGGTCGGAAAGCGGTTAAATATTCATGAATACATTTTTGTACTTCATTATTAGTATTGCCTTTTGCCGCCTTGGTAGCCGCTTTATTCTTTGGGATTCCCCCATCTGATTCCAGCTTTTTCCTTTGGTTCATCTACCTTACCAACCGCTCAGTGTCTGCTACACCTCTCTGTCAATCCCTCCACTGGCTTCCCATCGTCCAGCAAATTCAATTCAAAATACTAACAACATACAAAGCCATTCACAACTCTGCCCCGAGCTACATCACCAATCTTGTATCCAAATATCACCCAAACCCTCCTCTCCGCTCCTCCCAAGACCTCCTACTCTCAAGCTCCCTTGTCCCCCCCTCCCATGCTTATCTCCAGGACTTTTCCAGAGCCTTTCCCATCCTCTTGACCTCCAGAAGATTTACCCTTCTTCATGACCAGGCCATTTTTTGCGATACGGCACTGCGTTACTTTAACCGGTTCCCGACTGGCTGTCGCAGTTATACTGCGGCAGAATGGCTCCCCTGGGCGAGCCGCCGTAGCTGTACATCGGCCCTTTAAGACACTGTAGGAGGCATGCGTGTGCCCGGCGGGCGCGGTGACCATCGGGCACCCGCAATCGCTCGTGACAGACCGAGAACCGGGATCTGTATGTGTAAACACACAAATCCCGGTTCTCTTAGGGGAGAGGAGAGAGATTGTGTGTTCATACTTAGTATGAACACTGATCTCTCTCCTCCCCTAGTCAGTTCCATCCCCCCTACAGTTAGAACACATAGGAAACACAGTTAACCCCTTGATTGCCCTCTAGTGTTAACCCCTTCCCTGCCAGTGACATTTATACAGTGATCAGTGCATTTTTATATCACTGATCGCTGTATAATTGTCAATGGTCCCAAAAATGTGTCAAAAGTGTCCAATTTGTCCGCCACAATATCACAGTCCTCATAAAAATCGCAGATCACCACCATTACTAGTAAAAAAAATAATAATAAAAGTTTTTCCGATCGCGTGTAGCGAATTCCGACGGACAAAGTGCCACGCATGCTCAGATCACATTACAAGACCAAAGCTATTGGCTACTAGCCTCTACATAGTCCTGTCGTAGGCAACAAACGTCACCACGTTCAGAATGATCGGATTTTCCAACAACTTTGTCCGACCGTGTGTATGAAACACCAGTGTCGGACAAAACCCGTCGGAAAAAATCCGATGGATTTTGTGGTCGGATTTTCCGACCGTGTGTATGGGGCATAAGACTGGGATGCCATTAAAGTTCATGTGAGTGTAAAGGCAGGTGTCCCAATACTTTTGACAATATAGTGTATGTAAAAATTGTTATACCTGAAATTCAACTTTAAGGACCACTAGGAGGACCATATGTTACTGTTCCATACAGAATGATGCCACATAAGCAGACCTCAGTTTTGCGGCATCCTACCTGTTTGGGAAACACAAGTACCCATTCGGTGAGTCTTGTTTGAGAACGGCATGTTTTTATACATCTGAACACCGATGCACCAGGTATCATGTACAGTTATTACCTCTTTCTAATATATGTCCTGTCTATCCATTTAATGAAACTGCCTCGATAGAGGTGCTGGAGATACTTCAAACCTAACATAGCAGTCGTGTATTCCTCGTCTTATATGTTGGATAGCTGCTGCAGCTGCTGAACCCATATATCATTCTATATCTCACTAGCCGACATTTCTAATAATGTATGGGTGGGGAGAATTACAGCGCTAAACTCAAACGAACACAGTGAAGTGTAGCAGCAGCACTAGAATGAGACAAAAATTCAATGAACGATGGAGGAAGGGAGTGCAGCGCTAGGAAGTGAATGGTAATAACACCGTTCAGCTGTGACGGTGAATGGCGGTAATACCCTTCAACTCCTCAAACGATGATTAGAAGAGTAAAGTGTAAACATACATGAACGTAACAGATATCTGTTCCTCTAGTAGCAACTATAGGAAAAGAACCTGTAAAGCAAAGTGCAAACAATGATAATGGTGCACACAATGAAAATGACCAACAACATGTATTCCTCTAAAATATCTGGAGAGAAATAATGTGAACCTGGAACAAAAAATTAACCACACAAATAGTAATATTTGGAGTGTACACATTAAAGTCCCAAAAACGAGTCCTCAATACTGATTGGGGAACCAATTCCTAGGTGCGTTTAAAGGAAAAATTATCACATCGGATAATAATGAAACAACAAAAGTCCAAAGTAGTGAACTGTGGATGGCTTGAAAACCAAAAGGTCCTTTAACCGAATCTTCAGGTATACACACTTGGATGTGAAATAGTAAAGATGTACGCTTACCGGAACTGGTGGACTCACTGTCAGCAACAGGGAGTCAAACGGGCATAGAGAGGCTCTAGGTAGCCTACAATCACGATATCCCAAGCAGACAGACGAACTGTGCAGAGTCCCTTACAGCTGGGCAAACAGGATACAATCTATCGAGAAGGAAGCGGCTGTCATAGAATCTGGATACCCCTGGACGGGATGAAAATTCCTGGGCGGCCACTGGATGGATGGATAGTGAAGTGGGCAGATGGTGGACGCTCACTTGCGAATGAAGCAAAAATGGGCTTGGAGTACTCTCCCAATCGATGTCCAACCATGCAGAAAAAATAAATAAAAGACAATCGGAGGAGACTCCAATAGTATAGATCAATCGAGTAGGTTTTTATTAAAAAACCGTTTACAAAAACAAAATGGTGGAATAAAAGTGATCACAGTTAAAAGCAGTGTGGGTGTAGGTATGTCCTGGCCCGACGCGTTTCGTCTGTAGCAGACTTCAACTGGGGCAGGTTAAAGGACCTTTTGGTTTTCAAGCCATCCACAGTTCACTACTTTGGACTTTTGTTGTTTCATTATTATCCGATGTGATAATTTTTCCTTTAAACGCACCTAGGAATTGGTTCCCCAATCAGTATTGAGGACTCGTTTTTGGGACTTTAATGTGTACACTCCAAATATTACTATTTGTGTGGTTAATTTTTTGTTCCAGGTTCACATTATTTCTCTCCAGATATTTTAGAGGAATACATGTTGTTGGTCATTTTCATTGTGTGCACCATTATCATTGTTTGCACTTTGCTTTACAGGTTCTTTTCCTATAGTTGCTACTAGAGGAACAGATATCTGTTACGTTCATGTATGTTTACACTTTACTCTTCTAATCATCGTTTGAGGAGTTGAAGGGTATTACCGCCATTTGACATTTCTAATAATGTCTGCCAGGAACAAGGATTTTAGAGACATCTTATCAAAGAGGAAGTATTGCCTAGGCAGAGACACAAAGTAATATGAAGTCAAATTTGGTGGGAATGAATGATTTTCAGGAAAAGAGACTTTGTAATGAATATATATTGCTAAGAATAACACAACAAAATAAAGTGTGGAATCAAGATAAATGCTCCAAAAGCATGGTAGGGAATTAAAAACACTGGAAAGGCACTAGTTGAAAGCAAAACCAGGGTTGAAAATATATATATTTTTTTTTTACTGGGGAGGGGGGTTCACCCCTTGGCAGCTAGGGGAAAATAGGAAAATGAATGCACAGAACACAGAGGTCAGAAGTGTGTAATGCACAGAACACAGGGGTCAGGAGTGTGTATTGCACAGAACACAGGGATCAGTAGTGTGTAATGCACAGAATACAGGGATCAGGAGTGCACAACACACAGAGTGCAGGGGTCAGGAGTGTGTAATGCACAGATCACAGTGGTGAGGAGTGCAAAACACAGAGCACAGTGGTGAGGAGTGCATAACACACAGAGCACAGGGGTCAGAGTTGTGTAATGCACAGAACACAGGGATCAGGAGTGCATAACACAGAGTTGTCCTTTAACTGCAGACTTTCAGCTTTAATTTGAGGGTATTTACATCCAAATCAGATGAACGGTGTAGGAATTACAACAGTTTGTATATGTGCCTCCCACTTTTTAAGGGACCAAAAGTAATGGGACAGATTAACAATCATCCATCAAACTTTCACTTTTTAATACTTGGTTGCAAATCCTTTGCAGTCAATTACAGCCTGAAGTCTGGAACGCATAGACATCACCAGACGCTGGGTTCCATCCCTGGTGATGCTCTGCCAGGCATCTAATGAAACTGTCTTCAGTTCCTGCTTGTTCTTGGGACATTTTCCCTTCAGTTTTGTCTTCAGCAAGTGAAATGCATGCTCAATCGGATTCAGGTCAGGTGATTGACTTGGCCATTGCATAACATTCCACTTCTTTCACTTAAACTCTTTGGTTGCTTTCGCAGTATGCTTGTCATTGTCCATCTGCACTGTGAAGCACCGTCCAATGAGTTCTGAAGCATTTTGCTGAATATGAGCAGATAATATTGCCCGAAACACTTCAGAATTCCTCCCTGCTTCTTTTGTCAGCAGTCACATCATCAATAAATACAAGAGAACCAGTTCCATTGGCAGCCATACATGCCCACCCCATGACACTACCACCACTATGCTTCACTGATGAGGGGGTATCCTTTGGATCATGAGCAGTTCCTTTCCTTCTCCATACTCTTTTCTTCACATCACTCTGGTACAAGTTGATCTTGGACTCATCTGTCCATAGGATGTTGTTCCAGAACTGTGAAGGCTTTTTTAGATGTTGTTTGGCAAACTCTAATCTGGCCTTCCTGTTTTTGAGGCTCACCAATGGTTTACATCTTGTGGTAAACCCTCTGTATTTACTCTGGTGTCTTCTTTTGATTGTTGACTTAGACACACATACACCTACAGTACTTCCTGGAGAGTGTTCTTGATCTGGCCAACTGTTGTGAAGGTTGTTTTCTTACCCAGGGAAAGAATTCTTAGGTCATCCACCAGTTGTTTTCCGTGGTCTTCCGGGTCTTTTGGTGTTGTTGAGCTCACTGGTGCATTCTTTCTTTTTAAGGATGTTCCAAACAGTTGATCTGGCCACACCTAATGTTTTTGCTATCTCTCTGATGGGTTTCTTTTGTTTTTTCAGCCTAATGATGGCTTGCTTCACTGATAGTGACAGTTCTTTGGATATTGAATATCCTCTCATATTGAGAGTTGACAGCAACAGATTCCAAATGCAAATAGCACACTTGAAATGAACTCTGGACCTTTTATCTGTTCCTTGTAAATGGGATAATGAGGGAATAACACACACCTAGCCATGGAACAGCTGAGCAGCCAATTGTCCCATTACTTTTGGTCCCTTAAAAAGTGGGAGGCACATATACAAACTGTTGTAATTCCTACACCGTTCACCTGATTTGGATGTAAATACCCTCAAATTAAAGTCTGCAGTTAAAGCACATCTTGTTTGTTTCATTTCAAATCCATTGTGGTGGTGTATAGAGCCAAAAAGATTAGAATTGTGTCAATGTCCCAATATTTATGGACCTGACTGTATTCTCTCTGGAGAAGAGACGATTGAGAGGGGATATGGTTTCAATATACAAATACCATACTGGTGACCCCACAATAGGGATAAAACTTTTTCGAGGAAGGGAGTTTAACAAGACTCGTGATCACTCATTAAAATTAGAAGAAAAGTGGTTTAACCTTAAACTATGTACAGGGATCTTTAAGAGCGGCAAGGATGTGGAATTCCCTTCTACAGGCGGTGGTCTCGGGGGGGGGGGGGGGGGGGCATTGATATTTAAAAAAAACTATTAGCAATTGAACTACCACAACATACAGGGATATACGATGTAATGCTGACATATAATCACATACATAGGTTGGACTTGATGGACTTGAATACAGAATGCATAGAATGCTGGGATCTAGAGTGCATAATGCACAGGGTGCAGGTGTGACCCATTTACCTGCTAAATGGATGTGCAAGTCTGTTTAGCCATTCTTGAGGTTTGCCGGTAGTTACATAGTTGAATAAAGACACTGGTTCATCTAGTTCCACTTGTGTGTGTATATGTCTCTACTATTTTCCATATCCATGTATATTTTGTTCTCTAAGATGACCATCTAAAAAATGTTTTACATTTTTGCCACTCCCTGCTGAAACCATCAGTTTTGGGAGGGACCTTAATATCCTTATCTCTCTAATTGTAAAGAACCCCTTTCGCAGTTTAAGGTTAAACCGCTGCTTGTCCACATGTTCGCATGTCTTGTTAAGTGGCCTGAAACTGAATAATTTTTTCCCTATGCTAGAATCACCATTTAGATATTTATAAATTGTGATCTTATCTAATCTTCTCTTCTCCGGCGAGAATAAGTTTAAAGTTTGTAATTGTTCCTCATAACTGAGGTCCTCCAGTCCCCTCATTAGTTTTGTCACGCTTCTCTGGACTCTCTAGTTTCAGCACATCCTTCCTGAGGATTGGTGACCTGGAACAGGACCTCATACTCAAGATGTGGCTGAACCAGTTTTGAATTATGCCGCGTACACACGGTTGGAATTTCCGACAACAAATGTTCGATGTGAGCTTGTTGTCGGAAATTCCCGACCGTGTGTAGGCTCCATCGGACATTTGCTGTCAGAATTTCAGACAACAAAAATTTGAACTTCATTTTTCTCTGCTTGTCGTACGTGTTGTACGTCACCGCGTTCTTGACGTTCGGAATTTCCGACAACATTTGTGTGACCGTGTGTATGCAAGACAAGTTTGAGCCAACATCCGTCGGAAAAAAATCCAGGATTTTGTTGTCGGAATGTCGGGGGAGGGGCTGGAGCTAGACTGGCTTGGCAGGTGTCATAACAACCATTCGTTGTGGGTCTGGAAGAATTTGACGTCGACCCCGGTGGCGGACTGATGAGTTTTGGACACTGCCAGATGTGGCACAAAATGGTCTTGAAGGCGGGCCAGATGGCACCTGCGTAGCACCTCGCAACCGGGGCCACTGTAAGTGAATAGCACCTCGCAACCGGGGCCACTGTAAGTGAATTCACCTGGCCGAACAATGAGGACGTCTGGCTGAACCTGGGGACCAGGAGGATTTCCTGCATGAACGGGAAGGGGGATAGGAAACATAACGTATCGTAACATTGCGTATGAAACTAAAAAGGTTTGAATCCTACCTGCAACAGCGAACAAGAAATGCCAACGAAGATCATGAACTGAGAAGCCGCAACACACTTGGGAGAGTCGGCCTAGTGACGTGTAGTATCGCGCACTGGAACTGACAAGGAACCCCGTAAATTCAGGTCAACATACTGGCCTTCTAATTTGTCTAAATCATGTTTTCAATTGTGTTATTCTTTCTGCAGTTTCTTGAAAATATTTTGTGCTTAATGGAAATGAATATATGGAAAATAGCTGATACCTGCTGTTCATTTGAAGTGAACATCTTATTTGCATACTATTTAATACATGAAATGTAATTTATGTCATGTTTAAAGACAGTTTGTGATATCAGAGAAAACTCATTCATTTACCTGCAAGTCATGAGCATTGTTTAATAAAACATAGGAATTCAGCACACATTACACTGTAATACGCTTTATATGTGTTCAAGTAAAGAGCAATGCATTTCATTACTTCTTTGTAATACAAGTGTCCATATTTATATATCAGGCAGAGTTTAAGTTTAAAATGTTCCTCTGGTAAAGGCTTTTTTTATAGAAAAACATAACCAGGTTCTTATCCCTCATTTGGTCTTGTGGAAAATGAATCCTGCCATTTCCGTTTTTGCTTATAGTGACATTGCAGACTAGATCTAGTGTCACAGTGGGGTTGATTTACTAAAACTGGAGAGAGTAAAATCTGGTGCAGCTTTGCATTGAAACCAATCAGCTTCCAGTTTTTTTTTTTTTTTTCGTCAAAGCTTAACCATCTCAATACAGGGCATTTTCACCCCCTTCCTGCCCAAGCCATTTTTCAGCTTTCAGCGCTGTCACAATTGCGCAGTCATGATACACTGTACCCAAATGAAATTGTTATAATTTTGTCCCCACAAATAGAGCTTTCTTTTGGTAGTATTTGATCACCTCTGCGGTTTTTATTTTTTACGCTATAAACTAAAGAATAGTGACAATGGGCGGCACAGTGGCACAGTGGTGTAGTGGTTAGCACTCTCACCTAGCAGTAAGAAGGGTCGCTGGTTCGAATCCCAACCACGACACTACCTGCCTGGAGTTTGCATGTTCTCCCTGTGCCTGAGTGGGTTTCCTCCGGGTACTCCGGTTTCCTCCCACAATCCAAAGACATGTAGGTAGGTTAATTCGCTTCTGTCTAAAAAATTGTCCCTAGTATATGAATGGGGAACTTGGATTGTGGGCTTCTTGAGGGTAGGGACCGATGTGAGTGTGCAATATGTACAGGGATAGGGACAATTGTAGACACTCAGGTTGAACTGGATGGACTGATGTCTTTATTCAACCTTACTAACTATGAAACTATGAAACTATGACAAGTTTTTTTAAAAGCAAATGTTTTCCTCAGTTTAGGCCGATATGTATTCTTCCACATATTTTTGTTAAAAAAAAATCGCAATAAGCGTATATTGATTGGTTTGTGCAAAACTTATAGTGCCTACAAAATAGGGGATAGATTTATTGCATTTTTATTATTGTAGCGCTGGCTCCTGACGAGCATGCGCTATGTGTTTTTGAAAATTAATATTCCTGACACCATAGTTGGGTTTTAGGGCTAATTCTGCTAAATTATGATTTCAGTACCAGTCTAGCTGGATTGCACTGAGTTCTACTTGGCTGCAGGTGTCGCTGTCCCCGCCGGCAAGTGTGAGAACGCAGTTTGGCTGGGTGTTTTGGATGCCATTCTTTCTCTCGGAACCAGCCCAGTGGGAGTGTTTATCCTGCTGTGAATTCTGGGGGGGGGGGGTATTTAAGGTACTAAGATCACGTGCTTCGGGGTTCCGGTCCAGAATATATCTTCTGTCTGTTTGGTCCTGGTCCTCCTGACCATCCCTCAAGGCCCTTTGCCCGAGGCAAAGCAACTGCAGGGACAGGACTGAATGGATATCGGGGCCTAATGATTCAAGGGTGGTCCGGTGCTGTCTCATCTAGGGAGAGGCCCAGCAACTGGAGGAGCATCCAGGGGAGGATTCTTCAGGAGAAGGTCGTGCACAAGGCGGGAGGCTCAGGTGAAGGACACTTTATGGATTTACACTCATACGGTATCGCCAGACCAGCTGAGAGATATTGGTACCGTATGATAGCTCTCTAAGTTGTCTATGTCCCTCAGTTACATAAAAGTCTGTGGCAGAGACTTTTCCTCAAGTATTCTACATTCAAGTCTGTGGCAGAGACTTTTCTTTACCTAACACCCTGCCGGCTGCTAGGCCTAGTGAGAGGAGGTCTATCTGGGGGTTGTAAGAATCCAGTTGTGAAGCGGTTATTCTCTGGATTTCTTCTATAAGAGACTTCTTATTCTTGCAGTCCAAAAGTATCTGAACTTTCCTCCTAACCCTCTATTCTACATGAAGAGACTGTATTATCTTTTAAATAAATAACCCAAAAGGAAGATTCAGTGTCAGTTTCTGCATTTCTTTGGGCCATCAACCACAGGAAACCCTAGATGGAGACGAGGTAAAGAAGGTAACGGTAAGCCCAATAAAACCAGCAGCTCCTTCGGGGGTCTGTGCTACATTATTATTATTTTTTTTTTACTAGTAATGGCGGTGATCTGTGATTTGTATCGTGACTGTGATATTGCGGTGGACATATCGGACACTTTTGACACATTTTTGGGACCATTCACATTTATACAGCAATCCGTGCTATGAAAAAGCATTGATTACTGTATAAATGTAAATGGCAGGGAAGGGGTTAACCACTAGGAGGTGATCAAGGGGTTAATATGTTCCCTATGGGAGTGATTCTAACATGCCCAATAGGGAACCGGCTGTGAGGTCGAAAGGTTTCACTGCCGGGTTCCCTTACCGGCAATGGCAGCGGCTGCACCCGACAGCGGATATGAAGTTTGGCTGGGGTGCTGACATTGCGGGCTCCCTGGACAGGTAAGTCTCCATATATTAAAAGATTTTACATTTTTCATGGGGTGGGAGGACCTCCACTTTAACTTTAACTTTAACAGGGGCGGTCAAAGGGTTACCTGCTTGCCTAACCAGTGTTTTTCTAATCTGTGGGAGATGCTTTGCTATATGCAACATAATGTGAAAAAAAATATACTGATCACTTCTGGACTTTAACCACTTGACCTCTGGAAGATTTACCAGGCCATTTTTTTGCGAACCTTTTTGCGAACTATAATAACATTATATTGCTCTGGTCAAGGTTTGTTAAAAAAAAATTGTAAAAAAAAGAAACAAAATTTAATAAAAAAATTAAATAATTAAAAGAATTGAAAAAAAAAAATATTTTTTTTTCCTGTACTGTCACCAGTCCCTGATCACCTCCATAACCCTTATATTATGAAACTGGTAAATCTAAAAGAAAATTGTACAAGAAAATTGTATAATGTATGACTCTACAGTGTTGACACACAGAGCATTAAAAGCAAAGGTTCTAATCTTTTCTACTTTTTTCTAAACTGAAAAAAAGTTTTTCCATACATTTTAAAAATCACAACATTCGATATATTGCTGTAGTAGCTTATAGCTGACACTAGAATACTCCAATCCCAACCCCATTTCCAGGGAAAGAATAGAAATTGTAATGCCGCGTACACACGGTCAGAATTACCAATGGAAACAGTCCGATGGGAGCTTTTCATCGGATTTTCCGACCGTGTGTATGCCCATCGGTCTTTTTCTGACGTAATTTCCGATGGACTTTGGATTGAGAACCCTTCTATCGGATTTTCCGATCGTGTGTATGCAATTCCGACGCATGCTCGGAAACAATTTGACGCATGCTCAGAAGCATTAAACTTCCCTTTTATAGTGCTGTCGAACGTTTTTTAAGGCGTGGTGTTATTGACCGTCGAAATTTGGTGTGACCGTGTGTAGGCAAGACAGTTTGAGCGAAATTCCGTCGAAATTCCGTCGGAATTCCGACGGGAAAACCATCAGAGCTTTTTCCGACGAGAATTTCCGACCGTGTGTGCGCGGCATTAGAGAAAAATCCAACCTGGCTTACTGCCTGATTCCACAAGGATCAGTTGTCTGGTGGTGACTGCAGAACCCAGGGACATACTGGTTTGCATAAGGTCATCTTTCATTGATTCCTTAATAAATTATTAAATCGACTACTTATGCCAAACCTGGTGGCTATTTTTGATAATTATGAGTTTTTTCATAGTAAATAATTGGCTGCCACATACTGTACACTTTATATTCTGCATTTTGGAAGAATTAATGAGTTGAAATGTATTTTTAAAGGTATTCATATGATGAGGCCGAAATTGTAAGATAAACAAAAACATTGCTTGGTTTTGTAAGTTTTCTATAAAAAAAAAATGTTGGATAAACAGTACAACCTTGGTTTGAGAGTAACTTGGTTTGAAAGCGTTTTGCTAGAGAAGCAAATTTTTTTTATAAATTTTGCTTTGATATACAAGCGATGTCTTGATATACAAGTAGCGTCACAGCACAACTGAGTATAAAAGAGAAGAGAGGCGCTTCTAAGTGTAGCAATATGGTTACTGTTAATGAAGGCGCAACATTTACAAAAACTCACATGGTTGAAGATTAAAAGAGGCACATCTAAGTATGCAGGCATCCAGGGTAATCGAGGCGATTCAGTTTGCAGTTGCAGCGCTATACAAGTCATTCATTCATTCATTCAATGCTGTCCACATAGACCATCCTCTGCACCACCATCGACGCCGTCCCTTCCACTCTGCGCTCCACGAGCTGTTCAAGCCTCGCTTTCAGATCGTTCTACTGCAGGGTAGTCTTCCCGGTCGCGATTGCAGACTGACAGCGGTAAGAGCTGGTGGATGGTCTATGTGGATAGCTTTACCCTGGATGCCTGCATTATTAGATGTGCCTCTTTTAGTGCCGGTTCACACAGGGGCAACTCGACTTACAGCGCAACTTTGCAAGGCGATTTGGAGGCGACTTCAACGTGACTTTGTGCAACTTACAATGCGACTTAAAGTTGCCTCCAGGACAGACGACTTTGGCTGTGGCCAATCACAGAATAATCAGCTCTGTGGGAGGGAGGGGGTTGCCTGGGTAAACGTGGGAAGTACCTGGGTAAATTATTTTCTTTTTCCTGTAAAGTCGCTTCAATATAGATGGAGATCCGACTTGGAGGCAACTTCCATTGAAATCTATGGGTACAAGTTGCCTAGAAGTCGCCTTGAAGTAGTACTTTTCTGAAGTTGGAGCAACTTCAGTAGTGTACAATAAGACGGCTCTCATTTACTTCTATGGCATTTCTTAAGTCCAGCAACTTGGGGCGACGTGAGGACTTACAAGTCGGATCCCAAGTCGATGTAGTGTGAACCGGCACTTAATCATCAACCATGTGAGTTGCTAAATGTTGTACCTTCATTAAATGTAACCATATTGCTACACCTATTATTATTATTATAATACAGGATTTATATATCGCCAACAGTTTACGCAGCGCTTTACAATATAAAAACGGAGACAATACAGTTATAACACAATAAAATACAAGAGGATTAAGAGGGCCCTGCTCAGAAGAGCTTACAATCTAAATAGGGTGGGGCAGGTGGTATAAAAGGTTGTAGCTGTGGGGAATGAGCTGATGAAAGTGGTAAAAGATTAGTTGGAGACGTGATAGGCTTTCCCGAAGAAATTAGTTTTCAGGGATCGCCTGAAGATAGCAAGAGTAGGGGATAGCCGGACCGCTTGAGGTAGCGAATTCCAGAGGATAGGAGAGGCTCTGGAGAAATGCTGGAGACAAGCATGGGAGGAGGAGACGAGAGAGCTTGAGAGTAGGAGGTCTTGAGAAGAGCGGAGAGGACGATTTGGGTGATATTTGGAGACGAGGTTGGTGATGTAGCTCGGGGCAGAGTTGTGAATGGCTTTGTAAGTTGTGGTTAGTATTTTGAATTTAATTCGCTGGGTGATTGGGAGCCAGTGTAGGGATTGGAGGAGAGGGTTGGCAGACTCTGAGCGGTTGGAAAGGTGTATAAGTCTGGCAGCAGCATTCATGATAGACTGAAGAGGGGATAGCCTATGGAGAGGCAGGCCAGTGAGAAGGGAGTTGCAATAGTCAAGGAGAGAGATAACGAGGGAGTGAATGAGGAGCTTGGTGGTTTCATTTGTTAAAAAGGGGCAAATTTTAGAGATGTTACGGAGGGAAATTCTACAAACTTTTGACAACGATTGGATTTGAGGCTGAAATGACAAGTCAGAATCTAGGATTACACCGAGTACCCTGGCATGAGGGGAGGGACTGATGGTTGCATTGTTGAGGCGCCTCTCTTCTCTTTTACACTCTGTAGCTCCTGATGGATTTTGCTTCTAATCGCCTTGTGGAGGCTTCCATTTTTGGATGGACATTTTATGGTTACCCAAACTATCACATTGCTATAATCTTTTTTTTTTTTTTAATTGTAATTTTTATTGAAATTGGAAAGATAACAATAGTACATAAACATAAGTACGTAAATAAACAGACATTTGGTTTTGCATACACTTACACAACGTATTTGGAAAAGAAAAGTAAGTATAAGAAAAATAAAAAATAAAATACAATTATCGAAACAGTCACAGCATTACCAATACAGCAAAGACTTGAATCGTAACCTATATTTCACTACGAAAATATAGGCAAAAGAAGGTGTGTGTCTAAAAAGAGGACAGCGGGTTAAGACATTAAAAGCAAATAAAGGGGTGTTCGGCAGACAGATAGAGAGCTTTAGGTATGTGATATATCATTGGAAGAGATGGAGCAGGTACCAGGATTAAGGTCTGAATGGTCCCATAGGTCCCATACTTTAGAAAATTGTGGAAGGGTGTCATGTAAGATCGCAGTGAGACGTTCCATTCGACATATTTGTTCCAGTGCTTGTAGGACTTGAGAAAGGGAGGGTGGGGTAGAAGAGAGCCACCGCAGGGGAATAGCCCTTTTGGCAGCAAGTAGAATAAAAGTAGCGAGTTTTTGGGCATGTTTGGAGAGTCCAGGGATAGGCAGGCTTAATAGAAAATGCATTGGGTCTAATGGGAGGGAAATATTGAACAGATCTTGGATAAAGGTCTGAATAGTCGACCAGAATGGGCGTATTAAGGGGCATTCCCAAAAAATGTGAAAGTGGGAGCCTATGTCTCCCTGGCATCTCCAGCACACCCTAGGTATCTTAGGATCATATTTGTGTATGATTTCAGGGGTTTTATACCAGAAAAACAATATCTTATAGGCCGTCTCTTTTTGTTCTACACACTGCGATGATCTGGAGATAGCTCCCCAAATCTTCTGCCAATGGGGAAGTGGGATGGAGCGGTTTATCAACTGGGACCATTTCCGCATATAAGAATGAGATGCGTCAGTAATAGGTGTAGTCTCGTGAAGGATTCTGTATATGTCGGTAATCATGTGGGTCTGGTATGGTCCCTGAGCACATAGAAGTTCAAATGGGGTAGGCTTGTCAAGGCTTAAAGTAGGGGATTTAGAGGCAAACTAGTGTCTAATTTGCAAATATGAATAGAATAGCTGTTTAGGGATTTGGTGTTTCTTTTGCAGCTCCTCAAATGATAGGAGCGTTCTGGTAAGGGGGTGTACAATGTTTCGAAGCTGGAATATACCTGCTTGTGTCCATGGAAGCATTCTTTCGTATGTCAAACTGTCAGGAATATCGGGGGTTAAACAGTACATTCAACAGCGGAGGGCATGGAGAAGCCAGGGAAAATTGTCGCGAGCATTTCTTCCATAGGTCAAGAGAGAATAGCATTGGGCCTAGGCATATGTTTCTGAGTTGGCACATAGAAGAGCTTAGATCTGTCCAAATCATGGCACAGATGTGTACTGGTTTAGTGATACTCATCTCAATCTCTGCCCAGACAGTAGGTGCCATTCTGTATGACCAAGTAACAATTGTTTTAAGTTGGGTAGCAAAGTAGTATTTAATAAGGTCCGGGGTCCCCAATCCGCCTCGCATCTTGGGGGCTAGCATTACCGAGCTCGCTATCCTATGGGTCTTGTAGTGCCATATAAAGTTAAGAAATGTTCTTTGCATGGCTTTTAATTGTGACATGGGAATGGGAATTGGGAGTGTGTCAAAGAGGTAGAGAAGTCTTGGCATTACAGACATCTTTAGAACATTGATGCGACCTAGAAGAGAGATAGGGTAAGCATCCCATTGTTTCAAAAGTCTGTCGATGTCTCTAAAGAGTGGGGGGTAGTTAGCTTGATATAGGGTTGAATATGAGGAAGTTATGTTAACACCTAAATACTTGAGAGAGTCCGTGCACTAATGGAAAGAATAGTTTTGTTTGAGGTTGTTAAGGTCTGGGGGTTGGATATGTAAAGGTAGAGCTTCTGTTTTACTCGTGTTGATTTTGTATCCAGATATAGAGCTGAAGTCTTTCAACAGGGCTGTAAGATTAGGAAGGGAGATATGGGGTTTTGTCAGGGTTAAAAGGACATCGTCCGCAAATAGGGACAACTTGTACTCTCTTTGTCGTAGTGAGACTCCCCCAATATCAGGGTGCATGCGAATAGCTGCTGCCAGGGGTTCCAGACAGAGAATGAAAAGGAGGGGGGACAGGGGACACCCTTGTCTGGTTCCGTTACTTAACGAGAAAGGCGATGACAGATAAGAAGCTAGTTGAACTTGGGAAGAAGGACAAGAATAAAGGGCATTTAACGCTGTTATGAAGGGGCCTTTGAATCCATAATTGGAGAGAGTAGCGAACATATATGGCCAACTAAGCCGATCAAAGGCCTTTTGTGCGTCGAGGCTTAAGATTAGGGCCGGGCGGGATGTCTTGTTTAGTAGGTCTATGAGGTCTATTGTACGTCTTGTGTTGTCTCCTGCATGTCTGGCTTGTACAAAGCCGACCTGGTCTTTATGTATAAGTCTAGGGATTATGTGAGTTAGTCTATTTGCCAGTATTTTTGTGAAAATCTTATAGTCCGAATTTAATAATGCAATGGGTCTGTAGTTGTCAAGTAGGGAGGGATCTTTGTCAGGTTTCGGAATGACTGAGATATGAGCATGGAGAAATTGTGGGTGCGGTATTGTCCCCTTAAGTAGTGAAGCATATAGAGAAATCATATGAGGACTTAGGATTGGTAAGAATGTCTTGTAATAAGAGTAGGGTAGTCCGTCTGGGCCAGGAGCTTTTTGGTTGGGGAGCTGTGTAACTACCTCTTCCAACTCTTCAGGTGTGATGTCTGAATTCAAGTCTATAAGGTGTTCAGGCAAAAGTTTGGGTAGCTGTAGGTGTTTGGAGAAAAGATCGAATTTCTCTTGTGTAAAGCTATAATTTGGATCCGTTTGTAGGCAGTTATATAATTGGTGATAAAATTCTCCAAAAAGTTTGGGCATAGTTAGGGGGCAATAGGTGGGAGATCCGTCGGGGTGTCTAAGGAAATCAGGAAAAGATTGAAAGGGACGAGGTTTCAATTTGTTTACTAGCAGTTTGTGAGGTTTGTTTGAGTACTCATAAAACTTCTGCTTGGACCAGAGAAGGGATTTGTCTATTTTGCTCATAGTTAGGGATCTAAGCTGGTTTCGTAGAGACACCACAGTCCGGAGTCCAGCCACCGTGGGGGAGGCCAATAGTAGCTTCTCTGCTGAGCGTAGTTTAGTCATGATAGATGAGTATTGAAATGTAGCGTCTTTTTTAAGACGGGAACCTATAGCTATACATTGTCCTCGGAAAACAGCTTTATGTGCCTCCCACAGGGTGGAGGGCCCCTCGACTGTGCCTTTGTTAAGTTGGAAGTATTCCATCAATCCATTGGATAAAAGTTCTTTAGGTTCAGGGGAGCGGAGAACTGTTTCATTTAGTCTCCAGTGACAGGTTTTGTGGGAGGCAGAGGAGAGGTGAACATCAAGCTGGACGGAGGAGTGGTCCGACCATGTTATGGGATTGATTTCAGAAGAAACCGTTGATGTTAGGAGGGGTGTGGAAATAAAAAAATGGTCTAGCCTAGAATAAAGTTTGTGAGGGTGTGAAAAGAATGTGTATTGTTTGTGGGTAGGGTGTTTAATCCTCCAAATATCCAAGAGGTTTTTGGCTCTTATTAGTCTACGAAATGACTTAGATAGGCGATTGGCCCTGGGGGGTGAGGCTGATGGAAATAGTGTGTGTCTATCCCTGTCTGCGGACATGGTCATGTTAAAGTCTCCTCCGATCACCATAAAGGGCTGGGAGAATTTGTCTACGGTATCAAACATACAGGACAGGAAGCTGATCTGGCCCGAGTTGGGAGCATAAACATTAACAATTGTGAGGGGTTGAGTAAGAAAAGAACATTTTAGAATGATAAACCTGCCCTGGGGATCTAGGTGGGAGGATTGAACTCGTAGAGGGCAAAGTCGGTTAATCAAAATAGCTACGCCTGCCTTTCCCGATGGATCGGAAGCCATAAAGGATTGTGGGAAGTGCTTGCTAGCGAATTTGAGGGATCCCCCAGGACGAAAATGGGTCTCTTGAACAAAAATGATATCTGCTTTGGAAGCTTTAAACTCCTTCAAGGCTAGCCATCTTTTTTGAATGGAGTTTAAACCTTTGACGTTATAAGTCAGGAATTTTATCGCCATAACAACTTAATTGGTAGAAAAAGCATTATACACTTCATACGGTATACCTTAGGGGAGGAATGTCTTGGAGCCCTGTAAAAAAAATACATGTTAAATATCAGAAAGGTACATGCAGCAGTGGTAGCAGCGTGACTGAGCGGTAATAACCTTATAAAAATTAGTAGGTTCAGGCTGGAGAAAAGAAAACCTGAGGTCATGTAAAAAAGAAAACATAATGAGAAAAAAGAAAAAAGAGAAACTGAGTGCAAAAAGAGGAGTAGAAACGTAACATCCAACAAGTAGAAACCTGGATGGCCGGAGACCACCAGGAAGCCCAGGTCTAAGCCATGGGTCAGGAGCGGAGACATGGAGATCTCCAAACACAAGGACCAGGAGGTCTCCCATCACTCTCCAAAGCAAATATTTGCCCGTGGTTTTAGAGGAAAAAAAAAAAAAAAAACCTTGATCAAACCAGGGCAGCTGTGATATGTTCGGCCGCCCACCCCCCGGGCCAGGGGGTGTGTGAACCCATTAAAGGGTTGTTGACCACCCAAAAAAGAGCTAACAGGGGGTCAAGTAAAATAGTGTACTCAGAGTGGTTGTTAAAGTGAACATTCAGGTCGGGAATCTTGAGGCATGGCGTTTCTGGGGTGTAAAGTTCGACTTGGACGGCTTCTGTCTCACTGGGGTCCAGAATGCCTTCTTTGGATGCAGAAAGTCGGAAGGGGAAACCCCAGCGGTAGCTTATCTTCTGGGATTGAAGATGCAGAGTCAGTGGGCGAAGGTTCCTTCTTCTCGTCAAGGTAATGGGTGAGAGGTCGCTGAATATTTGGATCTTGGATCCTTTGAATTCAATTCTGGATTGATTGCGAGAGGCTAGGGTTAAAGCTTCCTTACTGTCATAGTAATGAAATCGGACAATTACATCTCTTGGGTTGGCCCCTGTTGGTGGTTTTGGGGCAAGTGACCGGTGAGCTCTGTCCAAACGCCAGTCTATGTCAGGGATATTTGGGGCAACCACATTAAAAAGGTTTAAGAGATAGGCACAGAGATGTTTATCTTCCACAGCTTCAGGGATGCCCCTGAATCTCAGGTTTTGTCTGCGTTCTCTATTTTCCAGGTCTTCCTGCTGGGCCTGTAGCTGAGTAATCGTGTTCTTTATGGTGGCATTGTCTTCCTCCAGCACCTGTACATACTGTACCATCTCATCAAATTTCAGTGCGTTCCCCAAGTTGGTCGATTTCCACTCTCAACTCTTTAGCCACTTTTCCTATCTCTTGTGCAATGTTGTGAGTGATAGCCTGCAGTAAGGAGTGCAGTTTCGTATCTAGTACCTCCGCTGTCAATGGGGGGGAGACCCCAGATGTAGGAGTGGGGGCATTGTCAAAAAGTATACTAGTGTTCAGTTCGGATTGCTCAACTGTGTTCTGTGTGCCTTCGGGAGCCCCTGAGGCTGTAAACAGAGGTTTGCTTAAGAAGCGTTCCATTGCTCGAGAGGTCTGAGGTTTAATAGTTGTGGAGTAGTTGTGTCTTTGATCCCCAATTTTGCCCATGGGGTGTGCGGCCATTATAAAAGGCTGAAGAATTGACACCCGTATATGTTGGAGCTTATAGAATCGTTGGCGGGGGTTTCAGAGAGATGGCGGGAGACCGGGACCCCAGTCTCACTTGTTTAACATGTCTAGAAGCCTTGCATATCCAGCACAGTGCCCTGTGTAAGCGAGCGCACAGGAACTGGTGGCATTCAAAGCGCACTTGTGGCTATTGGGGGGGGGGGGGGGTCTCTGCAAATGCTTGATTCTAGTTTACTAGGATTTGTGTAATAGTTCTGAGGAGGAGTGCAGAAAACAGTTCAGCAAATTGAAAGATAGGCCTGTCAGAGATGAAGCAGTTGCAGCCTCACTAGGTAGGTGTAGCAAGATGGCCGACAGGCCTTGTATATTCCAGGGGGGTGTCAATAGCAGTAAAATCTTTTAAAATGTAGATCTGAGTCACCCCCCCTAGGGAGCTGGGTAGCCTAGGTGAATCACAGTGCTTTAAATTGGAGTATGAGGGAGGAGAAGGTATCTCTTAGGCCTAGGGTGTAGCAATATGGCCACCGCTCACCTGAGTCCTGAGAAGATTGAGCCCAGCAGGCTTTCTCTGGCGTCTGTTTGGCAGCCTGTGTCCCGTTCCCTCTGGCTTGGTGGGCTGTCGGAGGTGCTGACAGAGGGGATGTGGATTTGCAGAGTGCGTGGACGGGTAGGCCTGATAGGCCGCAAGATGGCGGTGGCGCGGCGGTTGCTGGGGCTGGCCGCGGGCCGAGATACTGCTTCTATGGCCGTCCGGGACGCCCGATGTCAGCGCCGGGCCGTCCCAAGCATGCCCAGGAACACGGATGGATGTCCGGGTTTTTTTTTGGTGGAGCGCCGGCCTCGGATGCGGGGCGCGGTGGATGTATAGGCCTGATAGGCCGCAAGATGGCGGCGGCGCGTCTATTGCTGAGGCCGGCCACGGGCCGGGGAACTGCCCTTGTGTTCGTCCGGGACGCCCGATGTCAGCGCCGGGCCGTCCCAAGCGTGCCCAGGAACACGGATGGATGTCCGGGGGGTTTTCGGTGGAGCGCTGGCCTCGGATGCGGGGCGCGGTGGATGTATAGGCCTGATAGGCCGCAAGATGGCGGCGGCGCGTCTATTGCTGAGGCCGGCCACGGGCCGGGGAACTGCCCTTGTGTTCGTCCGGGACGCCCGATATCAGCACCGGGTCGTCCCTAGTGTGCCCAGGATTACGGATGGGCGTCCGGGAGATGTTTTGGTGGATCGCCGGTCCTGGATGGCAGGAGATTGAGAAGGGGCTTGGCGGAGCTCCACAGCGGTACGTCTGTCTTCCTCCGCTTTCGGCCACGCCCCCCCCTGCTATAATCTTTTTATATGGACTATAAACTGAAGGACTTATGACTAAATGGCTGTGGAAAGAATCATAGTTACATAGTTACATAGTTATATAGTTAGCTAAAAAAGACACAAGTCCATCCAGTTCAACCATAAAAAAAAAGAAATAATAAATAAAAATAAAATAAAATCATCTGAGTTTCCATTATTTCTTATGGGGAAATTCGCTTTGGATTCCAAGCATGTTTCTGGAACGAATTATGCTTGCAATCCAAGGTTTTACAGAGAGTCCCGGAGCTGGCAGCCGCAGGGGGTAGGCGCAGGGACGGCATGACATGTGCTGGACTGCACAGTCGCCGTCTTAACTAAGTCACCGCTTTAAGAAAAGGGGTGGGCGGAGCCACGGCGCTCAGACGTGAGAGCACCATGTACCGCCGCCATTCGGAGAGCGGAGGAGGAATGAATCCCCACCCATCCTCCCTGTTTTTACTGGGGTAGGGGTCAAGGTGTTTCAGGGTAAGATGCTTTTGGCGGTTCTTGGGGTTTTAGAAGAGGAAGTGAGGTACAGGTAAAAACCTGTTGTACCCATCCATGGGATGGAAGTGGTTTAATGTACTTCCAGGTTACGAAGGGTTTAATAAGGGTAGGTCACTGCTACAGTGGGTTATAGCCTCAGAGACAGGGGTTGCCGTCTGGAGGTCAAGAGGTTAAAAGTTGAAGTTGTTCGCAGTGACCAGTATGTTGTTATGCTACGTACCCATGACCCTTTGAAAGGCTGGGAATGTTTATAGTAATAAAAAGTTTATTGAATCTAATTAAAATATATTTTGTTAAAGTTTAGGCCTGATGGCCATTTACTCCAAATCTAGTCCAGTTGTGGTTAATGGGGTTTGGAGAGTGTTGCCTGTTATGGGAAGTTTTTTATTTTGGTTTGCTATAGATATGTATATATATCTATGTAGGTATACATGCAACTGAGTTAAGTCCTACAGATGTCATGTATTTAAGTTTTTTATTTAGTAGACACAAGTATCCATCTGAATTTGAAGCTTGTAGAGACCATGGGATAGCTTTTCTTGCAAGATTTTCCTCTGTGTACCAACGCCACAATGAATAAAGTGATAGAGTCTGATTGGATTCACCCCAGCACCTGCTGTGTTAAATGAGTGGGAAAACAGACAGCTTGGAATGGCATGGTAGGTCCCACAGATGCTAGGCGCTGTTAGTTTTTCATTAATGTTCAGTACTGTCACATCTGGTCCCCATATCTGGCAGGCATCCAGGGTGAATTGCTTAAATCCTGCTTGCATTTGGAAAGTTGCTTACATGTTAAACAGATTCTAAACTTAAAAGGCAACATCAGAAGGTTGCAGTGGAATCAAGGGAGTGCACTTAGGGTAATAATGACTGACATAATCCCTACAGATGTGACCCAGATCAAACTGCCAAATAATTCATGAGGTTTGATGTCAGTTTTTTTTTGGGGAAGGTGGGGGGGTTAAGGAGGTTAATTCCGTTGTTTTTTTTTTATCCTCACTAAAATTATCAGATAGAATCGTTTCAGTGTTAGTTTATTTGAATGTATCATATCTGTCAAGTGCTAAAATCAGAATGCTCTTGGGAATGCTTTATATAGAAACTAACTTAGCAATCAAAGCTGCACAAAGTGGATGCCAAAATAAAGCTCAGAGGTATCTTGTGGTTGTATTCTCTAAATCAGTCTAAAATGCAACATTTTTATGTTTGGCTTCTAAATCTATTTCCAATAAAAAGAAAGCTCAGAAAGGAATCCATGTAAAAAACAGTTAGTATCACAGAACATGTTGCGAAATTGTACGCACAGCCATGTAAGGATTGGATAAGGTCTACTTTTATTCAAAGTCTCGTAGTGGAAAGCGTAGCCGGTCAGTTTGTTTCCTTTTGAGATTTATTTATTCCTTTGAACTAAAGAAAATCTTTAAAGCCACATCTGAGTCCCACACATCCCTATGTCCCAAGATCATGCTGCTCACTCCCTCCTCCAACCCTATGTCCTCCACATGTCTGCAGAGGTGATTATCACAGAAACCAGCGGTCAAGGGTAACTCGAGGTTATGAAGACAAAAGATACATGGCCTGCATTTACACGCACGTGAACTTTAATGGCATCCCAGTCTTATGGCCCGTACACACGATCCGAATATCGTACGACAGATCGTACAACCTTTTTCGCTTAATAGTCGCTAGTAGAAATTGAACAGGTAAATAAAGTCACGAAAATTCTTGTACGACAGGAAAAAAAATCGGAAGTCATGTCATGTGTTGTAATGTATTTGTATTGTATTTTCGGACGACAACTATACTGACTAAATAAAAATCGTACGATCTAGAATCGTACAAAGAAAATTTTCATGCATGTCGTGATCAGCTGTCGAAAGTAGTGTACACATGATCCGAAAATCATACAATTCTTCCTCGGACGCCGGTTTTCGTACGATATTCGGATTGTTTGTACGGCCATAAGTCCATAGGGTTCAATATTGAGTTGGCCCACCCTTCTCAGCTATAACAGCTTCAACTCTTCCGGGAAGGCTGTCCATAAGGTTTAGGAGTGTGTCTATGAGAATGTTTGACCATTCCATAGGTCGCCAAACTGTGGCCCTCCAGTTGTTCAGGAGTTAAAATTCCCATCATGCCTAGTCATGTCTGTGAATGTCAGTTTTACAATGTCTCATGGGACATGGAGTTCTGCAACAGCTGAAGGGCTGTAGTTTGGAGATCCCTGGACCATTCTAACAGAAGCACATTTGTTATGCACTGGTGTGGGATGAGAAGGCCTGGCTTACAGTCTCTGCTCTAATTCACCCCAAAGGTGTTCTACGGGGGTTGAGGTCAGGACTATGTGCAGGCTAGTCAAGTTCCTCCACCCCAAACTCACGCATCCATGTCTTTATGGAGATTGTGCACTGGTCCAAATCATTTTGGTGGAGGGGGGATTATGGTGTGGGGTTGTTTTTCAGGGGTTGGGTAGGGTACATTGTACCACTACCCATTCACCAAAAAAAGTGTCAAAAAGTAAAAACCACAAGAGACAGTTTTTGACAATTCCTATATTTAAAAAAGTAAACAAAATAGTGTCCCGCGATGTCCATCCATCTTCAATCACGCTGCCCGACGGACCTGAAAAATAGAAAAAATAAAAAAGCTCTGCCTCCCGGCGACTACTGTCTTTTGGCTTTGATAGCTGTTATATAGGCAAGGGCGGGGCCACCCAGTGACATAACCGAGTGACACAGCCCCTTTTAACATCATGTTATGTCAGAGAGGGGCGGGGTCATCCGGTTACGTCAGTGGGTGGACTTGACCTTGCCTATATAAGAGCTGTCAAAGCCAAAAAAAAGCACTCACCGGGAGGCCTCCCATGGAGGTAGGGCAGAGTTTCTTCATTTTTTCTATGTTTCGGGTCCGTCGGGCAGCGTGATTGAAGATGGATGTGCAGCGTGATTGAAGATGGATGTACATGAATATAGGAATTGTCAAAAACTGTCTCTTGTGGTTTTTACTTTTTGACACTTTTTTGGTGAATGGGTAGGGGTACAATGTACCCAATACCCATTCACATAGGGGGGGGCAAGATCTTTCAGATTCCGATAAGCCCCCCACCCGCAGACCCCTGCCCAAAAATACCCACCCCCCATGTTGAGGGCATGTGGCTTGGTATGGTTCAGGGGGGGGGGGCGCTCACTCATACCCGCCCATCCTGAACTCCGCAATGCATGCTCGGATAAGGGTCTGGTATGTATTTTGGGGGGACCCCACGCCATTTTGCCGTGGAGTTCCCCTTAAAATTCATACCAGACCTGACCGGACTGGGGGGGACCCCACGCCATTTTTTTCATTGATTATTCATCTATATTGCCTGGAGCCGGCAATAAATTACAGCCACGAGCAAGTTCAAATTACATTTTTTCATTTAGAAAAGTCATTATTGCTGCGGCACTGTTCTACACATCGCACAGATGCGCCACTTTACAGGCAGACTAAGGGGACCCCCAGGCACGATATTTAAAGGAATATTTCATTTTTATTGTTTCACTTTAAACATTATTAAAATCACTGCTCCTGAAAAAACAATTTTTTTGCATTGATACATGTCCCCTGGGGCAGTACCCAGGTCCCCAAACACTTTTTATGGCAATAACTTGCATATAAGCCTTTAACATTAGGACTTTTGATTTTTCATGTTCATGTCCCATAGACTTTAATAGGGTTCGCTAGAACTTTTTGCCTGTTCGAGGTGTTCTGATGCGAACCAAATGGGGGGCATTCGACCAGTCCCTAGTTACAACTAACATTTTTTCATAAATGGTATATGTGGCTGTAAAGCAGCCCACAGATGATTACATTTTCCTACCTTCCACTACTGGTGGAAGGAAAGAAAATTGCTTGATTCCCTCAGCAATACAATCAGTGTTAATGGGGGAGTGCCTTGCATAGTGCTATTGTGTTCTGCCAACAGGGGGGCATGGAGAGCCTTCCCGGCCGGCAGAACACAACAATTATTGCTAGCAGCTACAGCCGTGACAGTAATAGCAAGGAAAAAAATCTGGCAGGCTGGTGTAACCAAGTCGATTGATGGCGTACGATTATCCTGCCCATAGATGGATAGAATTTCAGATGGTCCCTGCTGAACCGGCCAATTTTCGATCCATGTATGGCCAGTTTAACTTTCTACTGCCAATACATTTTTACACATTTACACATTTTACTCTTGATTAGCGATGTTCCTTATTAACCACCTGCTGACCGCCCTATGGCACTTTTACTGCTACAGGGTGGCAGCTGTGGGCAGAATTACATATATTTATATATACGTGATTCTGAATTTCAGCCTGCAGGGGGTGCGCATGCTGCCAGAGGGCCACTTCTGCTGTGATAACGCACAGCAGAAGCTGATCTGCAGGTCCCTGGGACTCGATGTTCTCCGGCACCCACCTATAGTTAGTAAAACGTCAATAACTGAGATCTGTCTATGTAAACAAGGTTTATCTCAGTTCTGACAGGGGGGGGGGGGGGGTGTCTGTGGTCTGTGTTTCTGCAAAGCATGGATTTGTATCGGTCTCTTCCCTTAGTACACAGAAACACTGGCTAGGCACAGAGTTGACCCTTTGATCGCCCTAGATGTTTAACCCCTTCCCAGCCAGTGTCATTAGTACAGTGACAGTGCATATTATTAGCACTGATCACTGTAGTAGTGTCACTGGTTCCCAAAATTGTCAGTTAGTGTCCAATTTGTCCGTCGCAATATCGCATATAAGATGCTGATCGCAGCCATTACTAGTAAAATAAATAAAAAAAATAAAAATTCTATAAATATATTGCATAGTTTGTAGACACTATAACTTATATACCTATATACGCTTATTTTATTTATTTTTTACCAAAAAACATGTAGCAGAATATATATTGGCCTAAATTAATGAAGAAATTATATATTTTTAAAAAAAATTATTGGATATGTTTTATAGCGAAGCGTAGAAAATGTTATTGTGTCAAAAGTGTCAGTTAGTGTCCAACAGTCTTCCGTAATATTACAGTCCCGCTATAAGTTGCCGATCGCTGCCATTACTAGTATATAAAAATACAAAAAATCTCTTAAATATTTCCAGTAGTTTGTAGACACTATTACGTTTGCGTAAACCAATCAATATTAGACATGTGCAGTGCCAAAAAATGTGTTTGTTTTGGTTTTCGTTTCATTCTTTTTTTATTTATTTTTTCCAGGTCATTCGTTATGATCGCAATTTGGGAATTCGGAAATTCAAAAGTCCAAAAATAAGAAAGAAAATCTAATAAAATTCTAAAAAATAACTAACTAATAATAACTAACCATTAAATTATAGGTATTGGAATTTCCTTTCAGATTTGGCTGTAAGTGAACGTAATGCATACAAATTTATTCGTAATAAAAATGTTATTATTCTTCTTGTTATTTATTCTTATTGATTTGTTACGTTCCATTAGTTTAGATACGGCATTCGTTATTTCGGATGAATCGTAACTTCTGATAACATCGTATTCCTTATGCTCACTAACAGACAAATTTGAAAGGAAATTCCAATACCTATAATTTAATAGTTAGTAATAGTTACGTTATTATTAGTTAGTTATTGTTTCAGATTTTAGAATTTTCGGGTTTTTGGATTTTAGAATTTCGAATTAACAGATTTTTGAATTAATTAATTTAGGAATATTCGAAAAAAATTGTTAAACGGGTTTTCGTTAATTCGGATATTTCTGAATTAACTAATTTGTTGAAATTCGGTAAAAAATGAATTTGGAATAAAACAAAGTGCACGCCTAATCAATATACGCTTAATGGGAATTATTTTTTACCAAAAACATAGCAGAATACATATTAGCCCCAATTTCTGAAGAAATGGGATTTTTTTTATTTTTTTTTTCGGATATGTTTTATAGCAGAAAGTAAAAAAATATTGTTAGTATAATGTTCAATTATAATACAATAATAGATAGTAAGCTCTAATGTCCTATTACAAGTAACTGAATCTTGTAGTAATTAATATTATTTCTTTATTACATATTACTCTAAAAGTTAAAAGTTTAACAACTTTAAAATGTTTGGTTGCTCTTGATTATATTATTGTTAAAATTGGTTGTAACACCTTAGTCTTTCTAAAAACATATAGCCTACTTAAATCTTTAAATGCTTGTAACTACAAGAAATACTAAGATCTGATATGTAAATTCAACTAACGTTACCATTTAATGTAATCAATATTTTGTTAATTGTACCAATGTTTATATTTTCAAAATCAATAAACAAATTTGACAAGAAAAAAAAATATATATTGTTAGTATTATTATATCAGTGTCACTGGTTCCCATAGTGTCAAAAGTGTCAGTTAGTGCCTGACTGTCTGGCGTAATATGGCAGTCCCGCTGTCACTGATCACCGCCATTACTAGTAAAAAATAAATAAAATATCCCATAGTTTGTAGACGCTATAACTTTTGTGCAAACCAATCAATATACAGTTGTGCTCATAAGATTACATACCCTGGCAGAATTTATGATTTCTTGGCCATTTTTCAGAGAATTTGAATGATAACACAAAAACATTTCTTTCACTCATGGTTAGTGTTTGGCTGAAGCCATTTATTATCAATCAACTGTGTTTAGTCTTTTTAAATCAGAATGAGAACAGAAATTACCCAAATGACCCTGATCAAAAGTTTACATACCCTGGTGATTTTGGCCTGATAACATGCACACAAGTTGACACAAAGGGGTTTGAATTGCTATTAAAGGTAACCATCCTCACCTGTGATCTGTTTGCTTGTAATTAGTGTGTGTGTATAAAAGGCCAATGAGTTCCTGGACTCCTGACAGACCCTTGCATCTTTCATCCAGTGCTGCACTGACGTTTCTGGATTCTGAGTCATGGGGAAAGCAAAATAATTGTCAAAGGATCTGCGGGAAAAGGTAGCTGAACTGAATAAAACAAGAAAGGGATCTAATAAGATATTCAAGGAATTGAGAATGCCAATCAGCAGTGTTCAAACTCTAATCAAGAAGTGGAACATTAGGGGTTCTGTTGAAACCAAACCACGGTCAGGTAGACCAACTAAAATTTCAGCCACAACTGCCAGGAAAATTGTTCGGGATGCAAAGAAAAACCTACAAATAACTTCTGGTGAAATACAGGACTCTCTGAAAACATGTGGTGTGGCTGTTTCAAGATGCACCATAAGGAGGCACTTGAAGAAAGATGGGCTGCATGGTCGAGTCGCCAGAACAAAGCCATTACTACACAAATGCCACAAAGTATTCCACATACAATACGCCAAACAGCACAGAGACAAGCCTCAAACCTTCTGCCACAAAGTCATTTGGAGTGATGAGACCAACATTTAGCTTTTTGGCCACAACTATAAACTGTACATTTGGAGAGGAGTCAACAGGGCCTATTGACAGAGGTTGTCTGCTGATGTTTGGGGATGTGTGAGCTACAAAGGCACAGGAAATTTGGTCAAAATTGTTGGCAAGATGAATGCAGTATGTTATCAAAAAATACTTGAGGAACATTTGCATTCATCAGCCAGGAAGCTGCGCATGGGACGTACTTGGACATTCCAACATGACAACGATCCAAAACACAAGGCCAAGTCGACCTGTCATTGGCTACAAATGAAAAAAATGAAAAAAATTGGCTACAGCAGAATAAAGTGAAGGTTCTGGAGTGGCCATCTCAGTCTCCTGACCTCAATATCATTGAGTCACTCTGGGGAGATCTTAAACATGCAGTTCATGCAAGACAGCCCAAGAATTTACAGGAACTGGAGGCTTTTTGCCAAGAGGTTGAAAAAAGGGAGAATTTTCCATATAGGGCACCATAAAAAGAGTGGTGTTCCCACACGGAAAGAAAGATGGCTGCTATTGATATTATGGACAAATAGGGTTCACACAGAATAATGTATAGTCCAAAAAGTGGCTTATTAAATTACAATAAAGATGTATTTAAAAATTAGACCAGGCATAGAAGACTATGCCGAATACCCATATAGTGTACCCCGAAGTACACTCTTAGATACCCCCAACAAGAGCCTAATATTTGCACATAAAACACATAACAAATTGGACACACATATATGACACACATGTAACAATAATGGTTGAGGCGCCTCTGTTACCACCTACATGTCAGTATGCCCTAAAATTGAATAATTACTAAGCCAAATAATGGCTTTTGAGTCAACGGCAACTAGCATGTTTGTGGTCCCTAGGGTGACGGAGACTAATAATTTATATAAACTAGACTAGTATGAAAGCAAATTGCAAAAACTAGCTAGCCAAGTGACGAACAGATCAGGTCAAAGAAAAACCACTGTAAATAGGTTTATGGCAGATCATGCGATTTGTCCTGTAAACTGTTATAGAAATAGTTCATGCGATTTGGTTTTTAAACTGATATAAGTTGATAAATTTCCATGAAGGTACCGGAGCGGAGAACCTAAAACTTACAACAGCCGCCAATCAAGGCGGATCGGCAGCAAGAACTGTCTTCCTTCAAAACACTCACTGATTGACAGTAAAGGCGGCGGCATGTGCCGGGACTGGAAGGACTGATGCCCGTAGCCTACATAACGGGAAACTTGGAGCCCGCCTTTGGAGTATATTGGCGGTGGCGCGAGAGTGATATAGAAGGTATCTTTCCTCTACAAACCTGAATTGAAATACACCGATATAAGCGCCCGCCTGAAGACTTCAAAGAAGCGGTAATGTAGAAACCTATCTCCTAGTTGCAGCTATATGTCCTCACATCATAGTTCACAGCACATAGCACAGCAAGCCTCAGTGAAAAGTATCAACTTTTTATCTGCCAGTGATGTGTTACAAAATATCCAGCATAGATTTGTTTATGAACTTTTATCATGTTGCAACAAGAAATTCAGCTACACTTATGAAAAGGGATGTTATGCTCGTCTGAAATGAAATCTCCAAATATATAAGGAGTAAAAGACTTTCACAATTTTTCTATGACATGTGCCTGTATATTACTAGCAGACACATAGTAAGCAACATCCTCTTATAGCAACATCAGGATCATCTTGCTAATCTTATCTAGGGCAATTGCCTACAACAACATGTTCTTTGGTAACTACAAATGATAAATGCTTTCATCAAAGATCTTACCAAGAAATATGAACTATACCTTCATGGAAATTTATCAACTTATATCAGTTAAACCACTTCACATCCCGCCCATAGTCATATGACGCCCACAAGGTGGATCTCCCATCCTGGGTGGGCGTCATATGACGTCCTCCCATTCCCGGCCGGCCGGTATGGTTCAGCCGCGTCGCTCAGGACCCGGTGCGCGTGCCCGGCGGCCGCGATGTCTGCCGGGCACCCGCGATTGCCACACAGCTCCACGTCCTGTCAGTGGTGAGGAGACCGATCATGTGTTCCCAGTATGGAGGAACACCGATCGGTCTCCTCCCCTTGTGAGTGACCTCCCCCCATAGTTAGAATCACTACCTTAGGGAACATATTAACCCCTGCAGCGCCCCCTAGTGTTAACCCCTTCCCTGCCAGTCACATTTACACAGTAATCACTGCAATTTTATAGCAACGATTGCTGTGTAAATGTGAATGGTCCCAAAAATGTGTCAAAAGTGTCCGAAGTGTCCGCCGCAATGTCACAGTCACGAAAAAAAAAGTGCAGATCGCCGCCATTACTCGTTAAAAAAAATAAATAAAAATGCAATAAATCTATCCCCTATATTGTAGACGCTATAACTTTTGCGCAAACCGATCTATATACGCTTATTGCGATTTTTTTTACCAAAAATATGTAGAAGAATACGTATCGGCCTAAACTGAGTAAAAAAAATTTTTTTTTTGTAAATTTGGGATATTTATTATAGCAAAAAGTAAAAAATATTGTGTTTTTTTTTCAAAATTGTCTCTCTATTTGTGGGGAAAAAAGCACGTCAATTTTGTTAGGGTGCAACGTTGCACGACTGCGCAATTGTTAGTTAAAGCAACGCAGTGCCGAATCGCAAAAAGTGCTCTGGTAAGGAAGGGGGTAAAATCGCTCGGTGCTGAAGTGGTTAAAAACCAAATCGCATGAGCTATTTCTATAACAGTTTACAGGACAAATCGCATGATCTGCCATAAACCTATTTACAGTGTTTTTTCTTTGACCTGATCTCTTCGTCACTTGGCTAGCTAGTTTTTGCAATTTACTTTCTTACTAGTCAGTTTATATAAGTCAGGGCTCAAAATTTCAAGTCCAGAGCTACTAGCCAGGCCTCAAGGGTTACTCGCCACCAGTTGCCCCGCCCAACCCCTACCCTGCCCCGCCCCTAAACCCGCCCTCATAAATGATCTCATTAAATTACACTTTAATGTTTTATGCAATTAAGTTATAAAAATATTAACAACTTTATCCATGCCTGCCAATGCAGCCTGTGTCCCCCATGTGCAGCCTGTGTCCCCCATGTGCAGCCTGTGTCCCCCCCCATGTGCAGCCTGTGCCCCCCCCCATGTGCAGCCTGTGCCCCCCCCCGTGTGCAGCCCGTGTCCCCCCCGTGTGCAGCCCGTGTCCCCCCCGTGTGCAGCCCGTGCCCCCCCCCCCCGTGTGCAGCCCGTGCCCCCCCCCCCCCGTGTGCAGCCCGTGTGCCCCCCCCATGTGCAGCCCGTGCCCCCCCCCCGTGTGCAGCCCGTGCCCCCCCCCGTGTGCAGCCCGTGTGCCCCCCCCCCGTGTGCAGCCCGTGTGCCCCCCCCCGTGTGCAGCCCGTGTGCCCCCCCCCCGTGTGCAGCCCGTGTCCCCCCCCCATGTGCAGCCCGTGTCCCTCCTCCATGGTGCAGCCCGTGTCCCCCCTCCATGGTGCAGCCCGTGTCCCCCCTCCATGGTGCAGCCCGTGTCCCCCCTCCATGGTGCAGCCCGTGTCCCCCCTCCATGGTGCTGCCCGTGTCCCCCCTCCATGGTGCTGCCCGTGTCCCCCCTCCATGGTGCTGCCCGTGTCCCCCCTCCATGGCGCTGCCCGTGTCCCCCCTCCATGGCGCTGCCCGTGTCCCCCCTCCATGGCGCTGCCCGTGTCCCCCCTCCATGGCGCTGCCCGTGTCCCTCCATGGTGCTGCCCGTGTCCCCCCATTGGTGCTGCCTGTGCCCCCCCCATGGTGCTGCCTGTGTCCCTCCATGGTGCTGCCTGTGTCCCTCCATGGTGCTGCCTGTGTCCCTCCATGGTGCTGCCTGTGTCCCTCCATGGCGCTGCCTGTGTCCCTCCATGGCGCTGCCTGTGTCCCCCCCCCATGGTGCCTCCTGTGTCCCCCCCCATGGTGCCTCCTGTGTCCCCCCCCATGGTGCCTCCTGTGTCCCCCCCATGGTGCCTCCTGTGTCCCCCCCATGGTGCTGCCTGTGTCCCCCCATGTGCTGTCTGTGTCCCCCATGTGCTGCCTGTGTCCCCCATGTGCTGCCTGTGTCCCCCATGTGCTGCCTGTGTCCCCCCATGTGCTGCCTGTGTCCCCCCATGTGCTGCCTGTGTCCCCCATGTGCTGCCTGTGTCCCCCATGTGCTGCCTGTGTCCCCCCATGTGCTGCCTGTGTCCCCCCATGTGCTGCCTGTGTCCCCCATGTGCTGCCTGTGTCCCCCATGTGCTGCCTGTGTCCCCCATGTGCTGCCTGTGTCCCCCATGTGCTGCCTGTGTCCCCCCATGTGCTGCCTGTGTCCCCCATGTGCTGCCTGTGTCCCCCATGTGCTGCCTGTGTCCCCCATGTGCTGCCTGTGTCCCCCCATGTGCTGCCTGTGTCCCCCCATGTGCTGCCTGTGTCCCCCATGTGCTGCCTGTGTCCCCCATGTGCTGCCTGTGTCCCCCATGTGCTGCCTGTGTCCCCCCATGGTGCTGCCTGTGTCCCCCATGTGCAGCCTGTGTCCCCCATGTGCTGCCTGTGTCCCCCATGTGCTGCCTGTGTCCCCCATGTGCTGCCTGTGTCCCCCATGTGCTGCCTGTGTCCCCCCATGGTGCTGCCTGTGTCCCCCCATGGTGCTGCCTGTGTCCCCCCATGTGCTGCCTGTGTCCCCCCATGTGCTGCCTGTGTCCCCCATGTGCTGCCTGTGTCCCCCATGTGCTGCCTGTGTCCCCCCATGGTGCTGCCTGTGTCCCCCATGTGCAGCCTGTGTCCCCCATGTGCTGCCTGTGTCCCCCATGTGCTGCCTGTGTCCCCCCATGGTGCTGCCTGTGTCCCCCATGTGCAGCCTACCTGTGGAGGAGAAGAGAGGAGAGCTGCCACTGGGAGATCACAGCAGGGAACATCACAGCTTTCGTTTCATCATAAGCTGTGTGTTCCCCCGCCGCGCGCCGTCACATAAGCCCCTCCCCTTGTCCGGGGAACTTTGATACATGTCACCCGTCCTAGGATTGGACGGGTGATCTGTCTATCAAAGTCCCGGAAAAGGGGAGGAGCTTATGTGACGGCGCGCGGCGGGGGGAACACACAGCTTATGATGAAACGAAAGCTGTGATGTTCCCTGCTGTGATCTCTCAGTGGCGGCTCTCCTCACTTCTCCTCGCCAGCCCTCAAAAATTACTCGCAAAATGCGAGTGTGCGAGTGTAATTTTTGAGGGCTGATATAAGTTATTAGTCTCCGTCACCCTAGGGACCACAAACATGCCAGTTGCCGTTGACTCAAAAGCCATTATTTGGCTTAGTAATTTGGCTTAGTAATAGTTCAATTTTAGGGCATACTGACATGTAGGTGGTAACAGAGGCGCCTCAACCGTTTTTGTTACATGTGTGTCATATATGTGTGTCTAATTTGTTATGTGTTTTATGTGCAAATATTAGGCTCTTGTTGGGGGTATCTAAGAGTGTACTTCGGGGTACACTATATGGGTATTCGGCATAGTCTTCTATGCCTGGTCTAATTTTTAAATACATCTTTATTGTAATTTAATAAACCACTTTTTTGACTATACATTATTCTGTGTGAACCCTATTTGTCCATAATATCAATAGTAGCCATCTTCTTTTCCATGTGGGAACACCACTCTTTTTATGGTGCCCTATATGGAAAATTCTCCCTTTTTTCAATGTGCTTACTATCAGCTATGGTATTAACCTCTTTAATCTATGAGGAGTGACATAAGGTGTGGTGGTTAAACTATCTATTACATTTTTACCTCTAATTTTTAGAGGTAATATATGAATACGGTCAATATACTATAGTTTTTTTTTTGCCAAGAGGAATGGGCAGCTTTACCATATGAGAAGATAAAGAGCTTCATCCAAAAATACCACAAAAGACTTCAAGCTGTTATTGATGTAAAAGGGGGCAATACACGGTATTAAGAACTGGGGTGAGTGCGCATGCGCGGAGTTCCGAAGATGGCCGCTTAGCCAGGAGCTCCGCTCTACCTCAGCCAAACGGAACCCATTACCAGCTTCACAGCACCCCAGAGCGGCGGTAAAAGAGACCGCGGAATCCACAAACGACGGGGAATCACCCCACATGATCAGGCCCGAGATTAGACGCAGCTTGGAGCCACAATTTGAGAATCTGGATCCGGCCGGCGGATCCAAGATGGCGGCCGCGTCGAGGCAGCACCAGGCCTACACTGAGGGAAGACTTGAGGGGAGACAGGTAATAACTCCTACTACCCTCCACTACACACCGGTGACACAGGGTTACCCACAGCAGGACCTGTCTCCCTCACCAGCATCCACAGAAGCCCTAATAGGCCGTTCCATGGACGGACCCTCGGTCTCCCCTGCAGAGCTTCCCACTGCTCACCAAGCTATTCCTCTACACACTGATCCCTTGTCAGCATCCCTCACTATGGATGAACTCTATTTGAAATTATCAGACCTACTTTCCCTAACAGCAGCCAAAATCACAGGAGAGCTTAAACAGGACTTTCAGAACTTAGGCACCAGAATTGACTACATTGAGCACAAGATGGAACAAACAGTTGCCATGACTAACCAAACCTCTGACCACCTACACACAGTACAAGATCAATTGGATATCGCCTTATCCAGAATTGACGATTTGGAAAATAGGTCAAGAAGGTACAACGTCAGGATCAGAGGACTCCCTGAATCCGTTACCAACATACCGGCTGCGGTACAAAATATGATTCAGGCCCTTATCCCAAATGTGCCTCAGCACCGCTTGGAACTAGACAGAGCTCATAGAGCACTGGGACCTCCCAGGAAAGATGGAACCCCAAGAGATGTCATCGCGAAACCGCACTTCTACGCCATCAAAGAAGAAGTGATGAGACAGGCACGCTCAGCTCCCAAAGTCTTATGTCTTGGCCATCCTGTACAATTATTTGCAGATCTCTCTCCTTCCACCATGCAACGCAGACGCTCACTAAAACCCCTGCTTCAGGTCCTTTCACAGAAAGACATCAAATACAAGTGGGCCTTCCCATTTGCAGTGAGATTCACAGATAGCGGAAAGTCTTATTCTTTCTCGACATTCCCTGAAGGCGAAAGACTGTTGCTGCGACTCAAACTCATCTCCCAAGAAACAGAAATGGAGGTGACCTCCAACTTGCCCGGATCTTCCAAGAGACCAACCCCGACGAGCCCGGTATCACCGCTGTGGAACAAGACCAAAATCAAGAAATCCAAGGAAAATGGCCCACCTTGATGACCACTAAGGGGACATGAACTGTCCTACGCCCCTTGGTCCTAATTTGATTCTGATCTTCCTAGACTCAGATACCTGATCGCTGTTCATTTTGAACACAGGCTTTTTATTTTCTTTTTTTTTTTTTTTGTTTTATTTTATATTTAATGTCTTTGATACATCTGGTCCCACAGGAGTTGGCCGGTCCTGGACCGGTCAATTCTGGGGAATTACGCACCTACACGGTGAACGGGTGCCCCCCCTCCGCACCCCAATAAGGGGCGAATGGGGGGCACCTAATGCGAAAACTTACATTGTTTACCTGTCCGCATTTTATTTGCCTTTCTTTTTCTGGACGGCTGTGATCCACTTACCTCCTACAATATTAGGGGGTTCCCTGGCTGAGGTAGGCTCCTTGTGCCTCCACCTCACCCTCTGGTTCCTATTGGTATCCGAGGGTGTGACTGTCTGTCCCCTTTGGGAGCAGACATCGTTACCTATACGGTAGTAGCCCCTAGGGGGTGTCTCCACCCCTGGGGACTGTTTTTCTTGTTGGGAGACAATTTTCTTTTCTT
Organism: Lithobates sylvaticus; assembly: GCA_028564925.1. Taxonomy (NCBI): domain Eukaryota; kingdom Metazoa; phylum Chordata; class Amphibia; order Anura; family Ranidae; genus Lithobates; species Lithobates sylvaticus. Next base: position 578,341,085 of record CM053029.1, read on the forward strand.
TCCCACTCTTCCCCCTTTTTCTTTTCTTTTCCCTCTTCCCATGTCCCCCCCTGTGATTTGGTGCCTAATGAGATTTATCCTTTCAGAACAACCACCTTCATTGTTGGTTTCCAGCTCCCCAACGCCAGGAAGAGGTTATGCTAAGTCGAACAGCCAAGCAGACAGAAATCTTCCAAAGGTGAGTGACGAAGTATGCCGAGCTGCCGCTCCTCCCACACCTAATGGCTGACACGCCACAACCACATCTCAAAATAGCCTCCCACAATGTGCAAGGCCTAAACTCACCAATCAAAAGGAAAAAATTATTTTCACACTACAAATCCCTTAAATTAGATATTTTGTTGATTCAGGAAACTCACTTCCCAATGCGGTACAGTCCCAAATTTATACATGCTCACTACCCTCACTTCTACCTTGCCAAGGTAGAGAACAAAACGAGAGGGGTCGCAATTTTTTTGTCGAAATCGTGTGGCTTTACTCTCTTATCTGAACACAGAGATGTGGAGGGGAGGTTCCTCTTGGTCAAGGGGACTATAGGAGGTCATATTTACTCCCTAGTATCCTATTACGCCCCAAACAAAGGTCAGGAACAGTTCTTTAAACGGATCCTAAACGAACTTTCTCCTCTATTAGAGGGCACGGTGATTTGGGGGGGAGACTCTAATATAGCATTCGATCAGGCAATGGATAAATCCAAACCGCCCAATACACAGCTCACCAGACCCACCAGGGCAAGTTTAAGGATAGCAAAACTTCTACATAACAGGGGCTTCATTGATGTGTGGAGAGAACTTAACCCCTCCAAAAGGGACTTCACTCACTATTCATACCCGCATGACACATACGCCAGGATTGACCATATTCTGGTCTTTCCAAACTCACTACCAGCAATTCTTAAATCTCACATAAGTGATACGGTTCTCTCAGATCACTCATTAGTTATCATGCACATTCAATCCAGCTTACACACGACGAAACAGGGACAATGGCGCCTAAACGAATCTATACTCTCAGATCCAGTGCAAGTAATGGAATTAAGTAAGGCCCTAACTGAGTACTTCACCCTAAATGATGTGGAAGACATTTCGCCAGAAACGCTATGGTCAGCACACAAGGCTGTAATTAGGGGAAAGTTCATACAAATAGGTTCCAAGCTCAAGAAAGAACGCATGATACAGATAGATAGATTGGAAGACTCGTACAAATCTGCCAAAGCTCAACACAAACGTTGCCCCTCCTCATCCCTACTTGCCCACATTGAAAAGCTAAGACTGGAACTTAATCTAGCTCTTACGACGAAAGCCGAAAAATCTATCCGTTGGAGCTCGAACAAATTTTACACTCAGATGGGGAAGATAGGACCAATGCTAGCCAATAAATTATCTCCCAGAACAAAATTCTCCTCTTTCCCCAAAATCAGATTAGCAAATCACGGTTTAACGGCCAACCCCGCCAAAATCCTAGATGCCTTCCAAAAATGTTATGCAAAACTCTACAGTGCCCCCCCACAGTCCCCGAGTATCTCGATCTCTGAATTCATGGACAGTGTACCTATACCAAGATTAATAGACGAGCATAGGGAAATCTTAGAAGCTCCTTTTTCGATAGAAGAAGTGACCTCAGTAATCAAAGGCCTCAGGATAGGGTCGGCACCCGGCCCGGACGGGTTATCGGCTCCCTATTATAAAACCTTCAGGGAACCCCTAGTCCCATATATGGTTAAATTCTTTAATCACTTAACTCAAGGCAACCCCCTAGATCCTCAACTCAACACGGCATACATTACAGTTATTCCTAAGCCTGATAAGAACCCAGAAGAGATAGGGAATTACCGACCCATCTCACTTATCAACTCTGATCTTAAAGTTCTCACAAAAATAATGGCGGTTCGCCTTTCGTCCTTTATTAACAAATATATACACAAAGACCAGGTGGGGTTCATTCCGGGCAGGCAAGGTCCCGACCAAATTAGAAGGGCGATAGATATTGTTTCTATTCTTCAATCTAACTGGGATGGGGGGCAAGCACAACAGGGACTACTGTTATCACTTGATCTCCAAAAGGCTTTCGACTCAGTGTCATGGTCATACCTTTTCCCACTCCTGGAGAAATGGGGCTTCGGCCCCCGCTTTAGAGGGGTGTTCCAATCCCTATACTCACGCCCCAAAGCCCAAATACGTATACAGGGACATTATTCCAACCCCATACCCATTGCTAGGGGAACTAGACAAGGATGTCCGTTATCTCCGATTATTTTCGCCATTGCAATTGAAACTCTTGCCATAGCAATAAGAATCAACAACGACATCCAAGGGGTCAAATGCGGGGATCGTATTCACAAATGCGGCCTATTTGCAGACGACATGCTCTTATTTTTGACGTCTCCCATCACTTCCCTCCCAAACCTACTCAAAACACTCTCAGATTTCTCTGGGATATCAGGCTTAGGAATAAATTACTCTAAATCACAGGCACTGAATATCTCTCTTCCTCCCTCCACGGTTGCCCTACTTCAAAATTCCTTTCAATTCCAATGGGGAACAGGTTATATCAAATACCTGGGGGTTTCCCTCACAGACAGGATAGAATCCCTTTACAATAAAAATTATCCCCCACTATTTCAAAAATTAACGGCCGATCTGAAAACATGGTCACAATATGAGCTTTCCTGGCTAGGTAGAATTAACTCCATTAAAATGACCCTGCTCCCTAGAATTCTTTATTTCTTTAGGTCTCTTCCAATACCCATTCGAAGAGATCATCTCATGACACTGCAAAGTAAAATCCTGAAATTCATATGGGGGAAATCGGGATATAGAATCCCCCAACAAACTCTATATCTGCATAGGAAAAAGGGGGGACTGGGATTACCGTTTCTCCTTAAATACTATCAGGCAGCCAGACTAGCCCAATTATCTTCAGTCTACTCTTCTTCTGAAAAACCAGACTGGGTCTATATGGAGAGGCAAGCGGTACCCCAATACACTTTAGAATATCTATTATGGTGCCCACAAAAACGAAGGCCAGCAATTCTCTCACCTTCTCTATCTCAGTCCTTTGCCCTTTGGGACAGAATTCGTGATAATCCAAACCTAATCTCGGAAGCTAGACCTCTCTCCCACATCTTTGGCAACCCAAACTTCCCGCCTGGGATGGTAATTAAGACATTCCAGTGGTGGTTGGATAAGGGACTGTACCGCATTGGACACTATTTCACGAGTAAAGGACCTCTCACCCTAAATTTTTGCACTCACAAACTAGAAATGCCAACCTCTGAAAAAGCCAGATTTGATCAAATATCACACTTTTTACACGAGATTTGGACAGATAAACCTCTACCCCCCAAATTTACCGATTACGAACTGTGGTGTGGTCAAGCCGAGGGCCGGAGGGGCGGCATCTCGGTAATATACTCGTCGCTCACACAATCTTCCAGTAAATCCACTTATATGTCCAATTGGGAAAATGATCTCCAACAAGAATGGGACTTAGACACCTGGCACCAGGCGGGTTCTAAAGCCTTTAAGGGTATTCTTAATATTTCTTTAATGGAAGCAAACGTTAAAGTCCTCATGAGATGGTACATGACCCCATCTAGGTTAGCTGCGATGTACCCCTCGGCGGACCCTTGCTGTTTCAGGGGGTGTCAATTGAGGGGAACATTGGTACACATCTGGTGGGAATGCCCCAGAATAAGGCCACTATGGGCAAAAATATTCTCCTTAATCACCAAGGTCACAAACTGTTCAGTTCCTAGGACTGCAGCAGTTGCACTATTGAATGCTAACATTCCGAACGTTTCCGGACCCAAGCGAAGATTGATTCACTTTATCCTATTGGGAGCCAAACTGACCATTGCAAGGGCCTGGAAGCGTCCTAAGATTGCCTTCAAAGCAATAGTCAGTAAGATCTCATGGATAATGACCCAGGAGAAGCTAGCCAGTATACTACTGGATACCTCTCAAAAATTTGAAGCTGTATGGGAACCATGGGCATCTCACTGCGGGATATCCCTCATTCCAGGGATCCTTTCGGATAAATCTCTGAATCCCAACTAATTTTAGGCACAACCACCCTTATTCCCCCTCATCCTTCTTTTATCTTTCCCTTCCTCTTATTTATTATTATTTATTTTTATATAGTTTTTACGATAGACAGGTTAGCACCAGCTACTTTCTAAGTTAAATTGAGGAAACTGTTTTAATACACAGGCGACAGTTGTCGTCATTTTCCTCACAGAGAGACCCTCACCCTTTGAGACGGGTCACTCGCCCCACTTTCTTCCAGTCCTGAATCCCTATTTACCACTAGAGATGAAATTCAGGGGAGATGGCCCAGGGCACAGTTTGATCCCAATTGGGGTGCCCTGGGCCAGCTCTTTCCCTTCAATGTGAGAACAATCTTTAGAGGTTTCTATGCTAGAAGCAAATCTCCTATTAGGGGTTCAGTAAGTCACCCCTCCCTTTGACACCACGTCTCACCTGATTCTCAGTTGTATGCTAGTTATTGTATCTCAAGATCAGTTTGGCTCGTTTTGACTTTCCTGACTATCGTGACATGTACGACAATGAGTGAATTTCTCTGTATACCCGAGTTATGTATTTTTTGTGCAAATTTAATAAAAACTTATTGAAAAAGAGAACTGGGGTATGTAAACTTTTGATCAGGGTCATTTGGGTAGATTCTGTTGTCATTATGATTTAAAAGGAGTAAACACGGTTGATTGATAATAAATGGCTTCAGCCAAACACTAACCACAAGTGAAAGAAACGTTTTTGTGTTATCATTCATATTCTCTGACAAATGGCCAAGAAATCATAAATTCTGCCAGGGTATGTAATCTTATGAGCACAACTGTACACTTATTGGGATTTTTTTTACCAAAAATATATAGCATGATTCATACTGGCCTAAATTGATTAAGACATTTGATTTTTTAAATGTTTTTATTGGACATGTTTTATAGCATAAAGTAAAAAGTATTGTTTTTTTTCTTTTTTCAAAATTGTCAGTATTTTTTTGTTTATAGCACAAATATAAAAAAATGCAGAGGTGATCAAATACCACCAAAAAAAAGTTCTATTTGTCGGAAACTAATGACATAAATTTTATTTAGGTACAGTGTGCAATTGCCAGTTAAAGTAACGCAGTGCCGTATCGCAAAAAATGGCCCGGTCATGAAGGGGGGTAAGTGGTTAATCCTTATAATAGGTTTTGATAGCTTTATTATTATGTTTTTTGCAATGCACATCTTATTATTATTATTATTATTATTATTATTATACAGGATTTATATAGTGTCTACAGTTTGTGCAGCGCTTTACAACAGGAGGGCAGATAGTACAGTAACATTACAATTCAATACAGGAGGAATCAGAGGGCCCTTCTATATATGAGATGGATCGGGGTTACGTCACTGGCCTTTGGTAATAAAAAATAAAGAATAAGAAGAAATAAGAAAACAATTCAGCTTTATCCCTCTGAATCAAAGTCAGGTTTGTTTCAATAAATGAAGGATGAAAAATTCAGACACCGTGTTGTATGCTCAATTCATTGTCTATGGACTCCAGCCGAGGACAGGTCTTAGCAGATCCTCGTCACATATCATGGTGAGGAAGGGCTGTTTTCTCAGCCTATGGGCTGTCAGACTATTATACATTAATCAAAGCTGACAGGACCATGCATTCTGCATGTTCATCTCACCCTGCAGGGTTCAGATCAATACAGACCTGCTTGCCGTTAATGCGAATATAAGTAAACACAATCCTATACTCTGCAAACTCACAAGAATTCAACGAGGCTGCTTCACAAGATATTAGACTCTTTTATGTCTTTGGAACAGAACGCCTTTATGAAGGCATAAATCATTACTCGTAAGGCAGAACATTTTATTTTTTACATCTCCCCCAGAAAATAATCAAGAAAAAATGCTAAGCAAGTAATGAGCATAAGTCTACCTAGACAACAGAGGATACACGCTGCTCTACTCACTCCTTCTTATTTATTTCAGATATTGCTTAATAAAACATTTGCTATCATTTATTGATTGCCAATATTATTAAACTAGTATTACATCCACAAAATGTTTTAGTTTAACACATTGAGCACAATAAAATAAACATTTTGCAGGAAACTATATAACTAGAGTTGGGCGAACAGTTCGAGCCAAGCATAAGTTTGGCCCGAACATCGTCTTTTGGCGAACAAAACATTGCTGCCAATAGAAAAATGTTTAAAAAAAATGGAGTGGTTTTGCCGTGACTCCCCCAGAGGAAAAGGTCTTATCTCTTCCCTTTACAAATCAGCTCTAACTGCAGTATTTCCTGTGGTTATCCCTTATAAACACAAATGGGAAGCTGATTGCAACGAAATCTTTGACTCAGATGACTGGGACACAATGATGACCAACTTGCGCAAAGCCTCTAAATCCTTGGCGGTCAGAGAAACAGCATACAAAGTACTAACCAGATGGTATTATACCCCATCCAGACTTCATTCCATCTTCCCTGAAGCCTCTGATTTATGCTTCAGAGGATGTCAGCTTCCTGGTACCTTTATGCACACATTTTGGGACTGTGACCGACTTTCCCCCGTTTGGAACTCAGTGATGGCCATAGCATCAGCAATAGCAGGTACACCTGTACAACTTACACCCGCTATGGGCCTCCTCGGAGCACCTATCCCAGGTGTGCTTCGTTCATAAAAATGCCTTATCCACACTGTTTGCATAGCCACTCTATGGGCTATTGCCCTACATTGGAAGGCCCCTGCTGTCCCTACCTCCTCCATCCTTCACAGGATGGACGCCATTCTGTTAATGGAAAGAATCCTTTATACACTAAATGACAAGATGCACTTATTTGACCAAAGATGGTCACCCTGGAAATCCTATAGACAAAACCTGTTGCCACAATCTTAACCGCTGTACTGATCACTAAGCTGCTTTAGACCAGGGTGCGCTGCTACATTACCTCACCCCTAAATCTGTACTGTATGACCATATTCTTACAGATGTCTTGTTGTTTGCGACCACTTCTCTCGGATGCTTCACTGCTTTAGTTTATGTTATTGTTTTTTTCTTTTGTCATTTGCATTGACATTATATACCTACATTCAGACATGTATTATATGCAATACCTACTGTCAATTTGTTTGTATTATTTTATTGTTTTTTCAATAAAAAACGCTTGTTTAAAAAAAAAATGGAGTGGTGTCCCCCCCAAAATCCATATCAAACCCTTATCCGAGCATGTAGCCTAGCAGGCCAGGAAATGGGGGGGGGGGGGGGAGTGCCCCCTCATGAACCATACCAGGCCACATGCCCTCAACATAGGGGGGTGCTTTGGCAAGGGGGCTCCCCCCACCCCAAAGTATCTTGTCCCCATGTTGATGGGGACAAGTGCCTCTTCCCCACAACCCTTGGCTGTGGTTAGGAAAAGAAGCAAAAATGCAGCAGGAAAAGCAGCAAAGATGCAACAAAAAGGGTGGGACTTTATATGAAGCTCATGGTAACAAAATGAATAGAGTGGTGGATAGTAAAATATTTAATAATACATAGATACATGTTTACATACATTGAATTTCATATACTAAGAAATGCACACTTCCATGGTGCCAATTTCTAAAATGGTAATATCTGGTAGTAACATATTTATAAACATTGGCTGTGGTTGTCGGGGAAGAAGGCAGGGGACTTATCGGAATCTGGAAGCCCCCTTTAACAAGGGGGCCCCCGGATCCTGCCCTCCCATGTGAATGAGTATAGGGTACATAGTACCCCTACCCATTCACCAAAAAAAGTATCAAAAAGAAGTAAAAACATTGGGGCGGGGCCAAACAACAAAAGAACACCGCTCTGGGCAGACATCTCATGATGCATCCCACCTGCTAATGGAACAGGTGCTGGCTCTGCATGTAGGAATAAATCAAAGAAAAGACTGGACAGCCGCACTCTGTTGACACCTTTATTGAAGACGGTTTAAAAAGTCTTCTGGTACAAAGACATCATAGGCACAGGATCAATGAAAAGCTGACATGTTTCACACCACTATGGGGTGCTTAGTCATAGCTGATGTAGATGGGGATGTCACCTGGTGGTACTGCCCCCTTTGTGACATCACCAATGTCATAAAAAAATGGCGTGGTGTTCCCCTTAAAATCCATACCAGACCCAAAGGGCCTGGTATGGACCCCCATGCTGTTTTTTTTTTTATAAATGTTTCTATTGTCGGCAATGGTAATGTATTGCTGGCTATTTAAATGTAATTTCTTTTCTATATAAATGTCAGTTTTGCTGCAGTAGGTTCAATACATGGTACAGATGCACCATTTTACAGACAGACTAAGGGGACCCCCCAGGTACTATATTTTTTTTTTTTTTTATTGTTTCTCTTTAAGTATTGTTACAATCATTTGCATTGATACATGTCCCCCAGGGCAGTAGCCAAGCCCCATATTCTATTTATGGCCAATAACTTGCATATAAGAATTCAAAATGAGGACTTTTGATTTTCAAAGTTCGTGTCCCATAGACTTTAATAGTGTCTGAACTTTTTACATGTTCGGGAGTCCTGGTGTAAACCAAACCAAGGGGGGTGTTCGGCCCAACTCTGTTTACAACTTTCAATCTGCTGGCTCATGATCTCTCAGCACTTCTTCCCTGAACTTCTGGTCTTTACAGGGAAGAGTTAACAGTGGACAGTGCTGTCTCCAATTAGTCTGGAGAAGGGGGGGGGGGACAGGAGGAGGGAGAAACAGGGGAGTGCTTTGCCATCCTAGACTATGAACAGCAGATCACCGTTCTGTGACTGGATAAGACAGAGATCTTGTGTTTCTTCTGAGCAGGAAAACAGATCTCTGTCTTCTTAGAGTACAAGCACCCCCCCCCCATACACACACACAGTTAGAAAGCACTACCAGGGAAACATAAAACCCTTTGATTGCCCCTCATGTTAACCCCTTCCCTGCCAGTGCCATTAGTACAGTTACAGTGCATATTATTTAGCACTGATCACTGTATTAGTATCACTGGTCCCCAAAAAAGTGTCAAAAGTGTCACTTAGTGGCTGATCAAATACTACCAAAAGAAAGATTTAAGGAGAAAAAAGTCAATCTTGTTTGTGTATTGCGTTGCACGACCGCGCAATTGTCAATTTAAGTAACGCAGTGCTGTATCTCAAAAAATTGCCTGGTCTTGAAGGGGGGTAAACCTTCCAGCGCTGAAGTGGTTAAATCAGCTGCTGAAAGTGCTTAAAATCACTTTAATGAATAAACACTGTTGAACAATGCCGTTTTTTTCAGGAAACTGGTCAGAGCGGTTCATGAGCCTCTGGAACTGTTTCCGAAGTGGAGAAAAGGGGATCCCCCCCTCCCAACGCTCGCTGTTGCTTACCGTTTCTGCTGGTTCTCCCGAGAAATGATCCGGCGGTGCAGCTGGCTGCTGCTCCCATAGGCGATCGCTCATTGATCAACTCTATGGCCTTGGAGGGCCGGCACGACATGACGTCATTTCCGGCCCAAGCTGGTAGAAAATAGAGCTTCACATCACTTCCAAAGAGTAGAAATCAACTCTACTGTTTAGCACTAGCGCAGACTCTCCACCCAGGATCCTCCCTCGAACATGTTTTTTCTCCTACTGGGGCTTAAACATAGTGCAAATCATAGAACATCATATGTAGCACCCCCTGTGTACATTGGTAAACTTAGTTGAATTCCTTTGTAGTCAGAGGAGTCAGGGTTAATTTGTTAGAGTTACTGTAGTTTGGCAGAGCTACAAAGGCTGAGTCTCTGTTGCCTTCCCCTGGCTTCTAGAACTCCTGGAGAGTTCTAGAACTTATAGGGTGGAAAGGCGGAGATGAGGCTTGAATATTTATGGGGTCTCCTCCAATCCCTGGGTAAGCACGGCCCAGAAGGTGGAGAGATAGCCCATAAGTATTCTGGAGCATGGCCATGTAGGAGCAAAGTCAAGGGTCCTGTCACCTGGAGGGGATCCCTATGCTGGGGGGGGGGGGGCTCTGTCCCTGGGCAGAAGGAAGGAGCCATAGAGTGAGAGAGAGTGAGTGAGTGAGTGAGAGAGAGAGAGAGAGAGAGAGAAGCTGAGGAAACCTTGCACCCTAGGCTTAGCTGAGTCACCCTGGCCTGGAAGTCTTTGGGACCTGTCTAGCAGGAGGTATGTTCGGCAGTGACCACATGAGCTACAGGATCTTTGCACGGGACTGAGTGAGTAGCTTCAGGCACTACACCCCAGAGTCTATAGAAGAGAAACAGTCAGATGCAATACCCAGCTAGCATTCTACAGAGGGACAGCTTAGAGACACTTAAAACCATCACAGCTACCCTACACATCTTGCTTGGGGATTCCAAAAGAGAAGCCAGCTGTGTTGGCACTTTTTCTACAAGGAAGCACCTGCATTCAGTGTTTGCATTCCTTTCTTTAACCAGTGGAGCTGATCTGTGTATCCTACAAGAGGACAACTGTGTGATCTTTGTGTAGCAGAGAGTTTCTGTCTCTGTCCTCAAGTTACTACAGTTATCTCCCCATCCCTATTCAAATCTATCCCCCAATAAACTAAAAACAAAACAAAGCACCTTGGACTGTTTTTTGACTTCCTGCTGCCTGACTGTGCTTGCAAAGGCGGACCCAAAAATCCAGCGGCCCTTAAAGTGGAGGTCCACCCACCGCTGCAAAAATTAAAAGCCAGCAGCTACACATACTGCAGCTGCTGACTTTTAATAATAGGACACTTACCTGTCCTGGTGTTAAGTACCTGGTAGTAGAGCCTGACTTGTAGGAGAAGAACCCTCTTACAGCGCTGGTTCAGGAGCCACTGGAATGGGGACACTGGTCTTGTGAGCACAGTGGGTAGGAGTGCCTTATGGAAGTTGTGGTGGTCGGCAGAGGAACGGTATGGAGATCCTCCAGGGATGGCTGGACTGCAGATGACAGCAGGCAGAAGCGATCAGCGAGCTGAGTGGCAGGAGATGCAGGAACAGCGGCTGCTGGAGCTGGATGAGAAGGCCAGAACACAACAACACAAGGCAGCAGGCAATAGGCAGAGTCAGATAGTCTGGGTCCACAGGCAATAGGCAGAAGAGACACACCAGAAAACAGCAAGGTCAGAGGGTCCAGATTGGCAGGTGATCATGCGGATGAGAGCAGCAGACAACAGCAGAGTCGGTAAGGCAGGCAGGAGTCGGCAACGGTTCACAGCAGAGATAGGCAGAGTCAGGAAGACCAGGTCGGATTGGAGAAGGTAAAGAAGTCAGATGGAGCCGGGTCGGTAAACAATCAGCAAGACGGATTCAAGTAACACAGGTACAGAGCTGCAGACAAAACAGCGCCACACAAGTGTCACAAGGTACTTTTAAAAGTTCCTCGGCTCCAAACAGCGCTAGCCCGCACGCCCGCATGTGCACAGAGAGCCCGCAGGCGCATACTGGTGGGCGAACATTGCTGCACAACTCGGGAAGGGGCCTGCGTGCGCGCTTGTGCCACTGATCAGCACTGGTACGTTCCTGACACCTGGAGTCCAGCAATGTCGGCCCTGCAGCTGATGTTTCCATCAGCTTCACGCCAGGAACCCTGCTGCACATGCATGAGGCTCCACTCCTTTCTCTTTTTTGTCCCGGCGGCAGGGGAAGGAAGAAGGAGGAGGAGGGAGTCGATTGGTAATGTCAACAGCCGCGGCTGTGGCTCACGGAAGTGGGAATTTGACAGGATACCTGTCAAATAAAGGTGCCATATGTGGCACTGGAGGGGGGGAGGAGACAAGTGAGCAGAAGTTCCACTTTTAGGAGGACCTCTGCTTTAAGGGGGTAGCGCTACACATACACCATGTTTTAGAGAAGTTCCTATGTGACGTGTCTGTGCTTGTTCTGAACAATAAAGTTGATTTTATCCTTTGAAAGTTGTGTGAGACTCTTCTTTCCTAAACTTTCCTAAATCATTAGACACCTGAACATCATTTTCTTTGTTGACCACTTATTTTGCACTATTTCTCTTTAAAAAATAAAAAGTGTTGTAAAAATAACAGTGACCCTTGTTCTTATTCTAGGACTGTTATTAACATTTTGGATCCCAGTGCTTTCTGAAAAGTAAATGTTAAAGTAATACATTTGCTCCATAACAGAACATATGGCTGCTGTGGGTTCTAGGGGTATTTATTATAATATAATTAACTAATAACTACTCATGTGCCACATCATTACTCCATTTATTCCATCTATAGTAAACCTAGAGCCCATAGACCTTAACTTATTGGACTTGGCACAGCCAACGTGTCAGGTCACCTGAGACCAGGTGACAGATGCACCCCGTAGGAGTCGGAAGTGCACCACTAGGTAGTGGACCTTAGGACTGACTGCTGCGGATTGTACCCAGGGAGATTCAGGACACAGGTCTACTGGATCCCTAACAGAGATCCCAGTGGGAGCTAGAGCATAGATTCTCCAAGGCGCGGAGTCTAAGAGCCAGCAGGTGTTCGCCAGAGCCTCCAGTGGTGAGGATGGACTTCGCTGGCTCCAGGTCGCAGCCCCTAGGGTCTCACAGCTCATGCTCTCAGTAGACTACAGGAGAAGGAAGCAGCAGGCTGGAACAACAAGGATAGTAAGGGGATAAGGCAGAGGTCAGGGCAACTAGCAGACAGGAACAACAGAGTACACGCCAAAGGTTCAGGGTCACAGGCAGACAGGGATGGTCGGGGACATGCCAAAAAGTCAAGGTCACAAGCAGACAGGAATCGTTGAGAACACGCCAAGGTCGGTAACAGAGATAAACATAACACACGCGGCAAGCAGGAAACAGGAAGCCGAAAACACAATGGATACACAATGGTTGATCAGCACCACTGGCTTGCAGTGCACAGGTTAATATAGGGTTCCCTAATAGGGCCTGGGGTGGAGCCATGCTTAGAGGAGAGGTTATAAAAAACACCAGGTGGAAGTGGATGGCCTCTTAGTCTGAACACATGAGGAGAGGTAAGCAAACAGAGGAGGATTACTGCATAACCATGACACAACGGTACACAATTGTAATTTAATACATGACAAATTTTATTACATAATTACACATTAAAATGTAAGACTAAAAATACAGTCCTTTGAATTGTTTTCTACTTGTGGGGGTGTTGGAGTGATCCTGGTGCTCTTGCATGCATGTGTTCTCTGCCATATGTAGGAAGTGGCCTTACTTGATACATTTTCCTATATATATATATATATATATATGTTTTTATGCGCATTTATATGTGTTTATGACATTTATCACTGTTTATATTTTTAGACAGTTGTTCAATCTGTTGCTCTTGAGAACCCCCAGACAAAGACCCTTGAGTCGAAACGCGTAGGTTTACCCACGATTTTTTGGGGTCTAGAACCTTTCCTTGTATGAAGAAAGTCCTATCATCCTGTGCAAATTTTGCATTTACAATTGCATGTATTTTATTAGTGTCTTAAGATTGTATTTAATAAAATTATATTTGTATATTTATATATGTGAATAAATAGTGTAGCGCTAAATGTGATAACTCTGTGTGCCGACAGGGGTGAAAAACAATGATAGGAAGGTGCTGGTGACACACCTATTAAACAAATGTACTAAATAACTGACATACAACATATCATAGATAAATGAAATGGTGAAAAAATGATCAAGAACAGGTTCACTGTGAAACAATAATGTGCATGTCCGAAGAAGGACACCAAAGTCCCAACAATAACAAAACGATGGGCAATCCAATTTCAAAAACAGTGGAAAGCTGATATTTTCAAATGGTATTTCCAATGAAATTGTTCGGATGCATGAGTAGAATAGAATAGAATATGAGATATGCCCCAGTTGAAGACCTATAGTGTCGAAACACGTCGGACTTGCTTATCTTATGCCTCCCACATTGCTTTTATCTCTCATCCATTTTTGTGATCACATTTTATTGCTCTGCATCTGTAATTTGATGTATGAGCCTAATAAAAATTTTGATTGACCTGCACCATTGGGAGCCCCCCCTTCTTTTATATTTTTTCCATATATTTGGGTCCTTTGAGTACGTTCATTCCCATGGCATCCTCTCGATCGATCTACCGGTTGGCTCATTGATGTTCACCGATCTAATGATTTGAAGCTCAGGGATACATTGTTTCATATCGTTTGGCCTCTCCAGTTCCTCTCCATGTAAGCGCTAGGAGTCAGCGCTCAGAGCCTATTAGACCCACTACCGTATGGTATGTATGTCCATCACATCTGGTAAGATGTTTCCATTTGATATCTATGGTTGAAATTCTACTTATGCATTCGAACAATTTCATTGGAAATACCATTTGAAATCCCATTGGAAAATCTCAGCTTTCCACTGTTTTTGAAATTGGATTGCCCATCATTTTGTTATTGTTGGGACTTTGGTGTACTTCTTTGGACAAGCACATTATTGTTTCACAGTGAACCTGGTCTTGTTCATTTTTTCACCATTTCATTTATCTATGATATGTTGTATGTCAGTTATTTAGTACATTTGTTTAATAGGTGCGTCACCAGCACCTTCCTATCATTGTTTGTCACCCCTGTCGGCACACAGAGGTACCGCATTTAGCGCTAGACACTATTTATTCACATTTTTATCTGGACTTTGTTTGAGTGTTAGCAGCTGTCATTCTTTGTATTATTTGTTTGTTTTAGCACAGTGTTTTCTCCCTATCACTTGTATTTTTATATATTTGTCGTAGTGGTGCCTTTCCAAAAGTCCTTTCCATAAACCTCCTTTCTGTAATATAGGTCATAAGACCATTATCACTACACATACATGAATGTATAGTCCCTGATAGTCAGCAGGTCTCTGCTTGAGAAGCCCTGAGAACTCAAAAATCGTGTTTGATCGCTCGGTTCTCAGTGTTAGAGCTGTTGGAGGACAGATGCACCATAAGACCGTTGCTGCATCCACCTAGTTAAGTTTGATTCTGAAAAAAAAAAAAAAACATACTTCTCTTTTTACAAAAGGTTATAAGTTTAGCAGCTGGGCTTCGCTAATGTATGTTAATGAGGACTCGGCCAATACCCAGCCCAGTTACTGGGACAGATCATGCTAAGCTACTTCAGAAATGCTTGCAGTCAGCCTTGACACTTTCTCCTCAGAAACATCGAAAAGGTAAGAAATATATTTTTTTTTAAAAATTTCAGGTATGCAGGGTTAACAAACATATAATGAGGTTTTCCTAAATTTGACTAAAAAAAGTGGAAGAACACTGGAAGAATGTTTGATAATGCTGAAGGATTTTTCTTTTGGCGTTACTAAACATTCCTGATAATTGTTTAACCGCTTCCCGACCGGCCACTGCATATATACGTCAGCAGAATGGCACGGGCAGGCAGAATCACGTACCTGTACGTGATTGTGCATGTGCCTGCCCGTGGGTCGCGCGCGCGCGCCGCTAGCGGCGCGGTCGGGAGCTCTGTGACCCCGGCCGCGGGACCAGCGGACCCGATCGCCGCTGGTATCCCGCGATCGGGTTACGGAGCGGAAGAACGGGGAGAGGTCTATGTAAACAAACCTCTCCCCGCGCTTCCTACACTGACTGTCAGTGATCGGCGGTTCCCTGTCATCGGGAAGCCGATCAATGACATCAGACGTACAGCCACGCCCCCCCCCTACTGTAAAAAAAAAACACAACACGTCACACTGACTCCTCCCCGCCCCCTAGTGGTTAACCCCCTAACTACAACTGTCATTTACATAGGAATCAGTGCTATTTAAATAGCACTGATTGCTGTATAAATGACAAATGTCCCAGAAATGTGTCAAAAATGTCCGATGTGTCCGCCAAAATGTCGCAGTCACAATAAAAATCGCTGATCGCCGCCATTACTAATAAAAAAAAAAATATTAATAAAAATGCTATAAAACTATCCCCTATTTTGTAAACGCTATAACTTTTGCGCAAACTAATCAATAATCGCTAATTGCGATTTTTTTTTACCAAAAATATGTAGAAGAATACGTATTGGCCTAAACTGAGGAAAAAAAATGTTTTTTTTTATATATTTTTTGGGGATATTTATTATAGCAAAAAGTAAAAAATATAGCATTTTTTTCAAAATTGTCGCTCTATTTTTGTTTATAGCGCAAAAAATAAAAACCGCAGGGGCGATCAAATACCACCAAAAGAAAGCTCTATTTGTGGGAAAAAAAGGACGCCAATTTTGTTTTGGAGCCACGTCGCATGACCGCGCAATTGTTAGTTAAAGCGACGCAGTGCCGAATTGCAAAAAGGGGCCTGGTCCTTTGGCTGCCAATTGGTCCGGGGCTGAAGTGGTTAATCAATAATCAAATTATTAATTGACATTGTTTTTAATTTAGTGCCATGAATGTCACAGTGGTTAGCCCAGCAGGTTGATATAGACCAGTGATGGCGAACCTCGGCACCCCAGATGTGCAGATGAGAATCATGGGAAATATAGTTCCAAAACATCTGGGGTGCCAAGGTTCGCCATCACTGATATAGACATAACTCTGCATGCCACCACCATAATTGCTTGTTTTATTTTAGTCAAGCTCACAGAGCAATTTGGTATAAATTACTGACTACAATAATTCATTTGGGGATAGAAATGTAAATTAATTTTCTAGAAAATAGTTTGTAGTTCATATATGGTGCAAGCATATAAAAAAAA
Organism: Lithobates sylvaticus; assembly: GCA_028564925.1. Classification (NCBI taxonomy): domain Eukaryota; kingdom Metazoa; phylum Chordata; class Amphibia; order Anura; family Ranidae; genus Lithobates; species Lithobates sylvaticus. Next base: position 578,357,742 of record CM053029.1, read on the forward strand.
ACATTAAGGTTGATTTACTAAAGGCAAAAAGGCTGTTCACTTTACATGGGAAGTTACACTTTGCAGTGGGATTTTCCCCAGAGCTTAGTGAGTGGGATTAAATTTCACTTTGCAAAGAATACCCAATTACAAGGAAAAGAAAAAAAAAGAAAAAAAAAAAAAAAAGCAGCATTTTTTCTTGTGCATGATTGGATGATGAAAGTCAGCAGACCTTCACCTCATTCACCAAGCTTCAGAGTAAATTTCCTTCCAAAGTGCAACTTCACTTGCAAATTTAAGAGTCTATTTTCTTTTAGTAAATCAGACCAATTTCATCTGCATTTTGTCAAAACGTAGACCTTCCCAATTGCAGTACTGTGCTGGATAATTCGATTAACACTCTATGAAATGGTCAAAATGTTTTCCTCTAAAGAGATGGATAGAACATTATTGAGTGAGAGTGATATCTCAATTATCTAGAAACATTTCATGGAAATTACTGTTAACCTCCCTAGCAGTAATCCCAAGTCTGGCTCGGGTTCAGTTTTTTCTGCTGGGAGCGGTAACCCCGAGCCAGACTCGGGCTGCATTGCAGTATACAGGGGGAAGTTACTTACCTTTTCCCCTGGATCCTGCGATGTCTCCCCGCTGTGTGAGCGAGCCGTCCGCTCGCTCGATTCACACAGTGCCCGAGTGCCGCTGATCTCCGTTCCCTGCGACGTTCCGACGCACGGGAGCGGAGATCGACGCCAAATTTAAAAAAGTTTAAAAACACACAACACATACAGTACTGTAATCTTACAGATTACAGTACTGTATACAAAAAATACACATCCCCTTTGTCCCTAGTGGTCTGTCCAGTGCCCTGCATGTCATTTTATATAATTAAAAAAAAAAATTCTGCCTGGAAACTGGAGATTGTCCATAGCAACCAAAAAGTGTCCCTTTATGTCAAAAGTGGTTTTAGACCAGCTAGAAAACACCGATAATAAATTAGAATCACAATTTATCATCAAACAATAAATTTAATGACAGCGACTATTCTGCAACTGGGCAAATTTCAGTGTTTTTGATTTGATTACATTATTGAATCATTTTTATATATATTTTTATTATATTATAATTTATTATTTTGTGTTTCAAACTTTATCATACCCGGGATGTCTACTAGACTCTGGTTCGGACAGATTTAAGTGAGTTATTCATAAGAATTGCAGGTCTACAATATAAAAACGCCAAATTTCCATGCAAAATAATTGTACCGCTTTCAGCACAAAATTCCAGCCAGAATCATACCGCCAGGGAGGTTAAAGCTATTGAGATATCTACATTAAATACTTTGCATTGTCTGGTAGGAATGTTAGGGACACATCAACATGTAAATATTAGTTAATGCAATTCTTACCATTTATTCCAAGATAAACATGTGAAATAGCTGATCTCCTTTAAACCCCCTGACTCCTCAGGGCCGGGACAAGGGGTGGGCAGAAGGGACGGCTTCCCTGGGCATTTTGGTTTTATGTGAGGTGGGGGGCACTGTGAGGGTATTGAGGGGGATGGGATTGTGTTGGGAGTGGCATTTCAGGGGGGGGGGGGGGGCTATGCAGCAGGGACTAAGAATTGCTAGGAGTGGTGATTTAGGGTGATTTGTGTTGGGAGGGGAGATGGGGGAGAATAATTTATGCTAGAAGGCAAATTTTTTGTTTGGGGTGGTGGGGGTTTGCGGTAGGAGGGGAAATTTAGGGGATGGATTTGTGCTAGAAGGGGGGTTTTCCGCTCGGGGGTTAGATTTGTGCAGGCAAATTTATGCTTAGGGGGTAAGCAGGCAGATTAGTGCTCAATTTTTTTTACATGTTCTTCCTGGGCTCTAGATGATCTTATCCTGACACTGCATGTTTTCCAGGTTCTCACAACATCACCACCAACACCGACTATTTAAATTAATGTAGCCCATTTACTCAGCATGCTCAAATGCAGGCAAACATTTTTAACTCCCACCACTTCCTGAACTCCTAGATACGCCAAGGGAATATACGTTTCCCTTCTTCCCTCCCTTGGCAGCTCAGAAAGACCTCACCTTATGAGACAGCTGGATAGAGAGAGGTAGCTGGGCAGGTGATCTGCAGCCCGGGAAGTGGTAAGGCTGATCCAAGCACACCTGAATTCAGTTTGTGGGGGTTCGGCCGAATATATATAAAAAATTTGCTTGCCAAATCCAAACCCCATTAAAGCCAATGGAAGTCAAATCTGTCAAGTCATATGTCGCAATTTTTTAAGGCCAATAGCCAAGGGACGTCATCAAGACGTCATCTGGAATGCCCACTCCAGATGACGCCCTGATGATGAAACACGTAGGACTGAGCTTCTAGCATCTTTGCGTCACTTTGGGTTTGAAGCCGTGGAACGCGAATTATGGTTGTATACCCTAATTATAAATTTTTACCTACAGGTAAGCCTATAATAAGGCTTACCTGTAGGTAAAAATTAATATCTTCTAAACCTGTACGGTTTAGGAGATATTCACTTTGCATGCAGCTGCTGACGTCAGCGGCGCTGTTAATGCCCGGCTGAAGGCTTGCCAGGAAGAAAACTCCGGTGTGCATGAGTAGGATTGACGTCATCGTGGCTTCGGCCACTCACAGTGCCGGAGCCGCAAACCCGGAAGACACGGCAAGGACAAAATGTCAGCTTCCTCAGTGTAAACCGGGATTAGATACCGACGCCTTGTTCTAAGGTAAGTATTTCATAATGAGCAAGTATACGCTGCATACTAGCTCATTGTGCCTTTGCCTTACAGATTTTTTTTTTTTTTTCCTGCGGGTATACAACCACTTTAAGCTATCTAAAATAAAGTTTTTTATTATTATTATTATAAATAGAAGTGGTAGAAATACCACTTCAATATATGATTTTCGGCTCCCGCCAAACAGGGAGCTGAATGGGCAAAAATTTGAGTGAAATCTGTCAGCTCATACCTAATGATGACACCACTATGTCTTCAATGTGCTTCTCCAAGGATTCCGTTGCCTGCATACAAAAAGGGAACAGGGGGGGGGTGCCAGCCTCTAGGTGTAGGAGTTTAAAACACCAATTTATAAACAGTGGCTACTCACAAAGTTAGTACTATATAAGTCAAAGTAATATGAAGAGCCGGCAAAACTGTAATCCTTGAAGTGTCATTTATTGGTACCAATAAAGCTGACACGTTTTCGGCAATAGCCTTAGTCACAGCTACAACTAAGGCTATTGCTGCATACAAAAGGATGTACCTGTAAGCCCCCATACACATGGTCGGAAATTCCGACCACAAAATCCGTCCGAATTTTTCCAACGGATTTTGTCTGAAACTGGTGTTGCATACACACGGTCTGACAAAGTTGTCGGAAAATCCGATTGTTCCGAATGTGGTGACGTTCTTTGCATACGACGGAACTACGTTGAGGCTAGTAGCCAATATCTTTGGTCTCGTAATTTTGATCTGAGAATGCGTGGCACTTTGTCCGTCGGAATTCTCGCCACACGATCGGAAAAAGTCATATTGGATTTTGTTGTCGGAAAATTTGAGATCCTGCTCTCAATTTTTTTCCGACGGAAAAAGCCAGCTAGAGCCCACACACAATCGGATTTTCCGACAACATAATCCGATCAGACTTTTTCCATCGGAATATCCGACCGTGTGTACGGGGCATAACTGTGGGGAATGAGCTGATGGAAATGGTAAAAGATTAGTTGGAGGTGTGATATGCTTCCCTGAAGAGATGAGTATTCAGGGATTGCCTGAAAGCAGGAAGAGTAGGATATAGCTAGACAGGTTGAGGGAGAGAGTTCCAGAGGATGGGAGAGGCTCTGGAGAAATCCTGGAGTTGAGCATGGGTGGAGGAGACAAGGGAGCTTGAGAGTAGAAGAGCTGAGAGGACAGTTTGGGCTATGTTTGTAGACAAGATTGGTGATGTAGCTCGGGACAGAGTTGTGAATGGCTTTGTATGTTGTGGTTAGTATTTTGAATTTAATTTGTTGGACGATCAGAAATCCAGTGTAGGGATTGGCGGAGAGAGATGAAAGACACTGAGCGGTTGGTAAGGTGGATAAGTCTGGCAGCAGCATTCATAATAGACTGAAGAGGGGATAGCCTACGGAGAGGTAGGCCAATGAGAAAGGGGTTGCAATAGTCAAGGCGAGAGGTAACGAGGGAGTGAATGAGTAGCTTGGTGGTTTCATTTGTTAAAAAGGGGGCAAATTTTAGAGATGAAGTCTACAAGCTTTTGACAATTGGATTTGGGGCTGAAAGGATTACACCTAGTACCCTGGCATGAGGGGAGGGATTGATGGTTGCATTATTGATTTTGATTGAAATGTCATGGAGGGGGGCAAGGACATGGAGGAATATTACCAGCTCGGATTTAGAGAGATTTTGTTTAGCAAGATTAAACATCACATAGCAATCAACTGATCTTTATAGCTGTAGATACACTATAGAAAACAAATGACAGATGTAACTTTCAAGAGGTACCAATTCTTTGCCAACGTCATGCTCAGAAGGCAGACACACTGAAACCCATACAGGAGAGCTATGCTGCAATGCAGCTTATCTGAACAATGGATCAACTGTCCCCAGTGTGACTTGTTTCACCTTTCTGTAGAGTAGAAGACCAGAAACTGAAAGGAAACACTGTCTGGCAAACTGAACAAAAAGAAGCTTTTGGAAGGAGCTAACATTAATAACTACTGAGATTAATGGGTTATGACCCTCTGGCAAATACTAATTAATACTTCTCTTAACCTCTTTGTTTCAGGGAATTTTAAAGCTGTTGGTGAGAAGATCAGGTTTCATTGTCTGACTTGCCAAAAACGACACAGGTTTTAATGGTGGAATGTTATGAAATGTTACAGAATTCTCTGACGGAAAATGGATGATACGATTTTTACAAAAATGTTTTATCTAAGCACATTATTTTGCATTTAGAAACATTTCACTGCAGTTTCCACAGGTTTGACCAGTTTTCTAGCAATGCCAAATCATATTTTGTATTACAAGCAAAAATATCAACCCCAATATGATACACCTTTGTGTCATATCTTACCCGCCTAACCTTCAGCTATATCACTTACTGTATGTAGCACCATCAGTGTTCCTTAGTGTAGGTAAATTTGGTTGGGCTCCTCTGTAGGTAAAGGAGCTGGGGTTTATTCGTTTTTTAAATTGGCCAGTGACTCAAGGCTGTGGCTGTGGCTTTTACTTCCCCATGACTTCTAGAACTCACTGGATAGTTCTAGAACTTAGAAGGTTGAGGAACAGAGGCTGCAGCCTGAATATTTATTGAGTTCCCACCAATCCCTAAAGGAAGCAAGGCTCAGTAAGTGAGGGAAAAACCCAGAAATACTCCAGGGTCCAGTTGCCTGGAGAGGACCCCTGTGCTGGGGGGGCTCTGCCCTTGTGCAGGAGGAAGACCAGGAGAAGGTGAGAGTGAGAGGAAGAGAGAAGGAGCAGCTTGAAGCCTCACACCCTCTACCCTTTACCAGCTTCAGCTAGGCTTAGCTGAAGACATCTTGAAAGCAAGACATTGCCTGTATAGCAGTGTGCCCATACAGCAACCTCTTGGAATCCATAAATCACTTAAAGGGACTTAATGAATAACTTCCATTTCCATTTACTCCAAGCCTGTACAGAGAGGACAGTAAGGCTGCAATACTTTACATGTCCAGGACCGGTGACAGCCTAGAGCCAGAGCAAAGCAGCCAGAAGCTCCCAACGCGTTACATCATCTGATTACGTGACTTCATCAGAGAATAAGGGGTCAGTACACACAGGACTCCTTATATACATATAACACAATCATCACCATGGAAACCCAATAAAGGCAAATATGGCCACCATTTTAAAGAAGACTGAACTGTTTATATGATTAGTCGCCATTAATCTATCTATTATCAATAACTATACAGGAATATAAAAATACAATCCCCCAAACCATTATAAAATCAAATAAAAACCATATTTAAAATAAATTATACAGTATATAAAATATTTAACAAAAAGCCAGAGATTACAAATGAGTCTTATATGAAAAATCCTACTACTAGGAGCATACTTACATATACTTATTAACCCCATCCTTCCCTTACTATATAATAACAATTGATAAATATGCAATCCTATACAAAAACACCATAATAGTTTAATATATATATATATATATAGCCAATTTTATATTATACTATGTGCAAAAAAAGGAGGGTTATATGATTGTAAAAACGTTCCTCTGCAGATTAAAAGGCACATACACTAAAAAATATATAATCACGTATACTGTATATTTATGTATAATTATACATTGCTGACACTTTTGGGAACACAGGAAGTGTGGGCAACAGTACTGAAACTGTGCTCTAATTGTTGTTTCTACTACTAATGTGATTATACTTATATAATTTGTGGTGTATTCATTTATTACAGAATACAGAATACTTTATTAATCCCAAAGGGAAATTGTGGTTTATTTTGGCTGGTATTAGTTTAATCTGTATAATACTCTCCCCTATAATGATTGTGCTGAGGCTTCTTTGATTCATTTTCTGTCACATACAGTAGAGCAATGGATAGATCAAGTGCAGGTGTGTCCGGATGGAGGCCACCCCTCCTTAAAGGCCCAATGGATGCACGTGATGTCCAGCAAGAGCACAATGGCAGCTAAAGGCATCCACTGCCTCCCCGTGCCCAGTTAAACCAACTGTACAAAAAAGTGGCACCAACCCCAACCTATAACTAGCCTTTGCTGCAAGGTGCACATGGAAGGGCAACGCATGTCACAAACAAACAAAAGATTTCCTAGGTAATATTTTAAAGGGGCGTGGCTGTTCGGCAACCAGCTGTAACATCTGATGTCAAACCAGAAGTAATGATCCGAGTCTGATGAGTCAGTGAGGGTGAGATACCTCTTTCTGATAACAGGAGGATTGTTTTTATTCTTACTTTATTTGGATCTATGTGAGTGCAATAGTTGGAGATTTACTTTTATTCATTAAATTGTTTTAAACGTTATCACACTATTGGAACACTGATTTTATTTTCATGTGGAGAGATCTTTTTCCGTATGGGAAAAGGAATTTTGGACTTTATAACCACGGGCACACCAACATAATATTAGCACCACATCCCTTAGTTGAATAGATATAGGAGGATTTTATGGGATTTTTAAGGTGCAAAAAAATATATATAAGAAATAGTGATCTCAAGGTATAGTATAAAAAGTTTTATTTAAAGACAATTTAAAAAATTGTTAAAAAACAATTATGGCAAGTATGTTACAATACATTTTTTTGGGATACAGCACTTTAGAATGGAGTTTCCAACATGTTTCACCCATATTCCGGGCTTCTTCAGGGGATGTTGTCCATTGGAGGTACAAGCCTTCTACTAAAGAGAGTTTTATAAATAGTAATCACATCAAACTTAGAATCGTATTTATATATATATATATATATATATATTAATTTAATTACTCCTCTTGGAGATTATTTTTCAATAAAGAATGATTTTTAAATACATGTGCACATTTACTTTGACAACACCATTGCATACCCTAGTCCCTTGAAATACAGTGTAATCTAGTCAAAACACTATATGGGTCAAAAATTCTGCCAGCATCAAGGAAACCAAGAGCTATAGGTGACCGTAGGGGGCATTCATGGACAAGCTATAATAACACAGGGATGGTAGGTTAGTTTCCATATGAAAAAAATGGGAATGAATCTCCAAAAAAATTGAAATAATATATAAAGAAAAAGAGGTCAACTTACAAAAATAGGTAGTTTATGTCTCTGGATATTGAGTTCACTGCAAAACCTAGTTATATAGTGATATTGAGACTAACCTACCATCCTTGTGTTATTATAGATTTTTGACCCATATAGTGTACACTATATTTCAAGAGACTAGGGTAAGCAATGGTGTCGTCAAAGTGAATGTGCACATGTATATAAAAATCATTCTGTATTGAAAAATAATCTCCAAGAGGAGTAATTAAATGAATGTATATATATATGATTCTAAATAGATTTTTGATGTGATTACTATTTATAAAACTCTCTTTAATAGTAGGCTTGTACCTCCAATGGACAGCATCCCCTGAAGAAGCCCGGAATATGGGCAAAACATGTTGGGAACTCCATTCTATAGTGCTGTATCCATAAAACTATATTGTAACATAATTGCTATAATTGTTTTTTAACAATTTTTTTAATTGACTTTAAATAAAATATAGCGCCATAACCCCTGGGGACGGCTGGACTTTCTGGGCTTACCGATTACCTCCTCCGCCTTGCAGCTCGTCGTTCTTGTCTAGGGGTTCCCAGGTTGATACCCAGTAATTGCGGAGACTGACACTTGAATTCCTTTTTAGGAATTTTTATTTAAACAGAAACACAGTCTCTCAGTTGGGAAAAGAGGGTAAGGGTATGAAGTTTAGCTCAGGTACTTTAGAACTGCTGACACTCAATACATGTCTCTAGAAGATCCAGGGAGTAGCCACTCTCAACTGGATAACTCAACTGTTGGATAAATCCTTGCTTGTAGATCTAGCAGCCAACAAGTGATTTTTAGGTTAGCAAAGTCTCTGGCACAGACTTGGTTGTGAAACTTTAGATGAACCTACAAAAGTCTCTCACAGAACTTGGTTGCAACTGAAGGATAGGTTAGGAACTTTTCTTACAGTACCAGTATCTTGCAGTCGCTCCGGCGATACTGTAAGAAATGCGGATTCAATTAGTGTCCTTACAGCTCAGCTTCCAGGCTCTTACCGAGCAGCCAGCCTTGTGCGTGGCCCTCCTCCGAAGAGTCCTCCCCTGGTTGCATGTAGAGCCGCTGGGCCTCTCCAATCCTGAGATTGCACCGGAAATGCAGGCCTGCTAGCTCAGGAAACGCGTCGCACGCTGTGACGTCATCACTGCTGTGCCTGGATCTCTGCTCTGAGCCTCGTTTTGGCCACCCATTCACCTCGGTCGGTCGGACGAAGATTTGCCATCACAGAAGGACCAGGAACCATCTCACAGATCCAGCCCCAGTGATCGACACCACCTGCACAGGATATCTTATATGCCTACACTTACCTACTAAAATGTGAGTGTTTTTACTGATGTGTACTGCACAGAATTAAAAACTGTTTTACAGTCTGCACCCAGAGGCGCCTCTCTTTCTTGTTTTTTTCTGTGTATGTGTAGGTAGGTCAGTGTAGGTGTAAGGTAGGTGGGTCAGTGTATGTGTCAGGTAGGTGTCAGGAAGGGGGGTCAGTGTCTATGTCAGTGTAGGTGTCAGGTAGGTTAGTGTAGGTGTTAGGTAGGTCAGTGTAATGATCAGGTGGGTCAGTGTAGGGGTCAGGTAGGTCAATGTAATCGTCAGGTGGGTCAGTGTATCGGACAGGTAGGTTAGTGTAGGGGTCAGGTGGGTCAGTGTAGGGGGTCAGGTGGGTCAAAGTAGGGGTCAGGTAGGTCAGTGTAGGGTTCAGGTAGGTCAGTGTAATGGTCAGGTGGGTCAGTGTATTGGTCAGGTAGGTTAGTGTAGGGGTCAGGTGGGTCAGTGTAGGGGGTCAGGTGGGTCAGTGTAGGGGTCAGGTAGGTCAGTGTAGGGGTCAGGTGGGTCAGTGTAGGGGTCAGGTAGGTCAGTGTAGGGGTCAGTGTAATGTGAGTAGAGCAGGAAGTAGGAGTCAGGTTGATCAGTGCATGTGTCAGGTAGGTGTGTCAGGGGGGTCAGTGTAGGGGTCAGATAGGTCACATGCATAGCAAGGGCAGGGTAAAGTGGAGTCAGGGGCGCAGCCGGGGGGGCAAAATTAGGTTTCACCTAGGGTGTCAAAGAACCTTGCACCAGCCCTGTAAACAAGTAGGTGAGCTCTGGTGACTCATATACCTCCCAGTCCCGGAACAAAGCATGTTGTAACAAGAAAGGATATACCATATTCTAGTATATGATCACAAGTAGCCAATCGGCTTTACTTCTGATCTGTAATACAGCTTATTAAAAGGAGTGAGAAACCTTTTAAACGAGATAGGGCAGAAACCTGTGCTTTGCTCAGAATCAAATGCTGGTCCAGACTGAGCCATTTTACTACCCGTCACAGTTTTCTATGTTTTAAGTTGCATTTTTTACAGATTTTCACTTTTGTAATCTGTTCATGTATTTATTTAGTTATTTACTTGCAAGGCTGTCTCTGCTTAGTTTAAACATAACACGTTTAAACAATCTTTTGAGACTACTGAGGACATCTTCCTTACTGCAGTGGCGGGTGCTGTACCAGACTAGGAAAGCTAACAAACGTCTTCTTGGTTGTGCCAAACACCTTCACTGACACTTGACTGAGGAACTTGCAGAGTACAGATTTACTTCTCGCTAACCCAGTAACCCAAGTAAAACACCTCTGTCCATCCCAAAAATTACCAAATGACAAATATCTGAACTGAATTTGAATCGCCATAGCAGCCCTTTATTTTATACAACAAACAAAAATGAAATACAACATTGGAGCATAATGCAAAAAAGGCATAACAATACAATCAACGCCTTGACACAGTAGCAATTGTTACCAAATCAAAGACATTTATAATCCAAACAAAACGGGCTGTATCTGTCACCCAGTAAGAAGGCCCTCAGCTACTACTACACCACCCTGGGGACAATGAACCGCCTACATACACCCATATACAACCTGGTAAAGACAATTTTACCAACGTAACCTATTGCTGGGGAGGGACATCCATATCTAAGATGAACCCAACCCATAACCCATCGTCTAACATTTTAGGACAGCACATCCAAAGACCAATAGACCCCTTCATCTGCTATGACATTCAAACAGAATGACCTGGACACCAAAATTCTATAAAAAAAAAAGTAAAGACTAATACCCACAAAAGCGGATACAATTTAGACCAATGAAAAACAAAAAAGACATAAGGAAAATAACAATAGCACCAGAAAAAAACAAAGATGCCCTACGGAGGGAGGGCAGCAGAAACCTCAGCCTCCTCACCTCATACTAAAAGGCTAACTCCTGATCCCTTAACCTCCCATCCAAGCAAGTAGTATTCTTTATTAAAATGTAAACCCCCCAACACACCGTACAACTTCTGCTTGCCCCAGTCATTAGACATGGGAGCCGTCAAAAAATTTGTTTCGTTTCGTTCCGTATAAATCGTACGAATCGTTAATTTGGATAACGTATATCGACACTCTGCGAATAACAACAAATTATCCGAAAACTTATTAACGTTACATAACACAAGTCTATTGTCTATTGTTCACAAAATTTAATTCAGATTCGTACGAAATACGAATTTCGTACGAATCGTAAATTTTAAATGTTTCTGTTAATTTGGATAGCGAATATCGACACTCTACGAATAATAACGAATTATCCAAAAACTTATTAACGTTACATAACACAAGTCTATTGTTCACCAATCACTCAGAGGAAGTACGAAATACGAAATTTCGTTTACGAATACAAAATTTCGTATTTCGTACTTCCTCTGAGTGATTGGTGAATAATAGACAATAGACTTGTTTTATGTAACGTTAATTCGTTTTCGGATAATTCGTTATTATTCGTAGAGTGTCGATATTCATTATACTGAATCTCAAATTCATTCGAATCATTCGTTATATCCGCTATAATTTCTTTCGTATTACCGTATTTATCGGCGTATAACACGCACTTTTTCCCCCTTAAAATCGGGGGAAAGTCGTGGGTGCGTGTTATACGCCGATACCCAAAAAAAAAATGACAAAAATCGGTTGCGGCGCCGAAAAATGGCGACCGCGGCCGAAAAAGGCCGGAAAAAGCCGAAGCGCGGCCGAAAAAGGCCGGAAAAAGCCGAAGCGCGGCCGAAAAAGACCGAAGCCGGCTGTTCAGCTCCGCTCGTAGTCCCGCCTCCCTGCGCTCGCTTCCGAAACAGCAGGGAGGCGGGACTCCGAGCGGAGCTGAACAGTCGGCTCGGTCTTTTTCGGCCGCACTTCGGCCTTTTTCGGCCGCGGTTCGGTCTTTTTCGGCCGCGCATGCGCGGTATTTCTCGCGGCGGGAAATTTAAATGATGGCGAACTGCAAATGACACTAGGAAGCTGCAAATGACACTAGGAAGCTGCAAATGACGCCGGGCAAGCTACAAATGACGCCGGGCAAGCTACAAATGACGCTGGGCAGGTTGCAAATAACGCTGGGCAGGTTGCAAATAACGCTGGGCAGGTTGCAAATGACGCTGGGCAGGTTGCAAATGACGCTGGGCAGGTTGCAAATGACGCTGGGAAAGGCTGCAAATGACGCTGGGAAAGGCTGCAAATGACGCTGGGAAAGGCTGCAAATGACGCTGGGAAAGGCTGCAAATGACGCTGGGAAAGGCTGCAAATGACGCTGGGAAAGGCTGCAAATGACGCTGGGCAAGCTGCAAATGACGCTTAAATGTAAGTTTTTTTTTTTCCCTAAACTTCTCTCCTAAAACTTTTTTTCCTTAAAATTCCCTCCTAAACTTGGGGTGCGTGTTATACGCCGGTGCGTGTTATACGCCGATAAATACGGTAGTTGAAATTAGTTATTTGGTAGTTTGGATTCAGATAATTTGGATCCGAAATTCGTAAACGAATCGTATTTCGTACAGAATTCGTATTCGTAAAAATTTGTAATTTGGATTCGCACGAATGTACGAATTTCCGATTAGTACAAAACTAATCGCACATGTCTACCAGTCATGCTGGCCCTCCTCTTAGCTTTGCTCACCTTCGGGCCTTATACTAAAACACTGGATCTCCCACCAAATAATTTTGAAAGCAGCATTAGAGACTACCTGTATTATACAGGCCTTGCACCTATCCTTTGCAGAAGGCATGCTTTCCCAAGTTGGAAAACGTTTACCGAGCAAGATTAAGCAACTAGGATGTCATAAGTTGAAGTGTATGCAAATAAGCCAAGTGTTTGTAACCACACCTATGAGTTTCTTTATCTTAGATTTCTGGTTGTGATAACAAAAGTAAAATATTTATTTCTGGGACCATTAATCTACTTTGTGGTTCTAGGAAAAGGGGATATGAATAATTCCACTAAGTCTATGCCCAACTGCCTGTATCAAGAATGGCAAAACATCTTGACAAGATAATCATTTATATTATTTTGCAGTTGCATTTTCACGCTGTCTGCACAGTAATGTATCTCCTGTTACATTTGTCAGCAGCACGCTTGAATGTTAGGTTTCAATGCGAGACTACTGAGTGCTGGCAATCCTCATGAGAATGGTCAGGTATTCAGGACGAGGTCACCTTTTCAGTCATATCCAGAGTGACGTTATCCAACCTTTCACATAATGTTCTCTATGTGTCATTCCTGGCTAAAATCTGATATATTGCCTCTTCAATAAAATGTATGACGATCCCTTAAATATCTCCTTGCGTGCATCCCATAAATCATAGGGAGAACATTTGATACATGGAGTCATTATTTAACATGCGACTGCTCTATGCCATGGATATCACTCTTCAGCTCCAAAAAAAGACCAAGATTCACTTCTCGTTGCACTGCCAGTCACTTCATTATATTTCTACCCTTTCAACAAGACATAATCTATTTTGGAGTAGTTACTGTTTAGCTATGAAACCAAATCAATAAATACGCACATTATATAGTAAGAATATAGGACTGAAGAAAGAAGAGCCAAAACTGATGGGAAAATGTGAGTGCCTTCAAGATGGTCTATATATATATATTTATTTTAAAAATAAAAAGTTAATCCCCTCAAACAGGTTAAAGCGGAGCTCCACGCGTTTTATATATAAGAGCTCTATTTGATCACATAGATGTTCGTAGTTTAAAATGGAATTTTTTTTTAGTTTTAAATGTACCTTTTTTTTTTCTTTCTTCTCTCTCTGCTTCCGGGATGTGTGTCTTGCGGATATGGGCGGGGTTTCTGCGGCTATCTCATCACTTCCCCAACTCTCACTGTCTTCTGGGATCTTTTCTCATTGAGTTATCGCGGGATTACGCAACCGAAGCTGTTCGCGGCGCTCCGATATTCCCTTACTGCGCATGCGCGAGATCGGAGCTAGAACGCCCGTTGCATGCTGGGAGATTTATGTCATAGAAGCCCGGAAGAGAATGCCTGTGGGCTTCACATGCCCACAGGCAAGATGGAAACGTTGTAGATATTTTTTATAAAGCAGTCTTTTATTGCCAAAAAGCAATGGGTAAAGAACAAAAAACGGAACATGAGAATAACCTATTTAAACGCAAATTCGTTTTTAAATGTCCCAAAAAAAAAAAAAAAACCTTGGAGGCAGTGGAGGCCCGCTTTAAATTGATATCTGGAGTCTGGTATCTCTAAAGATCTGCTAGCTCTGGGCAACTTGCAAGACCTTTATAAAGGTAACTCATTCTTCCTACTGGTTTCTCCATTTGGTTACCAATCTTAAGAACGGAGACGGATTGAAATGTCCTTTTTGGATTCTTAATAGATATAGTAGAATGCATAGCAAGGAACACCTGTTATAAGTGTAGCTGTATCCCCATAGGGGCTGCTAAGTGATGTGGCCCACTTGTCACCCTGCCCAGCCCGGCATTCACTCCTAAGTTACTCTCAGGCAGAAAACAGTCCATGTGATTATTTTTGTTGTTTATTTATTAGGTAATTTAACTTGGATTGGGCAAGGGGATTATGAGATGTCCAGCAAATTGCTTGACAGTCAGTTGGTAGATTATATATCAGTCAATAAGGTGGATAGTATATCAATCAATCAATCGGGACAACTATGTACACAACACTTCTCCAATCTCCTCCTGCACAACTCTTGCTAGCAGACTATTGCTTTTTCTCTCTCCCTCTTGCACAACTCTTGATCTCCCAGGAGCAGCTAGCACATGTTTAGGCCTGACACTAACTCACCCAGGCCCAAGTAACTTGCCCTTTGAAGGCAGGGACCGCGGGTCCCTATGGTGTAGCAGAAAATAGAAAGTCTTTTTGTGCTAGCTGTCCTATAGGTGGACTACTGCTCCAAGTCGGTCCTCTTCAGACCCTGCCAGCCCTCCTGGCTGCAGCTGTCTGACTTCACTGCCCATGACATTACAGTCCTCACTACTGGCTCCACATCCAGTTCTGACTGTTTCCTCTCAGTCCTCTCTGGCATGCCTTTCCAGTCCTCCTGACTGCACGTCACTCACCAGCCCTCCTGGTTTCAACCGGTGGTTCCCTCCTGAAGATTTTCCCGGCAGTACTAGCTTCTGCCTCTTGTTCAGAGCCTCCATGATTTCCTGGAGGGCTCCGTCCTGCACCCGAGCCCCGGGCCCAAGGTCACCCCTCCCCCCCAGACTGGGGAGCTCCCTCAAAGGCCCGACAGCCTAGTACTTCATCCTTAGTTCTTCCACCCGACAACTCCTCCCCAAATGGGCTGACTCTATGTATTTCAAGGAGGCCTGCCCTCTGCCAATCCTAGCTGGATTTAGGCCTGCTTAAATTTACCTGCACTACCAAAAAATCCTAACCTCTACCACCTACCTATGTAGAGGGTGCTACATGAGGTATCTTTTATCATAGTTTTCAGGAAAATCACTCCAGTAAAAAATGTTTAAATATAAAAACAAATAATGCATGAGATCATTGTAATAATCATACAATAAAGTGAAAAAGAAAAATATACGTGATTTAAAACATATGTGCAAGTAATAAAAAATCCATAAAGAATCCATAAAGTCTAGGAAATAAAGTTCATATAAACATTTAAGTGTTAACAAAATCCAGTGCTCCAAAAGTGACTGAACAAAGATTCTTCACACCCAGACAATGCACACTGCACTCACTAGCTGCTTACCAGCTATTAAGACCCCAGGATGGAGGTTGGCTGTGTCTTATCCCGATATCCCTATGGGATGGATGGATGCCAGGATTCCAAAATGGACAAAACCAGGTAAACAGAGTGATCCAAAATCAACTGCTAGGACCCAAGGTGGAAGTATAACTGTGCCTAGACCCAATAATCCTATGGGATGGATGGATGCCAAGAGCAAGGGTTCCAAGATGGCTAGATCATGCAGTCAAAATGATCCAGCAGTGCACTCAATGAGATGGGGAAACAGAGGAGGAACTCATAGTGTAGTATTAAAAGTTCAAGTTTTTAATAAAGATTAAAACTACTTACAACAAGCAGGAGTGCCCTCACATAAAATACAGTCAAACACATGCAGCACCCTGGCAGGTGTCATGGCATCACCGCTGTAGCTATTTCAAATGCGTTTCGTTTGAAGGAACATTATCAACGGGTGAAGGACTCCACTAGTGTCCATTAAAAATATGGAATATTGAACCCCTGCCTTTTTATATAGCATAGGATCTAAAAATACCCCATGCTGCAATAAATGTGGTGCAGAGCCAGGTGATCTCCTGTGGAGATGTTCTAAACTGATGAGATACTGGGACTCCAATCAATTCATTGAGCAACGTCTTTGGTACTTCTATTAGTAACTCCCTGCTCACCTGCATGTTGGTTTATTTTGAAAAATCCAACATGGACTCGCACACTTCGTTGGCAGTGACAACTGTTCATAACTTCCAGAATTATAGTATTAAAGGGGGTCCCTAGTGCAACTCCTGTATTGGAAGTGTAGGTCAAGCAACTTAAAGTGGTAGTAAAGCCTACTAAGTCCAACTATCCTATCCTGCCTAATCTGTATAAAAAAAAAGATGTGTGTACTTACCTATTTGCTCCAGTCTGGTCACATGAATCTGCAGCTCTGTGTAGGGGAGCGCTCGACAATGGCTGGAATTTCTGAAATCTGTAATGCCATCCAAAGGCTCCCATAGCCTAGCTATTGTCGATGCTCCCCTGCTACCAAAGTTGGCTGACACAAGGGAGCCGGAGCTGCAAGATCATGGAAACAAACCGAAGTGGATTCAAAATAGGTATGTACACACATATTTTATATACAGGTTAGGCAGGATAGGTAGAAGGAGGAGGGGAGGAATCTTTTTTTAGAATAGGTGGACTTATGCGGTGTACACACGGTCGGAATTTCCAATGAAAACAGTCCGATGGGAGCTTTTCATCGGATTTTCCGACCGTGTGTATGCCCAACAGTCTTTTTCTGTCGGAATTTCCGATGGACTTTGAATTGAGAACCTGTTCTCAATTTTTCCGACGGAAAACCTTTCTATCGGATTTTCCGATCGCGTGTATGCAATTCTGACACGCAAAATTCCGACGCATGCTCGGAAACAATTCGACGTATGCTCGGAAGCATTAAACTTCCCTTTTATAGTGCTGTCGAACGTGTTTTATGCCGCTGTGTTATTGACCGTCGGAATTTGGTGTGATCGTGTGTAGGCAAAACCGTCAGAGTTTTTTCAGACGAGAATTCCGATCATGTGTACGCAGCATTAGGCTTTTCTTCCACTTTAATAAACTGTTGCATATTGAAGAAATGATATATGAACAAAGAAGTGTACTACAAAAAGCATTTCCTGGTATGGACTATGTGGCCTGATGAAAAGGCAGGGGTTTTAACCTTAGACATTGGGGGCTATTTACAAAAGGCAAATCCACTTTGCACTACAAGTACACTGCAAGCATTTTTGCTTGCAGATGATTGGATGATCAAATCAGCAGAGCTTCCCCTAATTTCAGAGTGTCCCCTCAGATCTACAGTGATCTACAGCGACTGCACTTTCAAGTGCACTTGCAGTGCATTTGTAGTGCAGAGTGGATTTCCCTTTAGTAAATCAACCCCATTGTTTCTTGATGAAGTTTTAGTAGTAGGTAAAACCCTAAATTACGGACTGAATATGAGGGATCTAAAGTTCTAGAGTTCTAGTATACATATGCAATTCCATTGCAGAATCCATACAATATTTATAAAACTGATTGTATAGATATTTCACCACTAATCTGCTAGATCAGCCTTTCTCAACCTTTTTTTTTAACACTGGGGAACCCCTCATGTTCAATCTAAGGGAACTCCTGCTAATAATTACTATATCTACAGCTTGTGGTGCATTAGCATGAGGATCAATGGGAAGAATGCTCCTTACATTTGTGATCACTGAAAATAATCCCCCAACACAGATAGCTAAAAAGATCACTGGTGCCAGTGGTTACTTACCTAGATGTAGCCAGGGGCTGGCTAAACTGCCTGTGTTATCAGAGGACACTCTAAAGCATTTGCCACATTGAGGCTGTCCCCTCTAGTGCTCAGCCTGGGATCTGTCTTGTCACATTCTTAATGCAAAGTAAACGAGATCTTAAAAAAGAGTGGAGGATCTTGGGACATGTAGTCCAAAGAGCTCAACTCTACTGGGGACTGATCATTTTGGATTACAAGTTCCAGCCGGCTGAAGGGAAAGAACAGAATGCTGGGAAAGGTGATAAATAGCCTGTGTTAGGGAGGAGTTGGTCTCTTGGGACCATGGCCTTCATCTGGAAGCAGTGACCCGGAAGGTCAGGGAGAGCAAGCCGGTGCTGCGGCCTAGGCAGCAGGGGAGAGCCTCCGTTAGGCGAGTGTGGACGCATCCCTCATTGCCAGTGTCCAGTCGGTCTGGTGACAGTCAGGAGGTCACCTTCATCACTTGCATCACAGACGCAGCTGAACTGCGATGCAGAGGAGTGTGTAGCAGAGCACCATTCCTTGAGCACAGTATCTGCAGGAGCCTGCTGCAGGATGTTCACATCATCCCTCTTGAGCTTGGTATCGCCTGGACTGGTGAGTGGGCGAATGCCCACCCTCTTTAAACCCAAGGACACTGCATGCAGACACCATTGCTTTATTTCTCTCATTGAAGCCTTACCAGGAGACACTTACAACAACTACTGTACTGCTTGAATATTACATATAGTTACATAGTAGGTAAGGTCAAAAAAAGACACAGTTCATCAAGTCCAATCTGTGTCATACCCACAAAGTACACTGGACCTATTCAATTGAGCTAGCTGAAGATACAAGGATTCTGCATCAAAAGGATTACTTTACCCCCCCCCCCCCCCCCCCACAAGGGAAAGGAACATTGGGCATCTAACTGGCTTGTTTTCAACGGGGTTGTGACATCTGGAGGCTAAAGGGAGTAGTCTGACATCAAACTCGTCATTCTCCTTCCCTTTTCTGACCTGCAGCCGTAGACCTTGATTGGTTAAATACTTTCTGCCCTATTGCTCTACAAGGGACTTTATTGGCAAATTATTTGTTCATTTGTACAGAGAATATAACAGTAGCCTTACCTTTGGCCAATCTATTTTCTGTTGATGCTATTAACTGCAAAACTTTAACCTTTAACAACTTCAGCTCCGGGAGATTTACCCCCTTCATTTTTTGCTCTAGTAGCTGCGTTACTTTAACTGACAATTACGTGGTCGTGCAACACTGTACTCTGAGATGGATTTGGGGGGGACCCCCACGCCGTTTTTCGGCGTGGGGATTCCCTTTAAATCCATACCAGGTGACGGGGCTAGCGCGGCGGCATTCACTGCCTTCGCTAGTCCCGTCTACCTGCAGTTACGTTCTAAATGAACGGACTACTCCGTGTGGGCAAGTCCGTTCATTTTCAAAAAGCCCCGCAGACTTTTTCCCGCTGATTGTCCGCCGGAGAAGTCCGGGCGTGTGTGGGCAAGTCACACACTCGGAAAGTCCGGCGAAGTCCGGGCGTGTGTGGGCAAGTCACACGCTCGGAAAGTCCGGCGAAGTCCGGGCGTGTGTGGGCAAGTCACACGCTCGGAAAGTCCGGCGGTTTGTCCGCCAGACTGGGTCCCGGCGGACAAAGTCCGATCGCGTGTACGAGGCATAACTGTGTAGGACTGGTGTAAAAACTTAAGCTGGGTGAATCTATCTCATGCAGAGATCATCAGGGGAAGGTATTGTTGAAGGCCCTCCTCCCAATCATCATTGGCTAGTGTAGGGATGTCAGTTTGCTACACCAAAAACAGTTGGGAGACTTTAGAGGTATCCAAGCTAGCTAGTATAGAGTAAAGGGCCAAGAAGGGCTTCTCCCCTTCAGGTGACCTCAGTAGACTTTCAACATCATGCACCTCCAACGTTATAGGGTGTGCAAATTGAGCCTTGAAAGTAGACATGTGCACAACCAAAAAATTCGTTTATTTTCGTTTAGTTTTTTTCGTTTCCGAAAAAAATTCGTTTTTTTTCGTTTCCGAAAAAAATTCGTTTTTTTTCGTTTCGTTTTTTTTTCGTTTCCGTCGATTCGTAATGATTCGTACATTCGTAAGTCGTCGTTGTTCGGATTCGTAACGATTCGTACATTCGTAAGTCGTCGTTGTTCGTATTCGTAACGATTCGTACATTCGTAAGAGTTATTTTTTCGTTGATTCGTTTTTTCGTTAGTTTAATTTTCGGACACATTCGTATTTATTCGTACATTCGTAGATTCGTAATCGGAGCTTAATTCATAATTTGATGTAATGTGTATGCTATTATTACATTTTAATCATTTATGAATCGAAAAAAAAGTTACGAATCGGAAAAAAAAAGTTACGAATCGAAAAAAAAGTTACAAATGTACGAATTTTTTTGTTCAATAGAGACATGGAAAATTACAAATCGAAAAAAAAAAAAAAAAAAGTTACGAATCGAAAAAAAAAAGTTACGAATCGAAAAAAAAAGTTACGAATCGAAAAAAAAAAAAGTTACGAATGTACGAATTTTTTGGTTCAATAGAGACATGGAGAATTACAAATCGAAAAAAAAAAATAAAAAAGTTACGAATCGAAAAAAAAGTTACGAATCGAAAAAAAAAAAGTTACGAATCGAAAAAAAAGTTACGAATGTACGAATTTTTTGGTTCAATAGAGACATGGAAAATTACAAATCGAAAAAAAAAAAAAAAAAAAAGTTACGAATCGAAAAAAAAGTTACGAATCGAGAAAAAAAAAGTTACGAATCGAAAAAAAAGTTACGAATGTACGAATTTTTTGGTTCAATAGAGACATGGAAAATTACAAATCGAAAAAAAAAAAAAAAAAAAGTTACGAATCGAAAAAAAAGTTACGAATGGAAAAAAAAAGTTACGAATGGAAAAAAAAAAGTTACGAATGTACGAATTTTTTTTGTTCAATCCATTCGAAGCACCTTTAGCAGCACCATTGTAAGGGACACGGAAAATGACAAATTCAACAAAAAAAAGTTACGAATTTTTTCGTTCGTTTTCGTTCGTTTTCTTTTTCGGATTTTCTTCATTAGTACATTCGTTGTTTCTAATTTGTTTTTTTTCGGATTTTCGTTGTTTTTCGGATTCGAATGATTCGTTATTCGGATTCGTACGATTCGAACGATTCGTTACGATTCGTTATTCGTATTCGTACGATTCGAATGATTCGTTCATTCGTACGAAAACGAACGAACGAAAATAACGAAAAAAAAAAAAACGAAAAAAACGAAAAAAAAACAAAACGAATTGCACATGTCTACTTGAAAGCATGGTGCAGTTGAAGATATCTAAATATCATTCGATTAGGTAGGTTCCGCCTTCGCTTAAAGTCAACATAGATAAATAACCGCCCGCAGGACACTATATTACCCAGGGTTTTGATTTCAAATCGGGCCCACAATACAAGATCTGGAAAGGATTGGAATTGAGGCAACTGCGGGTTACTCCACAACGGGGTGTGTGGGGACCAGCAATCAGGCTTATCTATTCTAGCCTGGAAGTTTCCCAGATTCAAAGGGTTGTTCACATAGGGGAGGTGATGTTAGGATTAGATCAGGGACCTCCATGAACCAAGTTCCGTAATTCAGAATAAGAACCAAGCAAAAGTGGAAGAACCAAGCAAAAAAATAAAAAAATCTGATTTTGTGCACATCACAGGTATGAGATCAGGCTCAGGTAAGTATAAGGGGGGCTGGGGAGGGAGGGGGGCTGCTTGCAGAATTTTTTTTTACCTTCATGCAGAGAATGCCCCCCTATCATGACAAAAACCATGCGCAGCAGTCATGACACAGTTTTGTCCCATAAAGAGTGGGTTTAATTTAGTGTTAAATTATAGTCTGTGAAGAGTTCAAGTACTTTTTATTGTCCAGTAGATCTACAAGTTATTGTTTGAAGGAGTAAATATCCCCAGCTGTATATTCAGAATAGATGTCCTACCACCCCAACATAAGTGAATGTTCACTTGTACTAGTAAATAAAGTAAAGCTGTGTTCACCTCATTCATCATGTGTGAGAAAAAGGTTCTTTTTTTCCTTTGAATAACCGTACTCACCGAGCTACGTGAACAAACACTTTCCAATGTGGGCATGCACTTTACTTATTGAGCATTCTCTAATTCTTTAGTAAATACTCCCAATAGGTCGATGACAATCAGTGTCGGGACCACAAACCCCTCAAAGTTTCCCCTATGAGCATAACTCCCCTACCCCACCACCAAATCCCCCACTCCTAGCACAAATCCCCCAAATCATCCCTTCAAGCTCACCTTCCACCAAAATACCCCTTCCTAACAGAAATGTACCCTCTTATTACACATCCCTCCTCCAAATCACCCCTTCTAGCACAACCCCCAAATCCCCACCACACCCAGGGCAGCCGCTCCTCCTGCCCACCCCTTGTCCCAGCCCTGGTCACAATTATGGGAATGAACTAGTTCCATATTTTTTTTTTTTTTTTTTCTATGGAAAGTCACTTAAATATTTTAGGGGCTATCAGTTTGGGCAAAAAAGAAGAATGTTTAATAAATGTCATGAAATGGCCCCACCAGCAAAAGATTAATTTTTTCCTAACGAAAATCATTCTTTGGGTTAAAGCGGTTCTGCACACACGTTTTTTTTATTTTTATTTTTTATACATTTTAAAAATATTACCATTCTAACGTTATACTCACTGTTTAGATTGCTTTCTGGTATCCTGGTCTGTTTTTAGTTCAAATTGGCATCTTATAAAAAGCTTTCATCTGAGTTTCCATTTTGCTTGTAGGCATTTGAAGCCCACAAGCAATCACTTCCTTGTTCCATTCCATTGGAACTACCAGCATTCCTTGCCGGTTCCCGTGCATGCTCACTGGCAACAGCGCCGAGCAGCGTAAACATGTTGCCATAACAACAGGTGGCATCTTCGGAAGTTACCGCCCCCGTTGTGATGTGAAGCTCACGTTGTGATGACGTGATGACGTCACGTCATTGAAATCCCGCGAGATCTTGCTTCGGCTCTGCGCACTGACTCCTGGGAATAATTACACAAGATCCCAGGAGACAGTGCGCCGATCACCGAAAATGATGCGGATACCCACACAAACCCCACCCACTGCCGCAGGGACAGAATACTGTAACAACAAACCCGGACATCTATCTAAAGGTAGGAGAAAAAAAATAAAAATAAACTTCCATTGAGCACTCTTTGCACAATTTGAAAAGCAATGAGATTAACTTAAAAAAGTGTGTACAGAACCGCTTTAATGACAGTTGGTGAGCCATATTACTGCTCTTTTCCTGCAGAAACAATGTAGTATGCAGTGAAAATGTCCACCTTGGACCAGTTCTGTTTTTCTGCAGCACAGATACCTATAGGAAGGGACAGAAACGAAAATTTTTTAATTCCCTTTTTGACAAACCTCTGCGATATGATTTATAGTACAGATTATAATTTATCTCCCAAGGCTCTGAGATGCTGCAAAACCAGTCAAGCACATCTGCTGGCATAATTTGTCTTCTTAAACTGATTTTCCATCTTTTTTTTACATTATAGAATTTTCAATATGATCATCCAACATTAAGACCCATGTGAAGTGGCTGTTTTCCAATACTGTAATTTGTTGGAATTGCAGCATTGCAAATTCACACGATACTGAAAACTGCAATATCAGCTTAGCATAGGGGTCAGTTGAGAAGTGTCTTACTACCTCTACATGCTCTTTTAGACCTGCTGATGGGGAGCGTTAAAAACAAGCAGTTTAGCCGCAATTTAAAGCCCCCCAACCACCTCCCCTTAAAGTGGTTGTAAACCTCAAACATGAAATAAGAACAAAGCATATACCTCGATATAGCAGCCTTTCTCTACCTTTTCTACATGGAGGAACCCTTGAAATAACTTTCTGGTCTCAGGGAAACCCTGCTAAAAATGACTCTATCTACAACTCATGATACATTAGTGGCATTGGGAAGAATTCCCCCTTATGCCCCGTACACACGATCGGATATTCCGATGGAAAAAGTCTGATCGGATTATGTTGTCGGAAAATCCGATCGTGTGTGGGCTCTAGCGGGCTTTTTCCGTCGGATCTCAAATTTTCCGACAACAAAATCCGATCGTACTTTTTCTGATAGTGTGTCGAGAATTCCGACGGACAAAGTGCCACGCATACTCAGATCAAATTACGAGACCAAAGCTATTGGCTACTAGCCTCTACGTAGTTCCGTCATACGCAACGAACGTCACCACGTTCAGAATGATCAGATTTTCGACAACTTTGTCCGACTGTGTGTATGCAACACCAGTTTCGGACAAAATCCGTCTGAAAAAATCCCACGGATTTTGTGGTCGGAATTTCCGACCGTGTGTACGGGGGATTAAAGATAGCTAAAACGATCAATGGTGTCAGTGTGAACTTATCTGAGAGGCAGAAATTGCTTATTGATCAAGGAAACCCCTAGCAACCTCCGAAGGAACCCTGGTTAATAAACTCTGCCTTAAGATGAGATAGCAACACCAGTAATGCCCCGTACACACGGTCGGAATTTCCAACGGAAAATGTCCTATCGGACCATGTTGTCGGAAAATCCGACTGTGTGTGGGCGCCTTCGGAATTTCCGTCGGAAAAAATTTGAGATCCTGCTCTCAAATTTTCCGACAGCAAAGTCCTATCGGTCTTTTTCTGATCGTGTGTAGCGAATTCCGACGGACAAAGTGCCACGCATGCTCAGATCAAATTACAAGACCAAAGCTATTGGCTACTAGCCTCTACGTAGTTCCGTTGTATGCAACGAACGTCACCACGTTCAGAATGATCGGATTTTCCGACAACTTTGTCTGACCGTGTGTATGCAACACCACGGATTTTGTGGTCGGAATTTCCGACCGTTTGTATGGGGCATAAGACAACTATAGCCACAACTCATAAAATATGAGTGTGATGGTCAGTTGGAAGAATTCCTCTCTAATGCCGCGTACACACGATCGGAATTCTCATCGGAAAAGACTCTGACGGTTTTTCCGACGGAATTCTGCTCAAGCTGTTTTGCCTACACACGATCACACCAAATTCCGACGGTCAATAATACAGCGGCATAAAACACGTTCGACAGCACTATAAAAGGGAAGTTTAATGCTTCTGAGCATGCGTCAAATTGTTTCCGAGCATGCGTCGGAATTTTGCGTGTCAGAATTGCATACACACGATCGGAAAATCCGATAGAAAGGTTTTCCGTCGGAAAAATTGAGAACAGGTTCTCAATTCAAAGTCCGTCGGAAATTCCGACAGAAAAAGACCATTGGGCATACACACGGTCGGAAAATCCGATGAAAAGCTCCCATCGGACTGTTTCCATTGGAAATTCCGACCGTGTGTACGCCGCATTACAGATAGCTAAAAAGATCAGTGATGTCAGTGGGAACTTATCTGAGAGGCAGAAATTACTGATTGCTGAAGGAACCCCTAGCAACCTCTGGAGGAACCCTGGTTGAGAAGCCCTGCTCTATAGTGTGTATTTGTTTCAATCCAGAGAACTAAGTGTAATTTCTGTCCGCTGCTTCATTCCTCTGCTATCAGTATGAATTACTTCTGACAAGTTTTCCTGACACCAAGAGAAAAAAGGTGACAGGGGATGGGCCTCCAGCTGATTGACAGCCTCAGTTCTGTTCCTGTGAGCTGTGTGAAGGGGGTGTGTCCCTCTCCTCCAATCAGCTCTCAGAGCTCTCCTTAGGGAGCTCTGCATAGTATAACTTCAGATTTCCAACCCCTTTTTTCTGACAACTCAGACAAGCTTTAATTATCCATCACTTTCAAAGGATGTAGAGAACAGAATACTGTAGATAAACAGGTACAACTTATGGAGAATGGTTTGTTTTATCTCTGTGTATTACCTGAGGCCAGTGGTTTACAACCACTTTAAGCTGCAAAGGCAGTGGAATGGGGTGTTCACATGCCTTGGTTCCCACGGCCAGTATCATCACCAAACACGACTCATTCAGGTAAATGGGGACGCACCTCAAATGCCCCACAACTGCGTATTTGATGGGGACAAGGGTCTCTTACCCACAACCCTGGCCTGTGGTTGCGGGGTCTGTGGGTGGGGGCTTAATGGAATCTGGACCCCTACTTATTCACCAAAAAAGTGTAAAAAGTAAAGAAAAACACAACACAAGTTTTTGACAATTCCTTTATTAAAAAATAAAAAATAAAATAAAAAAGTTCCCTGCTCTGTCCTCCAGCGCAGAGAGTGATGTCATTGAAAATCACCGTCCCTGCACAGTGTCACTGTGGGGAGATCCGCCACAGCCCCTGGTTGCCTGCACCATCTTTGGAACAGCATATGGCTCCCCCCATCCCATCCCATCCATCCCTCTTTGCCTCTGGATCTATCTATCTATATTTTTTCGTTATTTTCGTTCGTTCGTTTTCGTACGAATGAACGAATCGTTCGAATCGTACGAATCCGAATAACGAATCGTTCGAATCGTACGAATCCGATTAACGAATCGTTGAAATCGAACGAATCCGAAAAACAACGAAAATCGGAAAAAAACGAATTAGAAACAACGAATGTACTAATGAAGAAAATCCGAAAAACGAAAACGAACGAAAAAATTCGTACATTCGTAACTTTTTTTTTTGTTGAATTGGTAATTTTCCGTGTCCCTTACAATGGTGCTGCTTAACGTGCTTCGAATGGATTGAACAAAAAAATTTGTACATTCGTAACTTTTTTTTCGATTCGTAACTTTTTTTTCGATTCGTGAATTATTAAAATGTAATGATAGCATACACATTACATAAAATTATGAATTATGCTCCAATTCCGAATCTATGACAGGTTACGAATGTACAAATAAATACGAATGCGTCCGAAAATGAAACTAACGAAAAACGAATCAACGAAAAAATAACTCTTACGAATGTACGAATCGTTACGAATACGAACGCCGACGACTTACGAATTTACGAATCGTTACGAATTAACGGAAAGGAAAAAAACAAAACGAAAAAAAACAAAACGAAAATAAACAAATTTTTTGTTGTGCACATGTCTAATCATCACCGAAGGTGATATTGGCAGGCACAGAGACACATCCAGGGTTGGCAGACCCTATTTACATTTTTATCCCACCCCATTGTGTTTAGCTGGTTAGTGGGCATAGAGGAGGGAGGGAGGGAGCTGTGATTTACCACTGTATGTGTGACTCTATAGTCACATGGACTGCACAGATGTGATAGGGAGGAAATGATCAGCATAGAAACTCTCTGAAAATTGAGCATGTGCAGAGTTGCCACCACAGCTGCAAAATGCCTAGCTGAATTGGGGACATTAACAGAAGGTGGGGATAGAGAGAAGCAGGATCAACCACATTTTTTTGCAGAATACAGAAAAGGAATCTCATAGTGAGTATAAGCAGCATACAATACACCATTTATTGATATTTTTTTTATGATAAAGGTTTAGTGACACTTTATTTAAACCTTCTGTCTGAACATGGATAAGCTCAATAACAATAAACCCAATAAAATGAATAGGCAGACTGCCATACTATTTTTTATGATTTGCATTGATTAGATGTAGACTAGGCTCAGTACAGATCTTCAGAATTAAAAATAAACAAGGAGAGGTGTAATGTAAAGATAGACACGCTGTGAGTGCTCAAGTGTTTGAGGAAATATGGAAGAGAGATGTTTAACTAAAAAAAAAAAAAAAAAACTCCTATTGTACTCTAATCCAAACCTTATGATTTTCACGGATCTCTCCTGGCCCTGCAGCTCTCACCAGACTAGGGAAATCATCAATGCTAAAATAACAAAAAGAGAGAGCAGCCTAGTGCAACACCACAGATACCACTTAAATGTATGAAATGTATTAAAATACAAACAACATGATAAAATAACAAGCATATCATCTTAAAGCGGTAGTAAACCGCAGTTGAGGAAAAAAAAATCCCTTGCAAGTGTAGCGCCGGGCTCCTAACGAGCTCGCACTATGTGTTTTTTCTATTTAAAATTCCTAAAACTGCAGTTTGGTTTTGGGTTTAATTGTACCAAATTATGGTTTCAATGCCAGTCTAGCTGGATTGCATTGGGTTCTGCTTGGCCACAGGTGTCGCTGTCACCTCTGGCAGGTGTGAGACCGCAGTTTGGCTAGGCGCATTGAGTGCCAATCTCTCTCGGAACCATGCCTACCTACTTAAGGTACTGACATCACGTGTTTCTGGGTTCCGGTCCCCAATCTTCTGTCTGTTTGGTCCTGGTCCTCCTGAACAGCCCCCGTGGCCCTCCTGGCATGGGGTGTGGATCCATGCAATTCCAAGTCTCGGGGCTGGATAGCCCGAGGCGAAGCAACTGCAGGGACAGGCCCGAATGGATCTCAGGGCTGAATTATCCAAAAGTGGTCCAGTGCCGTCTCGGTCAGGAGAGGCCCAGCAACTTGAGAAGCATCCAGGGGAGGACTCTTCAGGAGGAAGCCATGCACTAAGGCTGGCTTTCAAGAAGAAGCCTGGAGGCTCAGTTGAAGGACACTAAATGGATCTACTGGCTGCAAGATACTGGTACCATATGATAGCTCTCTAAATTTATCTAGTCCCTCAGTTACAAACAAGTCTGTGGCAGAGACTTTATTCTCAAGTGTTCTACAACCAAGTCTGTGGCAGAGACTTTGCTTTATCTAACACTTCACCGGCTGCTAGGCCTAGTGTGAGGAGGCCTGTCCGGGTTGTGATAATCCAGTTGTGAGACAGTTGCTCTATGGATTTATACAGTGAGAGACTTTCTAACTAAGCAGTTCCAAAGGTACCTGAACTTATACCCTAACCCTCTATCCTACTTTTAAGAGACTGTTTTATTTTTTTTCCAATAAATAACCATAAAAAGGAAGATAAAGTGTCAGTTTCTAAATTTTTTTGGGCCATCTACCACGGGAACCCCTAGACGGAGACGAGGTGAAGAAGGTAACGGTAAGCCCAATAAACCAGCAGCTCTTTCGGGGGTTAGTGCTACACAAGGCAATGCCATAATGTGCTAATATACATCTCACACTAGACCTACTTCAAAATGAAGCCCTCCACTGCCATGCTGTCACCGCTTTAACCAGTCTACCTTCCGGGTTCACAGCCTCTGGCTTAATAAATGTGCTGGGGCGCGATGACGTCACCGGCTGCATTCACTCTGAATATTTTCTAAGCAAGTTTAGGAGATATTCACAGTACCTAAAGTTAAGCCTTATTATAGGATGTAGAGTAAGGATGTAGAGACTTAGTTAGCTCTGGAGCAACTGCTCTTGCAGAGTGCAAATGTGTTTTGCAATATGCACAGTCTATTTGCCTTTAGTAAATCAACCCCAAAGAGTTCTATAACTCCTGTGTAGTGCACAGACCGCTGACGGATATTACAGTTTGTCACAAGTTCTATTCCCTAGTGGTACAAGCAGCCAGGCACACAGAAGTTTCTCAGTCTCTCTTTTAGATTTATTGCTTAGAGAACTTGGTTAGGGGCAGGGTAAGCCTTGGGATACTCCATATTTAGTGCAAAAGTAATGGAGGACACTCTCTGACTATGGTTGTCTCTTCATAGTAAAACCCCTCTTGAGGCTAGTGATGACTGAACTCAGGGGACTCCAATGCAAGAACAAACCTGAGCCAGCAAGTCAGGGCCAGTCTCTTCAAGAGTTAACATGACAATCTCTAGGATCTACTTCAGGCTTGTACTCACTGTGCCCTGGGTACTTGAATGCTTTCCTGCAGTACCAAACAGCTTCTATACTGTGTGCCTCCAGATCTGACCCTCTGTGGACTTCCTGCAAACTGCTCCCAGGAACTATGGATATGCCCCCCTCCCCGGCTCTCCCTAAGCTGGGACCTTGAATGCCTCCTCTAAACTTCAGCTAAGTGATCCAGAGGGTCATAGTCCTCAGGCTGGGCCTTGGATAAGGACCCTGCTGTTTTAGACCCAAGCCTATTTATACACACCCCAGCCCCCTACTGGCCATTCTTCCTCCCAGGAATTGGAGGCTACTTGAATGTGCAAATTGAGGGTCTGCCACTTTCAACCCACTAAATTCTGGAGCTTACCTGAAACCAGGGGGGAGCAGTTGAGCCTATGTAGCACCCACCACCTTTAGGTGTGTGCTAGTAGGTAAGTGTTAAGTAAAGTGCCTTACCCTGTTTGTTTAGGCCTGGTTGTTTAATTTGGTTTGGGAGGAGTAATAGAATAGAGGGGGGTGTGACCACCTGTACTCTGCCCTGGAAGACCTCCCTTGCTTCTCTAAGAAATGTTCTGGAGAAAGGGTGGGCTGGGGACTGGAGTGCAGACAGTTTGTGTATATAGCCCTGGTCCAATTATTAATTTGTTTGGGCAGGGGCGGGACTGATACATAAACTGAGGTCACATGCTTCCTGGGGGAGATGGGAAGAAACTGAGTCCAGAGTAACAGCACAATGTGACTCTAAGGAGCAGGCTTGAAGGCCTGGGGGTTCAGCGACCCCAGCGCTGGAAAGCAGGAACCAAACCTGAAGGCCTGAGGGTTCAGAGACCTCAGTGCTGGATGGTTCAACTACACCAAAGTCATCCAAGAAACCCTGGGAGAAGTGAACCAGGCATCTCAGCTGGGATGGTTCTAACTACAAGAAACGGGAAGTAGCTGCAAAGAGGATGGAGTAGACCGGGATTTAATCGCAGGAGGCAAGATGGGCAGGTGAGGCCTGAGACTTCCAGCATCCATTTACCAAGGTGCTTTTCAGAGGGGCATTGGTCAGTTCATTAAGGGAAAGGGACTTAACTACTCTAAGGAAACAGGAGAAAGAGGCCGCTCATACATTCCTTTAATATAATTGCAATGGACTGAAACCAAGAAGAATAAAGTTATCTGTTCAACCTTTCATTGACTGTGTCTGATGTGATTTGTGCAGGGGTGGAAGAACGGAGGTAAGCTAGCATTAAAGTATGAACACACCCAGCAGCTCCCAAGGGAGTAGTGCGCTACACCTGTAACCAGCAGAACCCAGAACAGTCAAAAGTAACCAAACTTTGCTCAGCTGGCTACAGTCAAAAACGAAATTTGCCTCAATGCTACTAGTAACCTAACTAGGAACGTGCTACACCTGGATTGGGGTCTGGAGTCCAGGAGCTTCAAAACTTTTTGAGAGGGAAGAAGCCTCTACCTCTATGTCCAGGTTTTACCAAAGACCAGCAGACTGTGTGTGTGCAGGTATGCACACCCTTTATAGTCATGGGGTCGGCCAGGGGGAAGCAGTCGAACCTGCAACAAGCAGAACCCAGAATAGTCAAAAGCAACCAAACTTCTCTCCACTGGCTACAAAGTAGCCAAAAACAAAATTGTCCTCAATACTACTAGCAACCTAACTAGGAAGGTGCTACACCTGGATTGGGGTCTGGAGTCCAGAAACTTCAAAGAGTTTTGAAAAAGAAGAAGCCGCTACCCCTGTGTCCAGGTTTTACCAAAGACCAGCAGGCTGTGTGTGTGCAGGTGTGCACACCCTTTATAGTCATGGGGCTGGCCATAGTTCAGGGCTCCACCCGGGAGACAGCAGGTCAGCAGAAAGTAGGCCAGGGCATGGACCAGAGCAGCAGGGAGCAGTGAGAGGTAAAGAGTTGTACGTGAGCACAGCATTACTGTGTGAGGCGGTCTGAGGGACCAAACAAAAGGCCAAACCTTGAGGGAGCAATGACACTACAAGACGACAGGAGGCTTGATACCATTTTTGCTTTGTGTTGGAAATTGGTGTTGGAAACCCCTTTTGTTTTGTTGGAACTTTTACTTTCTCCTTGAAATAAAATTGGGCCAGCAAGCTCTCAAACAATTGAGTTGATTTACTAAAGGCACATAGACAGTGCCCCAGGAAGACATCACGTATGACAAAACATGTAGGGCGGTGCTACGCGCTGACGTCATTACGCCCTACGTGACTCCAGATGTACAGGTGTTTGCATTTTTTTTAAGCTTGCCGGCTGTTTTTATGTTGTATGCGGCTATGTCTGCTCTGTTTTAGCAATAAAGGCTATTGATTTTTTAAACCATATTACACTATTGGAGTGTGTTCTGTCCCTTCACACTGGTGACCTGTGTCACAGTGCGATCCACAGACCAGACTCTCCATTCCCAATCAGGACATCACGGAGGATTCCCAATGTGTTTGGAGTGCTCCAAGAGGACGGAGGCTCGTTAGATCCTGCAGAGGAAATCTGCTGGCGCATTAGACCTTGCTCTTTAGGGGGTCCACCAGTTCGGGTAAGGGTCCCCATACACCGAGTGGTTTTTGGTCTTCTGATCCCAGGATTTCCTTCCCCCTCCTCTTGTTTCATCCTTTCTCTTCTTGGGTGAAGGTTGAAGGATTCTTGGACTTTTACTACACTTTTGGAATCATACTGTCATTTTTCTTTCTGCCACGGACTCAATTAGGCCCCTTTCACACTGAAGCGTTTTTCAGGCGCTACAACGCTAAAAACAGCGCCTGTATAGCACCTGAAAAAAGTGGGTCCTTTCACTCCAGTGGGAAAGCCGGAGGGCTTTCACACTGGAGCGGTGCACTAGCAGGACGGTAAAAAAAGTCCTTTGGAGCGGTGTATTCACCGCTCAATGGGGCAGCGCGGCAATACCGCCAGTAAATCGGGGGGTTTTAACCCGTTTTCGGCCGGTAGCGGGGGTTAAAACTGGACCACTAGTGGCCGAATACCGCTGCTTAAACGACGGTAAAGCAGCGCTAAATATAACTCTGCTTTACCGCCAACGCCTGCACTGCCCCAGTGTAAAAGGGGCCTTACTACTATTTTCACTGTTGATGGAGAGTTTTTTCATATAGACTTTCATATACAGATTCTTCACTAATCTGCAATAGTGCACCTTTTGTGTTTTCTCATTTGTCACACTGGATCACTTATGCTATAAACGCAACTTATTTGTATATACATAGACAGTGCGGTTGCTCCAGAGCTTTGTAAATGAGCAGAAGCTCTGCTGACTTCCATCATCCAATCACGTGCAAACAATATTGCTGTTTTTTTTTTTTTTCCATGTACGTGATTGGGTATTCTTGGCAAAGTGAAGGCTTAATCATTTACTAAACTCTGGAGCAACTGCACTTGCAGAGTGTAACTGCACTTTGCAAAGTTGATTTGCCTTTAGTAAATCAGCCCCAAAGACTCACTTTGCAAAGAATACCCAATCACGTGCCAGAAAAAAAAAAAAAAACAGCATCTTTGTTTGCACATGATTGGATGGCGGTAGTCAGCAGAGCTTCTGCTCATTTACTAAGATGTGGAGTCTATTTGCCTTTAGTAAATTAACTCCAATATGGCTGGAGTGAACACAGTGAAAAGGCTTGAGTGAAACCCCCACGTATATCACTATCTGCTAAACTAATAAGATGGCTTTCACACCGAGCCATCGGGGGTAAAGTGGCGCTATTTTTAGCGCCTATTTATCGTAATTTTAGCCGCGCTATTTGGCCGCTAGCGGGGCGGTTTTAACCCCCCACTAGTGGCCAAAAAGGCAGTGCTGCCCAATTGATTTCAATGGGGAGCAGCAGGGGAAGAAGTGGTGGCGGAGCGGTGAGTTCACCGCTCCTTTACCGCTCCGAAGAAGCTGCTGGCAGGACTTTTTCTGATATCCTGCCAGCGCACCACTCCAGTTTGAAAGCCTTCGGGCTTTCACACTGGAGTGAATGGATCCGCTTTTTTCAGGCGCTGTGTAGTGCCTGAAAAACGCTGGCAGTCTGAAAGGGGTCTTAAAGTCCAAGACTGGGACTCTTGGGGACAGCACTCTTCTTGCCCTGCAGGTATTTACATTTTTCATCAGACTAAAAATTGTTCTGATTAGTAAAACTACCAGAAGAATGTTAGTTTTATTGTGATCTCATATTCACTAACAAGTAGGGGTGATCAGTATGGTACCCCTTTGTAAAAAAAAAAAAAAAAAAAACACCAGCATTAGTCCAAGTCTCCTGGTGTATGCTTGAATAAATAAGACAATTTATGTCAGAGAACAGAGCTGATCGCTTACATTTGAAATCTCCTATAAACTGGGTACATTTCCAACTTTTCCTCTTGCATCCTGTTTTCCATTGAGGCAAGGGATGGGTTAATGTCTAGAGCAAAGAACCAGAAAAAAGTTAAACTAGGGGAAAAAGAGCTAATCCTGTGATGAGAACAGCTATGGTCGAATGGCAGACGGCGTGCTTGGTGAAGGTCAGTGTACAAGGGATGCTGTTACACCAACAATCAAAGGGGATTAAACAGAGACTGCTGTGATGAATAAACCACAGACAGACTCAGAGCTTTTCCTTGATAACTTGTAATTAAATACTTCCATGATGAGAAAAAAACATTTCCATACAGAGTATGTTTGCATGCAAATATATTTGAGAATACGTTTGGTATGAGTATATAGTATGAGTTATGCGTAACCATTGACCAACAACCATATGGTAACCACCATGGAATATTAGTTACCTTTGCTTCTATACTGACTGATCTTACAACGCAGACCAGTAGAAGATACAAAAACAGTATCAATGTAGAAAAATGTAAAATAATGCATTTGGGTGGCAAAAATATGAATTCAATCTATACACTGGGGGGGGGGGGGGGAACCTCTGGGGGAATCTAGGATGGAAAAGGACCTGGGGGTCCTAGTAGATGATAGGCTCAGTAAGCTTCTGCTAACAAAGCAAACAGAATATTGTCATGCATTAAAAAGGGGATCAACTCCAGAGATAAAACAATAATTCTCCAGCTCTACAAGACTCTGGTCCGGCCGCATCTAGAATATGCTGTCCAGTTCTGGGCACCAGTCCTCAGGAAGGATGTACTGGAAATGGAGCGAGTACAAAGATGGGCAACAAAGCTAATAAAGGGTCTGGAGGATATTAGTTATGAGGAAAGGTTGCGAGCACTGAACTCATTCTCTCTGGAGAAGAGACGCTGGAGAGAGGATATGATTTCAATATACAAACACCGTACTGGTGACCCCACAATAGGGATAAAACTTTTTTGCAGAAGGGAGTTTAACAAAACTCGTGGCCACTCATTAAAATTAGAAGAAAAGAGGTTTAACCTTAAACTACGTAGAGGGTTCTTTACTGTAAAAGTGGCAAGGATGTTGAATTCCCTTCCACAGGCGGTGGTCTCAGCGGGGGGCATTGATAGTTTCAAGAAGCTATTAGATAAGCACCTGAACGACCGCAACATACAGGAATATACAATGTAATACTGACATATAATCACACACATAGGTTGGACTTGATGGACTTGTGTCTTTTTTCAACCTCACCTACTATGTAACTATGTAAGTATAGTCTATGAGGTTGATTTGCTAAAGGAAAATAAGCTGTTCACTTTGCTGGGGAAGTTACACTTTGCAAGGGTACATTCCCCAGTGCTTAGCAAATGAGGTGAAACTGTGCTGACTTCCATCATCCAGTCATGTGCAAGAAAAAAATTCTCTTTTTTTAATTTTCTTTGCATGTGATTGGATATTGTTTGCAACGTAAAACATCACCACATTTACTAAGCTCTGTGGCAAATTCTTTTGTGAAGTTCAACTTCTCATGAAAGGTGAACAGCTGAAGGTGTGTCCCTGCACCTTTAAGGAGGAATAGACCCCATCCAGACATACCGCCCTTAATTTATCCATTGCTTTTTATCAGGGGGGTCAAACTCAATTTCTTCATGGGCCACATCAGCATTATGGCAGGCTGTATCTGTAAAACTAGATCTCCAGAACACCCCACCCCCCTTACATCAGATGTCAAGAGCGGTACTAACATTCTGTTGATGTAGGCAATCTGTTTTCTTCTTGTTTGGGTCCTGAGGAAGCTGAAATTAAGTTTGGCGAAACGTTGACTCTACAGATAGCAGTTCATCACGCACATCATCTGTTGTTATTGCATTCATCTGCATGTACATATATGTCTATTGATCACTTGTGAACTACATAGGATTCATACAGTGCATCCGGAAAGTATTCACATCGCTTCACTTTTTCCACATTTTGTTATGTTACAGCCTTATTTCAAATGGATTAAATTCATTATTTTCCTCAAAATTCTACAAAGAATATCCCATAAGGACAACATGAAAGAAGTGTACATAAGTATTCACATCCTTTGCCATGATACTCAAAATTAAGCTCAGGTGCATCCTGTTTCCACTGATTATACTTGAGATGTTTCTACAACTTGATTGGAGTCCACCTGTGGTAAATTCAGTTGATTGGACATGATTTGGAAAGGCACACACCTGTCTATATAAGGTCCCACAGTTAACAGTGGATTTCAGAGCACAAACCAAGCTATTAAGTCCAAGGAATTGTCTGTAGACCTCCGAGACAGGATTATATCGAGGCACAGATCTGGGGAAGGGTACAGAAAAATGTCTGCATCATTGAAGGTCCCAATGAGCACAGTGGACTCAATGATCAGTAAAGAAGTTTGGAACCACCAGGACTCTTCCAACTGGGGGGGGGGGGGGGGGGGGGGGAGAAGGGCCTTCGTCAGGGATTTGACCTAGGACCCATTGGTCGCTCTGACAAAGCTTCAGCATTTCTCTGTGGAGAGAGGAGAACCTTCCAGAAGAACAACCATCTCTGCAGCACTCAACCAATCAGGCCTATATGGTAGACTGGCCAGATGGAAGCCACTCCTCAGTAAAAGGAACGTGACAGCCCATCTGTAGTTTTGACAAAAGGCACCTGAAGGACTCTCAGAAACAACATTTTCTGGTCTGATGAAACAAAGATTGAGCTCTTTGGCATGAATAGCAAGGTGTCATGTCTTGAGGAAACCAGGCACCGCACATCACCTGGCCAATACCATCCCTACAGTGAATCATGGTGGTGGCAGCATCATGCTGTGGGGATGTTTTTCAGCAGCAGGAACTGGGAGACTAGTCATAATCGAGGGAAAGATAAATACAGCAATGTACAGAGGCATCCTGGATAAAAACCTGCTCTAGAGTGCTCTGGACCTCAGACTGGAGTAAAAGTTATTCTTCCAACAGGACAATGACCCTAAGCACACAGCCAAGATAACAAAGGAGTGGCTACAGGACAACTCTGGGAATGTCCTTGAGTGGCCCAGCCAGAGCCCAGACTTGAACCCAATTTAACATCTCTGGAGAGATCTGAAAATGACTGTGCACCAACGCTCCCCATCCAACCCGATGGAGGTTGAGAGGTCCTGCAAAAGAAAAAATGGGGGACACTGCCCAAAAATATGTGTGCCAAGCTTGTAGTATCATACTCAAAAAGACTTGAGGCTGTAATTGGTGCCAAAGATGCTTCAACAAAGAATTGAGCAAAGGCTGTGAATACTTATGTCTATGTTTTTTTTTTTAAATAAATTTGCAAAGATTGCAAACAAACTTCTTTCATGTTGTCATTATGGGGTATTATTTGTAGAATTTTGAGGAAAATAATGAATTTAATCCATTTTATAATAGGGCTGTAACATAACAAAATGTGGAAAAAGTGAAGCGGTGCGGATGCACTGTAGATAGTATCACAATTCTCCCCAGAAGTCTGGGGTTGGTACTTCTATTTTAATGTTTTTTTAAGTTTGTGTAATAAAGATTTAATGTTTTTATACTTACCCTTTTTTCCACCATGTTGCCATTATAGTCTGTGATTGTTACCGGAGTTTAGTCTCCGGTCTATGCTTAAGTCAGTGGAGGCTGATGGTAGGTATTTTTTTTGGGGGGGGCGGCAAACAATTCACCTGCCGCCACCTTCCATTCGGTCAGGTCACAGGTACTCCCCCCGGTCGGTCACCCACCCACAGCCCTGCACCTAGTCACGGGCAGTGTTTCCTTCGGGGCGGCGGGCGGCGTCTCCTCCTCCTGGTGCCTAACGGTGGTTTCCCCTTCTTCTCCACCCTCCTCCTCCTCGGTGGCCAATAGGATTGCTTGTCCTTTCGACCAATTGGGTGACGGGTCTCAGGACCCACTTCCTGATTGGCTGGGAGGAGGAAGACAAAGGTGAATATTATCGCTATTGTCACACAACTGGGTGGGCTCGGGACGCAGTGCTCTGAGCCCCGAGCCCATCTTTTTTTGAAGCCTATTAGAACCTCTGGCTCTAATCACGTGCTTCTAAAAAAAAAAAAAATTGGAGCCCATGCATCCGGCACCCCGCATGTATATTAGGGGGCCGGATGCATGGATTAGGGGGGGGGGCGGTGCCTCTGCGCCCTGCATTACAGGCCACCACTAGCCTAAGTGCTTTCTCGTTCTTTTTGAATGAGGCCATAAAAGTCTCCCTTACATACTATAATAGGTGCCACACATGTGGAGCATTTTGCTGTTATTGCAGTGACATTTGGGGATTGTGGGCAGAATCGCAGCGATTCTGCCTGAGATCCCAAAATGCCAGATGTGAAGGGGGCCTAAATGAGTAGCATCCAACTAGAGGCTCAACATGGCCAGTTTTACATTTAGGCCCCTTTCACACGGACGCAGTCAGTTTAGGCACGTCAAAAACGTATCAGTTCTTATCTGTTGTCTCATCCGTTTTCATCCGTCATCCGTTCCGTTAATGTCCGTTTTCATCCTTTTTTGTCCGCTTACATCCGTAAATGCACACGTTTATGTCCGTTTTTTCATCCGTTTTTGTATACGTTTTGTTCCGTTTATATGTGTGCCTGTGCCTTTAAGAGGTTGAGTTCACAGATAAACACAAAACGGATCTTAATGGATCGGACGTTGACAGACAATGTCTGTCAACGTCAGTTAATATCCGTTTTGACGGATCTGGACGTAGCCTTGTACGTTTAAAAAAACGGATAAAAACGGAAGTGGAGGTTAACTGATGGTGACGGATGTTCATCCGTCTGCCCATAGGAATGCATTGTCGTCCGTCGACGGATGGAAGAAAAACGGATAGACGGTCCGTCCGTGTGAAAGGGGCCTAAGACCTACCTATGCTAAGGATTAAACTAGGTGTGCAGCCTTAAATAATTGATACAGAAGAGATAATAGGATTTGATGTATAATATGATTGTGGTAGTAGAACCATAATGCGTGGAATATTTTAATCAAAAATGGTTGACCCTAATTTTTTCTTTGGCACTCTGAACTGTAACAACAAGCAATCTATATATTTTATGGTCAATTCTTGGACAAAAAAAAAAGTAACATCCACCTCGTACTCTAAAAAAAAATCCTGATGTAATAACTTATCATAACTTAACTGGTATTAATAAAAACATAAGCATGAGTCAAGCGTAGCCTTATTTATAGGCCTATTGTATAGTGGGGAGTGCAGACATTAGCTCATAAT
Source organism: Lithobates sylvaticus (assembly GCA_028564925.1). NCBI lineage: Eukaryota > Metazoa > Chordata > Amphibia > Anura > Ranidae > Lithobates > Lithobates sylvaticus. Next base: position 578,397,152 of record CM053029.1, read on the forward strand.
GAATCGGGTGAGGGGTGCAGATGGGCAGCTATTTATAAGAAACGGAAGTCTTAGCAATGACTCTCAGGATCTCTAGGTCAGAACGTCTGAATTTAAATCATTCACATTATGTAAGAAGTTTGGTAATGTGTACTGTATGAAATGCTGGGAGGAAACTTGCTGCATAATTTGTCCACGTCTCTTCTATAATACAGCATTGAAGAATATGCTGACGGTCTAACTCTTTACTTGCCAGCATTGTCCTCATAAAGACCGTAAAGGCAACATATACTGTACATGGGTGGGAGTATGTTCTCAGAAATCTCTTCATAATGAAGTATGTTCCTAATGGTTTAGCATAGCCAAATTTTAAAAAATGTACAGTACTTGATCTTTTCACTTTTTAGCAATATTCATGTATTTTAAGTCAAAAGGACTATAAGACAAGATTTATTAAATAAGCAACACAGCAATTTCCAAAGTGCTCAAAAAACCAAACCAGAATATGTTTATAAATGTCCTGGAATCCAAGGAGGGGTTACAGTGATTGTAAACCTTTGGACTTTTTTTATAGCATGTTATATTTACCTGCTCTGTGCATTGGTTTTGCACAGAGCAGCCCCAATCCTTCTCTTCTGGGATCCCCGTCTGTGTTCCTGGCTCCTCCTCCCTGTCGAATGGCCCATAGTAAGCCACTTTCTATGGGGGCACTCGTGCAAGCTTAATCCCTAGCCTCGGCATCTGCGCCCATAGACACAGAGAGCAGGGCTTGTCCCCACCCCCTGCTCCCCTGTTATGGGATTTGATTGACAGCAGGAGAAACCAATGGCTCCCACTATGAGCCTATGAGCTTGATATTTTTTTGGCAATCAAATGTCATGTAAAGGTAAAAGCTGATCTTTTTTACAGTACTAAGGAGGTTATTCCCCCACTTGACACCCCCCCCCCCCCCGTACCAGCTGTGGTAATTCCTGGGTTCCCCCATTCCTCCAGAATGAACCATGATAACCCATTGTTCAGGGGGAGAACAAAACAATAAAAAAAGAAAAACAAACAAACAAAAAAAAAAACCAGCCCAAAAAAACAAAAAAGAAAACAAAAAAGAAAACAAAAAAGAAAACAAAAAAGAAAACAAAAAAAGAAAACAAAAAAGAAAACAAAAAATAAAATAAAATGGGCAGACTCAATGGACTACTCAGTGTTTTTCTGCCATTGCTTTTCTATGTTTCTAGATTTCTTCTGAAATTAATGAATCTGTGCTTGATCTGCTGCTGTGGAGGGCAGGGCTGACAGAGGACTTGTTATCTGCCCATATTATCACATAGAAGGCTTGTTAGCCCTCTTGTGATAGCAGTAAAGATATAAAAAAATATTAAAAGCACCCCCATCTCCCTGCACATACACACAAATGCAAACATGCTGCGCACACCTGTTTTTATACAGCAATTGAACCACACATGTGAGGTATTTCCACAAACGACACAATGAATGCATTTATTCTAGGGCCATAAATCATGGTTAACTCTAAATTGATAACCTGTGAAAGCTTAAAATGTGGGTAGTGTTTTTTTTTCACCATTTCACAAGTGTACGCAATTTTAAGGCTTGACATGTTTAGTATCTATTTACTTGATGCAAGAGGCTGATGAAGGAGCCGTGGTTTAACCTCCGAAATGCGTTGGTGATTGGCTATTGCGTCCTGCCAGTTTCTCTGGCAGTTCCTGTGAGCCTTCCACAGCAGTTTTCTGGATTTCTGAATTGGTTCTGCGGTTCCAGTGGCTCCTGTCGGGACTGGACTTTCTTTTGTCGGTTGTACCCTCAGCAGTTTTAATGTTAGGACGCTCGTGACTGCATTGCAACTTGTTTTAATTTTTCCATTTAATAAAATCCTACTACACTAGTGGTGGCTTAGTGCCTGCCCCCCCCCCTTTTCTCATTTACTTGATGCAACCCAAGCTTTTATGTTGTGACAGTGCAGGGCCCTACCACTATGTGTATTTAGGTAGTGAAGGCAGAAATGACACAGGATTCACATTAAGGCCCCTTTCACACTGGGGCGGTTTGCAGGCGCTATTGCGCTAAAAATAGCGCCTGCAAACCGACCCGAAACAGCTGTTGCTGTGTCTTCAGTGTGAAAGCCCGAGGGCATTCACACTGAAGCGGTGCGCTTGCAGGACGCTGGAAAATGTCCTGCAAGCCGCATCTTTGGCTCGCTATAGGAGCGGTATATTTACAAACCTGGGTGGTGGGATAACCCTATCTGGAGGTCAGGAGTGGGCCTGCACAGCAAGGTGCATGATAATAGGCTGAGTGAGCCTGAAGAATCCATAGTCTGGGAGACCAAAAAGAGAAGTGGTGCTTCTGACAAAGGAGTCCGGTGGATCTACATTTTTTCATTGCTTTGTGAAGTTGAAAACTCCTGCGTAGGCAATTTCAGATGGATCTTTATTTTTGTTTAATAAAAGTGGGCTTCCCCGCCCCTAAAACTGCAAGCTCGGACTGACATGTCTCATTAAAACACATCTACATCAAATTACCCACTACATCTTTGGAATCACCAACCTGAGATTACCCAAGGATCCCCTACTCTGTCTATTCAGCTACACATCACCTCCTTAAACTGCCTTTCTGATAAAGGTAAAATCTTTGTCCTTGACCCCATGGATACATCTTTGTCTTCTAATGGCCAGGAGGGTCATACTCCAGGCCTGGACATCTCCTCATGGCCCATAAATTTCCACGGTTAAGAAGTAGCAAAAAAACGCTTCTATACCTGAAAAAACTGGACGCTATACTACAGAACTTTGGACCCACCAAATGTTTTTTACTCATTGGAAAACCTTTATTGAACATACCTTTTCCTTGACTGAAATTCACCAACTCATGACCACCTTTCAGTTTTCCGCCTGGTATGCCGAGACAAAACCAATTACCAATGCACTGGGCAAACTCAAAATACCGGATCCTGCTCTCACCCTGGGCAATGAACCCCCTCACCCTGGCGGTGTGTTGGCTGCACCCTTCCTTTGAAGGATGTCTTTACACCATGTGATCACTCCTGTGCCATCTACACTCCTATCCACTCACATGACTATGAAAATCCTCTGCAGGCCAACTATTACTTATGTTTAGTTTAGTTTGGTTAATCATTACTTTTTTGGATGTGTTATCTTACTTAGCATGTAGATTTTGCTCTCTCTCTCGCTTATGCCCTGTACACACAGTCGGAAATTTAGACAGAAAAAGTCTGATCGTATTATGTTGTCGGAAAAGCCGATCGTGTGTGGGCTCTATCGGACTTTTTCCGCCGGAATTTCCGACAAAAAAAGTTTGAGAGCTGGAACTAAAATTTTCTGACAACAAAATATGATCTGACTTTTTCCAATCGTGTGTAGAGAATTCGACACACAAAGTGCCGTGCATGGTCAGAAATTTTTTTGAGACAAAAGCTATTGGTTACTGGCCTCTACGTGTTGTACGTCACCTCATTCAGAACGATCGGATTTTCCAACAACTTTGTGCGACCGTGTGTATGCAAGATAGGTTTTGGTCAAAGTCCGTCGGAAGAAATCAGACGGATCTTAGTTCCTGCTATAGATATCTGCCTATCCCTGCTTTTGTGGGATGCACATGCTCCTATTGGTCAATCATATATTTTGTTATGATTTTTCATTCTGACATATGACCCCTTCTTACTAGATCAGTACTTTTGTATCTGTTGTTATCTGCTACGTATACACTATTTCTCTGTGTTTTCTTTTGATAGCATTGTTGTATTATGTAAACTCTAAATAAAGATATTTACAAAAAAAAAAACATTGAGCTAAGCGATCCCCCATATCACAATGTGGTATTAAATTGTGTTTTTGTGTACATGAATTGATTTTAGTGTGTTTTTTCTAACAATATGCATATTTTAAACATTTGCAACATAACAAAATTGCATCTGCCACACATTTATTCCACGGGGCCTCTGCTTTTATAAAATATATAATTTCTTGAATTTAAAGTAATTTTCTAGCAAAAAAATGCAGATTGTAACATGTGTGCAAAAAGTTATAAAATTTCCCCGGTTGACAAGTAGTTAAACTGAAAGTAGATCGGTCCTTAAAAACGTATTACATTTTGGACATAATCATTGCTCTTTGCATTACCTTACGGGATAAGACTGGGTGTATTTCCATTAAAATGTTCCTGGAGAATCATAAACTCTAAATACATCCAATGTCTGCAACTGCAAAAATGGCCACATTGCCAAGTCAGTTTTTAATATACGATCTATTAGGACATGAACCTTGGACAACAGCCCCATATAAAATATGTTATGATTGCAGAAATTCAGCCCTGCTATAGAAGAATGTTGAATATGAAAATACATTACACTCTCTACTTTTTACAAAACATTTTTGCATCTGACTTCTCTCCTCCTGCTAAATTGATAATTGTACTTAGAGTATCTAATACTTATTAAAGTCCATTATGTAAGATATAAATTGGTGGAAATATAGTTGATCAGAAAAAAAAAAATTCACTCCAAAATTTGTCATTAAAGCTGAATTCCGAGAGACATCATTGCAGCGCAGTCTCCCGGAAGTGGGGGCGGGTACCTGTCAAAAACAGGTACCCGTTCCCCCCTCCCCCTTGAAAGGTGCCAAATGTGGCACCCGAGGGGGGGGATCAGATAAGTGGAGCTTTCACTTTTGGGTGGAACTCCGCTTTAACCACTTGTCGCCAATTCATGTACCTGGTATGTCCTTTGACTTTGAGTAGTGATACCGTCTTTAGATCCGATGGTCGGCTCTCTTGTAATAGCAACCTGAGCGGCTAACTAGCCACTCAATTGCTATTACAATAATAATCGTGTATAATAATAATAATAATGTTACAAGCAGCGGGGGGAGAACCCCACCTCCTGCTGCCTTCCGTGGCTCCTTCAAGCTCTCCGAGTCCCAGCCTACCAGGAGGCCTGAGCTACTAGTCGGCTTGTTCACTAGCTAGTTAGAGACCCATACAAAGTTGGAATCGGCTTTGATCGGCTCTCCACTATGGTAACCCAGAAGCGATGACATGACATCACTTCCAGTTTACCAGGATTTCAGCGGTGCCATTTTTTGAAAATCAAAAGAATTCAAAAATGCAGATCTTGGTATTTATTGCTTTTAAAGATTTGGATCCCTCCATAAAGAGTACCTGTCACATGCCTATTGCTGTCACCAGGATGTTTACATTCCTGGTGACAGCAATAAAAGTGATAAAATAAATAAATAAAGCAACAGTGTAATTATAAAAAAATTAATAAATTATTAATAATAAAAATAAAATAAAATTAAAGTGCCCCTCCCTTGCTAGCACGCAAAGGCGAACGCTTGCATCTATTCTGCACTCAATCAAACAGTGACCGTCCCACACATGTGACATATCGCCACAAACATTGGATCATGGGCAGTAATTCTACCATTAGACCTCCTCTGTAAATCTAAAGTGAAGTAAAGGCTTTTAAAGTGTCGCCTATGGATAGTAAAATTTACAACGTTTGTCACCGTTGCCCAGGCGTGCACGATTTTAAAGCATAACATGTTTGGTATCTATTTAGTCCGTTTTTTTTTTTTTTTTGCATTAACAAATTTTGGCATCCAAAAATTTATTTGCAAAGTTGCATTTGAAAAACCACTGCGCAAATACCGCGTGACATAAAAAAAAGCAAAACCCCACCAATTTATTCTCTAGGGCCTCTGCTTTAAAAAAAATATATAATGTTTAGATGTTCTTAGTAATTTTCTAGCAAAAAAAAAAAAAATATTTTCACATGCTAGAAAATGCCTGGTCTTCAAGAGGTTAAATCTAGGTACGAATAGTTTAAAATGATGCTTACTTTTATTGTATTTCATTAAATTATTATGATAATTAGAGTCATAAATCTAATTTGTTTACTGGAACAACATTGGGAAAACTGATTGCAAATATCTATAGACTAGGATTTGAGAGACATTGAGGTTCATTTACTAAAGGAGTAAAGACTGTATGAATAAGGTGAAGATATGTTTTCTTCAATCAACCAATTTTTTGCACAAAAAAATCCACTTTTTTTTTCTTGAAACCGGGAAAGTGAACACAATTTCACCTTACTTATGAAGCTCAATGAACAGTTACTGAATATTCACTTGTTGCTGCTCTCCAGACAATTCCCGCCTGCAGGCCATCATATGACGTCCTGGGCTTTAAAGTGGTTGTAAACCCTTACAAACCACTTGAACCTACAGGTAAGCCTAGATTAAGGCTTACCTGTAGGTCAAATAAATATCTCCTAAACCTACACGGTTTAGGAGATATTTGCCAAAATACAGGCACCACTGTCTACGGCGCATGCGCCGTAGACAGCGGCGCGCAGGCGCACTGAGAAGGCCGCTCTCAAAGGCGATATGCCGCGAGTGGCCGCTCCCGTGCGCATGCGCGGGAGTGACATCATCGCGGCGCCGTCGAATGACAGCGACGGAGCCGCGAGACCCACCAAGAAGATGGAGGCGCCGTACACAAGGGGACATCGGTGACTTTGCTGGCTCCTGTGTCAGGTAAGTGACACATAATGGACTACTATGCAATGCATATGCTTTACCTTTGCAGGGAAACAAAGAGGAAGTAAACCCATTAGGGTTTACTTCCTCTTTAAGTGGCAGGCATCATTCAGATGTAATTTTTTTTCTGCTGGCAATTCCCTGCAATGTAAAAACAATCATAGTGGCTGATTAGCCGCTTGATTGTTTTTACAGGCGGCGGGGGGGTACCCCCACCACCACCCTCCAGCGCTTCTACTTCCTCGCCCACTTGCTCGGCCAGCGGCAGCCGCCTATCATAAAGCTGATCGAGGACCAGATGGTCCCCGGCCATCTCTATGACCTTCGGAGGCAGCGAGCATAATGACGTAATTTCCAGTGCCGGCAGATGTAAACACTGACTTTTTTTTTGCTGGAAAGCCAGAGAGCCTGTTTATTTTATTTTTTTGATCTCAGGCTTTCCAGTCTAGAGGAGAGATGTGGGGATTTATAGACCCCAGATCTCTCTGTAAAGAGGACCTGTCATGCCCTATTCATATTACAATATTTACATTCCTTGTATTTCCTCCCTCTGACACCAATGATGGTGCACTATTCCTCCCACTAACACCAAGAATGGAGCGCTATTCTTCCCACCAATATCAACAATAGGGCGCTATTCCTCCCACTTACACTAATGCCACGTACACACGGTCAGATTTTTCGTCGGAAAAAGCTCTGATGGTTTCCGACGGTTTCCGACGGAATTTTGCTCAAACTGTCTTGCCTACACACGGTCACACCAAATTCCAACGGTCAATAACACCACGACATACAATGCGTTCGACAGCACTATGAAAGGGAAGTTTAATGTTTCCGAGCATGCGTCGTAATTTTGCGAGTCGGAAATGCATACACGTGATCGAAAAATCCGATAGAAAGGTTTTCCGTCGGAAAAATTAAGAACAAGCTCTCAATCCAAAGTCCGTCGGAAATGCCGACAGAAAAAGACCGATTGGCATACACACGGTCAGAAAATCAGACGAAAAGCTCCCATCAGACTGTTTCCATCGGAAATTCTGACCGTGTGTATGTGGCATAAGAGTGGGGCACTATTCCTCCCACAGACACCAAGAATGGGGCAATATTCCTCCCCCTGACACTAAGGGTGGGTCTCTATTCCTCCCACGGACACCAAGAATGGGGCGCTATATCTCCCAGTGACACCAAAGATGGGGCACTATACCTCCCATTAATACCAAGAATGGGGCGCTAGTCTTCCCATCCATATCAACAAGAGGGCACTATTCCTTCCACTAAAACCAAGGGTGGGTTATTGTTTACTTCCACTTACGCTTGGGTATTTTCTACTCCCTCTGGCCACAATCCGACCCCTATAAAGTCTGAATTACAGTAAGCCAGCCCTTGGTTTAGAAGGTTTGGTGACCCCTTATTTCCTAAAACTGGAGAATGCAAAATTTGGTGCAGTTCTGCATAGAAACCAATCAGCTTCCAGGTTTTTTTTTATGTGAAAGCTTCATTGAACAAGCTGAAGTTAGGAGCTGATTGGTTTCTATGCACAGCTGCACCAGAGTTTGCAATCTACAGTTTTAGTAAATCTACCCCCCTGTGTTCTGCTACATGACGAAAAAATAAAAATAAAAATTACAATAATTAAAGTCTTCTGAGCTACTTGATATCAAGACAGATACCGATAATAATGCCAGTTGTATGTACAGTCTTTTTTTTGTATCTCATTGGCATTCAGCTTTTAACATATCCAAGCTCCAGTGGCCTTTGTGGGATGCAAATAAATTCCTTTATAGATGTGTCAATTAACTAGACAGACTGCTTTCTCCAGACAGTTAACCACCATTGCCTTGCTCATCCTGCATATACAACTTATGCGGCATTTCCTATTCAAAGCTATAAATATATATACATATAAACACATTCCGTATTCATCTGGTGTTCTTACACTTGGATGGGATCGGAGTTGACTTCTGATTGACTTCGCTTGCTGTCTAGAGTTGTTCTTAATAACAACGACGCATCTTCATTTGCCCGCACCTAATAGAAAAGCTTACGGTTAGCCAAAAACACGCCATTGGAAGATCAAATGAATCTTCTAAATAGACCATTTCTTAGCTGAACGCCATTAGAATGAATAAGGGGCTTACTGCACGGTATAGATTATCACTTACTCTGTGTGTGGAGATGGAAGAGTGTTTTACAGAAGAGAGCACAAATATGATACACAGCCTGAGCTTGCGGCTTATCACCATTAAGTAAATGTGTGTGAGCAGTTTACCACTGATGGCTTCATTTGCTGCTTAGTGATCCAAGTGATTCATTAATGTCACCCGAATCTCACTGGTGTTCACTCTGAGACATAGGAGGAATGGCGCGATAGGATCTGCACTGCCTGCAAAATATTTGCAGTCTTGTGCCATTTAGGCTTTTAGGACCAAGATGTTATCTATATATTTTTTTTTTTTAAGCCCTTGGTCGCGCGACTTTGATTTTGACATCCCTGCGCGACTTTGTCACGGCTTGCATGCGACTTCTTTGACCACTTAAGCCCGGAAGGTTTTACCCTTTTAGGACCAAGATGTTATCTATATATTCTTTTTTTTGAAGCCCTTGGTCACACTGCCGTGGCTTCAAAGTCGCGCGACTTTGATTTTGACATCCATGCGCGACTTTGTCGCGGCTTGCATGCGACTTCTTTGACCACTTCTGCCCATGAAGGTTTTACCCACTTCCTGACCAGGCCATTTTTTGCGATATGGCACTGTGTTGTTTTAACTGACAATTGAGTGGTCGTGTGAAGTTGTACCCAAACAAAATTAACGTCCTTTTTTTCCCACAATTCAAGCTTTCTTTTGGTGGTATTTGATCACCTCTGCTTTTTTTTTTTATTTTTTGCGCTATAAACAAAAGAAGAGTGACAATTTTGAAAAAAAAAAAATATTTTTTAACTTTTTGCTATAATAAATCCCCCCCCCCCCAAAAAAAAAAAAAAAATTCTTCATCAGTCTGGGCTGATATGTATTCTACATATTTTTGGTAAAAAAATCGCAATAAGCGTATATTGATTGGTTTGTGCAAAAGTTATAGGGTATATAAAATAGGGGATAGATTTATGGCGTTTTTATTATTTTTATTATTTTTTAACTTTTTGCTATAAAAAATCAAAAAACAAATTTCTTCATCAGTTTCTGCCAATATGTATTCTTCTACATATTTTTTGTAAAATCGCAACAAGCGTATATTGATTGGTTTGTGCAAAAGTTATCGCGTCTACAAAATAGTAGATATAATTATGGCATTTTTATTATATTTTCTTACTAGTAATGGTGGTGATCTGCGATTTTTAGCGGGGCTGCGACATTGCGGCAGACAGACTGGACACTTTTTTGGGACCAGTGACATCTGAATGAATGAATGAATGAATGAATAATTTGTATAGCGCTAACAATGCGAACTGAATCGCCTCAAGGCGCTGTATTGGCGTTTGGTTGTCGAGCTTCTAGAAGAGGTAGGTCTTGAGTTTTTTCCTGAAGGCCTTATGGTTTTCTTCCATGCGGATGTTGGTAGGAAGAGCATTCCATAGCCGTGGTCCTTGAACAGCGAATCTCCGCTCCCCCTTTGATTTGTAGCGGGATTTGGGAATGATGAGGAGGTTTTGGTTAGCCGATCGAAGACTGCGATTGGGTGTGTAGTGTTTTATTTTCTCAATTAGGTATTGAGGAGCGTCTCCATAGGTACATTTGTGGGTGAGGCAGAGGGTCTTGAATGTGATCCGATTCTTTACGGTTAGCCAATGTAGGCTCCTCAATGAAGGGGAGATGGATTCCCAGGGTTTTTTTCCGGTTATCAGTCTTGCTGCAGTATTTTGGATAAGTTGTAAGCGCGCAAGTTGATATTGGGGTAATCCTATGTAGAGGGAGTTTGCGTAGTCCAGTCGAGAATTAATGACTGTTCCAACTACCGCTGCTTTGTCCTCCTTTGGAATGAAGGGGATGAGTCTACGTAGCAGGCGGAGCAGATGGTGAGAACCGCTGACTACTGCTACTATTTGGGCATCCATTGACATTTCTGAGTCAAAAATGACTCCGAGACTCTTGGCCTTGGTGCTTGGGGGGATGGTCGGTCCAAAGATGGTGGGTAGTGACCAAGGGATCTTGGTCCGGGAATTTTGATTTGCGTGCAGGATAAGGAGCTCTGTTTTTGATTTGTTGAGTTTCAGGGAGCTAGTGGTCATCCAGTCGTCTATCAAGGTGAGGCATTTTTCTAATTGCTGATGATGGTCTTTTTGTCCGGTGATACGAAAATATAATTGCGTGTCGTCAGCGTAGGAGTGGAAGCAGAGGTCTGATCTTCTGATTATTTTTAGGAGTGGGCGGATGTATATGTTGAAGAGCACTGGCGACAAAGGTGATCCTTGAGGGACTCCACAAGCGATTGCCCGGGTTTCCGAGGTGAAACCTCCTAGTTTCACTGTCTGAGAGCGATTTCCTAGGAATGATGCGAACCATTGTAGCTCTGAGTCTGTGACTCCTGCTACTTCTGTGAGTCGGATGAGTAGAGTATTGTGGTCCACAGTATCAAATGCTGCACTGAGGTCCAACAGTACCAGGAGACATGATTCTCCGTCATCTGCTGCTTCGAGGGCGTCGTCCCATATCTTTAGGAGTGCTGTTTCTGTTCCATGGCCCGGGCGGAAGCCTGATTGTAGAGGGTCCAGGAGTTTGTGTGTGTCCAGGTGGCTTTGAATCTGTTGTACTACAGCTTTTTCCATAATCTTGGAGATGGTGTTAAGGCTTGTTATCGGTCTGCGGTGGTTAGGGTCCTGAGGGTCGAGGTTGGGTTTCTTTAGTAGGGGTTTGATGATCCGATGTTTGAGGGTGTCCGGAACAATCCCTTCTTTAAACGACTGATTTATAAGGTGAGTTATGGCGGGAGCCAAGATGTCGGAACATTCTTTCAGGAGTCTTGTAGGGATGATGTCAATTGGTGATGAGCTGTCTCGAAGGTTTTTGATGATGTTTTTGGTGGTGTCCATGGTGATTGGGGTCAGAGAGAACTTCGGTGATTGTGGGATGTTTGTGTCGATATCATCTTTTTGCTTTGGTTGACTGAGGTTGGTTGTTTTTTTCTGATGGATTGTTTTCCGGATGTTGTCGATTTTGTTGATGAAAAAGTTGGATAATTCATTGCAGAAATCTTGGGTTTCGTTTGCTGGGGGCTCCAAGCATACCGGGTTCATTGATTGAGCGACTATTTTAAAAATTTCCCGAGGGCGGTTTAAGGCCGATGAGATGGTAATTGAGAAATAATCTTTTTTCGCTTTGAAGATTGCTTTGTGATAGTTCTCTGTGAGTCCTTTGTAGTTTGTGTGGTTTTCCTTGGTAGGGTTTCTTCTCCAGGCTCTTTCAGCTCTTCTGCGTTCTTGCTTGAGTAGAGTGAGAGAGCCATTAAACCATCCCGAGTTTTTTCTCCGGATGAGAGTTCTGCGTTTTGGAGCCACTAAGTCAGCTGATTGTAGTAATACATTGTTTAAGGAGCTAAGTGTTTGTTCCGCTGAGTGGCGTAAGTTCAGCATTGCTATTTTGTTTGATAAAGTGGTTTTGAAGGTTTCGGAGTGTAGTTTCTTCTGCGATCTGGTCCAATGAGTTGTTCTTGCAGGTTTCTGTTTTTGGTGGGTGGCATTAGCAGAGATATTGAATTTGATGGCGTGGTGGTCTGTCCATGGTAGTGGTATGTTGTCCTGTACGTTGATGTCCATATTTTGTTTGAAGATGAGGTCCAGAGTGTGTCCTGAACCATGTGTGGGAGTCTTTATCAGTTGCTGGAGACCCAGTTCTTCCAGTTGGTTGATGCAGGCGGTCGCGATAGGGTCTTGGGTAGAGTTTGCCCAGAGGTTAAAGTCTCCAAGTATCAGGAAGTGTTTGGATTTCAGGGTTTGTATTGAAATGAATTCCGTGAGGGGTGTAAGAAGATTGGTCTTTGGTCCTGGTGGTCTATAGCAAAGTAGAATGTGAGTGGTGTCATGGGGTGTTGATTGAAGATGTAGCGTCAATGTCTCCATAAAAGGCACTGAGTTCTGCAAAATTGGTTTGGTGAGCACAAGGTGAGATTTAAAGATCACTGCTAGGCCTCCTCCTTTTTTTCCTATTCGATGTTCAGTTAGGATCCTGTAGTTCTCCGGCACCAATTCGGTTAGGATGGTGTTGCAGTCGGGAGTTAGCCAGCTTTCCGTGATGAAGAGGCAATCTATGTTGTTTTGGGTGATGAAGTCGTGTACTTCCAGTCTGTGTTTGGCTGCAGACCTGGTGTTGATCATGGCGCATACTAATTGTTGTTGTGGTTGACTTGGTATCTTCCTGTGTTTGATGGTTGATCGTAGGTCGGTCTTTAGTAGTTGTTCTTTCCGTAGGATTTTTTGAATGGAGGCTGGCAGTGTTGAGGTGGTATTCCTTAGCCTGTGAAGAACTTCCGCATCTATACAGCGATCAGAGCTAAAAAATAGCCACTGATTACTGTGTAAATGTCACTGGCAGGGAAAGGGTTAATACTAGGGGGCGGTCAAGGGGTTAAGTGTTCTCTAGGAAGGTGTTTCTAACTGTGGGGGGAGTGGACTGACAGGGAACTATAAATATTGATAATTGAACATTTCCAGAATAGACACTGTCTCAAATCCCTGGTAATGCTAAAAGAGAGGGGGAGAAAATAGACAAGTCTCTTTAAAGAATAATGGGATTTTTATTGAGACAAGGTCTATTGATAGGGTAGGCACATAAGACAACAATTTTTTAAAAATATATAAATGTATTAATCGTATCAAAATCATATAAAAATACATATTCATAGCGTATTCGATGGACCATGAGACAATACTTGATAATCGTAATCTGATGCGTTTATAAGCAGAACCAACATGTTTCGCATGATTGCTTCGTCAAGGTTTTGCATATATCACATATTTAATCTGGTCCTTAAAATAATTAATAACCACATGCGCCTCTGATTGCTCCACCACATCACAGGTGACGCAGATAGCCACACCTAGTTCCCACTAGGAGTCAGATTCCAGCTGGGCTGAAAGAGGGGAGATTGGATCGTGGCTGTCCATCAAAATGTAAACAGCAACAGTAATCTGAGAACGAAACAAGCAGATTATTCAGAATAGCTAGATGATGGAATGGCAGTTGCGATGTGAGATGATGGTACACCGCATCTCGGGCAGCAAGACACATGTGACGAACGTGACGTGACGATACCGATAGCCCAAATCCCAAAGAATCAAATGCATTTTGAACAACTGCTCCCGAAAAAACGTCTGTTTTTAAAACTTTTTTTTGCATTGATACATGTCCCCTGGGGCAGGACCCAGGTCCCCAAACCCTTTTTATGACAATACCATGCATATAAGACTTTAAAATTAGCACTTTTGATTATTCATGTTCATGTCCAATAGACTTTAATGGTGTTCGCATGTTCGAACAAATTTTTTGTCTGTTTGCATGTTCTGGATGCGAACCGAACAGGGGGGTGTTCGGCTCATCTCTACTAACCGCAACTGTTTTGTTTACACTTCAGCTGTCAGCAATGGTACAAAGCATTGAAAAATTATTTACAAATGAAATTTGTTAATTTTTCTTTAATTTTGCGCTTTTTTCGATGTGAAATGTGTAAATATATGTTAAAGGTGTAAAAATATTAATGAACAAAGCAAACAAAAAAAAGTCTTAATTAATAATAGTTTATAAAATAGAAGTGAGCAAAAAATGAATACATTTGCAGGAAAATAATAATAAATGGAGAAGGAGAATAAGGAGCTAATTACATGGATTAGAGTAAATTAAGGGTTAATATGGGGTTAAACGGAAGAACATTTAATAAAAAAAAATAATAAAATGTTTTACTTGACAGGTTGCTTTTTTAAGGCTACTTTCAGATTGGGGCGTTGTGGGCATCGGCGATAAGGGTTGAAACCGCCCGCAAAGCGCTGATGCAACGGCGCTTTGCCGGCAGGTTTGAGGTGCTGCCCCATTGTTTTCAATGGTAAGGGGCGCTTTAGGAGCAGTAAATACACCGCTCCTATAGCTCTGCAAGGATGCGGCTTGCAGGACATTTTGACCGTCCTGCAAGCGCACCGATCCAGTGTGAAAGCCCTCAGGCTTTCACACTGGAGACACAGGCTAGGCTCTTTACAGGCGCTATTTTTAGCGCTGTAGCACCTGTAAAGCGCCTCAGTGTGAAAGTAGCCTTAAACTGATTTCATCTGCAGATCAAAGTTTATCCCTTGCCTGGCTGCTTTTTTTTTGACCGCTCCAATTGCCGGGATTTAGTTTACACTTCAGCTGGCAACAGAGCGACTGCTTAGTATCGGTACCATTTTTTTTTAATAGAGAATTGAAAAACTAATACTGAGACTTGATTTACGGGAAGTTGCACGGAATTTGTTTCCCCCCCCAGAGCTTAGTGAATATTGTTCAGTTTCACTTTGAGATATCATTATTATTATTTATGATAGAGAATCGAAAAATGTAATAGTGGGGCCTTATTTACTAACAGCAAACAGGCTGTTCACTTTGCAAGGGAAGTTGCACTATGCAAAGATTTTTATTTCCCAGAACTTAGTTAAATGTTGTTCAATTTCAATTTGCAAAGAATATCCAATGACATGCAAGGAAATTGAAAAAAAAAAGAAATAGAATTTGTATATGCATGTGATTAGGTGATGGAAGTCAGAAGAACTTCATCTCATTCAATAAACGAGAGTGACGTCATCGCAGCTCTGGCCAATCACATAGCCGAGAGCGCAAACCTGGAAGAAAGACGGGGGAACATGTCAGCCTTCTCATTGGCATTACAGTGCTGGAGGGCTTTGTTTCAAGGTGAGTATGTCAAAATGGTGCTAGTATGCGATGCATACTAGCATATTATGCCATTTCTATGTAGGTTTTTTTTGTGGGGGGTTTGCAACATTCACGGTTTACAACCGCTTTAAAGAAACTTTTTTAAACAACTATAACAGCTGTGATTCATAATTTCATTTATTTTTGTAATGTCAGCTGTCATAGTTTGATATTATTATCTATGCTAAAATGTAGAGCGTGTGCTGTACATATAAATGAGCCTTACGTAACCCTCTTATACAATTTGCATACATAATAAACTTGAAATCAGGGTTGCAGATGAGCAAATTAAATATTTCTCGACTTATGCAACAATATGCAAAATCTCTGTTTTGTGAATGGAAATCAAAACTACTTCATGTTGTACTAATTTAACACTGGGCACACTTCAATACATACCCAGTCTAGCCAAATGCAAATTGACTCACGTTGGGGATGGGCCCAGGGACTGACAACGCCTGATTTATACTCTCACATTTGAAAAGTCAAACTTATGGAAGCCCTTCACAGCTTTTGGATGGGTGTGGAATCCCTGGGACCTCCTTGACTCCACTATGTAGAATATATACTGAGATCTTTTCTATATACAGCGCCTTGAAAAAGTATGCATACCCCTTGAAATTTTCCACATGTATTTTATTGGGATTTTATGTGCCAGACCAACACAAAGTGGCACATAATTGTGAAGTGGAAGGAAAATTATAAATGGTTTTTAACATTTTTTTTACAATGAAATATGTGAAAAGTGTGGCGTGCATTTGTATTCAGCCCCCTTTACTCTGATACCCCTAACTAACAATCTAGTGGAGCCAATTGCCTTCAGAAGTCACCTAATTAGAAAAAGTAGTCCACCTGTGTGTAATTTAGTCTCAGTATAAATACAGCTGTTCTGTGAAGCCCTCTGAGATTTGTTAGAGAACCTTAATGAACAAACAGTATCATGAAGGCCAAGGAACATACCAGACAGGTCAGGGATAAAGTTGTGGAGAAGTTTAAAGCAGGGTTGGGTTATAAAAAAAATATTGGAAGCTTTGGACATCTCTTGGAGCACTGTTCAATCCATCCGAAAATGGAAAGAGTATGGCACAACTGCAAACCTACCAAGACATGGCCGTCCACCTAAATTGACAGGCCGGGCAAGGAGAGCATTCATCAGAGAAGCAGCCAAGAGGCCCATGGTAACTCTGGAGGAGCTCCAGAGCTCCACAGCTCAGGTGGGAGAATCTATTAGTCGTGCACTCCACAAATCTGGCCTTTATGGAAGAGTGGCAAGAAGAAAGACATTGATGACATAAAGTCACAAGAAGTTCTATTTGCAATTTTCGAGAAGCCATGTGGGGGACACAGCAAACATGTGGAAGAAGGTGCTCTGGTCAGATGAACTGAATTGCACTTTTTGGCCTAAAAACTAAATGCTGTGTGGGGGAAAACTAACACTGCACATCACCCTGAACACGCCGTCCCCACTGTGAAACATGGTGGTGGCAGCATCATGTGGTGGGGATGTGTTTCTTCAGCAAGGGCAGAGAAGCTGGTCAGAGTTGATGGGAAGATGGATGGGGCCAAATACAGGGAAATCTTTGGAAGAAAACCTGAAAACCTGAGTCTGCAAAAGACTTGAGACTGGGGCGGAGGTTCACCTTCCAGCAGGACAACGACCCTAAACATACATCCAGAACTACAATGGAATGGTTTAGATCAAAGCATCTTCATCATTAGGGATGAGCCGAACACCCCCGGGTTCGGTTCGAACCAGAACCTTCGAACGGACCGAAAGTTCGCGCGAATTTTCGAACCCTATACGTTATAATGGACGCGAATGTTCGAAATCAAAAGTGCTAATTACAACGGCCAATATGCATGTTAATGTCATAAAACAGGTTTGGGGACCCGGGTCCTGCCCCAGGGGACATATATCAATGCAAAAAGAACTTTTAAAAACTAACGTTTTTTCGGGAGCAGTCATTTTAATGATGCATAAAGTGAAAAAAAAAAAGTGAAATTTTCCTTTAAATATGGTACCTGGGGGGTGTCTAAAGTATGCCTGTGAAGTGGCATGTGTTTCCCGTGTTTAGAACTGTCCTTGCACAAAATGACATTTGTAAAGGAAAAAAAGAAGCCATTTAAAACCACTTGCGGCTTTAGGTTTGATCTTAAGTAGAATCTGAACAGGTACATTATGAAGTGTAGCTCCATCCCAAAAAAAATCTATTTTTAAGCTTTTTGGAGAACATAGGGAGGGGTTATCACCCCTGTAACATTTGCTGTCTTTGCACATCTGTTCAGAACATGTCACCTCACTTTCCGTCCCAATGACAAATGTTTTTGGAAAAGTGGGGTTTTAATTGAAACAAGGATTGGTGATAAAGTATCAGTAGAGAGGAGATACCTTTTTCCCAAATTAAATCTAACAGGATAGAATTTCCCTTCCTAGGGGTAGATTTCCTCTCACTTCCTGTTTTCTCTTTCCATTTGCAAGTAGGAGTCGTTTGTAAGTTGGATGTTTGAAAGTAGGGGCCTGGCGTATATACTCTGCAGAAATTTGCCCTATTAGATGTTGGTGTAGCCACAAGACTGGTGGGCACAGGAATGGGCCCTGCTGTGAGTTAATAGATCAAGATTTGTAATTGCATGCACCTGTTGAACAGGGCAGAAAAATTGGGGGTGGTGGTGGTGGTGGTGGACGGTTTTGCCACAAGACTGTAAGCTCTCACAGTTACTCTTGGTGGGCGCAGGAATGGGCCCTGCTGTGAGTTATTAGATCAAGATTTGTAATTGCAAGCACCTGATGAACAGGGCAGAAAAAATTGGGCCTTTGGCGGTGGTGGTGGACGGTGTTGCCACAAGACTGTAGGCCCTCATAGTTACTCTTGGTGGGCGCAGGAATGGGCCCTGCTGTGAGTTATTAGATCAAGATTTGTAATTGCAAGCACCTGATGAACAGGGCAGAAAAATTGGGCCTTTGGCGGTGGTGGTGGACGGTGTTGCCACAAGACTGTAGGCCCTCATAGTTACTCTTGGTGGGCGCAGGAATGGGCCCTGCTGTGAGTTATTAGATCAAGATTTGTAATTGCAAGCACCTGATGAACAGGGCAGAAAAATTGGGCCTTTGGCGGTGGTGGTGGACGGTGTTGCCACAAGACTGCAGGCCCTCATAGTTACTCTTGGTGGGCGCAGGAATGGGCCCTGCTGTGAACTATTAGATCAAGATTTGTAATTACCCGCCCCTGTTAAACAGGGGCTGAAAAATTGTGCCTTAGGCACTGGTGCTGGTGCCACAACACTGCAACCCCTCACAGAGACTGTACTTGGAGCACAGCAGTCACACGTGTTGCGAAGCATTTTTTTAAAAAATTGTAAGTACACGCCCCTGTTAAACAGGGGCTGAAAAATTGTGCCTTAGGCACTGGTGCTGGTGCCACAACACTGCAACCCGGCCCTCACAGATACTGTACTTGGAGCACAGCAGTCACACGTGTTGCGAAGCATTTTTTTTTAAAAAATTGTAAGTACACGCCCCTGTTAAACAGGGGCTGAAAAATTGTGCCTTAGGCACTGGTGCTGGTGCCACAACACTGCAACCCGGCCCTCACAGATACTGTACTTGGAGCACAGCAGTCACACGTGTTGCGAAGCATTTTTTTAAAAAAATTGTAAGTACACGCCCCTGTTAAACAGGGGCTGAAAAATTGTGCCTTAGGCACTGGTGCTGGTGCCACAACACTGCAACCCGGCCCTCACAGATACTGTACTTGGAGCACAGCAGTCACACGTGTTGCGAAGCATTTTTTTAAAAAATTGTAAGTACCCGCCCCTGTTAAACAGGGGCTGAAAAATTGTGCCTTAGGCACTGGTGCTGGTGCCACAACACTGCAACACGGCCCTCACAGAGACTGTACTTGGAGCACAGCAGTCACACGTGTTGCGAAGCATTTTTTTAAAAAATTGTAAGTACACGCCCCTGTTAAACAGGGGCTGAAAAATTGTGCCTTAGGCACTGGTGTGGTGGCATGGATCATTGAGGAGGAGGAAGAGGATAGTCAGTGAACATAAGAGGACAGTCACTCAGCATCAGCATAGGCAGTCTTGAAGGGATGTGACATTAAAAATTATTCGGTTATATCCGCCTCAGGTGCCTGGTAGCTGGTGGTGATCCAAGACTGATTCATTTTGATGAATGTCAGTCGATCAACCGAGGCGGTGGACAGGCGCACCCTATGATCAGTCACAAATCCTCCAGCAGCACTGAATGTGCGTTCGGAAAGAACGCTGGAGGCAGGACAGGCCAGTAGCTCAATTGCATACTGTGCAAGCTCTGGCCAGTGATCCATCCTCAGGACCCAGTAAGCCAGAGGATTTTCGGTGGGAAAGGTGTCCAAGTCTGACCTTGCCCCAAGGTATTCCTGCACCATGTATATCAGACGCTGGCGATGGTTGCTGGAACCGATCATACCTTGGGGCTGCGGACTAAAAAATTGTCTGAACGCATCGGTCAGACGTCCACCTTCCCCACCGCTCCTTCTGCCACTGACCGAAGCCTCAGCAACTCGTCGCCCAGGACCAGGAGTTTGTAGCCTCCCAGTTTCTGGGAACGCGTTGCACAGACCTTTCTGCAAGGCCTCCCTGAGATGTCTCATCCTCTGCTCCCTCTGCGACGGCAAGATAAGGTCCGCAACCTTACCCTTGTACCGCGGATCAAGGAGAGTGGCCAGCCAGTAATGGTCCCTCTCCTTGATCCGAAGAACACGAGGATCCTTCCGCAGGCTTTGCAGGATCAGGGAGGCCATGCAGCGTAGGTTAGCTGAGGCATTCGGTCCGGAGTCTTCTGGGTCACTGAGGATGACATGATCGCCAGCCACCTCCTCCCAGCCACGTACAAGTCCACTGGCTTGTTGGGACTGTACATCATCCCTAAAAGACTGCTGCTGCTGATGCTGAGTGCCAGGCTCCACCTCCATGCTCACACAATCCTCCTCCTCCTCCTCCTCCTCCTCCTCCTCATCCTCTTCCTGTGTGATGGGTGGGACAGAAGGAACACTGTCCGGATAAAGGGGGCCTTGAGAGGCAAGGAAGTCCTCCTCTTCCTGCCTCTGTTCTGCCTCAAGTGCCCTGTCCATTATCCCACGCAGCGTATGCTCCAACAGGTGGACAAGAGGGACAGTGTCACTGATGCATGCACTGTCACTGCTCACCATCCTCGTGGCCTCCTCAAATGGTGAGAGGACAGTGCATGCATCCCTGATCATGCTCCACTGACGTGGGGGAAAAAAAAACAAGCTCCCCTGACCCTGTCCTGGTGCCGTAGTCGCAAAGGTACTCATTGATGGCCCTCTGCTGCGTGTGCAGTCGCTGCAGCATGGCCAACGTTGAGTTCCACCTGGTGGGCATGTCAGATATTAGGCGGTTCTTGGGCAGGTTCAGCTCCTTTTGCAGCTCAGTCAGCCGAGCACTGGCATTATAAGATCGGCGGAAATGCACACAGACTTTCCTGGCCTGCCTCAGGACATCCTGTAAGCCTGGGAACCTGCCCAAGAACCGCTGCACCACCAGGTTGAGGACGTGAGCCATGCAGGGCACATGGGTGAGCTGCCCCTGTCGCAGGGCGGAGAGGAGGTTGGTGCCATTGTCAGAAACGACCATTCCTGGCTTAAGCTGACGTGGCGTCAACCACCTCTCGGCCTGCCCCTGCAGAGCTGCCAGAACCTCTGGCCCAGTGTGGCTCCTGTCCCCCAAACACACCAGCGCAAGCACGGCATGGCATCTTTTTGCCTGCGTACTTGCGTAGCCCCTTGTACGCCTACGGAGCACCGCTGGTTCCAAGGACAGAGCACTGGAGGAAGAAGAAGAGGAGGGGGTGGAGGAGAGAGGTGTGTCACAACCAGTAGCAGTAGTCGCGTTTTGGAGGCGTGGTGGCGGAACAACCTCCAACACTACTGCACCTTGTCCTGCATCCCTCCCAGCTGCCAATAGAGTGACCCAATGGGCCGTGAAAGAAAGGTACCGTCCCTGTCCATGCCTGCTGGACCATGAGTCAGCGGTAATATGCACCTTACCGCTGACCGCCCTGTCCAGCGAGGCATGGACATTGCCCTCCACATGCCGGTAGAGAGACGGAATCGCCTTCCGCGAGAAAAAGTGGCCACTGAGGAACCGCACATTGAACAAACTCACGGAAGGGGGCCGAGTCTACCAACTGAAAAGGCAGCAGTTGAAGTGCTAGCAATTTAGCAAGGCTAGCATTCAACCGCTGGGCATGTGGATGGCTGGGAGTGTACTTCTTTCTACGGTCCAGCAGCTGGGGCAGGGAAATTTGCCTGCTGCATTCGGACGTCGGTGTACTGCAAGTACTTGGTTGTGACACACCGAATTCTACACCTTCAGTCCTCTCAGAGCAGCTTTCAGAGAGGACTGAAGGTGTAGTGGGGATGGAGATCCCAGCTGAGGAGGAGCAAGGAGAGGTCCGCTTAGTTCTTTGGTGTGGGTCTTTTATGTGTGCCTGCCAACGAGCTGCATGGCAGGTCGCCATATGTCTGGTCATGCTTGTCGTGCCCAAGCGGCTGATGTTTTGGCCACGCGAGATACGCTTGAGACAAATATTGCAAATAGCAGTGGTGCGATCTGCTGCACTCGTCTCAAAAAAGGCCCACACCAAAGAACTTTTCTGATAACGTGCAGAGGCAGCGCCCTGCACAGGCGGAGCTCTGCGGTGTTGTACAGTTGCTGTGCTGGCCTCTACCTGGCCTCCAGGGGGCATCCTGCCTCGTTGGACATGTGACGCCGCATCCTCCTCCTCCTCGTCCTCCTCCTCATCCTCTCTCCCTTGAGGCACCCACGTGGAGTCAGTGACCTCATCATCCCCTCCCTCTTCACCACTAGAGCAAACCTGGCAGTAAGCTGCAGCTGGTGGAACTGTACTGCCAGATTCCTCAAGCTGGGTATCGTCATCCGAGCCTTCGAATCGTTGGGCATCCTCCTGGAGCATGTACCCAACACTGTGCTCAAAGAGTTCGGGGGACTCCTCAGGAGGACATGGTGGGTCTAGGGAAGGGGTGGCTGATGATGCTCTGTCAGTACCCTGAGCCTGGGTGAGAGAGGATGAGGAGGATGAGGAGGGCTTGGTCATCCATTCTACCAAGCCTTCAGCATGATGCGGCTCCACATGTCCAGCTGCCGAAAACAAAGACGCGCGTGTCCCATGGCCACGTGCTGATGACGATGCACGACCACGTCCACGTCCACGGCCACGTCCACTAGAAACAGAGCCTGCCTGCCCTGTGTTCTTGGCTCTGCACGCTCTGCCTCCCCTTGGCGGTCTTCCAGCCATTGTAGTCGGTAGTCCTTTGGGTGCTGCTGAGAAGAAAATATAGGAGCTCTGTGTGATGCCACTAACACACTAGAAGTCCTATGGGTGCTTCTGCAAAGAAAATAGAGGAGCTCTGTGTGATGCCACTAACACACTAGAAGTCCTGTGGGTGCTTATGCAAAGAAAATAGAGGAGCTCTGTGTGATGCCACTAACACACTAGAAGTCCTGTGGGTGCTTATGCAAAGAAAATAGAGGAGCTCTGTGTGATGCCACTAACACACTAGAAGTCCTGTGGGTGCTGCTGAGAAGAATATATAGGAGCTCTGTGTGATGCCACTAACACACTAGAAGTCCTATGGGTGCTTCTGCAAAGAAAATAGAGGAGCTCTGTGTGATGCCACTAACACACTAGAAGTCCTGTGGGTGCTTCTGCAAAGAAAATAGAGGAGCTCTGTGTGATGCCACTAACACACTAGAAGTCCTGTGGGTGCTTATGCAAAGAAAATAGAGGAGCTCTGTGTGATGCCACTAACACACTAGAAGTCCTGTGGGTGCTTCTGCAAAGAAAATAGAGGAGCTCTGTGTGATGCCACTAACACACTAGAAGTCCTGTGGGTGCTGCTGAGAAGAATATATAGGAGCTCTGTGTGATGCCACTAACACACTAGAAGTCCTATGGGTGCTTCTGCAAAGAAAATAGAGGAGCTCTGTGTGATGCCACTAACACACTAGAAGTCCTGTGGGTGCTTCTGCAAAGAAAATAGAGGAGCTCTGTGTGATGCCACTAACACACTAGAAGTCCTGTGGGTGCTTATGCAAAGAAAATAGAGGAGCTCTGTGTGATGCCACTAACACACTAGAAGTCCTGTGGGTGCTTCTGCAAAGAAAATAGAGGAGCTCTGTGTGATGCCACTAACACACTAGAAGTCCTGTGGGTGCTGCTGAGAAGAATATATAGGAGCTCTGTGTGATGCCACTAACACACTAGAAGTCCTATGGGTGCTTCTGCAAAGAAAATAGAGGAGCTCTGTGTGATGGGACTAACACACTTCAAGTCCTATAGGTGCTTCTGGGAAGAAAATATAGCTCTGTGTGTGTGATGGGACTAACACACTTCAAGTCCTATAGGTGCTTCTGGGAACAAAATATAGCTCTGTGTGTGTAATGGGACTAACACACTTCAAGTCCTATAGGTGCCTCTGGGAACAAAATATAGCTCTGTGTGTGTGATGGGACTAACACACTTCAAGTCCTATAGGTGCTTCTGGGAAGAAAATATAGCTCTGTGTGTGTGATGGGACTAACACACTTCAAGTCCTATAGGTGCTTCTGGGAACAAAATATAGCTCTGTGTGTGTGATGGGACTAACACACTTCAAGTCCTATAGGTGCTTCTGGGAACAAAATATAGCTCTGTGTGTGTGATGGGACTAACACACTTCAAGTCCTATAGGTGCTTCTGGGAAGAAAATATAGCTCTGTGTGTGTAATGGGACTAACACACTTCAAGTCCTATAGGTGCTTCTGGGAACAAAATATAGCTCTGTGTGTGTGATGGGACTAACACACTTCAAGTCCTATAGGTGCTTCTGGGAACAAAATATAGCTCTGTGTGTGTAATGGGACTAACACACTTCAAGTCCTATAGGTGCTTCTGGGAAGAAAATATAGCTCTGTGTGTGTAATGGGACTAACACACTTCAAGTCCTATAGGTGCTTCTGGGAAGAAAATATAGCTCTGTGTGTGTGATGGGACTAACACACTTCAAGTCCTATAGGTGCTTCTGGGAAGAAAATATAGCTCTGTGTGTGTGATGGGACTAACACACTTCAAGTCCTATAGGTGCTTCTGGGAACAAAATATAGCTCTGTGTGTGTGATGGGACTAACACACTTCAAGTCCTATAGGTGCTTCTGGGAACAAAATATAGCTCTGTGTGTGTAATGGGACTAACACACTTCAAGTCCTATAGGTGCTTCTGGGAAGAAAATATAGCTCTGTGTGTGTAATGGGACTAACACACTTCAAGTCCTATAGGTGCTTCTGGGAAGAAAATATAGCTCTGTGTGTGTAATGGGACTAACACACTTCAAGTCCTATAGGTGCTTCTGGGAACAAAATATAGCTCTGTGTGTGTAATGGGACTAACACACTTCAAGTCCTATAGGTGCTTCTGGGAACAAAATATAGCTCTGTGTGTGTGATGGGACTAACACACTTCAAGTCCTATAGGTGCTTCTGGGAACAAAATATAGCTCTGTGTGTGTAATGGGACTAACACACTTCAAGTCCTATAGGTGCTTCTGGGAAGAAAATATAGCTCTGTGTGTGTAATGGGACTAACACACTTCAAGTCCTATAGGTGCTTCTGGGAAGAAAATATAGCTCTGTGTGTGTAATGGGACTAACACACTTCAAGTCCTATAGGTGCTTCTGGGAACAAAATATAGCTCTGTGTGTGTAATGGGACTAACACACTTCAAGTCCTATAGGTGCTTCTGGGAAGAAAATATAGCTCTGTGTGTGTGATGGGACTAACACACTTCAAGTCCTATAGGTGCTTCTGGGAAGAAAATATAGCTCTGTGTGTGTGATGGGACTAACACACTTCAAGTCCTATAGGTGCTTCTGGGAACAAAATATAGCTCTGTGTGTGTAATGGGACTAACACACTTCAAGTCCTATAGGTGCTTCTGGGAAGAAAATATAGCTCTGTGTGTGTAATGGGACTAACACACTTCAAGTCCTATAGGTGCTTCTG
This sequence comes from Lithobates sylvaticus, assembly GCA_028564925.1. Lineage (NCBI taxonomy): Eukaryota > Metazoa > Chordata > Amphibia > Anura > Ranidae > Lithobates > Lithobates sylvaticus. Next base: position 578,422,655 of record CM053029.1, read on the forward strand.
GGAAGAAAATATAGCTCTGTGTGTGTAATGGGACTAACACACTTCAAGTCCTATAGGTGCTTCTGGGAAGAAAATATAGCTCTGTGTGTGTAATGGGACTAACACACTTCAAGTCCTATAGGTGCTTCTGGGAAGAAAATATAGCTCTGTGTGTGTGATGGGACTAACACACTTCAAGTCCTATAGGTGCTTCTGGGAACAAAATATAGCTCTGTGTGTGTAATGGGACTAACACACTTCAAGTCCTATAGGTGCTTCTGGGAAGAAAATATAGCTCTGTGTGTGTGATGGGACTAACACACTTCAAGTCCTATAGGTGCTTCTGGGAACAAAATATAGCTCTGTGTGTGTGATGGGACTAACACACTTCAAGTCCTATAGGTGCTTCTGGGAACAAAATATAGCTCTGTGTGTGTGATGGGACTAACACACTTCAAGTCCTATAGGTGCTTCTGGGAAGAAAATATAGCTCTGTGTGTGTAATGGGACTAACACACTTCAAGTCCTATAGGTGCTTCTGGGAACAAAATATAGCTCTGTGTGTGTAATGGGACTAACACACTTCAAGTCCTATAGGTGCTTCTGGGAAGAAAATATAGCTCTGTGTGTGTGATGGGACTAACACACTTCAAGTCCTATAGGTGCTTCTGGGAAGAAAATATAGCTCTGTGTGTGTAATGGGACTAACACACTTCAAGTCCTATAGGTGCCTCTGGGAACAAAATATAGCTCTGTGTGTGTGATGGGACTAACACACTTCAAGTCCTATAGGTGCTTCTGGGAACAAAATATAGCTCTGTGTGTGTGATGGGACTAACACACTTCAAGTCCTATAGGTTCTTCTGGGAACAAAATATAGCTCTGTGTGTGTGATGGGACTAACACACTTCAAGTCCTATAGGTGCTTCTGGGAAGAAAATATAGCTCTGTGTGTGTAATGGGACTAACACACTTCAAGTCCTATAGGTGCTTCTGGGAAGAAAATATAGCTCTGTGTGTGTAATGGGACTAACATACTTCAAGTCCTATAGGTGCTTCTGGGAAGAAAATATAGCTCTGTGTGTGTAATGGGACTAACACACTTCAAGTCCTATAGGTGCCTCTGGGAACAAAATATAGCTCTGTGTGTGTGATGGGACTAACACACTTCAAGTCCTATAGGTGCTTCTGGGTAGAAAATATAGCTCTGTGTGTGTAATGGGACTAACACACTTCAAGTCCTATAGGTGCCTCTGGGAACAAAATATAGCTCTGTGTGTGTGATGGGACTAACACACTTCAAGTCCTATAGGTGCTTCTGGGAAGAAAATATAGCTCTGTGTGTGTGATGGGACTAACACACTTCAAGTCCTATAGGTGCTTCTGGGAAGAAAATATAGCTCTGTGTGTGTAATGGGACTAACACACTTCAAGTCCTATAGGTGCCTCTGGGAACAAAATATAGGAGCTCTGCCTGCCTGCCACGAACACACTACAAGTCCTATAGGTGCTTCTGGTAACAAAATATAGGAGCTCTGCCTGCCTGCCACGAACACACTACAAGTCCTATAGGTGCTTCTGGTAACAAAATATAGTAGCTCTGCCTGCCTGCCACGAGCACACTACAAGCCCCTCTTTCTCAATTAATCTTTGTAACTGAATCTATCTAACTCAATCTCTGTAAGTGAATCTCTCTAACTATCTAAATGCAGCAGAGTGTCACAGAATCAGCCTGCTCAATCTGCGCCGGAACAGCATGTGACCGGCGCAGACGGCGTGGCGGCGTTTTATAGGGGGGGGCGTGTACTACAGCCCCTGAGCTGTAATTGGCTACAGGCGTCCTGCCTGTAGCCAATTATGGCTCTTCGAGTTTCCGGGGCTGTGATTGGCCAAGCATGCGGGGTCACAGTGCATGCTTGGCCAATCATCAGCCAGCAATGCACTGCGTCGGCCGCGCCGGCCGCAATGCATTGCGGGGCCGCTCGCATCACACGAACGTGATGCGAGCGGACAAAATAGTTCTGGGCTCGCCGAGCGAGCGAACGCCCGGTGCTCGATGCGAACGTGGGTTCGCATCGAGCACCGGGCCCATCCCTATTCATCATGTGTTATAATGGCCCAGTCAAAGTCCAGACCTAAATCCAATTGAGAATCTGTGGCAAGACTTGAAAATTGCTGTTCACAGACGCTCTCCATCCAATCTGATTTGAGATATTTTGCAAAGAAGAATGGGCAAAAATGTCCCTCTCTAGATGTGCAAAGCTGGTAGAGACACCCCCAAAAAGACTTGCAGCTGTAATTTCAGTGAAAGGAGGTTCTACAAAGTATTGACTCAGAAGGGCTGAATACAAATACACGCCACAATTTTCACATATTTATTTGTAAAAAGTTTCGAAATCCATTTATCATTTTCCTTCCACTTCACAATTATGTGCCACTTTGTGTTGGTCCCAATAAAATACATTTACGTTTTTGTTTGTAACATGACAAAATGTGTAAAATTTCAAGGGGTATGAATACTTTTTCAAGGCGCTCTAGTAGGCATATTTGACTATTATAGATATCTGAGGCTTTTCTCATAGACATTGCTATGTACACTGCATTCTAGTTCCTGAAATCTATGCCCGGTGTGGGGCAACAAATGTATAATTTTAAATTTGGACATTATCACACAACGTTTTAAGGTCTTTAACACCATATTTGAATATGTCTAATATTTGCTTGTAGAGAGCTCATCTAGTAAACAGTAGCATAATATATTTTTTCTTTTATCTATGCCAGATTCTTGCCATGATATAGCGTCCCATGACAGCATATGCTGCATGATGGGGACCCTTATTCCTTGGTCAACAATACCTCTGCGTTCATCCAGGGAATGTTTTTAAATGATAATGCTCCAATTTAACATATACTGTATATATTAAGTACAGTGATGGAGATCTTGATTAAAATTATGAATATATAAAAAGGACAACAGACTAATTGTAGATTATCTGTATTTTATTTTTATCGTAGATAAGGCTTCATTCATTGTGCCGCCCCGACGGGGCATAGAATTTATATAGATTGTGCCTCCATCATACCCTTCTCAGAAGTACTTTCAAAATTTCCGGAACAACGTATTCCCTTTTTTAAGTACTTACAAATTAGGCACTTCCTCTATACTAACCGTCCCATCTCCCAATGGTTTAGGACTCTTACTCCTTTTGAAGCTATATGTTCCAATGACACCCCTTTACAACATCTCGTCTCCATTTCATACACACTACTCTTCAATGAAATTGACCCAAAACAAAGCTCCATAGTTAGAAAATGGGAAAGAGAACTCGGTCTAGATTTGTCTAGTAGCGACTGGGAAAAGATGTACAATTATATACACAAAGGTACTGTTATGCCGCGTACACACGAAGGGACTATCCCGCGGGATTATCCGCTGGACCGAAGTCCAGCGGATAATCCCCTCGTGTGTGGGCGCCGGCGGACTTTTTTTGGCCAAAGTACGGCGGACTAAAGTTTCAGGTTTTGTTCTCAAATTATCCGCTGGACTTGGCAGTCCAGCGGATAATCCGGTCGTGTGTAGTATGGTCCGGCGTACCAAAAAGGACGCATGCTCAGTAGCTATTATGTCACGGACTCGCTCGGTCTGGTAAAACTAGCCTTCGTTTTGAAGCTCGCACAATCGTCACGCTGCTGATTTTTTTTTTTTTTTTTTTTTTTCTGACAGCGCGATTTGTATGTTATCGTACTTGAAGAATGATTTTGCCTTGCTGCTTGTATATTCACGCAGAGTACTCCCGAACGTTTTTACTTCAGCATTCTTTAGTGAAGTTATATATTTGTGTATATATATATATATATATATATATATATATATATATATATATATATATATATATATATATATATATATAGATATAGATATGCAAATCACCAAATGAAAAATATATCTATATTTCTCAATAAGCCCAAAAAAATATATAGCGATATCTACATATATATATATATATATTAATATATATAGATATATAGATCTATACGTGTATAAAAATATATATATATATATATATATATATATATATATATATATATATATATATATATATATATATATATATATATTATATATGTACATATATCTCTATATAGATATTTTTTATTATTTGTTGGTTATCAAAAGGATTAGTTATTACACATGATACAATTGTGGAGTCAGCAGAGCTTGCCCTTAATTCAGATCTTAACCCTCACCTTTCCAGCGACTGCACTTGCAGTTCCATTGAAGTTGCACTTTACACTTGTATTGTCAAATGAATGTTTAGACATGTACCTGCCTACTCCTAAAGAAACTATGTTTTTGAATAACAAGCACGTATATCATTATTTGATGAAAATTAAATGACCATTTATTCTGGTTAAAACAAACAAGGCAAAACAAAATAGGAAGGCAACACTGGAGCCACTTGTAGATTTTGTGAAGACTTTTTGCCCCAACGGCAGACACCAAGTTTGTGAAGCCAAAAATTAAGCTTGGGCACATTTCATACAATATAGGGAGCACAAGAAGATTGACCAGGAATCAGACAGACCAGGAACAGCAGCAGATGACATCTATGTCCCCAAGCTGTGGCACTACAACAGCCTGTGTCTTCTGTGAGACCAGACTGAAGCCAGGCAATCACTTCCGACTCTTCCCACCACGCTGCCCTGCACTCTTCCCTGCAGTCTTCCCTGCACGCTTCCTTGGAGGCTGACTTGTGGTAGGAGGAGGAGTAGGAGGAGGAGGAGGAGGAGGAGGAGAAGAAGGAAGACGAGGAGGAGGAGGAGGAGAAGTTGGTGTCGGGCCTTCATGGGTCAGGCGGGTGGATTCTCGTAATTCACCCCTCAAACCCCCCCTAATTGCCTCAGAAATGAGGCCCTCACACAGGTGCCGTTGGCCCCTCTCCATTTCCAGCAACCTGCTGGACACGTAGCTGGCATAGGCCTCTTCTGGAAGGGGGGGTTTGTCGAGAATCGCACTCGCCTTCCGAATCAGTTGCAGTGATTCCTCCTCAACAATGGTCATCCTCCTGGGCCTTCTTGGGGGTAAGGGCAGGGGTGGAGGTAGACTTCTTAATTGGGTCTGGCTGTCACTCTGGCTCGTGCTGGGCCCAGCCACCTCCTGGCTCTCGCTGGTCATGTCCTCCTCCTCCTCCATACCACTTGTCCCGGCATCATCCTGGGTCAGCTCATCCTGTGTGCAAATAAAAACAAAAATCAAACACCTGTTTTGTGGTTTCTGGCCTCCTCAATCATCCAATTGTAAACTTAGGAACGACCATCTAAATTTTCCAAAAGATCCAAAAGGCTATCATTTGGACCCCTGCATTTTCCAAGCAGATCACCAATGTTGTCTAACGCTTTTTTTGCCACTACTGGATGTATGTATACACTATATATGTATCGATATGTTGCACCAACACTTTTTAGAAGTGTGCATAATTTTTGTCAGTTTTTTTCACAATTCTGAGTTCAGGGTGTTAATTGTTTCACATTTTAACGTTTACAGCATTAATATTCACACAATCACAATTTAGGCTACTAAATATATACCTGGCTCCAGCTGGGCGCATCAGCCTGCTCCAAGGTGGAGGGGTCTTCTCCTTCCGTGGAAGCCTCAGCTGGGGTGGAGGGAAGAGTGGAGGGAAGAGTGGAGGGAAGGGTGGAGGGAAGAGTCGACAGTGATTGCCTGGGTTCCATCTGGTCACCTATAAAAGTCAGTTGGTTGTAGTACCACAGCTTGGGTACATAAACATTCTCTGCTGCTGCTCCTGATCTGACTGATTCCTCAATCTTCTTGCGCTCCCGCTTGTACATGTGCCTTAAACTTGCAATTCTGGCTTCCACAAACTTGGTGTTTGCGTTGGGGACTTTAGTCTTCACAAAAGCCACAAGTGGCCCCAGTGTTGCCTTCCGGACATCCCTATTGCCATATAAAGGGTTCTTGAGCTGCCACAGGTTGGTATTTTTTCTGTACAGGGCAATGAATTCGGACATGAACTGCTGGTCCTTGAATGGATTCAACTGGGGTGATGACATGTTTGTTTCTGTTTTGTTAGTAATGGCAATACAAAAGACCAAAAACACAAATGTTACTTAAAACGCACAACCAGTTTTTCTTAACAAACATTACACAACACACCCACACACAGGCAGCAACCCCTACACACAGGCAGCAACACATCCACACAGGCAGCAACCCCTACACACAGGCAGCAACACATCCACACAGGCAGCAACCCCTACACACAGGCAGCAACCCCTACACACAGGCAGCAACACATCCACACAGGCAGCAACCCCTACACACAGGCAGCAACCCCTACACACAGGCAGCAACCCCTACACACAGGCAGCAACACATCCACACAGGCAGCAACCCCTACACACAGGCAGCAACACACACATATCCTTAAAAAATGCTGGCCCAAAAACCAAAAAAAAAAACACAGTAATGCATCCTAGAAAACACTTACCTTCGTACAGAGCGCTCGCTACTTCCGTTCGGGAACACGTGGGCCCCTCAAACAGCCTTATATACACTGCGCACGCGTCGAAGTCCGCCTGCGTCCTCCGCGTCGCCCGCCCATGACGTTCCTCATGACGAGTATTCCCCGCCCCGCTTCCCCTCGTTGCATTGTTGGTGAATTAATTCATGAATATGGCGGACACATTCTCAGCCAGTAGCGCGGAGGAAAGCCAAGAAGCCAACACATCTGCATCCAGCAGCAGATATAAGGCCACCAATATGGCCTTTGAAGAGATGGTGGAGATGGTGGACATCCTCCAAAGGGAAGATTACGACGGGGAAAATGGCCCGTACCCTCGTCCCAACTTGCGCAAGGACAAGATTCTCACTACAATCGTCAGCACCCTGGAGCAGAAATTCGGCGTACGAAGGGGCAAGGATCAACTGCGCAAGCGATGGTCCGACATCAAATCCAGGGAGCACGATCAGTATAGGAGAATTCGAAAAGCCATCAAAAAAAGTAAGTCAAGCACGTGCGCTACTATGGTTATACTTGATATGTCTAATCTTGCGCAGATGTAATTACCATTCGTCCGTGAAACTTGCGCAGATTTAATTACCATTCGTCCGTGAAACTTGCGCAGATGTTATTACCATTCGTACCTGAAACTTGCGCAGATGTAATTACCATTCGTACCTGAAACTTGCGCAGATTTAATTACCATTCGTCCGTGAAACTTGCGCAGATGTTATTACCATTCGTACCTGAAACTTGCGCAGATGTTATTACCATTCGTACCTGAAACTTGCGCAGATGTAATTACCATTCGTACCTGAAACTTGCGCAGATTTAATTACCATTCGTCCGTGAAACTTGCGCAGATGTTATTACCATTCGTACCTGAAACTTGCGCAGATTTAATTACCATTCGTACGTGAAACTTGCGCAGATTTAATTACCATTCGTCCGTGAAACTTGCGCAGATGTTATTACCATTCGTACCTGAAACTTGCGCAGATGTAATTACCATTCGTACGTGAAACTTGCGCAGATTTAATTACCATTCGTACGTGAAACTTGCGCAGATTTAATTACCATTCGTCCGTGAAACTTGCGCAGATGTTATTACCATTCGTACCTGAAACTTGCGCAGATTTAATTACCATTCGTACGTGAAACTTGCGCAGATTTAATTACCATTCGTCCGTGAAACTTGCGCAGATGTTATTACCATTCGTACCTGAAACTTGCGCAGATGTAATTACCATTCGTACGTGAAACTTGCGCAGATTTAATTACCATTCGTACGTGAAACTTGCGCAGATTTAATTACCATTCGTCCGTGAAACTTGCGCAGATGTTATTACCATTCGTACCTGAAACTTGCGCAGATGTAATTACCATTCGTACGTGAAACTTGCGCAGATTTAATTACCATTCGTACGTGAAACTTGCGCAGATTTAATTACCATTCGTCCGTGAAACTTGCGCAGATGTTATTACCATTCGTACCTGAAACTTGCGCAGATTTAATTACCATTCGTACGTGAAACTTGCGCAGATTTAATTACCATTCGTCCGTGAAACTTGCGCAGATGTAATTACCATTCGTACGTGAAACTTGCGCATATTTGATGAAAGTTCCGTTTGTCTTCATAACGTTTATTGAGTTTACCTGGCTTTGGGTTGTTGGAGTTGTAAGGTTGTTTATTATTGTCACTATCTATACAATTACTGCTGTAGTAAGGGTTTTAGGGGTAACTTACACAGGGACTCCAGAGGCTGTTTTGGGGGGGGGGGATAAATATGTTAAGCAGGGTGTCATGCTCACAATTCCCAAAAAATGCTCATCATCTCTAAATACTGTAGGTGGTGACTTTTCAAAGAAGTACACTCACCTGTCCCTTGGATGGTGCAGCTACAATCTCTGATCTTGCAATCATGAAATTAATGTTTGCGGCTTCACTTCCCGGGTCACTATTGGGCATGCGCCAGTTGCGCAATGCAATAGGACTGGTCCGCGCGAGCTCTGGGACCCCTGTGTGTCCCAGCAAACAGCACGGTGGGACGGGATGTGGCGTATACTTCTGTGGGAGTCTAGGGCCGGATGTGTGTGCAAATACCTGCCTTACACAGGTATCTGCAACCCATCCCCCCTAAAAGGTTCAAAATAAGACACCACAGGGGTGCAGGGATCCAATGAGCGGAAGTTCAAATTTAGGGTTGAAGGGCGGTTTAAGTATTGGAGTTTCATTAGATAGACATTTCAATTCTGTCTTCAAGTAGGATCTTCTAACAAACTGCTAATAATTGGCAAGACTTTTAAACAATGTTTACTAATCCTATTTTGGCACTCAAATATCAGTGTGATTCAAAAGTGTACCTTTTTGTGTTCCATTACCATAGGGGGCAAAAGACTCAGACGTCAGTCCGAACCTACGAGGACCTCCCGGCATCACCAGACTAATTGGGCAGTTAGCCCAAGCCCGCGCGTGGATGTGGCGGAACAGGTCGTTGAAGTCGATCAAATCTGCACCCCACCAAGTGAGTGTCTCAGAACACAGATTGAGGTAATAAATGAAGGTCTGCATGTTTTTGACACTTTTTTTCTTGTGTTTTATCTACCCAACTTTTAGGTGATGCTGATCTGTTTGTGGAAGGACAAGCTGCGGAGCCATTTTCCACTGACAGTGCCCACAGGCTTATTGGCCAGATCATGGCCTGGAATCTGCAGCTGGAAAATATGCAGAAGGAGATGGCCACCATGCAGCAGGGAATGAAGGACATGATTGATGTTTTGGGGAGAATCTAAAGACCCCTTTTACATTTCTGAACATCAATCATGTCCTTCATTCCCCTTTTGATGCGCTGTTTAACTAATTTTAGAGGCCAAATTTTTAATATGCACACGGTATGTCAACATGTGCTATGTGCCATCAGGCGATCTCAATGGACGCATTTGGTGTTTGCAACCCCTAATGCTAGTAGGTGAGAGGGAAGGGGTTTCACACACAAAACACGTCCATTGATTCCCCATGATGGAACATAGCACATGTTGACATTACCCATTTTCCAGTTAAATTAGTGTGCATATTCAAAATTTGGCTTCTTCTGTTCATGGGTTACCTGTTGAACTTTGTAAGTTCTGGACTTTTACATTGTGTAAATAATTTCAAATGCTAAGCCTAAATTTTTTAACAATTTTAAACATGTTTTTATGTTTGTTTTAAAAAATCAATCCCAAAAAAAAATATGTTGTGAGAAAAACACCAAAAAAATGTCAAAAAGATAACATAAAAAAAAATAAAAAAAATCTGGTTCAAAAAAAAAAAAAAAAAAAAAAAAAAAAAAAAAAAAATACCAAAACAACAAAAAAAAAAAAAAAAAAATTAGAAAACAAAAGTTTTGGATGTGCACTATAATAAAAAAAATAATGTTTGCACAAATTCAAAAATGTGTGGCTTCTTCTTTTTAAATACTACCAGTTTGACTAAAACATGTTGTGGTTCATTGACAAAGGGGCTTATTTACTAAACGCTAAACAAGTTTGCCACTATTAAGATGTGCACTAGGACAACATATAAAACAGGCCAAATTAAAAGCAAAACAATACGAAACTACCAATATTTCAAACATAAATAACTGTATTTATTCTTTGTAAATCAAAAAGATGGTTTAAGGGTCTGCTGCCATTTCAATGGCCCCCCTACCATTAAAATACTGTAAATAAAGGTCCCGCACTTGCTGGGCTGATTGTGGTGCGGAACCAAGAGGGCGATTATCCAGCCCTGTCATGTTGCCTTCCACTCCGGCCTCAGGGCCAATTGGTAAGGAGTATGTTCCTGAATGTTTCCGTAAATAATTGTGCATGACACAGCATGCAAGAATGATAGTATTGAGTTTGTACTCTGCCAGATGTAGGGATGTAAGGAGCAATCTGAAACGGTTGGCCATAATACCAAATGCATTTTCCACCACCCTTCTTGCTCTGGCCAACCGATAATTAAAAATCCTCCTCTCAGGGGTGAGGGATCGTTGGGGAAATGGCCTCATCAGATGGTCACCCAGACCGAACGCCTCGTCGGCAATGAAGACGAAGGGGAGTCCCTCCACATTATCTTCATCTGGTGGCAGCTCCAGCCCACCAGTTTGGAGACGATGACCGAACTCCGTGTGGTTGAAGACTCCTCCGTCCGACATCCGGCCGTTTTTCCCCACATCCACATACAGAAAGTCATATTGTGCCGACACCACCGCCATCAACACGATACTATGGAACCCCTTATAATTCCAATAGTATGACCCCGAATGGGGTGGGGGCACAATTCGCACGTGTTTGCCGTCAATCGCCCCTCCGCAGTTGGGAAAGTCCCAACGGGCAGCAAACTGGGAAGCCACAGTCTGCCATTCCTGTGGCGTGGAGGGACACTGTGAAGTCAAACAGAAAGATACAATTTAAATTATAAACCAGGCAAAACACCAAACTAAATGCAACAAATTAACAAACAATTTGGAAGAACATATGTATTTATTTAGTACATCCTTGAAATAAAGCCAAAAGATTAAGGATAAAAGGGACAAATCTCTGATTGATGACCCCTCTGATGGACCAGAGAAGATAATAATGGGGATGTGGGTGGGGAGTAAATAATTGTAAGGTCACACAATACACATGCAATTAATTAAAGGTGTGTGTGGGGGGGGGGATAATTACAAGCTGACCCAAACCACATGCTATTAATTATCAGGGGGTGTGGGGGTGGGGATAATTACAAGCTGACCAAAACCACATGCTATTAATTATCAGGGGGTGTGGGGGGGGATAATTACAAGCTGACCAAAACCACATGCTATTAATTATCAGGGGGTGTGGGGGGGGATAATTACAAGCTGACCAAAACCACATGAAATTAATTATCAGGGGGTGTGGGGGTGGGGATAATTACAAGCTGACAAAACCACATGCTATTAATTATCAGGGGGTGTGGGGGGGGATAATTACAAGCTGACCAAAACCACATGCAATTAATTATCAGGGGGGGTGTGGGGGTGGGGATAATTACAAGCTGACCCAAACCACATGCTATTAATTATCAGGGGGTGTGGGGGGGGATAATTACAAGCTGACCAAAACCACATGCAATTAATTATCAGGGGTGTGGGGGTGGGGATAATTACAAGCTGACCCAAACCACATGCTATTAATTATCAGGGGGTGTGGGGGGGGGGGGATAATTACAAGCTGACCAAAACCACATGCAATCAATTTAAAATTGAGGGTCAAGGGGGGTGAAAGGGGGGGTGAGTAAAGCTGTACAATGGAGCTGGTAATATACATTTTTAACCAAAGAAAGTGACTAGGCTAGGGGTGTTTAGGGGGCCAAGCTTCCATGCTGGGGAGGTTGGTGCAAGCAAATATGCATGTGACCCACTAAATAATACATTCTTAAAACTATTTCGATAAGTCAACCATAAAATACTAGACAAAAAAACAAAATCCAAAAATAAAAGGAATAGGGGACATTCATAGAATAGTCCTATCATGGTAATTAGCTAATGATGACATTGATGCACTACATTAACAAACATACAAGACATAGGTAATTTTAAAAGAGAAGACTTACCTTAATGTATTCCTCCTGCAGGACGTGGATAATGGCAGAACAGGTCTCTGGAATAATGAGCCCCAGAGCCTGGGGGGAGATGCCTGTCGTGAACTTGAGGTCCTGCAAGCTTCTCCCCGTCGCCAAGTAACGCAACGTGGCGACTAGCCTCTGCTCCGCACTGATGGCTTGCCGCATGCAGGTATTCTGCCTGGTAATATAAGGGGACAGCAAAGCCAACAGACGGTGAAAAATGGGGTCCGTCATCCGGAGATAATTCCTGAAATCATCAGGATTATTCTCACGGATCTCACGGAGCAAAGGCATATGCGAGAATTGGTCACGCTGGCGCAACCAATTCTTGGTCCATGAACTCCTCCTCACCCTGTTCATGGACCGGGCTCGTGCCAAGGTGTTAACCGCAACACCGAGCCCCTGCACAGCACGAACTCGTTCCCGAGTACGTCCACACTCCATGGCTTCAAAACGGTCGGCTGATCAAACAAACAACTTAACAGAACGCACTGAAGAACAGCAAGGCCTATGAAGAACGACCTGAAAAACAGGAACGAGCGGACCAGAACGGCCTGAGAACAGGTAGGAACTGATCCACACGCACTGAAAGCCAGATACAAACCTCACAAGCACAAACTGAACGGCAGAAGCGAACGAATTAAGCAGAAGTCTGAGAAGCGCGAATCGTCTCTAACCAAACGTCAACTAACACGCGATACACACGAGATTAGCTGACGGGGCCCAAAGGGTGTCGTTTGGGATCTCGAGCTTCCTTTTTCTAGTCCCGTCGTACGTGCGTACGTCATCGCGTGAACCGCCAGACTTTTTGCGTGATCGTGTGTGGTCAAGTCCGTTCGCTTTTTAGTCCAGCGTACCTAGCGGGAAAGTCCAGCGGATTGTCCGCTGGACTTAGGTCCGCCGGGAAAAGTCCGTACGTGTGTACGAGGCATTAATGTCACTGCACAAGAGAACTCATACAAAATCTACGCTAGATGGTATAGAACCCCAGACCTGATACACAAATATCAGCCTGACGTTTCACCACACTGTTGGCGCTGTAAATTGGATATCGGCTCCCCCCTGCACATATGGTGGGACTGTGGGCTTATACAACCATTCTGGAAAAAAATCCAAACAGCCATCTCCCTCATTTCATCCTACACAATTGACTTAACCCCTGCTCAAATCCTCCTTCACCACACTTCTCTCCCACACTCAGTATACAAAAAATCGGTCATCCCTCACTTACTCAACGCCGCGAAACAATGCATACCAATTTTCTGGAGAACTACTACAGTACCGACACTCCGTGATTGGTTCCAGCGTATAGATAAGATCTCCGATATAGAGAACATTATTCACCAGGCCAAAGACACCCCAAACTCTTACACAGCCATATGGGCCGGCTGGTTACACTTTAAGGAATCTCAATCGTACACAGATTTTCTCAACGCCACTTAATCACACCCCCTCCTTATCAGAATTTCCGAATACACCCTCAACGTTGAGGCCCTCGGATTCCGCCATGCCACTACTTCATGCCACTACCGATACTGTGCTCTTGATTCTAACTTGTTATCTTCTCAGATACTAACCCCCCACCTCCTGGTATACCCGATCTCCCCCACATACCCCCGATCACATTGTCACAATATAAAATTTCCTGTTAATTGCCTTTCTATTAAGGTCCTAAAAGTTAACGACACCCACCAGACGCTAACACGATGATTAGCTAGTTCTTCTTTATTGTTATGTATATTTCTTGAATTTGGGCATCCCTGCTCCCCTTGCACAGCGAGTTCCCTTTGGGGTGTAGGGCTGGAGCAGGTATGACCATAAACTGCCTTAATTGAGGTCTCCCAGGGGTTATATCAGTTTAATTCTGTTAACATAACTGCTGACACCAATTACCACTTATGTTATTTTCCTATATCACGGTGTCCACACTTCTTTAGCTCAAATGTCCTCCCCTCGATTTAAGGTACAATTTTCTTGGATTTGAAAATTTGCTATTATTTCAGAGACTAGCTGGTTTAACATACTCTGTAATTCTAGAAATGTACGTCCATGCTTATGGAATAGGACTGTTCAGTTATTGTTTATTGTCATTATACTCCTGTATTTGCATTTAAATATTCAATAAAAATTATTTGAAACAAAAAAAAGAATTTATATAGATTGTTTTCCTAACCATTTTCTATGGACGTTTTATATTTAGTTCACATGCTGCCATCTAGTGACCTTTTGTGGTAATTCACTTGTTTTCTTATGTTTTTTTTCCCTGATGTTATGACATACTTCCTTTGTATGTAAAGCTCCACCCTTTTTCCTGTGATTGTACTTCCTGTGTCATGGATGCAGCTAACAGGCCACATGTAGCAGGAGACATGTATTCTGCACAGTAAGCTACAGACAATATCATCTTTTGACAGCATAAATACTACAACTAGGGATGAGCCGAACACCCCAACTCCTGTGAACAGACCTAAAATTCGTGTGAACTTTAGAACCCTATTAAAGTCTATGGCACTCAAACGTTCGAAATGAAAAGTGCTAATTTTAAAGGCTAATATGCAAGTTATTGTCCTAAAAAAGGGTTTGGGGACCCAAGTCCTGCCCCAGGGGACAGGATACCAAGAGTGGTAATCCACTCTTGGTATCCTGGGATGGCTGATCATCTCTCCGGGGTCAAGCAATAGATGATCTCTCCCGATGACGTCCAGCGCATCGCATCCCATCTCCACCGGAGACACAATGGTAATCCCGGCAGCCTGACAGGTTTTAGCGGAGGTGGACGGGGCCACCCGTCACCTGAACCCGCCCCCCTCTGACGCATGGGGAAACCCGGGCTTCCCCAGTGATGTGCATCAGAGGGGGCGGAGTCACCCAGGATTCCCGCAGTGTCTCCGGTGGAGACAGGATGCGCTGCGCTGGACATCATCGGGAGAGATCATCCATCGCTAGACCCTGGAGAAGAGATCACCCATCGCTGGATATCAAGAGTGGATTACCACCACTGGAATCTTTTTAAAAAAAATATATTTTTAATAAAGGACTTATTCCAACGATGTCAGTGTGTTTTTTACATTTTTTTTACACTTTCTTTGTGAAATGGTAGGGGTACAATGTACCCGTTACCATTTAAAACAGGGGTGGTGGGATCTGGGGGTCCCATTGTTAAAGGGGGCTTCTAGTTTCCGATAAGCCCCCTGCCCGCAGACCCCCACAACCACCGGGCAAGGGTTGTGTGGATGAGGCCCTTGTCCCCATCAACATGGGGACATGGTGCTTTGAGGGGTCACAGACCCCCAAAGCATCCTCCCAATGTTGAGGCCATGTGGCCTGGTACGGTTCAGGAGGGGGGCGCTCTCTCACCCCTCTCTTTTCCTGCGGCCTGCCAGGTTGCGTGCTCGGATAAAGGGTCTGGTATGGATTTTTGGGGGGAACCCCACTTAATTTTTTTTAATTTTAAATTTTTTTTAATTTGACGCGGGGTTCCCCTTAATATCCATACCAGACCTGAAGGGCCTGGTAATTGAATTTGGGGGGACCCCACGCATTTTTTTTATTTTTTATCAATGACTTTCAATGACTGTTCTCTGTACTACGGGGAGCCGACAATTCAATATAGCCGAGGGGGCTTTTAAATTACTTTTTTTCCTGCAGAAATTACACTTTGTGCAGGGACCTTTCTAAGCGCGTTAAACATGCGCCCCTTTACAGGCATACTATACACACCCCCTAGGTACGAAATTTAAAGGAATACTACACTTTTATTGTTTCACTCTAAGCATTATTAAAATCACTGCTCCCGAAAAAACTGCAGTTTTTAAAAGTTTTTTTTTTTGCATTGATACATGTCCCCTGGGGCAGGAGCCAGGTCCCCAAACATGTTTTATGACAATAACTTGCATATAAGCCTTTTAAATTAGCAATTTATATTTCTCCCATAGACTTTTACAGGGTGTTCCGCGGCTTTTCGAATTTGCCGCGAACACCCCAAATTGTTCGCTGTTCGGCGAACGGGCGAACAGGCAATGTTCGACTCGAACTCGAAGCTCATCCCTAACTACAACCTATTCATCTGAATCCTGTCATCTGCTGTAACATGATGTTCAGAATAAAAGCAACTTTGTGGATGGAATCAGTATTTGGAGAGTTCAAGTTATCTGATGAGGATTGTTCTCAGTGATTATATCTTATACAGGCCAGGCATAGAGGTCTCACAGAGATAAATCGCTTCACAACAATCGGGGTCAAAATATTCATACTTCTGAAGAAGTGGAACACAGTTCAGGGAAACACTTTTGCTCTCCATTCTTTCGCCTGATCTGTTCTAGTAAAGGGATCCTAAATTAATAGGATACTATTGTAGCACACCCCCCTAGGGACTGCAGATAAACTGGATCCCCCACTCGTGCACAGCCAGGCACATAGAATCTTCACAAGCACCCGGAGTCAGA
This sequence comes from Lithobates sylvaticus, assembly GCA_028564925.1. Classification (NCBI taxonomy): domain Eukaryota; kingdom Metazoa; phylum Chordata; class Amphibia; order Anura; family Ranidae; genus Lithobates; species Lithobates sylvaticus. The sequence goes on from CM053029.1 coordinate 578,439,221, forward strand.
GAACAGTCCGTGACTTTGTTTTTGTTATTTATTAGAGGGTAAATAATTTGGATAGGGATGGGAGGTTATGGGATGTCAAATTGACTTCAGCAAAACTCTCAGCAAATCTGCTGGGGCAACATGGACAACCGTTGCCCCCACATCGGAACAATCCTTTAAATTGCAACCAATGTGGACAGTGCGATCTGCTCGTATAAAGGCTAGGGGACAATGTCCCACCAATGGTGGGGGCTTTGCGAGACACTGGTTTAATGCCCTTAGACAGAACCTGGACGTATATGGGATCATTATACAAGAATGGCAGATATTTTTCAATCGTGTTTTTAATTTTATTAAACTCTAAGCTGTAAGGAGTAGAAAAGACAGGGATATTAATGGACTTGTCAAATCTGGACATGCGTTTTCCTCTATCTCGACTTTTGTTTCTATTAGTGCTATCCTGGAGAAGATTACTTCTCTCAACCCTGCTGGCAATATTAAAAGCCCTGTCGAGAACAGGCATAGTGTAACCCCTGTCGAAGAACCATGATTGCATATTGGAAGCTTCTCCCAGGAAATCCGATTCATTTTCTGCACACACGTCTAAGCCGTAAAAATTGATCAACTGGAATGCCTTTGATGGTGTGCTTAGGGTGACCTGAGTCTGCCCTTAGCAGGGAGTTACCAGCTGATGGTTTTTTATAGAGCTTGGAGGAGATGTTCTCTCCTTCACCTATTAAAACAACATCTAGAAATTCTATCTGTGGTCCATAGTACCTGTATATTTAAGGTTATTGTCATTAAGGTATAGGAGGCACATCATTGATACATCATTGATACATACAAAGAACAAATCGTCTATTTAGCGACAAAAAAGAACGTAACCTTTGAAGGATGGGGACAGATAGCGCCAACAATGCGGTGGAAAATTTCTCTGCAATGCTCGAATCATGGAAGAGAGCTCAGGCGGGCTATGGAAGCCTAAAGCGGCGCTATAATAAGGTACCTGACACAACAGATTACAGAAACACACATCTTTCCCACCATATACTACTGTAATAGAGAGGACTCTAGAGCCCACAACCACTTTTACTTCACTTCACACGAGAGGGAATTCCTGCCAGGCAGGGTGGGAGAGGGGTAGAGAAGACAGCATATTAAATAGCAAGCCCTACCCCGAAAATAAGCCCTACTGTGTTTTTGGTTGCCAAAATTAATATAAGACCTGGGCTTATTTTCGGCAAAACACTGAATATTGGGAATCATTGGAAATAGTCACAACACTAGAAAATTTTAAAAATGTCTGGCCATATGGATTCAGTGGGGTTTTAATTAGACAAAGTATGGCAGGTCTGTTAGGTGGAAGGAAGTTATACAAGCAGAATAATGGACACAAAAAGAGTTTTTAAAATGGACTTAGCTAAGTAATTCATGTGGAAACTTTGATTTATAAACTCATAATTCCTGTCTTCATAACTACTTTGCTTTCTAACCTCAGAGCTGTCATTATGTGAAAAATAGAAAACACACCATCCTGGTGCCAATGCTTTCTATCCCGGCTCAGCTGAAAGTTCTCCCTTTTGGTCAGCAATTGCAGAATTTAGAGCTCGTGGAAAACCCAAATGTTCCATATTGTAAGATTTATTAACTCACTATTACATTAGAAACCGCACAAGGAACAGCGTTTGCCATGCAGCTTACTGAGCCATTGATCAACTGACCACAAGAAAGAATGCATGGTGAATGTCATGGGATGTGTGCTTTAGAGGTACTTTGGAGAGATCACAAAAAATGCGCTCCTATAAAATATGATATCAAAACAACAAAAAGTAAGATTTTAGAAAAAAAAACAATTCATGGATATCACAAAACAATTTTAAAGCTGAAGTTTAAGAAAGTTTGGTTAAAAAAAAAATCTCTACAGTGTAATGCCCCGTACACACGGTCAGATTTTCCGACCGTGTGTGGGCTCCATCGGACTTTTTCCGTCAAAGTTTGAGATCCTGCTCTCAAATTTTCAGACAACAAAGTCCTATCGGACTTTTTCCGATCGTGTGTAGCGAATTCCGACGGACAAAGTGCCATGCATGCTCAGATCACATTACAAGACCAAAGCTATTGGCTACTAGCCTCTATGTAGTCCCGTCGTACGCAACGAACGTCACCACGTTCAGAATGATCAGATTTTCCGACAACTTTGTCCGACCGTGTGTATGCAACACCAGTGTCGGAAAAAATCTGTCGGAAAAAATCAGACAGATTTTGTGGTCGGAATTTCCGACCGTGTGTACGGGGCATTACTGTGGGCACCCGGCTGTGGCTTCACATCCGGGCACCCACTGCGCATGCGCGAGCGGCGATGCACGCCGTGATACGCCGCAGTCATCTGGGACCTGTCCTGTGTCCCAGATGACTGACTGCGCCGAAGGGGAGGGAGGTTTTTAGCCTAGGCAATGGAAGAGGCAGATTTCGTGGGACCACCTAGCAACAGGGAGAAAAAGGTAAGTGACATTTTTTTTTTTTATCCAATTAATTTTTATTAGCTCATTTGCTGCACATAGGTTAAAACTTGTAATTTTGGGGGAAACACCACTTTAAGTAGTTAAAGCACTATTTTGGGTAAAGTATAAATGTTTTAGCCGTTTAGATCTCTAGCCTTTTAACAAGCACATATTATTGCTATTGGACGTGACTTACCAAAAATGATTTCCCTGCAGCTATCAACTGGAGACCAATGAAGAAGTGAGAGACACAAGAAACAGAGTTATGCTAGGGAGTGTCAGGTTGATGACATTAGCTCATACTAAAACATAACCTGAGTACTCCAAGAAAATGAAAAATAAAATTACATCTGTTGAGAATGAGATCTTCTTCAACCTCTGGAGACGGAGCACATTCAGTCGTAGAATTATACACCCGTTGTGTGCTGCCATGGAAAACCTCTATCAAAGCCATGCCCGGGAGGTCTCTTTACAAAAGAAGAATCTTCTCATTTTGCTATTGATTATCTTGCAGCACATCATAGGCCACGGATGGCTCTAGGCGAAGGTAGCATTGATTTTTCAATTCAATTACAAGCTCAAGATTTTATTTAATTAGTTGCCTAATTTATTAATTAAGTGCTTAGATTTTTTTTTATGTCCTCAGCTATCAAATTAGGAATTGCTGTTCTGCAAACAAATAATAGTCGGGAAGTTATTTTTTTTTCCCTTTTCAACATGTTTGATCAGGCAGTGGTGCTCACTGTTGACCCACAAGGGTCTCCTGCGATGCATGCTTTTCAGATGTTTTTTTTTAGAGTTGCAGGTGGGATGAGGTTATTGATTTATTGAGCTGTGCCTGTAAAAAGTAGTGGGAATAGCATGAACTGTTGGTAGATCTTGGTATTTGAGTACTAGAGTAATTAAATACAATTTTAAGGACCAGTGGCATTGTGGTGATGACATGGGCACCGTGTTATGCTTGTGGTGGTCCTGCCCATGAATAAAGAGGTTGTAAACCCTCAAGGTTGTCTGGTCTTGTCTCCGCCTCCCTGTAGTTCTCTACAAATCCTTCTGTAGTGCAGCAGCCCCCCAGAGCCCCCCTTTTACTTACCTGAACCCGATCTTCCCAGCGACGGGAACAAGCACAGCAGCTCCAGCCGCTGTCTTGGGTCCTCAAATACAGTGACGTGGGAGCCAGGGGGCAGGTCCGAGTCCTGCTGTCTGTGGCAATGGAACCAGCAGCAGGACTCAGGAGCATGCCCGCACGAGTGCCCCCATGGAAAGCGGGAGCACTTGAGAAGAGGAGGAGCCAGGAGCGCCGCGGAGGGACCCCAGAAGGGGAGGATCAGGGCCACTCTGTGCAAAACCCTTGCACAGAGGAGGTAAGTATGACATGTTTGTTATTTGAAAAAAAAAAACTAACCTTTACAACCCCTTTAAGCTCTGGAAGCAGAGTACCTGGGGTTTGGAGAGATGTGCAGCTCATATGGACATTTTTTTCTTGCACATTGCTGTCTGAAGCCGTGACAGGGTCTGCCTGCACTTACAGTGGTTTAGTTTATAGATTTGCATTCCAGATTTGCATTTGCATTTGGGGTCACGAACATTTTTGGTGTCATTCTGGGAAGCTGCCTTTCAGCTTAGTCCTGGCATTGCAGGCACCGACCTTTCTACAACACCAGAGTTTGCCTTATTATCGGTGTTCCTGGGTTCACACTTGTGATGGTCCTGCCCATGATTAAGCTCTGGGGGTGTGGCCTGGCTGGAGCCCAGGCTAAGGCTGTTATACTTTCTTACCTGGGGTTTGCAGAGATGTGTGGCTCATATGGATATTTTTGTTTCCTGTACATTGCTGTCTGGAGCCTTGACAAGATCCATGCTAGTCTGCACTCACAGTGGTCAGCTTTATTGCTTTGAATTCCTACAGCCTGAGCGGCATCCACAATTTTGGTTTGGGGTCACTGCCCATTTTTGGTGCCATTCTAGGAAGATGCCTTTCAGCTTACAGGCATTGACCTTTCTATGACACCAGAGTTGGCCTTATTATTGTTGTTTCTGGGTTCACCGCCAAAAATGGTCTGTTACGCTCTCTGCTCAATGTGGCCCGGTGTATAATATCCAGGCACTGGAACTTCTCCACTGTGCCTAGTATTAGGGAGTGGGTGACTGAACTGAACCACATTATGCGTATTGAAGAACTTGCAAGTAGTATTCACGAAAAACACTCTAAATTGCAACAAGATGGTATGCCTGGATTGACTTTTCGACTTCCGACACCCTGAAATCATACCTGTAAACCATGATTCCTAACCCTGATGTCTGTGCTGTGGAGTCAGACTGGATCCCCTCCCTCTTTACCTTTCTCTTTATTCCTTTTTTAAGGCATCATGTGCACTAGGCATTTAGCCCTGGTGCATTTAGGTGCAAGCAGAAGGCACAGGTGCACCATCCAGCCCTGCTGCCGGCAGCCTGTAAAAGTCTATGAGAGGCTGAAAGCTACTGTGGCTGGACAAGGCTGACTGGCATACTGAGCTGTAATGTTTAGGGCAATATGATTGCAGGGACAAAGGTTTGAGACACAGGCTGCTTGCATTCTGAGCATTAGTCTCTGCGCCTTGCAGCCCCGTCCAGCTGCAGCAGCTTTCAGCCTTTCATAGAGTTTTATAGGCTGTCTGCAGTGGGGCTGGACAGTGCGCCTTTGCCTACCTCCCGCACCTAAACTCCAGTGTCTCATGAACCGAGCTAAACGCCCAGAGGGCATGAGGCCTAAGGCTACATTCAGACTTGAGCCTGAGCTGAATGGGAGGGTCTGTTTTATTACAATTACCTGGTGCTCAAATACATCCGTTTAATAATATTTAACCCTCGGGCACTATCTCACTAAAACTTAAATTCTTTTATCACAAAAACACAAAAAAAAACATAATAGTGGGACTTTGCATATGTCACCAATAGTAAAACAAACACAATTAAAAAATACCATCATATTTTACTAATATAAACATTAAAAACAATGAAAACATTTTGGGCCATTTTTCATGTCTGGTGGTCCTGTCCGAAAGTCCAATATTTCTGGATCAGGATGTTCAGTCTTGTCTACACAATATATTCCCAAAGGCGCCAAAACAGCACTGTTCGCTGACCTGTTGGAGGAGATCCTCAGACATCTTCGAACTAAAATAACCATAGCCCGAGCATGGACATGGCCTGTGATCAATGTCACGTTGGTGAAACACAAAATATCCTGTATTATGGTTAATGAAAAACTGACCTGTATTCGTCTAGACAAACAAGCTAGGTTTGAAAAAGTGTGAAACCCCTGGATTGTGTACCCTCAGGCCGGGCCCCCTAGATGCTAGGTCACCTTGTGGGTGGAGGCCCAATCCAAGGGGACCAACCCTGGCTTTCTCTCTTTCTTTCTTCAGCTTCAGCTGATGAGAATGCAGTAATGCTGTCCGATGGCAGGTTTACACTTCATGTGATGTCACATGGTCACATGGGGTGTAGTAGGAGTGATTATGCAGTCTCGTGGGATTGTGCCGTAGGAAGTCCTGATAATAGACAGACAAGCACACAGAGTGTGCCGTAAATCAGGGGAGATACGGGCATGCTCAGTGCCGTCATTCTACAGAACAAAAAGAATTACAACAATACTAAGCAAGTAAGGAGATATATACAAGCAGTGTTCATTAGGGTTTTTTATGCTGATTTGCATGGGACAAAGTTGTGGGGGAGAGTTTACAACCACTTTAAGTAAGGACAATGGAATTTTTTACTTTTTTTTTTGTTATTGTAGACAAAAAAGATAGCATGGCAGCATCTTTTGTAATAGGTAATGAAACTACAAGATTTAAACATACAATAGATGTAACCTCTTTCTGCACCAAAAGCTTTTAAACTCCAGGAAAAAAAAAATAATCCCCAACAAATTACTCATAATATATAATAGCCGCCTGGAGCTAGAGTGCGCCAATGTTTTTATTCAAACTATTGTGCAAAATTAATTAGCCAGTGTAGGACTAGTATGATTCCAACTGAGTAATCAGTGTAACTGCATCCAGCACAGGCAGCCAAGTTATTGAGTGACACTGTTAAAGTAATAACCGTACTTTGCCAATACTACTATCTACCTTACTACCAAATTACTGCTTGGAGGAAATGGAGTGCATTTGAATAAATACGGGTCCATTACTAGCATCTCTGATACGCGGGATTACTGATTACAATGGTGCTGCAAATGAAACATAGAAGAACATTCCATTACTTAAAAGAATCTGCAGATTGCTGGGAGTGGAAGTCCATTATAGGTAGACCGCTCTGTCGCTTTATAAGTAAAAATGTTGTACATCATAAATCCCGGAGTGCATTGCTGATATTAAATAGTAATGTTTTTTATAAAGGGAAAGGCAGCTGCAGAATCACTTTTCATTATGAGCGAAGCACAGCAAGAATCCTTTCATTTCCTGACCAACTCCGCTCTATATTGTGCTATAGGGATAGTCCCCGTGTGTGTAATAGGATTACAATTGATTTTGGTGTCAGCCTGAGAATCTAGAATTGGATGGTTCATTTGGGTTCAGATGTGATTGAGATTTAACCTGCTTGTCCCCAAGAAAAGAGAACCTGTGGAGTTGAAGTGGAACTAAATTCTCTCAATCCACATGAACTATTTTAAATCCTTATAGTTACATAGTTACATAGTTAGTCAGGTTGAAAAAAGACACAAGTCCATCTAGTTCAACCAAAAAATTTAATAAAATAAAAAATATATCATACAATTCCATATACCCAATCCTATACCCACAATTGATCCAGAGAAAGGTGAGAAAAAAAAAGAAAAACAGAAAAGCATGATCCAATTTGCTACAGCAGGGGAAAAAAATTCATCCTGATCCCAGAGAAGCAAACGGATTTTCCCCCGATCAACTTTACCTATAAATGTCAGTACCCAGTTATATTATGTACATTTAGGAAAGTATCCAGGCCTTTCTTAAAGCAATCTACTGAGCTGGCCAGAACCACCTCTGCAGGGAGTCGATTCCACATTTTCACAGCTCTTACTGTGAAGAAACCTTTCCGTATTTGGAGATGAAATCTCTTTTCCTCTAGACGTAAAGAGTGCCCCCTTGTCCTCAGTGTTGACCGTAAAGTGAATAACTCAGCTCCAAGTTCACTATATGGACCATTTATATATTTATACATGGTGATCATATCCCCCCTTATTCTCCTCTTCTCAAGAGTGAATAAATTCAGTTCCTCTAATCTTTCCTCATAGCTGAGCTCCTCCATGCCTCTTATCAGTTTGGTTGCCCTTCTCTGCACTTTCTCCAGTTCCCCGATATCCTTTTTGAGAACTGGTGCCCAAAACTGAACTGCATATTCCAGATGAGGTCTTACTAATGATTTGTACAGGGGGGCAAAATGAATTCTCTCTCTCTGGAGTCCATACCTCTCTTAATACAAGAAAGGACAAGAAAATGCCTCTAGCCTTAGTAAATAGTAGGGATGCATGATGATATCATTTTTTTTTACGAGTACGAGTTCCAATACTTTTTTTTTTGTTAATACCAATTACCGATACCTACCGCAAATGTTTTGTTTACACTTCAGCTGTCAGCAATGGTACAAAGCACTGAAGAGTTATTTAAAGACATGTGCAATTTGTTTAGTTACAAATTTATTTGTCAAAATTCGTTATATTCGTTAATTCGTAAACATACGGATGAACAAACAATTTACAAAAAATTTGAACGAACTACGAAGTATCGAAAAGAACAAATATGGAAAACAACGAAAATACAAAATAGTTAAATTAGACACAGCGAAAATCCGAAAGAATGAAAATCCGATAAAACTAAAACAGAAACAACGAAAATACAGAGCAAAGATTCAAAATAACGAAAATCTAAATAAACGAAGAATCAAAATTATGAATATTTGGAAAACGGAAATCAAAACAACGAAAATATGAAATAACTAAAATTCTGCTGATCGAGAATTCAAAAGAACAAATTTGTTAGTTCTGAAATATTTCTGGACATTGGCCAATAAGCTTGTCCCTTCCCCTGAAGAGGTTGTCCCTTCCCCCAATGAGCTTGTTTCTTATTCCCTTGTGTGTTTTTCTGTGTTAGACTGCAGTGCATTCCATCCAGATAGGGTGTGGTTGGGTCAGTGGCACTGTTTTGGTGGATTTGTGAGTTAACCACTTCAGCACCGGAAAGATTTAGCCCCTTCCTGACCAGAGTGTTTTTTTGCGACTCGGCACTGTGTCTCTTTAACTGACAATTGCGTGGTCATGCGACACGGCTCCCAAACAGAATTGACGTCCTTTTTTTCCCACAAATAGAGATTTCTTTTGGTGGTATTTGATCGCCTCTGCGGTTTTTATTTTTTGCGCTATAAACAAAAAAAAGAGCGACAATTTTGAAAAAAACACATTATTTTTTACTTTTTGCTATAATAAATATCCCCCAAAAATATATAAAAAAAATGTTTTTCTCAGTTTAGGTCGATACGTATTCTTCTACATATTTTTGGTAAAAAAATAAATCACAATACGCGTTTATTGATTGGTTTGCACAAAAGTTATAGCGTTTATAAAATAGGGGATAGTTTTATGGCATTTTTATTAATCATTTTTTTTTTACTAGTAATGGCGGCGATCAGCGAATTTTTTTTTGTGACTGCGACATTTTGGCAGACACATCGGACAATTTTGACACATTTTTGGGACCATTGGCATTAATACAGCAATTGATGCTATAAAATTGCATTGATTACTGTAAAAATGTCACTGGCAGTGAAGGGGTTAACCACTAGGGGGCGGGGAGGGGTTAAGTGTGTCCTAGGGGCATGTTTCTAACTGTCTGGGGGCGTGGCTGTGTGTGACACCACAATGATCGCTGCTCCCGATGACAGGGAGCAGACGATCAGTGTGCTGTCACTAGGCAGAACGGGGAGATGCTGTTTACATCGGCAACTCCCCATTCTTCAGCTCCGTGACGCGATCGTGGGTTTACCCGCGGCGATCAAGTCCGCGGTACCCACAGGCACGGTCACGGAGCTCACGGCAGGCGTGCAGGTGCGCACAGCGGGAAATTTAAGTAACGTACAGGTACGTTACTTTGCCCAGCCGTGCCATTCTGCCAACGTATATGTGCCGACAGCGGTCGGCAAGTGGTTAAGTTGTGACTTGTGAGAGAGAAATTGTTTCTTAAACATACACATTACGTAAAATTACGAATTATGCTCTGATTATGAAACAATGTTACGAAACTACTAATAAAGGAGGCAGTCAATCTCACGAAATTACGAATGTAATTAAATCTATGAAAATTTCAATTTCGAAACACGAAAATTTGACTCATGGAAATACAAATAATTTCAAATCAACGAAAATATAGCTCTTACGAAAATACGAACGCGTCCGAATATGAAATATAATGAAAATAAGAAATCAACGGAAACAAACAGGAACAAAACTAAACTAAACATTTTTTTCTGTTGTGCACATGTCTAGTTATTTACAAATTAAATTAATATATATATTTTTTTTTAATTTTGCGTTTTTTTCAATGTGAAATTTATTTTAAAAGGGTGTAAAAATATTATATTTGCCTAAATTGATGAAGAAATTAGATTCTTTTTTATTTTACATTCTTTTATTGGATGTGTTTTATAGCAGAAAGTAAAAAACATAGTGTTTTTTTTTTTCAAAATTGTCGCTCTTTTTTTGTTTATAGCACAGCAAAAAAATGCAGTGGTGAGCAAAAACCACCAAAAGAAAGCTCTTTTTGTAAGGAAAAAGGGACATCCATTTTATTTGGGTACAGTATCGCACGACCACGCAATTGTCTGTTGAAATAACGCAGTGCCGTTTCCCAAAAAATGGCCTGGTCATGAAGGGGGTAAACCTTCTGGTGCTGAAGTGGTTCGGTAAGCACATCAGAATTATAATTTTTCTTGATTGTAGACACAAAAGATAGCATGGCAGCATTCCTTAATAATAGGCAATGACATTACAAGATTTAAACATACAATAGAAATATGTTAAAAAGATGTCAAAATATTAAAAAATTAAGGAAACAAAGTTTTAATTATTAATAGTTTATAAAATAAACGTGAAAAAAAAATCATCATGAAAATAATAATTAAATGGATAAAGAAAATAAGGAGTTAATTAGGCTGATTAGGGTAAATTAGGGGTTAATAAGGGGTTATACAGAGGAACAAATAATAATATTTTTTTATTTTGCTTGACAGGTTGCTTTAAACTGACATCATCTGCAGATTGGAGTTCATCCCTTTGATGAATAAACAGAAAGATACCAAAAAAAACAATGTTTCTTTTTATCTTTTTTTGTTTCAGTGGCTGAGCAATGTTGTTGATAAACGTTTTCCAGCTGTTATATTTTGACAGTTCCAATTGCCGGGCCTTCGTTTACATCGATTGTCAAGGATGCAGTCGCTCCGCTCCTTAAAGAGCAGGTTCAGCCCCCCCCCCCCACGAAAAATACTACTAATTACAAATACTGCTGACTTTTAATATATGGACACTTTCCTGTCCAGGGAGCCCATGATGTCGGCACCCCACCCCAGCCGCCGCCATTCCTCGTAAGGGAACCCGGCAGTGAAGCCTTTCGGCTTCACATCGGGTTCCCTACTGCGCATGCGCAAAGCGCGCTGCACCTTCTAATTGGTCTGGCGGCAGAGGAAGGAGGAGGGGGATGAACTTCCGGGAGAGTGAGCTGTGGCCCCGTCTCCCGGAATTGGGGAACGGTACCTGTCAAAAACAGGTACCTGTTCCCCCCTCCCCCCTGAAAAGGTGCCAAATGTAACACCGGAGGGGGGAGGGATACAGATAAGCAGAAGTTCCACTTTTGAGTGGAACTCCGCTTTAACAACCAACAATTGACACTTTTTTTTTTTACATTTTAGCTGTCAGTGGGGGAATCCCAATGACATCTGAAAGAACTGAGCCAGAAAGTATTGGTTTCAGGTATCAGAGCATTGGCACGAGTACCAATACTCGTGCAAATGCTTAGTATCAGCATAATTAGATAATAAAACCCTAGTAAATAGATGGGAAGGAACATTATATTTAAGCCAGCAATACATGGTTCGAATATTGGCCGATTCAGAGACCCATACTATGTATGGGCAGGCTGGTTGTACCCAAGTTTCTCGATCGATCAGCTTGGTTACAACCAGCTTCTTGAGTTTTTCATGCAATTATATATATATATGTATTAGTCGTGCACTCCACCACAAATCTGGCTTTTATGGAAGAGTGGCAAGAAGAAAGCCATTGTTGAAAGAAAGTCATAAGAAGTCCCGTTTGCAGTTTGTGAGAAGCCCTGTGGGGGACACAGCAAACATGTGGAAGAAGGTGCTCTGGTCAGATGAGACCAAAATAGAACCTTTTGGCCTAAAACCAAAACGCTGTGTGGTGGAAAACTAACACTACACATCACCCTGAACACACCATCCCCACCGTGAAACATGGGGGTGGCAGCATCATGTTGTGGGGATGCTTTTCTTCAGCAGGGACAGGAAAGCTGGTCAGAGTTGATGGGAAGATGGATGGAGCCAAATACAGAGAAATTAGAAGAAAACCTGTTAGAGTCTGCAAAAGACTTGAGACTGGGGTGGAGGTTCACCTTCCAGCAGGACAATGACCCTAAACATACAGCCAGAGCTACAATAGAATGGTTTAGATCAAAGCATATTCATGTGTTAGAATGGCAAAGTCCAGACCTAAATCCAATTGAGAATCTGTGGCAAGACTTGAAAATTGCTGTTCACACACGCTCTCCATCCAATCTGACAGAGCTTGAGCTATTTTGTAAAGAAGAATGGGCAAAAAGGTCACTCTCTAGATGTGCAAAGCTGGTAGAGACATCTTCAAAAAGACTTGCAGCTGTAATTACAGTGAATGGTGGTTCTACAAAGTATTGACTCCATACAAATGTACCCCACACTTTTCACATATTTATTTGTAAAAAGAAATTGAAAACCATTTATCATTTTCCTTCAACTTCACAATTATGTGCCACTTTGTGTTGGTTTAACACATACAACCCCCAAAAATGCATTTACATTTTTGGTTGTAACATGACACTTTTAAGGAGTATGAATACTTTTTCAATGCACTGCAGCTGCTAGAAATAATGTATGTTCTCCCAGTGGGGGTGGGGGGGGGGGGGGTTGAAGATTCCCCCTGTTTACACTGACCATGTTGATGGGGGAATTGAGCAAAGAAAATCACATCATCTTTTTTTTACATTTCTTTAGTTGCTTCCTGGTTTCTGGCCTAGGCCAAAATGATGTCATACATCCCAGGATTCTTCATGGGCTTTTTTTTTTCCCCCCTTTCATTTGGAAGAGGGGAGGAGGGGCTTTCTCAGTTAAATACACCCTCCAACCTGCATGCCTGAGCTAAAATGATTATCTGCATTAATAGCCCCCCTTATACTTACCTGAAACTGATGTTGATACAGCACTGTGCATGAGAGTAGCATTGCTGCTCTCTCTCTCTCCCTCCTCACTGGTTCAGAGACAGCTGTGGGAGCCATTGGCTTCTGCTGATGTCAATCACAGCCAGTGGGGTGGGAGCAGAGGGCAGGGCCGAGCCACACTGTGTGTGTTAATGGACACACAGAGAGTGGCTCTGGAGCAAGCCTGCATGAGTGCTCCCAAGCAAACGGCTTGCTATAGGGGCACTCAGCAATGGGTAGGAGCCAGGATCACCGACAGGGGACCCAAGAAGGAGAGGAACATGTAAGTATAACATACTAGTTATTAAAAAAAATTACTTTTAGGCCCCTTTCATTTTACGCGGATCCAATTTGACCATCCATTGCCCTCTATAGTGCAGCGAGTGACATCCGATCTGATACGCTAAAAACAGATGGACGGGGGATCCATTCCCCATCCATCTGGTGGATCAGATGACAGTTGGATTCAAATGCATAGACAGTCCGTTTACATCTCACCGCCCATAGAGGGCTTTTTCATCCAACTGCTCAGCAGGGATAAGCAAACAGATCCCTCGCTAAGCAGGCGGATCTGCTGCTGGAGTATGCCCGTGTGAAAGGGGCCTTGCAATCACCTAAGGGCAGATGAATTCCTGAAAATAAATGTTGCACGAATCCTCTGCCCTTACTCAAGATGGTTGCAGCTAAAAATTCTAGGAGAATGATTTTCAAAGTGATTTCTTAACAAAAGAAAGCATGAAAACATTTTAAAAAATGTAATCTTTAAAATGTAAAACATTAAAGATTAAAAATGAACGAAATAGTGTTTCCAGCTTGTGCTCAGATGTAGTTTAGTTCCATTTCCACTAGTTCCAAAGGTCTAATGTAATGGTATACAGTTTACTTCAAATGTGATATTCATGTTTTTAAATAGACATATACAGTATCATTTAAAAGGAGAACTTTATTAAAGGCAAAAATCATCACTTAAGCTACATAATATCATAATATACAATGTATTTCTTTGATTTAAATTTACGTTTTAAAAATTCTCCAACTCCTTTAGATACAGATAGTGTACTAGAGTTTGTTTCTCTGACACAGAGGTTGTCTGCCCAGAACCAAATCCACTAAGGCCAGGAGTATCTAACCAAGGGGACCATAGAGTGTTGAACTTTTCTGGGTGACCCCTGTGCTGGAAAATGTTCTTCTCCAGTTGCAAGGTGTCCCCCATTTGAGTTGTCCGTTCTTTTAGGGTAGGAAGCTCCGTCCCCTTCAAATGTCTGAGAATAAGCTTGTGTGCCTGAAAAAGTGCTCTGGCTATGGCTTGTTTGGGGATGTCCTCAATTGAAAGGTCGTCTAGGATTCCCAATATTCAGGGCCTAAGGTCAATCGGGACATTGACCTGAAATACCCTATTGATGGTAGCGACAACACCTCACCAAAAGAGATGAAGCTTGGGGCAGCGCCACAATAGGTGGATAAGGTCTCCATGGTCTCTCTAGAGCACCTGGTACACTCTACTCTACTCCTATACAGTCTTGCAGGAATAATGTGCACCCACAAGAAGATATACAATCGGGACAGACATTGCGCTACATTAAGAGAACACAGCTGAACCGCCTGCAGGGCTTCCTCCCACTGATGTTCCTCAAATGTGCCCACGTCACTCTCCCATGGGGGTGCCACTTTGGATGGGAAGCCCTTCAGGTGTGTGGATGTAAGCATGGCATAGCACTGGGATATAAATCCATTAAAGTGAGAAACCTCTGTCATATAGTGACAGAAGTTTAAAGCAGAGTTCTAACCATTTAAAAGTCAGCAGCTACAAAAAGTGAATTTTAATAATCAAACACTCACAGAACCGTCACTTCTGGTTGGACTGCAAGCCGCAGTCCCAACCCTGTGCTGCCCTCTTACTTCAGGATAGGCCCTCACACAGCCTGGCGGCTTGATGCTCCTGGGATAGGCCCAATCTCCAGCCTAGCAGCCCGGGGCAAATGACACTCGTCCACCCAGACAGCGGTCCAGCTGGCACACAAGACCTCCCAGCAGGCCAAGGGATTCAACAAAATCCCTGCACATTGGCTGAGATACCCCATATACCCATAACCTGACCTTGAGTTGTCCTTCTCAATCTAATACCTCCAGGTGCCTAGTGGTAGAAGAGGAAGGTACAACCAGGCCAAACTTAGGGATTAATCAAAGGATCCCTAGCAATTAATTACAGTAGCTAGTCCTGACAAAGAACTTAGCGAGGAGCTCCCTGATTAAACCCCAGGACGTTACAGCTATAATAGTGATCTCCTCTAGCTTCTGGGTTTTGTGCTGAGCAGTTGCCCTGCATGGCATAGGCACCCTACACAGAACACTATGCATTTTCCTGATGAATGTGTTTTCTGATTGGACAAGGTGGAGATTGTGACATCACCTCCTTGCCTCTCCACCTTGTCCAATAAGAGAACGCTTTCCATTCATTTAAAAGCCAAGCAAGTGACCTCTCATGTTCATTATGCACCAGGACAGCGGTTTGTCACGGGACCTGTAAACTAGTGGAAATCACTGTAGTAGTGGTGATTAACCAGTTCCCGTCCGGTCAATAGCAGATTGATGGCCGGGCGGTGGCTCTCATTTCTTTGTCAGTGAACAAACGTACAAAATCAGCAGGGGATCCAATACTTTTTTCCTTCACTGTAAGTACTCACAGCCTTTGCTAAATACTTTGTTGAAGCACCTTTGGCATCAATATTAGGCTCAAGTCTTTTTAAGTATGATACTACAAGTATTTTTGGACAGTTTCTTTCATTCTTCTTTGCAGGACCTCTCAAGCTCCTGCTTCGCTGTAGGGATGCAATTGGTCAGGTGATGAGTGGTGACTGGTTTCCTTCAGACATGACACTTGAAATTCAGGCCAAAGAGTTAGATCTTTTGTTTCATCAGACAAGATTATTTTATTTCTCATGGTTTGAGAGTGCTTCAGGTGCCATTTGACAAACTCCAGATGGTCTGTCATGTTCCTTTTACTGAGGAGTGGCTTCGGTCTGGCCTGATTGGTGGAGTGCTGCAGAGATGGTTGTTCTTCTGGAAGGTTCTCCTCTCTACAGAGAGAAACGCTGGAGCTCTGTCAGAGTGACCATTGGGTTCTTGGTCACCTCCCTGACTAAGGCACTTCTTCCCCGATTGCTCAGTTTGGATGGGCAGCCCGCTCTGGGAAGAGTCCTGGTGGTTCCAAACTTCTGTGCTCATTGGGACCTTCAATGCTGCAGAAATGTTTTTGTACCCTTTCCCAGACCTGTGCCTTGATAAAATCCTGTCTTGAAAGTCTACATACAATTCCTTGGACTTCATCACTTGGTTTGTGCTCTGACATGCACTGTTGACTGTGGGACCTTACAGTGGTGTGAAAAAGTGTTTGCCCCCTTCCTCATTTCCTGTTCCTTTGCATGTTTGTCACACTTAAGTGTTTCGGAACATCAAACCAATTTAAACAATAGTCAAGGACAACACAAGTAAACACAAAATGCAATTTGTAAATGAAGGTGTTTATTATTTAAGGTGAAAAAAAATCCAAACCATCATGGCCCTGTGTGAAAAAGTGATTGCCCCCTAAACCTAATAACTGGTTGGGCCACCCTTAGCAGCAACAACTGCAACCAAGTATTTGCGATAACGTGCAATGAGGCTTTTACAGCGTCCTGGAGGAATTTTGGCCCACTCATCTTTGCAGAATTGTCCTAATTCAGTTACATTAGAGGGTTTTCGAGCATGAACGGCCTTTTTAAGGTCATACCACAACATCTCAATAGGATTCAGGTCTGGACTTTGGCTAGGCCACTCCAAAGTCTTCATTTTGTTTTTCTTCAGCCATTCGGTGGTGGACTTGCTGGTGTGTTTAGGATCATTGTCCTGCTGCAGAACCCAAGTTCGTTTCAGCTTGAGTACACGAACAGATGGTCGGACATTCTCCTTCAGGATCTCTTGGTAGACAGCAGAATTCATAGTTCCTTTTATCACGGCAAGTCTTCCAGGTCCTGAAGCAGCAAAACAGCCCCAGACCATCACACTACCACCACCATATTTTACTGTTGGTATAATGTTCTTTTTCTGAAATGCAGTGTTCCTTCTACGCCAGATATACTTGGACACACACCTTCCAAAGAGTTCCACTTTTGTCTCATCGGTCCACAGAATGTTGTCCCAAAAGTCTTGGGGATCATCAAGATGTGTTGTGGAGAATTTGAGACGAGCTTTGATGTTCTTTTTGCTCAGCAGTGGTTTTCTCCTTGGAACTCTGCCATGCAGGCCATTTTTGCCCACTCTTTTCCTGATGGTGGAGGCATGAACGCTGACCTTAACTGAGGCAAGTGAGGCCTGCAGTTCCTTGGACGTTGTTGTGGGGTCTTTTGGGACCTCTTGGATGAGTCGTCGCTGCGCTCTTGGGGTAATTTTGGGCGGCCGGCCACTCCTGGGAAGGTTCACCACTGTTCCATGTCTTCGCCATTTGTGGATAATGGCTCTCACTGTGGTTCGCTGGATTCCCAAAGCTTTGGAAATGGCTTTATAAC
The DNA here is from genome assembly GCA_028564925.1 of Lithobates sylvaticus. NCBI lineage: Eukaryota > Metazoa > Chordata > Amphibia > Anura > Ranidae > Lithobates > Lithobates sylvaticus. The sequence goes on from CM053029.1 coordinate 578,456,723, forward strand.
CCTTTCCAGACTGATAGATCTCAATTACTTTCTTTCTCAATTGTTCCTGAATTTCTTTGGGTCTCGGCATGATGTGTAGCTTTTAAGGATCTTCTGGTGGATCTTACTGTGTCAAGCAGCTCCTATTTAAGTGATGCCTTGATTGTGAACAGGTGTGGCAATAATCAGGCCTGGGTGTGGCTAGAGAAATTAAACTCAGGTGTGGACAACCACAGTTATAGTATGTTTTAACAAGGGGGGCAATCACTTTTTCACACAGGGCCATGATGGTTTGGATTTTTTTTCACCTTTAATAATAAACACCTTCATTTACAAATTGCATTTTGTGTTTACTTGTGTTGTCCTTGACTATTGTTTAAATTGGTTTGATGTTCCGAAACACTTAAGTGTGACAAACATGCAAAGGAACAGGAAATGAGGAAGGGGGCAAACACTTTTTCACACCACTGTATATAGACAAGTGTGTGCCTTTCCAAATCATGTCCAATCAACTGAATTTACCACAGGAGGACTCCAATTAAGTTGTAGAAACTTCTCAAGGATGATCAATGGAAACAGGATACACATTCTGTGAACAGAACACCTCCAGGTAGCCATTTTCCATTTTACAGAAAATTACAGCGGCTTAAAATTGAAAAGGAAAGGTCATTTTTAATAACATTCAATTACAATATGACCTTTTTTTCCACATGAAAGTGGAGTTAGCCTTTAAAACTGAATTTTCAAATTCTTGGATCAACCAAATACATACTGGAAACCTTTAAGTGTTTAATTTGCACCATGTTTGTGATTTTGTTTACACATTGGATATACTTTACAACACATTTTGCATTAGAAAGCAATAATGGTAACTTTATTGTCTCCTTACCTAAACAATTATAAACAGCAATGAGCATAGTTACATAGTTAGCCTTAGTTAGCCTTAAGTTACAGGCTGAAAAAAAGACCATCCAGTTCAACCATAAAAAGAAGAAATAATAAATAATATAAAAAATATCGTACAATCCAATATACCCAATTCTATACCCACAGTTGATCCAGAGGAAGGCAAAAAAAAAAACAGCAGAGCATGCTCCAATCTGCTACAGCAGGGGAAAATAATCCCTTCCTGATTCCCCAAGAGGCAATTGGATTTTCCCTGGATCAACTTTACCTGTAAATGTTAGTACCCAGTTATATTATGTACATTTAGAAAAGTATCCAGGCCTTTCTTAAAGCAATCTACTGAGTTAGCCAGAACCACCTCTGCAGGGAGTCTATTCCACATTTTCACAGCTCTTACTGTGAAGAAACCTTTCCGTATTTGGAGATGAAATCGCTTTTCCTCCAGACGTAAAGAGTGCCCCCTTGTCCTTTGTGTTGACCGTCAAGTGAATAACTCAACACCAAGTTCACTATATGGACCCCTCATATATTTGAACATGTTGATCATATGCCCCCTTATTATCCTCTTCTCAGGAGTGAATAAATTCAGTTCCTTTAATCTTTCCTCATAGCTGAGTTCCTCCATGCCTCTTATCAGTTTGGTTGCCCTTTCTGTGCACTTTCTCCAGTTCCCCGATATCCTTTTTGAGAACTGGTGCCAAAAACTGAACTGCATATTCCAGATGAGGTCTTACTAATGATTTGTACAGGGGGGCAAAATGATATCTCTCTCTCTGGAGTCCATACCTCTCTTAATACAAGAAAGGACTTTCCCCGCTTTGGAAACCGCAGCTTGGCATTGCATGCTATTATTGAGCTTATGATCTACCAAAACCCCCAGATCCTTCTCCACTACGGATCCCCCCAGTTGTACTCCCCCTAGTATGTATGATGCATATTCTTAGCCCCCAAGTGCATAACTTTACATTTATCAACATTAAACCTCATCTGCCACATAGTCGCCCAATTAGAGAGAGCATTGAGGTCGGCTTGTAAATTGGAGACCTCCTGTAAGGACGTTATTCCACTGCATAGTTTGGTGTCATCTGCAAAGACAGAAATGTTACTTTTGATCCCAGACCCAATATAATTTATAAAGATATTAAAAAGTGATGCCGCGTACACACGAAGGGACAATCCCGCGGGATTATCCTCTGGACTGAAGTCCAGCGGATAATCCCCTCGTGTGTGGGCGCCGGCGGACTTTTTGGCGCCAAAGTCCGGCGGACCAAAGTTTTAAGTTTGGTTTTAAAATTATCCGCTGGACTTGGCAGTCCAGCGGACAATCCCGCCGTTAGTGGGCAAGTCCGCGGGACTTTTGAAATGAACGGACTTGCCATCATCGGCAAGTCCGTTCATTTAGCACGTGACTTCAGGTTACGTAGCTAGCGTAGGCAGTTACTGCCGCCGCGCTAGCTCCGTGACCTGGCATGAATTTAAAGGGAATCCCCACGCCGAAAAAACGGCGTGAGGGTTCCCCCCAAATCCATGTCAGACCCTCATCCGAGCACGCAGCCTGGCAGGCCAGGAAAGGGGTGGGGACGAACGAGCGCCCCCCCTCCTGAGCCGTACCAGGCCGCGTGCCCTCAACATGGGGGGTGCCCTGGGGAAATGGGGGCCGTGCGCCCCCCCACCCCAAAGCACCTTGTCCCCATGTTGATGAGGACAAGGGCCTCTTCCCGACAACCCTGGCCGTTGGTTGTCGGGGTCTGCGGGCGGGGGCTTATCGGAATCTGGGAGCCCCCTTTAATAAGGGGGCCCCCAGATACCGGCCCCCCACCCTATGTGAATGAGTATGGGGTACGATGTACCCCTACCCATTCACCTAAGGTGTAAAATGTAAAGTACAAAAACACACACACTTTTGAAAAAATATTTTATTGCACTGCTCCGGGGGTCTTCTTCCGTCTTGGGGGTCTTCTCGCCGGACTCCTCCGCTCTCTTCTGCTCTTTTACCTAGCTCTTTCACGAGCGGGGGGAGTCCGGCTACCTTCTTCGTCGTCGCCGCCGCCGCCGTCGTCTGGGGGTCTCGATCCGCCTTCGGGGGTCTTCCGGGGGTCTCTTCTGTTCTTGCGGCGGTCGTCGTCTTCCGCGCCGCCGGCGCCTTCTTCTTCTTGTCCTTCTTCTTGTCCTTCTTGTTCTTCTTCTTCTTCCGATGTTGACCCGTCGCTGTCTCTGCCCGGAATGCCTGTGCCGCTCTGCGCTCGGACTTATATAGGGACATGGGGGACAGGGTCACATGTTCATGTCACATGGTGACCCCGCCCCCTTGCGATGTCACAGTCCCAGCATCCTCCGGGACTGTGACAACACAAGGGGGCGGGGTCACCATGTGACATGTGCATGTGACCCTGTCCCCCATGTCCCTATATAAGTCCGAGCGCAGAGCGGCACAGGCATTCCGGGCAGAGACAGCGACGGGTCAACATCGGAAGAAGAAGAAGAACAAGAAGGACAAGAAGAAGGACAAGAAGAAGAAGAAGGCGCCGGCGGCGCGGAAGACGACGACCGCCGCAAGAACAGAAGAGACCCCCGGAAGACCCCCGAAGGCGGATCGAGACCCCCAGACGACGACGGCGGCGTCGACGACGACGAAGAAGGTAGCCGGACTCCCCCCGCTCGTGAAAGAGCTAGGTAAAAGAGCAGAAGAGAGCGGAGGAGTCCGGCGAGAAGACCCCCAAGACGGAAGAAGACCCCCGGAGCAGTGCAATAAAATATTTTTTCAAAAGTGTGTGTGTTTTTGTACTTTACATTTTACACCTTAGGTGAATGGGTAGGGGTACATCGTACCCCATACTCATTCACATAGGGTGGGGGGCCGGTATCTGGGGGCCCCCTTATTAAAGGGGGCTCCCAGATTCCGATAAGCCCCCGACCGCAGACCCCGACAACCAACGGCCAGGGTTGTCGGGAAGAGGCCCTTGTCCTCATCAACATGGGGACAAGGTGCTTTGGGGTGGGGGGGCCGCACGGCCCCCCTTTCCCCAGGGCACCCCCCATGTTGAGGGCACGCGGCCTGGTACGGCTCAGGAGGGGGGGGGGCGCTCGTTCGTCCCCACCCCTTTCCTGGCCTGCCAGGCTGCGTGCTCGGATGAGGGTCTGACTTGGATTTGGGGGGAACCCCCACGCCGTTTTTTCGGCGTGGGGATTCCCTTTAAATCCATGCCAGCTTGCGGAGCTAGCGCGGCGGCATTTACTGCCTATGCTAGCTATGTAACCTGAAGTTACGTTCGAAATGAACGGACTGCTCCGTGTGTGGGCAAGTCCGTTCATTTTCAAAAGTCCCGCGGACTTTTGGCCGGCGGATTATCCGCTGGAGAAGTCCGTGCGTGTGTGGGCAAGTCCACACGCTCGGAAAGTCCAGCGGACCTAGCTGGAAAGTCCCGCGGGATTGTCCGCTGGACTAGGTCCGCCGGCAAAAGTCTGCACGTGTGTACGCGGCATAAGGGTCCCAGCACTGAACCTTGGGGTACACCACTGATAACCTTAGACCCTTCAGAGTAAGAATCATTAACTACTCTCTGAATTCTGTCATTTAGCCAGTTTTCTATCCATTTACAAACCGATATTTCCAAACCTGTAGACCTTACCTTACACATGAGCCGTGTGTGGGGTACTGTATCAAACGCTTTTGCAAAATCCAAGTATACCACATACGCAGCCAACCCTCTGTCCAAGGTTTTACTTACTACCTTATAAAAAGAAATCAGGTTTGTCTGACAACTTCTGTCTTTCATGAATCCATGCTGTCTGTTGCTTAAAAAGTTTTTTTCCAGCAAGAACTCGTCTATGTGGTCTTTTATTAATCTCTCCAGTATCTTCCCAACTATAGAAGTTAAACTAACAGGTCTATAGTTACTTGGTAAAGACTTTGTTCCCTTTTTAAATATAGGCACCACGTTTGCCCTGCGCCAATCCAGTGATACTATTCCCGTCATTAATGAGTCCCTAAAAATTAAATACAATGGCTTTGAAATTACAGAGCTCAATTCTTTTAGGATCCGTGGGTGGATGCCATCTGGTCCAGGTGCTTTATCCACCTTTATTCTGTCTAAATATTTCTGGACCATATCACTTTTGAGCCATTGTGGATCATTCGGGGCTGTGTCAATACCACCCCCATTATGGACATCAGCTCCCTCATGCTCCTTTGTATACACGGAGCTGAAGAAATTATTTAATAAATTAGCCTTTTCTTTGTCCCCAGTCACCCACTCTAGATTATTTTGTAAAGGGCCTACATTCTCAGACCTGACCTTTTTACTATTAATATATTTGAAGAATTTTTTTGGGTTTGTCCTACTATCTTTTGTAATCTGTCGTTCGTTTTGAATTTTTGCATCCTTGATTTCCTTTTTACATATTCTGTTAAATTCTTTGTAACATTTAAACAACACTAGTGTTCCTTCATTTTTATATTTTTAAAAGCTCTTTTCTTATTGTTTATAGCTTTTTTAACTTTCACCGTGAGCCAAATAGGTTTTATTTTAAACCTTTTAAACTTATTGCCCATGCATAGTGTGTTAGATTTATTACTCACAATTTCAAGGACCAGACTTTTAAAACAAGTTTTAGACACATTCTCACAAACATTATTCAGAGTTTAAGAAAAAGTAGCACTATCTTTTTACAGTAAAGGCTAAATATTCAGCATTTTATCTTTCTCTTTCTGTGTTTTTTTTCCCCCACAAACCTTCAAAGTAGAAATGTAATGGCTGTGTGGAGAAGAAGAGAAGGAATGTGGGTTAGAGATATCGTTCATGTTTTTTTTCCTCCCTCTTTCATGAAGCGATTGATACCAAAAAAAAAGAATTCTTTGAAAAAGTATAACAAGTTTGTGCACTCTCCGGGATTTGTGCTCCTCTTCTTGCCAGCACATAAATGGAAATACATGAAATGTCCGCTTCTTCTAATATAAAGCAAAAGACACTACTTTTTGTCAGTCTGGTATAATCTTCGATCTCTTTGCAAAGGAGCAGAGCTTTAAAAAAGGAAAGCACAAAGCGTTCTTGATTTTTTTATAGAAAACTGCTCTAGGTATAGAAGCGAGCTCACATCTGATTCCTATTAAAGTCTGGATCTAGGATATTCCTTTATTTAAAAAATGACTTTGGCTTTTTCTTTTGTGTCCTCATCATCATTCCGGATTTTGGCTAAAGGGGTGGATGGCACGTTGGGAAACTGTTCAGTTCCTGCAAAGGATTGCTTTGTAAATAATTCATGTTTTGTTAAACCCTATTTAGCCAAAATGTAAGATTATCCTGAAGACTCAAAGACCCCGATTCCTGAATCTGAGCAAACACATAGGGGATGATTTACTAAAGGTGTGGGGACTGTTCAGTTTGAGTTTAAAAGGATAGCTCACCTTTACAAAAAAACGTGCCTATGGAGGTAAGGGATGTTTGTAGATTAAAACAAACTACGTAGCGCAGTCTAAAGATGAATAATACCCATGGTATAGGTGTAGGCCATTTACATACCTTATGAAGCCTTTTTGGAATACTCCCAGGACATTGCTAAGTGAGGCCTAGTCATCACTGCTCACCTCCACCATCACAAATGCGCTTCTAGAAGAATGGTAAAATATTCCCATAGACACACTCCTAAACCTTGTGGCCAGCCTTCCCAGTAGAGATGAAACTGTTAGACATGTGCACAATAGAAAAATTTGTTTAGTTTCGTTTAGTTTCTGTTCGTTTTCCGTTGATTCGTAACGATTCGTAAATTCGTAAGTCGTCGGTGTTCGTATTCGGACTCGTTCGTATTTTCGTAAGTCGTCGATGTTCGTATTCGGACTCGTTCGTATTTTCGTAGTTATTTTTTCGTTGATTCGTTTTTCCGTTAGTCTAATTTTCGTTTATTCGAAATTCGTATTTTCATTGTATTTTGTATTCGGACGCATTCGTATTTTCGTAGATTTAGTTACATTCGTACTTTTGTAAGATTGATTTATTCGTACTTTCGTAACATTGTTTTTCGTAGATTCGTAATCGGAGCATAATTCATAATTCTATGTAATGTGTATGCTATTATTACATTGTAAGAGACACGGAAAATTGCGACTCAAAAAAAAAATAAAAAGTTACGAATGTACGAATTTTTTCGTTCAATCCATTCGAAGCACGTTAAGCAGCGCCATTGTAAGAGACATGGAAAATTACGAATCGACAAAAAAAAAAAAGTTACGCATGTACGAATTTTTTTGTTCAATCCATTCGAAGCACGTTAAGCAGCGCCATTGTAAGAGACACGGAAAATTACGAATCAACAAACAAAAAAAAAAGTTACGAATGTACAAATTTTTTCGTTCAATCCATTCGAAGCACGTTAAGCAGCGCCATTGTAAGAGACACGGAAAATTACGAATCGAGAAGCAAAAAAAAAAAAAGTTACGAATGTACAAATTTTTTCGTTCAATCCATTCGAAGCACGTTAAGCAGCGCCATTGTAAGAGAGACACGGAAAATTACGAATCGAGAAGCAAAAAAAAAAAGCACGTTAAGCAGCGCCATTGTAAGAGACACAGAAAATTACGAATCGACAAGCAAAAAAAAAAGTTACGAATGTACGAATTTTTTCGTTCAATCCATTCGAAGCACGTTAAGCAGTGCCATTGTAAGAGACACGGAAAATTACGAATCAACAAACAAAAAAAAAGTTACGAAATGTACGAATTTTTTCGTTCATTTTGATTTTCGTTGTTTCTATTTTCGTTTTTCGGATTTTCATTCTTTCGTAGTTTCGTTGTTTCTAATTTAATTATTTCGTATTTTCGTTGTTTTTCTTATTCGTTCGTTTTGATAGTTCGTTATTCGTTAGAATTTTTAGCGAATCATTCATTCATTCGTACGATAACGAATGAACGAAAATAACGAATTTGAACGGAAAACGAATCGTAACTAAACGAATTGCACATGTCTAGAAACTGTTATAGCTGCAAAGGTTGGGTCAACTCAATATTGAACCCTATGGACACACGGTCGGAAATTTTCGACCACAAAAATCCATGCGTTTTTTTCGATGGATTTTGTTCGAAACTGGTGTTGCATACACACGGTCGGACAAAGTTGTCGGAAAATCTGATTGTTCCGAACAGGGTGACGTCCATTGCGTACTACGGAACTACGTAGAGGCTAGTAGCCAATAGCTTTGGTCTCGTAATTTGATTGGAGCATGCGTGGCACTTTGTCCGTTGGAATTCCCTACACACGATCAGAAAAAGTCCGATCGGATTTTGTTGTCGGAAAATTTGAGATCCTGCTCTCAAATTTTTTCCGTAGAAAATTCAGACGAAAAAAGCTAGAGCCCACACACGATCAGATTTTCCGACAACATAATCCGATCTGACTATCCCCATCGGAATATCTGACCGTGTGTACGGGTCATAAGACTGGGATGCCATTAAAGTTCATGTGCGTGTAAAGGCAGGTGTCCCTATACCTTTGGTAATATAGTGTATGTAAACCCAACATTCTGATATTCCTGATATGAGCCTGCTGTACCGTGTACTTGTATGAAAAAATGTCCTGTTTTCTTTGTATTGCTTCCTTTGTGTGAAATCCCTGGTGTTCCTGCCAGTCCTTCTGCTTTCTCATTAAAAAGTTTTAAGATAAAAAACCTTCTGTGTGCAGCATCCCCCCTTAGCCCCCCCCCCAATACTTACCTGAGGCCCCTCTAGATCCAGCGATGTTGCAGGAGTCCCCAGGTGTGCCCAGGACTCCACTCCTCATTGGCTGAGACAGCAGTGCAACACCATTGTCTCCCGCTACTGTCAATCAAAGTCAGTCAACCAATGAGGAGAGAAAAAGGTTGGGGTGGGGCCGGACACAGGGAATGGACACCTGTTCCGGGGGCCCCCATAGCAAGCTGCTTGCTGTGGGGGCACTCTGCAGGAGAAAGGGGCCAGGAGCACCGAAGAGGGACCCGAGAAGAGGAGGATCTGGGCTGCTCTGTGCAAAACCACTTCACAGAGCAGGCAAGTATACCTATTTTTTGTCCCAGTCTGGGCCTGCTTCCCACTGCCACTGATGTTCTCTACACACTGTGCCAACGTTCCGCATAGTGCTGCTTGCTGCAGGGTTGGATGATGTTAGCTGGAGAAATGTAGCAGTTTAATGTTTTGTTGTTTTAGTATTGTCTACTGTCTTTAAAAACGTTGACGTTGTATTCATTTGGGGGGGGGGGGGTGCAAGTAGCTGGTGAGAATCATTGAATAGAGGAGGAGCAGGGTAATGGGAACAAGAAAGAGAGTAGAATTTTATGGTGAGATAAGTAAGAAGCATAGGGATAACTGGATATTTACCCCTTATGTTTGTAATCCATTTTGTGTCACGTCTGTATATGAGAGTAAAGAAAGATGTAATTATAAGATTAAAAATAATAAAAAAATACTGTAAATAAATAAAAAACTGATACCGGTTACAACTTCAAGCTTGTACTAACCTGTAAATATACAAAAACTGTTTTACAATAAATACATTTTTAAAATTGAATTGCACTTCATAGAGTGAATTTTTTTGGGCTTTGAAAAATAAAAAAAACAAAAATAGATAATATGAGTAATCTAGGTAAAGTATTAATAAATTAATACAAAAGTAGTACATAAATTGTGTCAATTGACTACATGTAGGTTAGATTGCAGGGGTAGGAGGGATAGAAATCTATTAAAGAGTATTTAGGAATAGTAAAACGAGGTGGGGAAAAGATGAAGAAGGAGGGGTAGAAGGGGTAGTCATCACTGATCATGGAGACTTCACACTGGACCTCATGCAACTTGGATTCTGTGCCTCTCCACTCTCCCTCCAGACCTTGATTTCCAAATGAAATGCAACATTTTCCACAGTCCGTGTTGATTTGGGGAGCCATGTCATCTGCTGGTGTTGGTTCACTGTGTTTTATCAAGTCCAAAGTCAGCGCAGCCCTCTACCAGGAAATTCTAGAGCACTTCATGCTTCCCTCTGCTGACCAGCTTTATGGAGATTCTGATTAAATTTTCCAGCAGGACTTGGCACCTGCCCACACTGCCAAAACTACCAATACCTGGTTTAATGATCATGGTATCACTGTGCTTGATTGGCCAGTAAACTCGCCTGACCTAAACCCCATAGAAAATCTGTGGGGTATTGTCAAGAGGAAGATGAAAGACACCAGACCCAATAATGCGGCTGAGCTGGAAGCCGCTATAAAAAAAACCTGGGCTTCCATAACACCTTAGCAGGGCCACCGGCTGATCGCCTCCATGCCACGTCGCATTGATGCAGTAATTCATACAAAAGGAGCCCCGACCAATTATTGAGTGCATGCTATACTGTACATGGACATACTTTTCAGTAAGCTGACATTTCTGTACTAAAAATCTTTTTTTATTGGTCTTATATAATATCATAATTTTCTGAGATACTGAATTTTGGGTTTGCAATAGCTTTAAGCCATAATTATCAAAATTAAAATAAAGAAATGCTTGGTATATATCACTCTGTGTGTAATGTATCTACATAAAAAATATGAGTTTCACTTTTTGATTGAATGAAATAAATGAACTTTATGATTATATTCAAATTTTTTGAGATGCTCCTGTGTATCGTATATATTATACAGTAAAACCTTGGATTGCGAGCATAATTTGTTCCAGAGACATGCTTGTAATCCAAAGCGAATTTCCCCATAAGAAATTGTTGCAAACCCAGATGATTCATTCCACAACCATTTATTCATAGGTCTTTCAGTTTATAGTCCATATAAAAAGATTATTATAGCAATGTGATAGGTTGTGTAACCATCAGTGTTGGTCATCTTACTTTAAAAAAGTAATTAGTTAAGTTACAAATTACTTCTCCCAAAAAGTAATTGCGTTAGTAACTCAGTTACTACATTGGAAAAGTAATTAGTTACTCAGCAAAGTAACTGACTTTTTTTTTTTAACTCTGCAAGGGGCGTCTATCGTGTAACTAGTATTACTGTAAGCAAGGGGCGCATTTATTATTATTGTTATATATCGTGTAACCAAGGGGCTGCTCTATTATTACTCTAACCAAGGGGCAGATCTGTTATAGCGTGTAAGCAAGGGGCGGGTCTATTATTATTATTATATCATGTAAGATTTCTACAGAAGAGGGCGAATGTTAAATTAATGGGCAGAGCTCCATATATAACAATAATAATAAATGCGCCCCTTGGTTACAGTAATACTAGACCCGCCCCTTAGTTACACGATAGACGCCCCTTGCAGAGTAGCACGAGCATCAGGAGCGTGCGGCATTGCCTCGTACAATTACATGTTAACTGCGCCTGCGCGGTGTAGAGTTCACTCAGAGCTGTTTAGGTTCGGCAATTTTCGGAAGCTCCGTAGTCCTTCGTACTGCGCAAGCGCTGCGCCTGCGCAGTAAAGGGGGTCCTTATCCGGCGGGGGAACTTTTTCAGCAGGACACCGGAATTACACTACTGCCATCTAGTGGCGGTAGATGTAATTGGGGTAACTAAGCCAAAGTAATGGGAACTGAGTTACCATGAGGGGAAAAATAATCAGTTAGATTACTAGTTACCCTCTAAAATAACTGAGTTACGTAACTCAGTTTATTTTAACTCAGTTACTTACATCACTGGTAACCATAAAATGTCCATCCACAAATGGAAGCCTCCACAAGGGGATTAGAAGCAAAATCCAGCAGGAGCTCCAGAGTATAAAAGAGAAGAGAGGCGCCTCTAAGTGTAGCAATATGGTTACATTTAATGAAGGTACAGCATTTAGCAACTCACATGGTTGATGATTAAAGGAGGCACATCTAAGTATGCAGGCATCGGGGTAAAGCTGTCCACATAGACTGTCCTCCGCACCGCCGTCTCTCACCGTTGTCAGTCTGCAATCGTGACCGGGAAGACTACCCTGCAGTAGAGCGATCTGAAAGCGAGGCTTGATGCGCTCGTGGAGCGCAGTGTGGAAGGGATGATGTTGATAGCAGTGTGGAGGACGGTCTATGTGGACAGCTTTACCCCGGATGCCTGCATACTTAGATGTGCCTCTTTTAATTATCAACCATATGAGTTGCTAATTGTTGTACCTTCCTTAAAAATAACCATTTTGCTACACTTAGAGGCACCGCTCTTCTTTTTTATACTCAGTTGTGATATGACACTACTTCATATATCAAGACATCACATGTTTATCAAGTCAAAATGTATTAACCGCTTGCCGACCAGCGCACGCCAATTTACGTCGGCAGAATGGTGCTGGTAGGCAAAAGGGCATACAGGTAGAAGCGGTGTCGTGGGCGCGTGCCCACTGTGGTCTCCGTGATGGTGACCACGGGTCTCGCAGACTCGATGTCCGTGGGGTGCCCGCGATCGTGTCACGGAGAGGAAGAACGGGGAGATGCTTTTGTAAACAAAGCGTTTCCCTGTTCTGCCTAGTGACAGGACAGTGATCACAGCTCTCTGTCATCGAGAGCAGTGATCACTGTCCTGTGTGTTAAAGCCCAGCCCCCTAACAGTTAGAATCACTCCCTAGAACACACTTAACCCCTTCACTGACCCCTAGTGGTTAACCCCTTTACTGCCAATGTCATTTACACAGTAATCAATGCATTTTTATAGCACTGATCGCTGTATAAATGACAATGGTCCCAAAATAGTGTAAAAAATGTCCGATGTGTCCGCCATAATGTCGCAGTCCTGATAAAAATTGCAGATTGCTGCCATTACTAATAAAAAAAAAAAAAGAAATTAAAAAATGCCATAAATCTATCCCCTATTTTGTAGACGCTATAAATTTTGCGCAAACCATATATGCTTATTGCGATTTTTTTTACCAAAAATATGTAGAAGAATATGGATCGGCCTAAACTGAGGAAAAAAAATGTTTTATTTATATATTTTTGTGGGATTCTTATTATAGCAAAAAGAAAAAAAATAGTGCGTTTTTTTTTCAAAATTGACGCTATTTTTTGGTTTATAGCGCACAAAATAAAAACCGCAGAGGTGATCAAATACCACCAAATAAAAGCTCTATTTGTGACAAAATAAAGACATCAATTTTGTTTGGGAGCCACGTCGCACGACCGCGCAATTGTCAGTTAAAGCGACGCAGTGCCGAATCACAAAAAGTGCTCCGGTCAGGAAGGGGGATAAAATCCTCCGGGGCTGAAGTGGTTAAAATTTTTGGCTTTTCTTGCAAACTGCTCTCAAACCAAGTTACTCTCGAACCAAGGTTTTACAGTATATATATATATATATATATATATATATATATATCTATATATATATTTATTATGTATACAGTATATATACTGTGCCTGAAAAAATGTTAAGAAAAGCTGCTTTAGCTGATCAAAAATAAAATGAAATGTCATATGTAAGCTGCAGAGTATGTTGACCCTTCTATTTTTTAACTCTTGGCCCTTTTCATCGCAAGATGTCTAATGTTTGCCAAGGTTATTCTCCCCTTGTGTATATGATATTTTCTTCCTTCTTAAATAAATCAATTAGCTGCAAAGGACATCCAGTGATATCTACTTGGCCTTTTCTTGTGTGCTGTATCTAAAGTATACTCTGGTTCCATAGCAAATATTAGGTTTTGATAACAGATGTTAATGCATTTTATCATAGAATGCCATGGAGAGAGATAATAGCTACAGGCCTTGGAGTTTACAAATGTGTTTAATTTCACACCCCACTGACATTTCACATGAGATTAGACCATACCTTGAGTTGTGAATTTATCGCCAATACCTGCAAATATCCAGTTAAGCCTTTGAGGTTGAGAAGCTCCTTCCTGTTTTCCAGCCACACAACTCATATTTATGGATCTTATTTTCTAATGTAGTGATGTAGTGAGCTTCCATAGAAAATTGATGGATGCTATTTAAATAGTTAAATAGGGTGAGCAACATGAGAGTCTTTTGATACAGGTGAGTAGGTTAAGGAACAGTCATGAAATGTAGCCTTTTAAATGCCAGGTTAGTTTGTCTGTGCCAGTAATGTCCTCCTGCATTGTTTAGGTTGCTCTCCAAGGGTGAATATTTTTTTTCTCTCAAATTTTTACCATTTTGTGCAAATGCTAGTAAGAAAATAGAAAGAAATTATACTTTGTGGCATGAGTTACTATTTCTACAACCTTAGTAATTAACAATAAAAAATTGTGTCACCGGCGCAAAAAAATAATCAAAAATAGTAATAAAATTAAATAAAAATTTGATCTGCTGCATTTGAGAGGTCCTATACCATAGATTAGGAAAAAATATATTTGAAAATGTAACTGCGCTGATCCAAAAAGTGCTAGTGCAATATTACCACTGATACGGTGTCTATACCTTGTATGCAAGCCTTAACCTCCCTGGCGGTATGATTCTGTCTGTAATTTTGTGCTGAAAGCGGTACAATTATATTGCATGGAAATTTGGCGTTTTTATATTGTAGGCATGCAATTCTTATGAATAACTCACTTAAATCTGTCCGAACCAGAGTCTAGTAGACATCCCGGGTATGATAAAGTTTGAAACACAAAATCATAAATTATAATAAAATAAAAATATATATAAAAATTATTCAATAATGTACTCAAATCAAAAACACTGAAATTTGCTCAGTTGCAGAATAGTCGCTGTCATTAAATTTATTGTTTGATGATAAATTGTGATTCTAATTTATAATCGCTGTTTTCTAGCTGGTCTAAAACCACTTTTGACATAAAGGGACACTTTTTGGTTGCTATGGACAATCTCCAGTTTCCAGGCAGAAAAAAATATTTTTATTATATAAAATGACATGCAGGGCACTGGGCAGACCACTAGGGACAAAGGGGTGTGTATTTTTTGTATACAGTACTGTAATCTGTAAGATTACAGTACTGTATGTGTGTTGTGTTTTTAAACTTTTTTGAATTTGGCGCCGATCTCTGATCTCGTGCGTCGTAACGTCGCAGGGAACGGAGATCAGCGGCACTCGGGCACTGTGTGAATCGAGCGAGCGGACGGCTCGCACACACAGCGGGGAGACATCGCAGGATCCAGGGGACAAGGTAAGTAACCCCCCCTGTATCCTGCAACGCAAGCCCGAGTCTGGCACGGGGTTACCGCTTTTGGTACTGAAGTTCCTGCCCCGAGCCAGACTCGGGAATACCGCCAGGGAGGCTACAGTGGTTGATTAAGGCTTACCTGTAGGTCCAAGAAATAGTAGGTCCTGTAGGTCCAAGAAATATCTCCTAAACCTACACGGTTTAGGAGATATTTGCAAAAACACAGGCACCGCTGTCTACGGCGCATGCGCCGTAAACAGCGGCGCGCAGGCGCACTGAGAACGCCGCTGATAACGGCGATATGCCGCTAGTGGTGGCTCCCATGCGCATGCGTGGGAGTGACGTCATTGTGGCTCCAGCCAGACACAGCGCCGGAGCTGCGATACCCGGAAAGAAGATGGACACTCCGTCGAAGAGGGGACAGCGGTGACATCGCAGGCTCCTGTGTCAGGTAAGTGACACATAAACTGCTACTATGCGATGCATAGTAGCCCATTATGCTTTACTTTTGCAGGGAAACAAAGAGGAAGTAAACCCATCAGGGTTTACTTCCTCTTTAACAATAAAAAACTATAAACTGTATAGTGCAACGTGTCAAATAGGTGAATATAAAGTGCAAATTATCAAGTGAAAAATATCACAACCCCAGAAAAGTATTTTGCAGTAAGTCCACTTCCGTTTGTCATATACTGTACATTCAATGTGCATATTTTGCTCAAATTCACATCCATGCTCTATAAATAGGACTTTTCACCACTTTGTGTGCCACCACCACCTTTTGAAATGGGCACTCACCAGAACCTAGAAAAAGTTTTGCCTTTGGTTTATATTGGGATAACCACTCCACTTTCCTAGCGTTCTTCCAACTAAGTTGCCACTAGATACTCCTCATATCTCCATGTCAGTCTTGGTATCTCATAAGAAATAAACATCCATCATTGCGCAACATATTTATATAACATTTATTTTAACCAATAAGATAATATCCAGAATGTATAAAATGTGCACTCACAATTAAAGTGCCTTTAGACTGGCACTGAGTCTTTCCAGGAGTTTGTTTTAGGGTTCAGCTCCACCGCACTGCTGGAAAGACTCAGTGCCGGTCTAAAGGCGCTTTAATTTAATTTAACCCCTGTCAGATTTTTTTTTCACCATCTCTGTTCGATTGCAGAGATTTTCTTTCACTTCCTGTCCCATAGCCAAACCGGAAGTGAGAGGAAATCCCTCCAAATTGAGGGAATTCCTTGGGGTACCCCCAGGTCACAAGAACGAGTGCCTCCATTGGAAGATTTCCCCTCTATTACTTTTCTAGGGACAACCCAAAATTTGGGATTTTCTTTTTACTTTCACTTTTATTGATAATTGCTAACAGGATAAATAGAGAAGGTGAAACTTTTTTTTTTTTTTTGCCTTTAGCTATACTTTAGGGCCTAATTGCTACTTAAAGTGTTACTAAACCCCCAACAGTAATATCAGTCTGTATATGCAGTAAAGCATGCTTGTTATACTCACTGTGGAACCTAAGGGGTTAAAGGAGAAGTCCAGGCAAAGCTTGTTTGTCCCGCCTTCTCCTATGGATCACAGGAGTCCAATTAGTTTTGCACCCCTTTGACCCATTTTCAGCAGACAGCGGACTGAAGTCCGCTCTCTGCTGACATCACAGAAATCAGTCCAGGCACCGTGTCAATAAAGTCTGGATCTGCCAGGTGCCTGGACTGACACCCCGCTCAGCCTCTCAGCGAGCCACTGAGAGCCTGAGATGGCCGGTTCCCGCCCCCTCCACAGCTCAGCGCTCCAGTGAGCATTGATGAGCAGAGCGGAGAGCTAATGATTGACAGTCTGCAGCACTCTGCTCGGGGATCTGTAATAACCGAGTAATCTGCAATGTTCTATCACTTGGTTCTCAGTGCAGAGGCGCCGGGGGACAGATACAGCAAAAAAAAAAAAAAAAACATACTTCTCTTTTAATCCTCTGTATTGTGTAAAGATGCTGTTTGATCCTGTGTCTTCTGATCCTCCACTTTCTCCACTGTCCCCAATATAGCTCCTGATCGTAGACAACTAGGAAACAAGCTGCACATGCTTAGTTTGTTGTTTATTGCTAGAGAGTTTTGTTTTTCTTGGGAGGGTGCATGTGATAAGCACAGGGCCAATCAGCACTGTCCAGACAGAGGGTCAGGGGTCAGGGGTCCTGCATTCTCATAGGACAATCATGGGAAGAATGAAAACTCCTCCTACAAAATTTAAACAGACAGTGAGTCACAAGACTGCTATATACTGCTGATGAGAAAAGGTATTTAGAAGTTTATATTTACTAAAATAATTGCATTTCCATGTTCTGTGTATTGTGGGAGACCAGATATAGTGAATGCAGGGTCCTGGGGTTAGTGACATTTTAAAACAGAACCCATCAATTTAACAGTTTTAAAAAACAGTTACATTCCTGGCATACTGGGAATGTAACTGTCACTTTTGCTTGTGCAAACTGTTAAAACATCAAATCTCTGGTGTCATAACTGATCACATGGACAGCACAATGGCAGTTAAAGATCAAACAGAGGCCAAGATGGCAGCTTCCTTGGAAGAAAATGGTAGGAGGGTTTAGTTCCACTTTAAAGGCCGTATGCATCCCTCCTGGTCTAAACTCTTTACCATTTTATTTATTTTCTACTCCCCCATTGAACAGTTCCTAAAAGTGTGGAGAAAAGTATATAGTAAAAAAGAATTTACCGTGAGGACTATAACTGGTGTCCATAGATTACTATGGGAATGTAATGGCAAATTACTATGTGACTTTTTGTAAGACCAACAGAACATTTTGTGACAGTGTGCCACAACATTTTTTTTCTAAAGTTCATGTCCATCAAAAGCTGGAACAATGTAAGGATGACAACTTCAGAAAAAAAAAAAACTTGTTCATATACATTGGACCTAGGGTAGGCATGAGCTGAACATACCTGGATCAGTTTGATCGGGGGTTTGGGGAACATGACTAAAGTTTGGGTACCGAACCTGAACCCTCTCGAAATCAATGCGAGCTGAATGTTAGAAAAAGAGTTCTGAAAATGTTCTAAGTTAATAAGCAAGTGATTGTCCAACAAATAGCATTTGGTGTCGGGCACTGCCGCTGGGAACATGTATTAAAGCAAAAAGAAAAAAAAACACGAACACTTGAATAGACTGAGATTTGAGTGAACACCCTTTATCGGGGGCTTTCAGACAGCATGGCTTTCACCACAGAACTTCAGGGTAGATAAAAATCAATTCTTTTTTAAAAATGTTATTTAAATCAGATTTTTTTTATTTAACCACTTCAATACAAGGCACTTTCCCCCTTCCTGCCCAGGACAATTTTTAGCTTCCAGCGCTGTTACACTTTGAATGACAATTGCGCGGTCATGCGACGCTCTACCCAAACAACATTTTCACAAATAGAGCTTTCTTTTGGTGGTATTTGATCACCACTTGGGGTTTTTATTTTTTGCTAAACAAATTAAGAAAGACTGAAATAAAAAAAAAAATGGATTTTCTTTGTTTCTGTTATAAAATGTTGTTTTGTCCTTCACTGATGGGCACTGATGAGTTGGCACTAATAAGATGGCACTGATGGACACTGATGAGGAGGCACTAACATGTAGTCTCCTATCATCAAATGTCCCTTCCAATACAGGCCTAGCCTGCGCAGCTTGGGAAAAAGACCTCTCTATATCCCTATTACACAAAAGCTGGGAACAAATCTATTTAAACATACACAAAGGATCAGTTATTGTCACCACACAAGAAAACGGGTACAACATCCAAACTCATTGGTACCACGCCCCCGCCCTCCTACACAAAATCTACCCACATCTATCAGACAAATGCTGGAGATATCAATCCGAAAAAGGGGCTCTTCTGCATATATGGTGGAGCTGTCCTATCATTCAAACATTTTGGTCCGAATTACACCACCATCACCAAGATCTCCACCTACACGCTTGACTACTCCCCAGAACAATTCCTCCTACATCACCCTACCTCACCAAACAGCACCTACTTTTAATCCTTACCCATGCACATTGTAAATACTGCCAAACACCCCACACGCCCCCTCAATCAAAGAATGGCTAACTAGAAAATGTCCCAGCATCAGTGCTCCATCATCGGTCTTGATGAGATAAATAGTGCCCCATTCTTGAAATCAATGAAGAGATTAGTACCCCATTGATGGTGTCAGTAGGGGTAATGGTGCCCCATCTATGGTGACACTTGGTGGAATAGTGCCCTAAGGCCCAGATAAAGGCAAGCAAAGGGGGGCACATCTGGCCCCCGGGCCACAGTTTGGAGACCACTGGACTAGCTTATTGAATTAGAAGGACTTGACTAATAAATTAAAGCTGAATTCCAGCTATCATTTTTAAAGAGGAAGTAAACTCTCCCACTCTGATGCTTCTTTTCATTTAGTCAATTATAATAAGTAATTATCAAACTATAGCCACTGTAATCCAGCCCAAATCGCATATTACTTCAAAAATAAGATTGAGACAATTCGTCTTGAGTTCTCTACTCTACACATATCTCCCTCACTTTACACTCCTTGTCCTCCTGCACAACCAATACTTTCCTCCTTTAATCCAGCTACTATAGAGGAAGTCACTAAAATTTTTTCTAATGCCCACCTAACCTCCTGCCCCCTGGACCCTGTTCCTTCTCAAATACTACGGTCACCCTCTGACTCTATCCTACACTCTTTAACTCATATCTTCAACCTCTCCCTCTCTACTGGCATCTTCCCCAACCCTCTAAAACATGCACTAGTTACTCCCATACCAAAAAAGGCCTCACTAGACCCAACCAATCTTAACAATCTAAGACCCATCTCTCTACTCCCTTTTGCCTCCAAACTCCTTGAACGTTTAGTCTACAGCCGACTGAGCGACCACCTCATTGAGAATAACCTTCTGGATCCCCTTCAGTCTGGATTTCGCCCACAGCACTCCACAGAAACTGCCCTCCTAAAACTCACAAATGACTTACTAACAGCTAAAACCAATGGTCATTATTCTGTACTCTTACTCTTAGACCTTTCTGCTGCCTTTGATACAGTTGACCACCCCCTCCTCCTCAAAAAACAAAATTTGCTTGGTCTCCATGGCTGTGCTCTCCGTTGGTTCGAATCTTACCTATCTCATCGCACCTTCAGTGTCACTTACAACTCCACTTCCTCCTCTCCAACTCCTCTTACTGTTGGGGTCCCCCAAGGTTCTGTCCTTGGACCTCTACTATTCTCAATCTACACCTCCTCCCTGGGTCCGCTGATAGCCTCACATGGCTTCCACTACCATTTATATGCTGATGACACCCAAATCTATCTCTCTGCCCCTCAACTCACCCCATCAATCTCCTCACGCATCACTGATTTACTAACAGACATATCAGTCTGGATGTCAAACCACTTCCTCAAACTTAATCTGTCTAAAACTGAGCTCTTAATATTTCCTCCCCCACGTGCCCCTTCCCCTGACTTCTCAGTCAAGATCAATGGCACATCTATCAGTCCGTCCCCACATGCCAGGGTGCTAGGGGTAATCCTAGACCCTGAACTGTCCTTTCAGACCCACATACAATCGCTGTCCAAATCATGCCGCCTTAGCCTCCGCAACATTTCCAGAATACGCCCCTTTTTAACGAATGACACCACCAAGCTTCTAACTCACTCCCTGGTTATCTCTCACCTCGACTACTGCAACTCCCTCCTCATTGGACTACCTTTACATAGACTATCCCCCCTTCAGTCCATAATGAATGCCGCTGCAAGACTCATCCACCTTACCAACCATTCAGTGTCCTCCACCCCTCTCTGCAAATCCCTCCACTGGCTTCCACTCACCCAACGAATAAAATTCCAAGTACTAACAATAGTTTACAAAGCCATCCATAACTGTGCCCCCAGCTACATCACTAACCTAGTACCAAAATACCAACCAAGCCGCTCTCTTCGGTCCTCCCAAGACCTCCTGCTCTCTAACTCCCTTGTCACCTCGTCCCATGCTCGCCTCCAGGATTTCTGCAGAGCTTCTCCCATCCTTTGGAACTCTCTACCCCAATCTGTCCGACTGTCCCCTAATCTATCCATCTTTAGACGATCCCTGAAAACCTTTCTCTTTAAAGAAGCCTATCCTGCTTCTAACTAACACTGTTTTACTTCCTCCATCAACTCATCCCCCACAGCTATTACCTCTTGTATCAATTGACCCTTTCTTTTTAGATTGTAAGCTCTAACGAGCAGGGCCCTCTGATTCCTCTTGTATCAAATTGTAATGTAATTGTAATGTCTGCCTTTATTTTGTTAAGCGCTGCGCAAACTGTTGGCGCTATATAAATCCTGTATAATAATAATAATAATAATATTACTTACTGTTTAAAGAAACTTTAAAAAACTTGTTTCCAGGGGTTAGGCAGCGCCATCTTAAGTATTGTTTTCTGAGTCCACAGTGGAGTGTATTTCCGCCCTTACATTGAGCACTTCCTTTACTGTTAACCAAGCCTCATTCTCAATCCAACGTTTCTATGACAACCCTGCTTCCCTGTTTATAGCTGACTTGTTTTATTTCATAGTATTTACTTTTACCGACTATCTAGCATTTGCCTGTGTCAGTCTTATCAGCTTCAGCTGATAAGACTGCAGTAATGCTGTCCGATAGCCAGGTTTACACTGCATGTGATGTCACATGGTCACATGGGGTGTAGGAGGAAGCTCTGAGTGATTATACAGCCTCCTGGGATTTCAAGACTGTGTGCCGTACGAAGTCCTGATAACAGATAGACAAGCACATAGAGAGTGTGCCGTAAATCATGGGAGATATGTTCATGCTCAGTGATGTCATTCTAAAGAACAAAAAGGATTACAACAATACTAAGCAAGTAAGGAGATATCTACAAGCAGTGTTCATTAGGGTTTTTTATGCTGACTTACATGGGACAAAGTTGTGAGGGAGAGTTTACAACCACTTTAAGCAGTCAAAGCAATAGTATATTTCTTTCCTTTTGGGATTAAAGGTTTTACATAAATAAATAAAAGTTGACCCCTGTCAGTGCTAAATGGTTTTCCTCAACCCAATAACTGCCACTTTTGCTGGACAGCTTGGTCTGTTAAAAGAAGTTGAAAAATAATGCTTAATGACTGGATCATCAGGTGAAAAAAATAAAATAAAACTAATAACTAATTCAGTTTGTGGTTTACTACTACTACTTGAAATATTGGTAAGCTGTAATGTATTTATCTTTTGTTTTTAGATTTACCAGCAATTTAAACATTAACCAACTTAATCAATTTGCTAGATCTATAGCCTAAAACATTGAATCAATGTTCTCTTCAGTTATCCATATTTCTCTGTTGCCCTTTAACCCAGTCGGTGTACTGTATACTTGTTTGGGCGCATGCAAATTTAAGAGGTCACTGACCTTTCACCTTTCTGGCTGTTTAGAACTTTAACTCATTCTACTTTCTGCTTCATGATCAGCAACTGAAATATTGATCTTTTAGAGGAGTGACAACAGATATCCGTTGATTTATAGGCGGACACTTCTTTTCTGTCATTGTATATGACCTATACTAATCCAAGAATAACAGTGTGGCAAAATGTTATAATTGTAAAAATGTCATACTTTAAGCAATGTACCAATGCCTATACCTGTAATCTACGCAAATGATTGCTAATACATTGTACTGTCAAATCTTTCAATAAAAAATATTGAAATAAGAATTGTAAAAATGAAACGACTGTTCCTGCTTTAATTTTTATTACGAAGTGCTGCTTTCTGCTTATCTTATTATTCCTTGTAGGAGATATCAATATAGCGATTGTCCTTGAACTGCCATTTTAGGTATAACCACTTGCTGACAGGGCCATAGACAAATGACGTCCTGTTCGGCGCATGGAATACCAAGGTTATAGCTGCAGCAAAATGCCC
The DNA here is from genome assembly GCA_028564925.1 of Lithobates sylvaticus. NCBI lineage: Eukaryota > Metazoa > Chordata > Amphibia > Anura > Ranidae > Lithobates > Lithobates sylvaticus. The sequence continues at coordinate 578,479,608 of CM053029.1, forward strand.
TAACCCCAGTATTTTTTTTTTCATCCAGCGATTCTCTGCAAGATAAAAGTGGTCTGAGTGGCGAATTCGCTCACTAGATCACTTTTAGAAGTGGTGGGAGGGGTGCCCCCCCTCCTGCCGCATCCCGGTGGTTCCCGGGCTTACCTGACCAATCAGCGAAGCCTGGGGGGACCCATCTTGCAATAGATCTGAGTGAAGGTAAGATAGCCTTCGCTCATCTCTATGGCTTTGGAGGACCGGAGTGACGTCATGACATCACTTGCAGTTCCTCTGGCATGTAAACAAGGCTTTTTTTTTTTTCTTTTTAAAGCAAAGAATCAAAATGGTATGGTGTGGAGAGTTCAAAGGAGAAATGTCTGACTGATATTGGAGGGAGGCATTCAGGGACATTGTGAGTACAGACCTGAGTGCAGGATGCTGTTGAATGTTGCTGCTGCTATCCCTTGTGCATCAGTAGTAGTGCTTGCCTGGTCTGGGATATTTCTGATGGTGTCTCAGTGCTGTCCAATATTCTGAGCCATTGCTAGAGGCACTGTCCTAAGAAATAGTGATGAAGTGGAGAGTGTCCTCTGATCACTGGTCAACTTTCATGGATTATCCCACAGCTCCTTATTAGGGATGAGTGAGCTGTTTGCCCTGAACATCGCCCATTCAGGTGTTCCCCAAACACCTACATTTTTATGCACCTGGTGTCCCCCCCCCCCCAAAATCCATACCAGACCTATATCTGAGCATGCAGCCTGGCAGGCCAGGAAAGTGGGGAGGAATGAGCGCCCCCCTCCTGAACCATACCACGCCACATGCCCTCAACATGTGGAGGTGCTTTGGGCCCGCCCCAAAACACCTTATCCCCACGATGATGGGGACAAGGGCCTCTTCCCCACAACTCTGGGTGGTGGTTGTGGGGGTCTGTGGGCAGGTGGCTTATCGAAACCTGGAAGCCCCCTTTAACAGGGGATCCCCCAGATCGCACTCTCCCCCATATGAATGAGTATGGGGTACAAAGTACCCCTACTCATTCACCCAGAAAAGTGTAAAAAAAGAGTACCCAAAAACAGGAGACAGTTTTTGATTAAAAAAAAATAAAAAATACAGTGTCCACCCAATGTAGATCCATAGTCAATCAGGCCACCCGCTGCACTGCCAGATCTGGAAAAAAACAAAAAAGCCCTGTGAGGAAGGCTAACCACCATCTGCCTGCTCCTCCGTCTGACAATTCTTAAATAGGTACACCACCCTCTTGTGCTGTCACTGACAGAACATGCTCATCCTCCCCCACTTTCCTTGCCTGCCGGGCTGCATGCTTGAATACGGGTCTGGCATAGATTTTTTTTGGGGGTAGGGCCCATGCCATTTTTTTTTTTACATTTTGGTGTAGGGTTCCCCTTAAAATCCATACCAAACCCAAATATCAGTTTTGCTGCAGCAGGTTCTATACACTGTACAGATGTGCCACTTTACAGGCAGACTAAGGGGACCCCGGGCACGATATTTAAAGAAATGTTAAATTTTTATTGTTTCAATTTAAGCATCATTAAAATCACTGCTCCTTTAAAAACTAATTATTTTTTTAAAGATTTTGCATTGATAGTAGGTCCATCGTCAATCACGACGCCCGCTGCACCACCGGACCCGAAAAAAAGAAAAAAAAAAAGCTCTGCCCGCGATGAAGGCTAACCTCCGCTGTCAGACAGTTAATAGGTAAGAGGTGGCGGCACCTGAGTCTACGACCCAGCATGCACCAAACCGGGGGGTGTTCAGCTACCCCCTTATCCAAGTTACTCAGCAGCAATACATTTTAAAGAAAGACAATGCCTAGACTGTTTATTGAGCCAGAAGAGTGGCTGTTGCTCTGTGCCTGGCTGCTGTTGCACTAACCTGGAAAAGGAACCTGTGGAAAATCAGCGGTCCTGGTGGGGGTGAGCACTATATATAAAATAGCTGTTCTTGGATTGAGGGTGATTTACTAAACCTGGAAGTGCAAAATGTGGTGAAGCTCTGCATAGAAACCAATAAGCTCCCAGGTGTTATTTTCTATTTTTTGTCAAAGTTAGTTAGTCAAAGCTGATTGGCTACCATGCACAGCTTCACCAGATATTGCACGCTCCAGTCTTAGTAAATCAACCCCTATATGTTTAGAGCTACTTTCAGGTAGTGCTAAAACCCCTGAGTGATCCTTCAGAATTCCAAGATGTGCCGATGACACACACAATGATGGAAGACCTCTCTGCCACATAGAAACACTTGAAATATAAGTAATGGAGAAATGTTGCACTCATCTCATGTATAATTCATATATTACTCTGGGAAATCTATTGCAGTATCAGATAGTATCAGATAGCTATAAAGCAGGAAAAGCTTAGCCATGGCTCCAAATATAATTAGCAATCCTAGGAATTAAAATTCTGACACAGTATCTTTGTAAACTGCAGCGCCGGTCTCAGCACTTCAACAAATGAAGACACATCGTGCTACAGATGACTCAGGAAAAATCACAGAGACACATATTTTACTCCAAACAAGATGAATGTTTGGTGTTAGCAAGACAAGCCATTACATTCGTCTCCTTGAGACATCCAGCGCCAGGGGAACCGAACACCTTCAATGGAAATAGGGCCGAGCAAAGACCGTGCAAACATGGAGATTATAAAGTGTAAATGTTGACTTTCTCGAAAAATGCTTTGATAATTGGATGTCAAATAGATAACCCTTATTAAATAGAAAGTCTTGCGATACTATCCAAATGGCAGTTTCATTTCCTTTTTTTTTTTTGCAAAAGATATCACTGCTGACCTCAGATGAATTATTTATCACTGCAATAAGATATCGCTAATTACAAAACCCAAGACAATATACAGATGACAGTGAGCCGCTAGTGAATATACAGATACATAATGGCAGTATAATAATCTAGAAAGCAACAATAAAAGTAAATATTATAACCTTACTTATATTATCTTAGAGATAAAGTAAGTCCCATACCCCTTATGGTAATTTTCATACACTGTATATATGTTAATGAGTTACAATCACATCAGAACGAAATAGCACAATCCTGGATTCTGTCTTCCAAATCCGATTAAATGTGAAAGCAGCTTAACTAATATAGACACAAATATTGAATGCGCCTGCATGGAATTTAAATAATACTGTAATATAAAGTATTTTTTCTTTTAGGATCACTGGTGAAATAGTCAGTAATAGAGATAAGCCAACCGATATAAGAGTTGCTGAAAATAAGGTGGATTTGAGGAGATGTAATATTTACTAGGCCAATCATAGCTTGATGATTTGCCTGATTATGTAAATTATTGTTTCATCTGATCTGTAAAGCGTCATATCGTTTATTCATTTTCATTTCTGGAACTCATGAACTACATGTTTCACAGAAGATCAGATGAACTCAATCAACGGTTGAATATTGAGGAGTTCTGGTCAACTGAAATCTGCTTCAAAGAGAACATGGACTCCTTCCCTTAATTTAACCCTGGTTTCTTAGTAGGATCCAATAGGATTCTAGTTTTAAAGGCTAAGTTCACCTCCAGACAATAGCCTATGCAGTCAAGGGGTCCCAGTAGATGACTGAAAACATGATTATAACTCTTGGTCTTCTCTCTGTGAATGGCCAGGGAAAATATTCTCCTTTCATGTCCTTCTGGTTCAACTTAGTAAGCAGCTAGGATGATGGACTATGGCAATGATGGCAGTAAGAGGAAATGGTAATGCCACCACGAACAGCCAAAGCATCTATTATGTGAGTATACCACGTCCATATTAGACCAAAGATATCACAGGAGGCATGAATTCTCACTTAACCACCTGCAAAGTTAGACCCCTTTCACACGGACGGACCGTCTATCCATTTTTCTTCCATCCAACAACGGACGACAATGCATTCCTATGGGCAAACGGATGATGATCCATTACCATCCATTGACCTCCGCATCCATTTTTATCCGTTTTTTAAACGTACAAGGCTACGTCCAGATCTGTCAAAACGGATATTAACTGATGTTAACGGACAATGCCCGTCAACGTCCGATCAGTTAAGATCCGTTTTGAAGGAATCATTTTTTTTGTTTATCTGTATGGGAGGAGCAATGCTTTCTGGGTAATTTCCTTAAAGGCACAGGAACTGCTTATCAAAATGGATACAAAAACAGATGAAAAAACGGATGTAAACGTGTACATTAACGGATGAAAACGAAGACGGATGAAGCAACGGATAAGAACTGATACGTTTTTAACGTGGCTAAATTGATGGTTCCCGTGTAAAAGGGGCCTAAAGACTAAGTTCACATTTTCCAGAAAATAGTGTATACAGTCAAGGGACCCTAGATCATCTTAGAAACCCATGCAGTTTGGCAAAATGTGTTTCATTTTATTGTCATACCTGTAGGTCATTTGGACCTCTCTGGAAGCCTGGCCAAAAAACTCCAAGACAGCAATTCCATCCCATGGCCCTGCCTTGTTGTTTTTTGATCCTGTAATGCTGGGAGTGAACATCCAATGGTTTTCACATCCTAGCAACAAGGAAGAGCGAGATAAATGCTAACTGGGGGCTTTTCAGCTAGGTTTCCAAGGGGGCCCAAATAAAATAAATAAACATGTGCTTGGCTAAGAATGGAGAGTATCAAACACTGGCTGTAGCTGCTCTCTGTAGTGATGAACTGGTTAACAGCTATATCGGCAAGAGGAGGGAGCCACTAAGCAGGAGGAGTTCACTAGACTGAGTCTGGCCACACTGAATTGTGGGAACTGTAGTCCAGAGGAGAGAGACTCTACGGTAATAAAGAGCCTTTTAACTTTGTTTCCCAGAGGGAGATTGCCAGGAGGAGGGAAAAGAGCTGCATTTTCTCAAGCTGTACAGGACACAGCTTCCTCCTGCCATTAGGGAGTCTGGAAAGTGTACATCGCTGTCCAGTGTGCACCACTACTGCTGCAAAATGGTGGCCTGAGCAGGATCTGGGGTGCTGAGTCCAGATGTGCCAACAACTGGAGTCACCTGGGTGCAGAGAAAAGAGTGAACTGATTGCTGTTGCGACCACATAGTGAGCTGCAATATCATTGGGACTGGTATGGGGATTTATTATGTGCTGCTAGAGAGACTGACCCATTTGGGAACTGCCCATACAGCTAGTAGCCCTATTGCTGCCTGCAGACTTGACTGAGACTATTTTCATGTGCACCAACGATACAACTGGGCACCAAAGTGGCCCAGTGGTGTAGTGGTTAGTACTCTCACCTAGCAGTAAAAAGGGTCACTGGTTCGAATCCCAACCACGACACTACCTGCCTGGAGTTTGCATGTTCTCCCTGTGCCTGCGTGGGTTTCCTCCGGGTACTTTGGTTTCCTCCCACACTCCAAAGACATGCTGGTAGGTTAATTGGCTTCTGTCCCAAATTGACCCTAGTATATGAATGTGAGTTGGGGACCTTGGATTGTGGGCTCCTTGAGGGTAGGGACTGATGTGAGTGTGCAATGTATGTATGGAGCGCTGTATAAATTGATGGTGCTATATGGGTACCTTAAATAAATAATAATAGACTGCAGCTGTTGTATTCTGATCCGACAGCCAGGGTCCGTACCAGTGGCATGCTGTCCATGGATTTCCCACTCTGCCGAGGCACCAGACAGGGCTGCCCCCTCTCTCCCACCCTTTTCACACTGGCCGTCGAACCGCTGGCGGTAATGATAAGGTCCACCGAAAAGGTGACTGGAATATCGGTCCCACCCCTAATGGAAAAAATGTCACTGTATGCGGACGATACCCTGTTATATCTCAGTGACCCACGCGACTCCCTTCGGCGGCCCTGGAGATCTTCGAGGAGTTCGGCAGACTTTTGTGCATTAGGATCAACTGGGACGAATCAGTGCTGTTTCCTCTGAGCCCGATGGCCCCACCTCCCATCTTACCAGCCCCCCTTCAGTGGGTTGACAAATTTAAATATTTAGGCATATATACGTGTGGAGGCATCTGCCGGACTACCTCGAAGACAACGTGCACCCGATTTTACTCCAACTCTCGCTGTCGGGGGAGGCTTGGCTCTGCCCAACTTCAAAAAATATTATTGGGTGGCGTTTTTGGTTTCGGTGAGGTGGTGGTTTACACAGGATCAGTCCAACCCTGCAGTAAATCTAGAGGCGGCAATAATATGATCTTACGCAGAACTTAGTAATCTGGTTTACCGGGGGCCACGTTTCAACACACACATTACTACTCCTATGAGAACCACTCTTGGGGTGTGGAGAAGAGTTTCGACGTCGCTGATGGGGCCCCAGACCTGGTCCCCCTATACTCCACTGTGGGTTAACCCAGAGTTGCCCAACTTGAGAACTGTGCCTGACCCGCAATTGTGAGCCAGACACAGAATTAAAACCCTACAGGATATATTGCCGAGAGGAAGTCTCCTTCCTTTCAGTGAATTGAAAAGTAAATTCTCCCTTCCTCCTAGGATGTACTTCCAGTTTATGCAGCTCCGACATGCAATCAGGGCGCAATTCCCGGGGTCTACGCGTTTCATGGGGCAACGCCCACTTCTTCAGGAGACAGCCCGAATTGAATTTTTGTGTATATAACCGCGTTGAGTATAAGCAACCTGATGTAGACCAACAAACAAATATATTGACACCAGGATCTCAATACCATGGAAAGGAACCCACAGAGATGGTTCCAACCAGGAGCGGATGGTGGTGGGTGGACCAAAGAAGGGCCAATAACAGCAATAACCCTGGATGAAAAGTGACCTGAGGATGGCAAAGAAGGAGCAGCATATGAGCTGCTCAACAGCAGTCTAGGCCTGATCTATACCCAACACCACCATGCCCTCCCAAACGTTCATAGTTAAAACCTGCATTATGCATGGAACCTTGAGAGACTATATCAACACCATCAGATCATCATTTGCCCAATTTCGGTAACAAATTGCCTTCTGCTAACTTTTTGATAAAAATTTTGCCTGAAGATGGCCAGAACAGTGATTGTAACAAAGGTGAGCAGACTTGGCATTCTTTATCAGATTCAGCAAATGACCATCCTTTGAATGGCTAGAATTAGGTAGTTTGGTAGGAATTACTCAATCTAGGACAAAACATCCATAAACGCATTATTTTGTATATAAACACTTTGTCATTACTGTGAATTTACTCCACATGTAGGATTTCGTGGTTACAGCACATCCCAAACAGCAATAAAATGAAATAGTTCTCACACGGCTCTAAATTACAGCACAACAGAGTACTGCAAATCTTCCCTGTCCTGCCAGGTTGGTCTTTGGCACCGATGATGTTCTGTTGTGTTCTGCTTACTAATAGTTGTGATGTCATGGGATTTCAGGGCGGGTTATTGTTTTCACTGAAGTTTATATTGAATATACTGCGCAGCAATGGGAGCTGTCATGTTCTCCTGCCAATGAAACAGATCCAGCAGAAGGGAAGAGAATGAGTGATTAATCACAATTCCACCGCTCAACAGCCAAACTGAAAAAGGAGTGTGTTTTATTACATTTCTTGAAATTGTTGTAAGGTGTCAAATGAATCCATGCAGCATGAAATAACAAAGTAACTAAACAAATACAAGAAAGAAGCTGATCAATTTAGACTCAGAACACAGATCGCATACACAGCCCCTTTGCAGGCACCAAATAGCATGGTAATGCAGTAACATTCCGTTTGGAGCAGTGTGTTTTTAAAGTGGAACTTTACCCATAACAACTTCATAAAAAATAATGTTCTTCAGCAAGGAACTTACATCCACCTTAATAATGATGCTAAGAAAATGAGCGTCTGGTGTAAATTGCCTCCATTTTATCTGCAAAATGTATTTTATATACAGTGGAACCTCAGATTATGAGCATAATTAGTTCCAGGAGAATACTCGTAATCCAAAGTACTTGCATATCAAAGCGAGTTTCCCCATTGAAGTCAATGGAAACGAAAATAATTTGTTCCGCATTGACTTCAATGGCATGCAATACCGCATGCAGCCAGAGCCGGGGGGTGCCGGAGAGCATCGGAAATGGCCGAAAAGGCCCGAGGACACCTCGGCTGACCCAGGCAAACCTTGGAAAGACTTTATTCCCGAGATTTAGCTCTGCTGACCTTGGGCCTTTCCGTGCATTTCCGAACGGTGATGTTCGGCTCGGCTCGGTTCCGGCGCCCCCCGCCTTAGGCCAAACACGGTACTGCACACCGCTTTGGCCTTAATCGTGCTTGTTTTGTGAGACAACACTCGCAAACCGAGTTACGATTTTTAAAAATTCAGTGCTCGTATTGCGAAACACACGTTGACCGCGTTACTGGCAATCTGAGGTTCCACTGTAATTTATTTTACCTTTATTGTTTACAAAGCTCCCAAACCAAAATAAAGGATGGAAACAAAATGTTAATAGTTACAGATATCTAGGATGTACAGTGGGGATGGAAAGTTTTGGCACCCCAGGTAAAAATGTGTATTAATGTGCATAACGAAGCCAAGGAAAGATGGAAAAATCTCCAAATGGCATCAAATTACAGATTAGACATTCTTATAATATGTCAAAAAAAGTTAGATTTTATTTCCATCATTTACACTTTCAAAATTACAGAAAACAAAAAAATGGAGTCTGCAAAAGTTTGGGCATCCTGCAGAATTTATAGCATGCACTGCCCCTTTGCAAAGCTGAGACCTGCCAGTGTCATGGATTGTTCTCAATCATCGTCTGAGAAGACCAGGTGATGTCAATCTCAAAGGTTTTAAATGACCAGACTCATCAGACCTTGTCCCAACAATCAGCACCATGGGTTCTTCTAAGCAGTTGTCTAGAAAACTGAAAATAGTTGACGCTTACAAAGCTGGAGAAGGCTATAAGAAGATAGCAAAGCGTTTTCAGATGTCAATATCCTCTGTTTGGAATGTAATTAAGAAATTGCAGTCATCAGGAACAGTGGAAGTTAAAGCAAGATCTGGAAGACCAAGAAAAATATCAGACAGAACAGCTCGCAGGATTGTGAGAAAAGCAATTCAAAACCCACGTTTGACTGCACGATCCCTCCAGAAAGATCTGGCAGACACTGGAGTTGTGGTACACTATTCCACTATAAAGAGATACTTGTACAAATATGGTCTTCATGGAAGAGTCATCAGAAGAAAACCTCTTCTACGTCCTCACCACAAAAATCAGCGTTTGAACTTTGCAAATGAACATATAGACAAACCTGAGGCATTTTGGAAACAAGTTCTGTGGACCGATGAGGTTAAAATAGAACTTTTTGGCCGGAATGAGCAAAGGTACGTTTGGAGAAGAAAGGGCACAGAATTTAATGAAAAGAACCTCTGTCCAACTGTTAAGCATGGGGGTGGATCAAACATGCTTTGGGGTTGTATTGCAGCCAGTGGCACAGGGAACATTTCACGGGTAGAAGGAAAAATGGATTCAATAAAATTTCAGCAAATTTTGGATTTTAACTTGATGCCATCTGTAAAAAAGCTGAAGTTAAAGAGAGGATGGCTTCTACAAATGGATAATGATCCTAAACACACCTCACAATCCACGGGGGATTACATCAAGAGGCGTAAACTGAAGGTTTTGCCATGGCCTTCACAATCTCCTGACCTCAACATTATTAAAAATCTATGGATAGACCTTAAAAGAGCAGTGCGTGACAGACAGCCCAGAAATCTCAAAGAACTGGAAGACTTTTGTAAGGAAGAATGGGCAAAGATACCTCAAACAAGAATTGAAAGACTCTTGGCTGGCTACAAAAAGCGTTTACAATCTGCGATACTTGCCAAAGGGGGCAGTACAAGATATTAACTCTGCAGGGTGCCCAAACTTTTGCAGACGCCATTTTTTTGTTTTCTGTAATTTTGAAAGTGTAAATGATGGAAATAAAATCTAACTTTTTTTGACATATTATAAGAATGTCTAATCTGTAATTTGAGGCCATTTAGAGATTTTTCCATCTTTCCTTGGCTTCGTTATGCACATTAATACACATTTTTATCTGGGGCGCCCAAACTTTCGATCCCCACTGTATACTGAGGACAGCCTGGCATAAAAGTTAATCTTTCTTGAAGGATCAATTCAAATACAGCCAACATTTTTCAAGGGAAAAAAAGTCTCCCCTTCTTCAGGGCTTGAGCAGTTGATCAAAATAGAATCAAAAAATAATACATTAGGGGACCTGTGTTAAAGTGATTGTAAGTTTTTTTTATTTTTTTAAATAACAAACATATCATACTTACCTCCACTGTGCAGCTTGTTTTTACAGAGTGGCCCTGAACTCACATCTTCTGGGGTTCCCTGGCAGCTCTTGCGGCCCCCCCCCACTTCAGATAACCCCCTAGCAGACGCGCTCTCCCGAGGGGGTTACCTTGCGTGCACACTGCAGAGTCCATTGCCGCAGAATGTATGACTTGGCCCTGCCCCCTGCCCAGCCCCCCAGCGCCCACATCATAGGATTTTATTGACAGCAGTGGGAGCCAATGGCTGCGCTGCTATCAATCTATCCAATCAAGAGCCGAGAACCCCACACAGAGAGATAGCGCGTTCCCGCCGGGTCAAGTTACAACGCTCAGGTAAGTAAAACTGGGGGGGGGGGCTGGGGGGCCGGTCACTGCTAGCTGTTTTTTCGCCTTAATGCATTAAGGTGAAAAAAACACGAAGGTTTACAACCCCCTTTAAGACTTGAAGAAGACTGATGTCCCCTGATGACACTAAAGGTAGCTGTTTCTCAGTACGCATCCAAGAGTTCTGTCTGGCAAGCACTACCTTTGGTGCTATTAGAGATGAAGCAGCTTAGGACTAGAACAGGGTCCACCTATACTATTGACCAACCACAGATCTGCTACTTTGAAAGAAAATTCATTTTTTTGGCAAGGCTGCCCCTTGTGAATGTCTTCTTAGACTAAACATATCGGGTGGAGCCTGTGCTGACGTCATGCTGCTGGACTGAGTGGTGCTGCTTATTGAGAGTACCTCTCTTTGTTGCTAATAAAATGTAAAAAACGGTTTTACACTTTTTAGTTTATTTGTTCTTTTTGGTGTAATCCTGACACATACTGAGTGGAAGTGCTGGCTGCAGCTGAATTCTCTTGATTTCTGCTGGAGTGCAGTGGGATTCCCAATAATGCCAAGCCATTTACATTGTGTATGAACTGACCTTTGAAGCTTTGAGGTCTGTTAATCTGGTAAGCAGTTGTAATTTTATAGATTGGTGGTGGAGTCACAAGGGATTTTGAAGAAGTTTTCATTTCACTGATCAAAATTATATTGAACATGTTGAACTTATATACACATATTTTCGTTTTCCTGATATGTGGCTGCTGTACCATATTCTGTACCTGTATGACAAAATATCCCGTCTTTGTATTGCTTCCTTTGTGTGAAATCCCTGGTGTTCCTGTTAGTCCCTCTGCTTTCATACCTAAACCTGACCACACTAAGCAGGAGAACACACAGTGGTCAGTTCTCTAGCTGTGCTGGGAGCTCAGCCTTCTCTCCTCCAATGATCGGATCTGTCCTGACACGCACCCCCCCCCCCCTGCACAGCCTTTCACTGGGAAGATCAGTGTGCTGCAGCTTCTAGCTTCTCCTCCCCCCAGCTAGTATTACTTATCATTACTTATAACAGAGGGAAAAAAGGTATTTATATATATTTTTTTTTAAATCTATACACAAATGTTTTGTCTTTCATTTCTATTTTAAACTGAATGGGTTGTTTTATAAGGTGATCATTTACAATCACTTTAAGGGTGTTATGTTTGTTTTATTAATTTAAAGCTATAGCGCACCAATAGTTACAGATATGCCACGTAAACACGACCGGACTTTCCGGCATACTAGGTCCGGCGGTCTTCCCGACAGACTTTCGGCGGAATTCCGACGGACTTTCAGAACGAATGCACTTGCCCACACACAAACGGACTAAGTCCGTTCGAAAGTCCGTTTGTTTTGAAAGTGATGATGTAAATGGGACTAAAAAGGAAGTCCAATAGCCAGTAGCCAATAGCTGCCCTTGCGTCGTATTTGGTCTGTCGGACCAGCATACAGACGAACGATTTTCCCGATAGGAATTGAGTACGGTGGATGTAGGTCCGTTGGATTTTTAAAACAAAAAATTATCGGATTAGCCCACACACGATCGGATTGTCCGACGGACTAATCCCGTCGGACCTAGTTTGCCGGAAAGTCCGGTCGTGTGTACGCGGCATTAGAAACAGAAGATATTTTTCATAGCCTATATTGGTACAACAGAAGAAACTAACTATAATGCAATGCAAAAAATCTAAATGTAATGATTTTTATTAGATTTAAGGCATACGGAGCAAGGCAGGTAATTATTATTATCAAAGGTAATCATAATAATAATAATAATAATAATAGTTTAATACACAATAAGATCTTACAATGAGCCGCTACCTAAGATCTTAACACTGCACCAAAGAGAAACCCAATATGAATAGAGCAGCCACTTTAAGGAAAAAAAGTATAATAAAACAACTTTACCTTTTAACTTTTGTTTGGTAGATTTTGTTTTATTAATGATAATAGTTTAGTTCCAGTTCTGCTATCCAGGGTCTCCAATTTAGAAGGTTCTGAGGTTGGGTGTTAAATCATAAGATATTATTTAAGCTTTTCTATGAATTCAAACCATAATGTGATGTGTTGATTTTTCTTAAATAAAATGAAATGATAGATCCCCGAGTTCCAGATATCAAACAGGTGTCTATTATATGACGGAATGGCAAAATGGAATGGGCTGCTGTACAGAATTGGAAATCTTGAAAGAAAAGATCTTGAGAAAATGTTTGAAAGCCGGAAGGCTTGCTGGGGGATTGTGTGATTAAAAGATTTGTATATGAGAGTGTGGATTTTACATCTTAATTGGAAGACCGCAGGAAGCCAAGAAGTGATTTGCATTGTGAATGAGAGGCTAAACCAACTTCAGTATAATACGAAAGAAGCCATGGAAAGTGGTGATCATGGATGTGAGCTGGATGTAGTAGAAGGAGAACACACTCTCATTCTTTCTCTTTGCTTTATGGTGCTACAGCCTTGCAATCTTCTTCCTTATGGTCATAATTAAACCATGTGTAGACATACTACATAATGTATTGGGAACGATGTACGTCTAAAGCCCCATACACACGGTCGGACTTTTTCATCAATTTGGTCCGATCGGACAAGGTTGTTGAAAAATCAGACCGTGTGTATGCACCATCGGACAGTGTTCGTCGGTTTGTCCGTCGGACAAAGTCTTATCTCCTGCTGGAAAGATTCCGATCGTGTGTACGCTTGTCCGACCGGACAAAGTGCTACGCATGCTCAGATCACATTACAAGACCAAAGCTATTGGCTACTAGCCTCTACGTAGTCCCGTCGTAGGCAACAAACGTCACCACGTTCAGAATGATCGGATTTTCCGACAACTTTGTCCGACCGTGTGTACGCAAAACCAACATCAGACAAAGTATGACGGACATGGTCCGACGGACCTGGTCCACGGATTGTCCGCGCGTGTGTATGGGGCTTAATTTACAATATATTTCAGGCAGTGTTAATTTCGCCAAGGAATATATTTTTATCATCATTTTTGTCAGCTGCCTTTTCGTTCGTAGTTTTCGTCAATTGCCATAATTAGAATTTTATTTTAGTTTGTTTTCACCACTGAAAACCAGTGGCGAAAACAAACTAAAATAAAATTCTAGTTATGGCAATTGCCGAAAACTACGAACGGAAATTGGAAGAAAATGTGAGGGAGGGACGTGTACCCACCCGAACATCCGCTTTCCTTGGAGCTCAGCCTGTCTGTGAAAGCCCCAGCCCCCTGACTCTATCGGCAAGCTGTATTGGCTGAGAGACGCAGGCTCCCATCAGTGCTTTCCCTTTCCTACGCATAGTGCCGAGTCAAGGTTATCTAGCGTCCAGAGGGAAGATGCCAAACTGCGCCCCCCCCCCAAGTTGTATGAGCATCATATGTCAGCAAAAATCCACTCACCTAAAAAAAATCTGCACACTAATCTGCACACTAACCCCTCTTAGGGGGGCTGCTGAACACAGAAGTTTTTTTTACCTTCTTGCATAGAACGCATGTTTATGGAAAAAAAAAAAGAAACAGAATGCATCAAGGTAAAAAACCTTGTGCCTTTAAAACCACTTTAACTTCTAGGCCAGGCCAACTCTGACATTTCTGTCATACATGTAACAATCATCATTTGTTTGCTAGAAAATTACTTAGAACCCCTAAACATTAAAAGATATGTAAACGTTCAGTTTTTTTTTTTTTTTAAACATGTCATACTTACCTCCTCTATGCAGTTGGTTTTGCACAGAGTGGCCCCAATCCTCCTCTTCTGGGGTCCCTTAGGGGGCGCTCCTGGCTCCTCCTCTTCTCGATTCCTCAGTTGGAAAGCCGCTCTCCTTGGGGGCAATCGTGCGGGTGCACTCCTGTATCCTGCTGCTGTGTCCATTGACGCAGACAGCAGGACTTGTCTCCGCCCCCCAGCTCCCGCATCATTGGATTTGATTGACAGCAGTGGGAGCCAATGTTGTTGTTGTGGGTGCTATGTTATCAATCTATCCAATCAGGACCTGAGACACCGGCTGGAGCGGGTGTGCAGGAATGATCAGGCCCAAGTAAGAAAAAGGGGGACTCTGGGGGGCTGGTACTCCTCAATGCATAACATTTTAATATATTTTTAATCAGAGGCTCTGGAGAATAAAATGGTGGATGTTGCAATTTTTTATGTCACACAATATTTTTTTTTTTTTTTTTATTTATATTATTATTTTATTTATTCTTTGACACTGTCCTTTTATTTAGGGATTAGGAACTGTATTGCTTTCACAAGGGATGAACACCATCCCTTGTGGTATCATGGGCCATGACAGGTCCTCCTTTTGGAGAGATCTGGGATCTATTAGACCCCATATCTCGCCTCTGGCCTCCAAAGCATATGATCAAACTGAGATCTGTGTGATTGGCTGCTTTACAAGCTGGTAACGGCCTGTAAACAAACCAAAACTAGAAGTGACAAAATCCCTGTTGCTTCCAGTTTCTGACATCACTGAAGGGGATGGAAATTCCATTCTTTCTACTCTACACAGTGTATATGATCCAACTGGTCACATCAGTCCTGGGCTTCCTGGTGGGACGGAAGAGCCCAGGAAAGGCAAAAGGGCAGTAGTAGTAGTGGGGAGACTTCCACCTATTGTTTCTTTGAGAACAGAAAGTGCAAGGAAATCTCTCAGATTGGGACATGGACAGTAATAGAAAACTAACTCGGGCTCTAACTCTTCACCACTCTATCCAAAACAGGCAAAAAGGGGTTTGGCTGGTCGTATACTTTTTACACCTTCCCCAAACAACATCATCCTTGTGGGATTTATACATTAAAGGACACATCAACTTACACAGTATGTAAAACTATTCATGTCCGCACAAAAACAAGCAGTTTGGCATTTGTATTCGTTTTTTTTTGGGGCAGCATAATATTTATTGTGAATGATCATTAAACGGGAACTAAACTATATCTGATCAGCACAAATTGAAAGTGCATTTTGATTAATCCATGGCAAACTCATCCATTCATCCATGTCTACGTGTTTTATGTTGTTGAGACATCACTTTGCAAAATACCCCTCTAGCATTTCTAGCCGTGGCCATCTTGAGTAAGGGCAGATCCCTGGTCCAAATCATTTGGTGGAGGGGGGATTATGGTGTTGGGTTGTTTTTCAGGGGTTGGGCAACCCTTAGTTCCAGTGAAGGGAACTTTTAAGGCGTTAGCATACCAAGACATTTTGGACAATTTCATGCTCCCAACTTTGTGGAACAGTTTGGGGATGGTCCCTTCCTGTTCCAACATTACTGACTGCAATCCAGTGCACAAAGCAAGGTCCATAAAGACATGTATGAGGGAGTTTGGGGTGGAGGAACTTGACTGGCCTGAACATAGTCCTGACCTCAACTCGATAGAACACCTTTGGGATGAATTAGAGCTGAGACTGCAAGCCACGCCTTCTCGTCCACACCAGTGCCTGACCTCACAAGTACCCTTCTGGAAGAATGGTCAAACATTCCCATAGACACCCTTCTAAACCTTGTGGACGGCCTTCCCAGAAAAGTTGAAGCTGTTACAGCTGCAAACAGTGGGCCAACTCAATATTGAACCCTACGGACTAAGACTGGGATGCCCTTAAAGTTCACATGTGCGCGTAAAGGCAGGCATCCCAGTATGTTTGAGTATATCGTTTAAATGCATTCACTTGCATTCAAAAGTTGTATAAATATCCTCTATTCCATAACCTACTGGCAGCATGATCAGGGTACATGTTACAGTCTTCCACAAGAAAAGGATTGATCGCTGCACACATTTGTTTTATTCCTGTAATGCTCTTGTTCTAGAATTCTTACAATGTTATGTTAGCACAGGGCAGGGGTTATTCACATCTCCGCTGCTGTGGCCTGATCATTAAAGCATGTCACATTGCCAAAGCAATGGGGGCGTTCATATATTTTTATTTGCCTTCTGCTCTATGGGCGAGTCACATGGCAGATTTTTTTTTCTTTCTTTCTTTCCCTGCCGAAAAAAAAAAAACTGACATTAATTTGGGTTTTAACTAGTGTACTGACAAGAACCAATTTGGCAGCATTCACATTCCATTCCAATATTTACTGTAGAGAATTAGCAATAAACTGTGAAGGAACGTGACCCTAATACAGTGAATCTACTGCAGAGAAACGTGCATTTCTAACCTGAACGGACATTATGATAAATGATGCAATTACAACAATTTTGTAGTGTGCACCTGGGATATTGTGCAGCTGTAGCAAGGATTTTATTCATGGCACTCCAAGCGATGTCTAATTGTGTTCTGAACATGGAAAACCTTTACCCAACTGAGAGCATTCTTATAGACGCTGTGCAGCAGAAAAGACTGCCAAGATACTGAGCAGAGAAGCCACATTGGCCATGTTTGAAATAGGAAAGAGCTGGCTAATATGATCAGGGATTGTCGGAGCTTCAACAAGTCAGTTGGAAATAAAATCAGGGCCTAAATGATGTACAGGTTTGTCTGTATTTTTTTTTGATGATTAAATCAAAATATTCATATTTGTGAGCACATCTGTTAAAGTGGAACTAAACTCTCCCAATTAACTATGTTTAATCCTTATGCTGCTAGCATTAGAAAATTGATAGGAAGGTATATTAGAGTTACTTATTTTAAACTTTATTTATTTTCATTTTTTCAGTTGCTTCCTGGTTTCTTGCCTACGCCAAAATTATAGCATACATCAGGAATCTTTAGTTCATCTGGTGGAGGGTTCCATGGCAGCTGCTGGTCTTTTTCCAGCATCCTGGATTTGGCTGAGCTGCACTCTCTCTGTCTGATTGTCCACCTGTAGGGTGATTGATGTAGACACAGCCTCTGGGTGGAGACCAAACCCGACCAAAGCCTTTAGTGTCGGTTCACACTGGGGCGACTTAGCCGCCTGACAAGTCGCGTCCCGTTCTGTACAATGGAACCGTTCTAATCAGAGCGACTCAAGTCGCTCCAACTTAGAAAAAGGTTCCTGTACGACTTTGGGGCTGACTTGAGGCGACTTGCATTGACTTCTATACAGAAGTCGTTTTGCAAGTCGCCGCTGCTGTAGTGTCCAGGTCGCCTAAGGCAGCCGCGCTGCAATTCGTGCTGTCTCAGTGTGAACCGGCACTTAGTGTCATGATTGTGATAGTATTTGCAGCACATGCTTTAAACTCCTTGTTTGCCTGCCTTGTTCCCGTGACTTAACCTTTGCCTTCACCTGATCCCCACCCTGCCCGATAGTTTAGATTTTCTTGTTATTGACCTCAGATTGGACCATGGACTACTCTCTGAACTCTGCCTTTTGACCATGGATTTTTTTTTTTAAATTCCATCTTTATTTATGGTCATACATGTTACAGAAGATGTGACAAACATGTCTTAGATAAAACATTACAGTTAGCAACCGTTTCCATCTTAACAATATTAAAATGAAACATCATGGACATACTCTTGAAGGACTAGGCCTTAGTGAAAAATAAAAGGAAAACAAATAGAGGCACCCAATGAAAGCAACAATTCTGGTTAATTTGAACAGTATCGCCAACCAGACTTGCCTGATGTCAAATGTTTGACATAGCCTTGGTAAAAAAAATTATCTAAACTTGTCACATATTAATCATACAAAAAAATAGATAGCGTTTGCAGCACAAGCTTCAAGCTCCCTGTTTGCCTGCCTTGTTTCATGTGACTTGACCTTTGCCTTCACCTGATCCCCATCCTGTCTGATAGTTTTTTGACCTCGGATTGGATCATGGACTACTCTCTGAACTCTGTCTGCCTTTTGACCAAGGATTGGACCATGGACTACTCTCTGAATTCTATCTGCAATGGACCATGGATTTTTTATTTAAATTCCATCCTTATTTATGGTCGTACACGTTGCAGAAGATGTAACAAACACGTCTTAGATTATAGCCAAAAACATTACAGTTAGCAACAGTTTCCATCTTGACAATATTACAATGGAACATCATAGACATACTCTTGAAGGATCAGACCTTGGAGAAACAAATTCCAATCAAAAATAAAAGGAAAACAAATCAAGATACTCAATTGAAGCAACAATTCTGGTTAATTTGCACAGTACCACCAACCAGACTTGCCTGATGTCAAATGTTTGACATAGCCTTGGTAAAACAAATAATCGTAACTTGTCACATAATAATCATACAATACACAATGATAGTATTCCTGTGCCTTGACCTTTGCCTTCACCTGATCCCCGTCCTGCCTGCTAGTTTAAATTTTCTTGCTATTGACCTCAGATTGGACCATGGACTACTCTCTGAACTCTACATGCCTTTTGACCATGGATTTTTTTTTTATTCCATCTTTATTTATGGTCGTTCATGTTACAGAAGGTGTGATGAACACGTCTTAGATAATATCCAAAAACATTACAATTAGCAACCGTTTCCATCTTGACAATATTACAATGAAACATCATAGATATACTCTTGAAGGATCAGGCCTTAGTGCAACAAATACCAATCACAAATAAAAGAAAAACAAATCAAGGCACTCAATTGAAGCAACAATTCTGGTTAATTTGAACAGTACCGCCAACCAGACTTGCCTGATGTCAAATGTTTGACATAGCCTTGGTAAAACAAATAATCTAAAACTTGTCACATATTAATCATACAAAACACAGTAAAAGAATAGCAGAGAGATTAGAGCCAACTGTGATGGGCCAACTCAGATCCAAGCACAGCAACAGGACGTCATTGTCACATAGGGTATAAAAGAAAGTCTAGTCAAGTTAAAGGCCAGAGAGGAGTGTTATAAGAGGGGCCAGAAGAGAGGAGGGAGAGTGGGAGGGGATGTGGGGAGAATAGTAAGGAAACCAGAGAGTAACCCTCCAGGGGCCAGACACTATCTGCTAGTCATGGACAAAGGGGCAATTAGGTGGTTCGGCTGTTGATCCTGCTCAGGTTGGGACAATGCTTGTAGATAGCCATGAGTGCAAGTAAAGTATCGCCAGGGCCTCCGCCACTCCCTAAAATTTTCCTCAGTATTGTTTAGGGTGGTAGTCTATTCCTCCATATGAAGGATGTCATTAATTTTGGCCTGAAAATGGATTTGACCCTGACTACCGTCTAAATGTTCTCTGCCTTGAACCTGGACTGCTAATGGACCACTCTGCCTGTCTGCCAACCACAAATATATCATTGTGTCTAAGACCTGAGGGCAACTGAATATCGGTAGGCCTGCTTGCCATATGGGAAAAGTGTCTAGGTGAAGAACACTCAGTCAGCTATGGTGCCTGTCTAACCATCAATGCAAGGGTTAGCATAAAAAGGGGCTATTTTCAGCTGAGTGTGCCCTCTTGCCTGCATGCCTGAACTAAGGGCATATGGATTCCAGGAAGTAAATGCTACATGAGTCACTTGCCCTTATTCAAGATGGCTGCAGCTAGAAATGCTGGGGAGGTGGGGGAGCATTTTTCAAAGTGATTTCTCAACAAAAATAAATAAATACTGACACCATCCACTGCCCTACAGACACCAACATCTTCCCTACTGACAAGTCCACTGCTCTACTAACACTGTCCATATTTTAATACATTTTGGATGCACACCCTAATGCAATAGGTTGTGCACACCTATGGAGACATGGATGGATAAGTGAGTTTGCTTTGAATATTAAAAAATTATTAAATAAGGTTTTTGGATTGTGGTCCTCAGATATGATTGATTGCCCTATTGATAGCCCTAACCCCTAACTGTAACTCCTACTCCTAACCCCTAACCCCCACCCCTAACAAAAAAAATAAAATAAAAAAGAATATAAATAAATAATAAATAAATATTTAAATTATTAAAGTATTAGGAAATAGTGGTGGCTGGTGCTCAGTGTTCTAAGGAGGCGACCTGCCCCCCCCAGGCAACCAACCACCCCCCCCCCGGCACCTGCTCGATTGATCTCCCCTTCCGTCGCCTGCCAGGCCCCCCGCCAGCCCGCACTTTCCCCATCCAGGTCATTGCTTTGGCGGCTTCCCCCCTGCATCTCCTCCTGAGTCCCAGTGGTTGCTTCTCCTCCCAGCCAATCAGGACTTAATACTCTCGGCCAATATGGTCTTAGGACTCCCGATCAATCGGGTCTCAGGACCTGCTACCTGATTGGCCGGGAAGAGAAACAGAAAGACTTTAGCGAATGTCACACAATTAGGTAGGCTCCATGCGCAGTGCTCTGTGCCCCAAGCCCACTCTTTTTTAAGGCAATTAGAGCCTCTTGTGCTTCTAAAAAAAAAAAAACATTGGAATCCATGTGTTTGGCACTCTGCATGTAGATTAGGGGCGCATGGATTAGGGGGGAGGCGCCCCTGCATGAGCGGCTGCCACTGATAGCAACAAATGATGAAACAGAATACATTTGTCTCTATTGGCTAATCAAAAAAAGTGGCAAAGCCCTTCCTCCTAGGATGTACTTCCAGTTTATGCAGCTCCGACATGCAATCAGGGCGCAGTTCCCGGGGTCAGTCATCTTAGCCCCTCACTCAGTTGAACAACTTCTTATAGCGTGTAATATAGACAAAACGTTATCCTCTATATACATTCGACTCACATGTGCTGATAGTCATGGGGCAGACAGGGCATTCAAAGCATGGCAAATAGATATACCCAGCCTGACGGAGGAGAACTGGTCTAAGAGCCTTCATCAGTACATTCCTCTCATGATAGCAGCCAGAGACCGCTACATACAATTAAAATTTCTCCACAGGGTGTATTATACACCACAGAGGCTGTCGGTCATATACAGCTCAGTTGATGAAAAATGTCCACGTTGTAAGGAGGAAATAGGCAACTATATTCACATGATATGGGAATGCCCCCTGATACAAATATTTTGGCGGCCGGTGGCTGCTGATGTTAGTTCTATTAGCGGGATATCCATTCAACTTGATCCCCTGGTTTGCCTATTGGGAGTGACGGACAATATACCTATCAACACACACACAAAACTTTTTATATTTTACTGTGCATACTATGCTAGGAAAACCATCCTGATAAACTGGAAGGCACCTGAGCCTCCCCGATTAGCAGCATGGAAAACGTTGGTAAATAACATCCTCCCATTGTACAAGCTGACATAAATGGGATGTAACTGTCCAAAAACGTTTCAGAAGATATAATCGGCGTGGGTGGAAGCCAGACACCTCACGGTATAGCCCCCAAGAGCAGGGCACTTTACGAGGTCATGTCTCTTTCCCCTGGTACCTTCGGTCCCCCCAACAGATGTCTCATGTTACACATTGTAATTAATCCTTCCCCTAGGTGGGCGATCCAGGGGATAGACCTGATTTTGTGATCTGGAAGGGACCTTTGTCTGGATTTTAACTTGGTATTCCAAATCCATGAATAAAGGGTGTTAAACTTTAGCTCTGTAAATTTTGGTAACAACTACGTGCTAAATTTACCACTACTGGTTCTCTGTAAATGTTCTCAGCTATTCACATGTAACTTGTTGTTCTTTTCTTAATAAAGATTCCTTCTGTTAAAAAAATAAAAATAATAATAATACAATAGATGAGCATCTTAATGAGACACAATGTACAGGGATAGGGAGAATTGTAGACACGCACCTACACTCATTCAGGTTGAACTGGATGGACTGGTGTCTTTATTCAATCTTAGTAACTATGTAAAGCTAGCTGGCTAAAGACTGTCCCTTTGCAGCTGTTACACAGAGACCTTCACTTACCGCTTATGCTAGGAGGTACTTCTCAGTGGACATTGCACCATAGCCTAGCCATTCTCTTAGATTGCACTCTAAACTAGTTATAGTATTATTATTCACATTCCAGTTAATGCTTATATGCCCTGTTTATTGTTGATTTTGCAGATTCATGAGTTAATTCCATTCTAATGGCACGGAACTCAGAAATTCTAAGTTAACTTGTCATAGTAACTATACTCTCTAGTGGTTTATGTCTGAACCTACCTTTTGTGTGTTCATATATGCTCAGACCACCATTTATTCTAACTCTTACTAATACTTTGAGTTAATTTACTACAAAATAATCTTGTGTCTATTTCACAGCTATGTTAAAGGTATCTATACTCGTGTTCTTATAAGTGCTTGCAGTAACATTTTTCCAGGTGTTTCAGAGGGGCCAAGGTTGTTCTTTGGGTCTAGGGGCAGAATAAAGATCCCAAGTTACCAAGCGACCCCTACGGGGGTTGCGCTACAAACATTTTACTACGCCCCATGATGCATTGTAAAACTCAGACATTCACAGACATGACTAGGCATGCTGGGAATTGTAGTTCCTGAACAACTGGAGGGCCATAGCTTTGAGACCCCTGGCATAGGCTATTATCTTGAAAAGGTGAACTTAGATTTTCAATTTGCTGGTGGTTAAGTGAGAATTTGTGCCCTATGTGTTATCTTTGCTTTAATACTGAAATAGTTTAATTCCTCAAAAGATGCTCTGGCTGTTCATGGTGCCATTACCACTTCTGCTTCCTGCCAACGTTGCCATCACATTCCATGCCGATTCCAGGTCCGCTGATGGGACAGCAGATCAGGGATATGTGGCGGGGCAGACAAGTGGGGGGGATAGTACCTCTGTCGGTATATGGAGATGATCTGGTGGCTTTACAGGCACCAATATCAGATCAACCTAAAAGTCCATCGCCTGGTATACAAATTTATAAATGTATATAGAGTCCCGGTTGATATAGCAGCTACAGGCTCCTCTTTACACACGAGGCTGGTAGACAAGTGGTTTAAGGGAATATTTTAAGCTAGATATTCTTTATAAGTTCCCTTTAAAGTAAACATTTAGTAGGTTTTATGGCAGTAACCACAACACCGGCCACTTTTCTAAGCAAAAAATTAAGTTGACATCAGGGCTCAAAATTTCAAGTCCTGAGCTACTAGCCAGACCTCAAGAGTTACTCACCACCAATTGACCCACCCAACCCCACACCTAAACATGCCCTTGTAAATTACCATATTTTATTCAGATCATTTATGGTATGCAGAGTCGTCTTTAATGTTAATTGGACCCTGGGCAAACATTTTCGTGCTCATGGCAGAAACACTACAGGAGAGGGTCAGAAAAACTGCAAACATACTACAGGAGAGGACCAGAGAGAAGGCAGACGTGGTAAGGAGAGGTCAGAGAGACTGCAGACATGGTAAGGAGAGGACCAGAGAGACTGCAGACATGGTAAGGAGAGGACCAGAGAGACTGCAGACATAGTAAGGAGAGGGTCAGAGAGACTGCAGACATGGTAAGGAGGGCCAGAGAGACTGCAGACATGATAAGGAGAGGACCAGAGAGACTGCAGACATGTTACAGGTACTGTGGATGGTGTGGTGATGGATGTCTCCCCCCTCCCTCCACATCTCTATAGAGTGGGAGATGTAGGTCAGTGTACACAGCTCTAGAACCTGGGGGAGCATGTACTCTTCTACACTTGTTCAGTGTGATCCCTGTCCCCTCCCCCTGCTCTGAGTGCCGGACTCCTCTGCTCACTTTCTCCCCAGGACCCTCACTCACATCATCAGCTGTGTCCTGATCTAGACAGTACACAGGTCCCCTCGTAGTTCCGGCCAGACAGCTCAGCAGTGTCCCAGTGCAGACAGCAAATCCTCTCTTGGCCCCTTCCGTTGTCAGCAGGAAGCCGAGAAGTAGAGCACTTGAGGGGGAAGGAGGAAGTTACATCTTCCTCCTCTGAATGCCGGGTCCTCCAAGCACATTATTGGTTGTTAGGACGCTAGCAATCAATCATTTTCACAGGCAGGACTTGGGAGACAAAAGGGGAAAGCCAGTAGTTTCACTTGATTGGGCGCCTCTTCTCCTCTCCCAGCAGGATCCTGGCTGCTGCTGCTACTCGCCTGCTCTACTCGCAATCACTTTATATGCACTTGCCAAATGTGAGCAGGTGAGTACAAATTTTGAGGGCTATTGACATGTAGGTGAATAACTGTACAACTCAGTATCACAATTTTATGATGGGTGACTCATAAGAAAGGAGAAGAAAGCTAATGTTGAATTCCAGAAAAGTCAGTATGTACCAACATTTTCAAACCTCCTATTCTTTCTTCGTTACTAATTGATACAGTTCCCCTTTACAATACAATCCCCTTATTATCACAGTGCCCCTATATATTATAGTGCAGAGGACTGATGTGAATATCCCGTCACCAATCTCCTACACAAACGCCCAACACCCCTTCCCCCCTCCAGTCCCTGGAAAAAATCGGCTGCTCAATCTGATATGCCCGGGCCTATTTTTTTTCCTAGAAGCCAGAAGAAAATGTGCCCATGGGACTTTTTTTAAATGGTGCTGAATAAAATCAGAGTATTACAGTTTTTCTCCATTGTTTTGGCTCATTTCTTGTAACTGAAATTACATTCTCAAAACTCTAAGATCATTTGGCTAAACAGTCTTAAGCCCCATACACACGGTCTGATTTTTTCATGGATTCTGTCCGATCGGACAATGTTGTTGAAAAATCAGACCGTGTGTATGCACCATCGGACAGTGTACGTCGGATTGTCCGACGGACAAAGTCCTATCTCCTGCTGGATAGATTTGCCGACAACACGGTCCGATCACACCAAATCCGATCGTGTGTACGGTTGTCCGACGGACAAAGTGCTACGCATGCTCAGATCACATTACAAGACCAAAGCTATTGGCTACTAGCCTCTACGTAGTCCCGTCGTAGGCAACAAACGTCACCACGTTCAGAATGATCGGATTTTCCGACAACTTTGTCCGACCGTGTGTATGCAACACCAACATCGGACAAAGTATGACGGACAGGATCCGACGGACCTGGTCCTCGGATAATCCGCGCGTGTGTATGGGGCTTTACAGTTCAGCACAACACTATAACTGACGTGCAAAAGCTCATATCTCTCCCAAAACTGTTCAATCATGCTTCAAAACCATATTCCTTTCCCATATAAAGAGTCAGTGCACCCAAAATGGCAAAGATTCTTCTCAATTGCTTTGGCTCATTTCTTGAAACAGACCAGACGTTCTCAACTCTCTTGGTGCTTTTGCCAAAATAACCTGGATGGTTCGGCACAACACCATGGTTCACCTTCAAAAGCTCATATCTTTTCCAAAACAGTTCACTCATGTGTCAAAAATAAATTTCTTTCTCATTCAAACAGTCAGTGCCCCCAAAATGCTTCATCCCTTTGGCATTGTGTAAGCACTGCAAGTCAAAATGTTTAGATGTTTTGTCTCTATGGCAGAGGACCATTGAAATATCCCTCATGTACACCTTTCAATCTTAGCCCAGTCCTTCATTGACAATGGTTTCTGTACAGTTTTGGTCTAGCTAACTGAATATAATTGTGTATAAAACTGAAAAAAAAGAAAAGATTTTAGGGTAAGAGTAGCCTTCAAGGTTTGACATCACACATTGCACTCATACTGCCAAGGAAAGAATTACTTTACAGTATTGTAACCATTATCATTCACACACAAAGTAACTTCCATACATCAGAGTAAAAAGAAAATGTATACAGCATAATATATGGCAAATTGGCAATATAAACACAAACAAAAAACAAGGAAAATTACATTTAGCCTATAATGCTGTAAATAAAGCTTGAGTTTCACAACTACTGTAACATCTCTTCACTGGCCACCGTCCTCACCCTCCTGCCCATCCACACTCTGCTGTCTGTCTGGCCACAGATTCTCGTCAACATTGCAGCGTATATCCTCCCTTGCGATGCAGCGAGGGAAGAAACGGCGTGCATGTCACAACCATCCCCTACACTGATCTCCTGTAATATCCTCACAGGCAGCGTCCATTGCATGGAGCAGGGACCTCTGATCTTGAGCCCGATGCTCATACACTCTCCACCTCCAAGCAGAGAAAAAATCCTCAATAGGATTGAGGAAAGGAGAGTAAGGTGGTAGGAACAACATATCCATCCTTGGGTGAGCAGTGAACCAGGCCCTGATAAGCGGGCCACGGTGGAAATTCACATTGTCCCATACAATTATATATTGTGGTAGGTGAGGCCCTATGAGACCTCTCTCTCATTTTCAGGGATCAAATCCAAATGAAGGTGGTCCAAGAAGATGAGGAGCTTCTGTGTATTGTATGGGCCAAAACTGGGGATGTGAGTGAATGAATGAATGAATGAATAACTTGTATAGCGCTACAATGCGAACTGAATCGCCTCAAGGCGCTGTATTGACATTTGGTTGTCGAGCTTCTAGAAGAGGTGGGTCTTGAGTTTCTTCCTGAAGGCCTGATGGTTTTCTTCCATGCGAATGTCGGTTGGTAGAGCGTTCCATAGCCGTGGACCTTGGACAGCGAATCTCCGTTCCCCCTTTGATTTGTAGCGGGATTTGGGAATGAGGAGGAGATTTTGATTAGCCGATCGAAGACTGCGATTCGGTATGTAGTGTTTTATTTTCTCGCGAAGGTATTGCGGGGCGTTTCCATGTGCGCATTTGTGGGTGAGGCAGAGGGTCTTGAATGCGACCCGACTCCTTACATTTAGCCAATGTAGGTTCCTCAGGGAAGGGGAGATGGATTCCCAGGGTTTTTTTCCTGTTATCAGCCTTGCCGCTGTGTTTTGGATAAGTTGTAAGCGCGCAAGTTGATATTGGGGTAACCCTATGTAGAGGGAGTTAGCATAGTCGAGTCGAGAATTGATGATCGTTCCAACTACCACTGCTTTGTCCTCTTTTGGAATGAAGGGGAGGAGTCTGCGTAGCAGGCGGAGCAGATGGTGAGTGGCCACACCTTTCTCAGAAATGGCAGCACACATAGTTATATTGCCCCCTCGCTGGCCTTGGACATCCACTGTGGTCCGGTGGCCAATAAAATTATGGCCACGTCTTCGGCCCTTGGCCAGGTTGAAGCCAGCCTCATCCACATACACGAGTATGTGAGAGGTCTCGTTTCCTTCCAATGCCATTATTCTCTACAATAGAGTAATAAAAGAAAACATCAAATCAGTCATACAGAAGAGTCATACACTACAGTTATAGACAGTTACATAAGAATGTTCTACACAAGTTCACTTGTACTGGCCAGTATTCCATTGGTTCCAAACCTGGGGTACATGTACCCTATGCAGAGGTACTACAGGGGGTATTTGACAGAAAGGGGAGGGGAAAAATTATTAACGAGTAGACTTACTGAAATGTTACAGTAAAACCCACAGTATTAGATAGATTTACATGGGAGGCACTACTGTAATTGCAGCTCTTTGACCCTTTTTCTTACTGTATTGTATGTTATATTCTTAAAAATAAGGATTATAATGATAATTGCATCATACAGTAAGCTGCAGTTTTTAGGCAAAATGTTTATCAGATACGTAAATCAAATACTTTCATACCTGGATTACCTGCATTCAGAAATCAAGTAAAGTGGGTACTGAAACCAATACATTTTGGGAACCACTGCTTACGATAATTGTAAAAAGGCTATCTTGATGGACAACCAGTGACTGACTTACATGTACATACTGGTACTGCAGCTCTTTCACTCTGTTATGCGGCGTACACACGGTCGGAATTTCCGATGGAAACAGTCCGATGGGAGCTTTTCATCAGATTTTCCGACCGTGTGTATGCCCATCGGTCTTTTTCTGTCGGAATTTCCGACGGACTTTGGATTGAGAACCTGTTCTTAATTTTCCAACGGAAAACCTTTCTATCGGATTTTCCGATCGTGTGTATGCAATTCCGACACTCAAAATTCCGACGCATGCTCGGAAACAATTTGACGCATGCTCGGAAGCATTAAACTTACCTTTTATAGTGCAGTCAAACGTGTTGTATGCCGTGGTGTTATTGACCGTCGGAATTTGGTGTGACCGTGTGTAGGCAAGACAGTTTGAGCGAAATTCCATCGGAATTCCAACGGGAAAACCATCAGAGCTTTTTCAGACAAGAATTCCGACCGTGTGTACGCGGCATAAGAGTTCCTCTCAAATGGTACCCTGTAAATTTGCTTCATTGACATCTGATGCTTCTTCAATTTGCGGGCTATTGTGGAGATGCTTATAGAGTTAACATTTTGTAATATGGCATTGTCTTGTAGGATTGCAGTGCAGATCTGTCTCAATGTGATGGCATTATTTGCAAACACCATGTTACAGAACTCTTGTTCTTGTTGTTCATTGAGAAGTTTTCCTCGGCCACCCGAGCCAGATTGTCGTCCAATCCTAGACATAGAAATTCAAAAGACAACACTCTATTCATAATTTATACCTTATGTATACCGTACAGAATGAGTTACCAATGTAATTGTATTGTTGTTTTACTTACAGTAACTTTACCACAATTCGAATGCATCACTGCACAGTGACTGGAATACTACTGTAAACTGCATCATCAATATTGTAGAAAATAAACTATTCCATACTATTCCATAGCTTATTTTCTACAATATTTTTGTCATGAAGGTCCTGCCAGAAACTTAAACCCGGGCTGTCCCGGCCCTCAGATTCCACTACGTATGCGCATGCGCGCCCGGGCGCGTGCACGTGTGCAGCCGTGCACAGGGAGACGGGCGCGCGCTCTAGTTAGCACCAGCCAGCCTATTTAAACTTGACCTGAGCAGACGGTCTTTGCTGTCTGCTCTACAGCATTGTGGTGTGTGTAATCTGATCCTGATTTATCTGTCCTACTGACCCGGCTTACCAGTGACTACCCAGCTATCTGCCTGTACCCGACCCCGGCTTGTTGTGACCATCCTTCTGCCTCATCCATTGTACCTCAATACCAGTTTGATTCCTGACCTGACTTCCTTGATGAACTCTGATTACCTGCATGGTCCCTGTCCGGTCTGCAGTCTGATCCCTGTAATGAACCTGATCATTTGCATTGCTCCAGCCCATTCAGTGGTTCTGTTTCCTGCTCCCAGTCTGATCACCTGCACTGATCCAGCCGGTGCCATAGTCCTGCTTCCTGTTCTGCTATCCAGTCTGCTAAGCTGTTGTCCAGTTCCAGCCAGCTCTGCTATCCTGTTTACCTGTGAGCCTGCTTACCTGTTCAGTTCCGGCCTGCTCCGCTGTCCAGTCTGCTAAGCTGTTTGTCCAGTTCCAGCCAGCTCTGCTATCCTGTTTACCTGTGAGCCTGCTTACCTGTTCAGTTCCGGCCTGCTCCGCTGTCCAGTCTGCTAAGCTGTTTGTCCAGTTCCAGCCAGCTCTGCTATCCTGTTTACCTGTGAGCCTGCTTACCTGTTCAGTTCCGGCCTGCTCCGCTGTCCAGTCTGCTAAGCTGTTTGTCCAGTTCCAGCCAGCTCTGCTATCCTGTTTACCTGTGAGCCTGCTTACCTGTTCAGTTCCGGTCTACTCTGCTGACCAGTCTGCTAAGCTGTCCATCCGGATCCATCCTGCTCCGCTGTCCAGTCTGCTAAGCTGTTGTCCAGTTCCAGCCAGCTCTGCTATCCTGTTTACCTGTGAGCCTGCTTACCTGTTCAGTTCCGGCCTACTCTGCTGACCAGTCTGCTAAGCTGTCCATCCAGATCCATCCTGCTCCGCTGTCCAGTCTGCTAAGCTGTTGTCCAGTTCCAGCCAGCTCTGCTATCCTGTTTACCTGTGAGCCTGCTTACCTGTTCAGTTCCGGCCTACTCTGCTGACCAGTCTGCTAAGCTGTCCATCCAGATCCATCCTGCTCCGCTGTCCAGTCTGCTAAGCTGTTTGTCCAGTTCCAGCCAGCTCTGCTATCCTGTTTACCTGTGAGCCTGCTTACCTGTTCAGTTCCGGCCTACTCTGCTGACCAGTCTGCTAAGCTGTCCGTCCAGATCCAGCCAGCTCTGCTAACCTGTTACCTGTGGTCCAGCTCATCCGTCTGTATCCAGTCTTCTCTGCTATTCAGGCCCCCACCGTGTCCGCTAAGTTGACTTGGTCACTCTACCGGTGTGTTGATCCTGCCAGGCACCCGTGCTCCTCCTCACTCCTGGGTCTCCTGTCCCCACACCAGGGAACCAGGAGTGGGAGACGCAAGGGAGGTCTCTCTCTGCAATTTCGGGCTCGCACCACCAGGTACGTGACAATTTTTCTTGTCATTGTTAGTATCATACGTAACATCCCTCTGAGGTAAGATACTGTAATACTGTAGGCCTATCACACACACACTAAATGAATATGTAAATGAGTAAATAAACATATTTGTTGCTCTATGCACAGTGTCCTGTCCTATACATTATATAATTCCATCATTGACTGACTACATACCTGTTTTCCCTGCGAAAAGGTTTGGATGATAGAGGAGACTGTAGAGCAAGGCACATTAGGCTGCACTCCGTTTGATTTGATTGGTCATCTGAGACCAACTCCAACTCCTCCTTCGTTAGTCAAGTTCTAGTTGCACCTGACTGTCAATTGCTGTAATAATTTTTTCAAATGTTCCAAGCGATTCATATATGGTATTCATGGTATTATGTTCCTGAATAATTTTGACAATTGACCAGACTATTGTGCATGTGATGACTTAAACAATGAAATGACGCTGATACGTTTTGGAGAGAACAACCGTTAGACTGAGAATTGACAATCAGTTTAGATCAACAAGATCTATTCACTTGGAAATTGTGCTAAATGTAGGCTACTTGTACTTAATCATTTGAAAGATGTACTGAGACATTGAGACATGTACTAAAACATTTGAAATTTGATGAAATGAATGAGAAATATAATTCAGTTGTGAACAATTGCAAAGTGGTTTGGAGATTTGTCCATGTTGTTTTGAGAATGTCATTTCTGTTTCAAGAAATGAGCCAAAACAATGGAGAAAAACTGTAAAATACAAAATGTATTACAAAATACATAAAAAAACATATATAATTAAATTTTTGATAATAGCATCAAAATCCACAACTCAGACATATATATACAACATCATGAAGGCTTCAAACTCTCTACGCGTTTCATGGGGCAACACCCACTTCTTCAGGAGACAGCCCAAATTGAATTTTTGTGTATATAACCGCGTTGAGTATAAGCAACCTGATGTAGACCAACAAACAAATATATTGACACCAGGATCTCAATACCGTGGGAAGGAACCCACAGAGATGGTTCCAACTAGGAGCAGATGGTGGTGGATGGACCAAAGAAGGGCCAATAACAGCAATAACCCTGGATGAAAAGTGACCTGAGGATGGCAAAGAAGGAGCAGCATATGAGCTGCTCAACAGCAGTCTAGGCCTGATCTATACCCAACACCACCATGCCCTCCCAAACTTTCATAGTTAAAACCTGCATTATGCATGGAACCTTGAGAGACTATATCAACACCATCAGATCATCATTTGCCCAATTTCGGTAACAAATTGCCTTCTGCTAACTTTTTGATAAAAATTTTGCCTGAAGATGGCCAGAACAGTGATTGTAACAAAGGTGAGCAGACTTGGCATTCTTTATCAGATTCAGCAAATGACCATCCTTTGAATGGCTAGAATTAGGTAGTTTGGTAGGAATTACTCAATCTAGGACAAAACATCCATAAACGCATTATTTTGTATATAAACACTTTGTCATTACTGTGAATTTACTCCACATGTAGGATTTCGTGGTTACAGCACATCCCAAACAGCAATAAAATGAAATAGTTCTCACACGGCTCTAAATTACAGCACAACAGAGTACTGCAAATCTTCCCTGTCCTGCCAGGTTGGTCTTTGGCACCGATGATGTTCTGTTGTGTTCTGCTTACTAATAGTTGTGATGTCATGGGATTTCAGGGCGGGTTATTGTTTTCACTGAAGTTTATATTGAATATACTGCGCAGCAATGGGAGCTGTCATGTTCTCCTGCCAATGAAACAGATCCAGCAGAAGGGAAGAGAATGAGTGATTAATCACAATTCCACCGCTCAACAGCCAAACTGAAAAAGGAGTGTGTTTTATTACATTTCTTGAAATTGTTGTAAGGTGTCAAATGAATCCATGCAGCATGAAATAACAAAGTAACTAAACAAGTACAAGAAAGAAGCTGATCGATTTAGACTCAGAACACAGATCGCATACACAGCCCGTTTGCAGGCACCAAATAGCATGGTAATGCAGTAACTTTCGGTTTGGAGCAGTGTGTTTTTAAAGTGGAACTTTACCCATAACAACTTCATAAAAAATAATGTTCTTCAGCAAGTAACTTACATCCCCCTTAATAATGATGCTAAGAAAATGAGCGTTTGGTGTAAATTGCCTCCATTTTATCTGCAAAATTAATTTTATATACAGTGGAACCTCGGATTATGAACATAATTCGCTCCAGGAGAATACTCGTAATCCAAAGTACTCGCATATCAAAGCGAGTTTCCCCATTGAAGTCAATGGAAACGAAAATAATTTTGTTCCGCATTGACTTCAATGGCATGCAATACCGCATGCAGCCAGAGCCGGGGGCGCCGGAGAGCATCTGAAATGGCCGGAAAGGCCCGGGGACACCTCGGCTGACCTCAGCAAACCTTGGAAAGACTTTATTCCCGAGATTCAGCTCTGCTGACCTCGGGCCTTTCCGTGCATTTCCGAACCGCGATGTTCGGCTCGGCTCGGTTCCCGCGCCCCCCGCCTTAGGCCAAACACGGTACTGCACACCGCTTTGGCCTGAATCGTGCTTGTTTAGCGAGACAACACTCGCAAACCGAGTTACGATTTTTAAAAATACAGTGCTCGTTTTGCGAAACGCACGTTAACCGCATTACTGGCAATCCGAGGTTCCACTGTAATTTATTTTACCTTTATTGTTTAAAAAGTTCCCAAACCAAAATAAAGGATGGAAACAAAATGTTAATAGTTACAGATATCTAGGATGTATACTGAGGACAGCCTGGCATAAAAGTTAATCTTTCTTGAAGGATCAATTTAAATACAGCCAACATTTTTCAAGGGAAAAAAAGTCTCCCCTTCTTCAGGGCTTGAGCAGTTGGTCAAAATAGAATCAAAAAAGAATACATTAGGGGACCTGTGTTAAAGTGATTGTAAGGTTTTTTTTTTTTTTTCTAAATAACAAACATATCATACTTACCTCCACTGCGCAGCTTGTTTTTACAGAGTGGCCCCGAACTCACATCTTATGGGGTTCCCCGGCGGCTCTTGCGGCTCCTCCCCACTTCAGATAACCCCCTAGGAGATGCGCTCTCCCGAGGGGGTTACCTTGCGTGCACGCTGCAGAGTCCATTGCCGCAGAATGTATGACTTGGCCCTGCCCCGGCCCAACCCCCCAGCGCCCACATCATAGGATTTTATTGACAGCAGTGGGAGCCAATGGCTGCGCTGCTATCAATCTATCCAATCAAGAGCCGAGAACCTTGTGCAGAGAGACAGCGCGTCCCCGCCAGGTCAAGTTCCAGCGCTCAGGTAAGTAAAACTGGGGGGGGGGGGGGCTGGGGGGCCGGTCACTGCTAGCTGTTTTTTCACCTTAATGCATTAAGGTGAAAAAAACACGAAGGTTTACAACCCCCTTTAAGACTTGAAGAAGACTAATGTCTCCTGATGACACTAAAGGCAGCTGTTTCTCAGTACGCATCCAAGAGTTCACTGTCTGGCGAACACTTCCTTTGGTGCTATTAGAGATTAAGCATCTTAGGACTAGAACAGGGTCCACCTATACTATTGACCAACCACAGATCTGCCATTTACATTGTGTATGATCTGACCTTTGAAACTTTGAGGTCTGTTAATCTGGTAAGCGGTTGACATTTTATAGATTGGTGGTGGAGTCACAAGGGATTTTGAAGAAGTTTTCATTTCACTAATCAAAATTATATTGAACATGTTGAAATTATATACACAGGTGTGGGGGCGTGACTCTGTAATGGCGGAGTAGAGAGAGAGCGTGCAGTGCACCGACCGCTACCTCCAGCTTCCAGTTGGCTTAGTAGTAATGCTGCACTGAACGAATGACTGCGCTTTTGTGGAAAAATGACACCGAACACTGAGCCGTCTTAAGGAATGAACAGGGAAAGCAGGACGAAGAACCCTCAGAACCCTCAGAAAGCTCCTGCGCAACAGGAGATTAAAAACTATTTTACTCGAGCCGCCACAGCGCGAGCTTCAGCAGCTGAGATCCGGGGGCGGACGTGTGTGGAGACACCGCGGGCGGCCCCGCGTATGAGCTTACCTCTGGTGCAGGAGGGCCATCCTATACGAGACAGCGAGCAGCAGCGGTCGGCAGTTGAGACAGGGATGGCGTCTCAGGAGCAAGGAGGGGGAAACTTGGACGAGGTAGACCTGAGAGCGACCCTCCGGTCCCTCCCAATGATCCTTCAGGCGCTTCCGACGAGAGGGGAGATGGAAGCGATGGTCTCCCGACTGGAGGAGGGTCAGCGGAAGGAGTCACAGTTAATCCGCCAGGAGATGCAGAAATTAGCGGATGGACTCCGGCAGGAAAAACTGAAAACAGCAAGTTTGGAAGCCAGGGTAAGTGAGATAGAGAGAGAGCAGACCTCACATCTACTCCAGACCTCAGCGATTTATTTAAAATTAGAAGAATACGAGGACAGAAGTAGGAGAAACAACCTCAGATTTAGAGGGATACCGGAGGAGACTGAGGGGGAGTCACTACAAGAGACAGTAAATCAGATCTGCCAGAAGCTGGGTGAGGGCTCCCCGCAGTTGGAAATTGAATTTGAAAGACTGCACAGAGCACTGGGACCGCGCTCAACAGACCCACATAGACCAAGAGATGTAATTGGCCGATTCCAGCGGTTCTCACATAAAGAACTTATCAGCAGGAAAGCCTGGGAGACGGGCCCGTTAGAATACGCAGGAGCCGTGATTAAAATTCTTCCGGACCTCTCGCGAGCAACATTACAGAGAAGAGCACTACTGCGGCCATTGTTGGAGAAGATTAAACTAGCAGGTGCTTCGTATCGTTGGGGTTACCCAATATCGGTTAAGGTGAAGAAGGGTACACAATCTTTCTATCTATGGTCTCCGGCAGACCTACCTGCTCTCTTCACCTTTCTGGAGGTGGAGCAATGTGTGGTCCCTAATTGGCTAGCACCACTAGAGAGGAACAGAAACGAGAAACAACGGCAGGATAAAAGGTGATAAGGTGATAAGGTGAGCGATGCTCTCCCAGTGAACCGAGATGGACGGTGGGACGGTGCGAATGTGAGTAAGTGACTCCACATAGTGGATAAGACTTAATGATTGGCTCCGTGATGATGTATATTTTTTTTTTTTTTTTTGTGGTCTTCTATTTTCTCTATTTCCCTCTTTTTTTTTTTTTTTTTTTTGTTTTGTACAGTCCCTCTTCTCTGAAAAGGGACCGTATAGAGGGACAAGGCCCTAAATCTCAGTAAAAATAGTAAGAGACTCTGACCCCAGGACTGACCTATGAGGCTACCCCTCCGAGGCTTTCCCGCCCCTCCCACGCCCCCCCCCCCCTTCATCGGACTGGGGGTACCACTCCACCCCCACCTCCCCCTCCCTTTTTTTTTTTTTAATCCTGTCTTTTTTTTTTTTTTTTTTTTTTTTTCCTTTTTGCTGCTACCTGCACCAGATAACCTGATGAACTGCTGTCCGTCATTGTAAGGAGTGACTGAAAACAGGGCAGCAGAATAAGAAAGTAAAATGCCAGCATCGAAATAAGGACTAATATGTAATTACTGGACATTTGGTTTGGCAGGATGAAATAGACGTATAAACATGTAGACATGTATAAACATATAGATGTATAAACATATTTGTAGGTAATGCCTATGTGGGAACTGGGAACGGGGAGGGAGGGGCGGGTATGATTATAACCGAAAGTATAAGATTGAACCAGGTGGGGGCCCCTATTACTGGAGGAATGTCAGAAAATGTGAATGCCTGAAGAATAGAGTATTGTTTGTAGAGCATATAGGGAGATATATGTATATGAATGCTGTAGGGAGGGAAGGGAGAGGGGAGGGGTCACATAGACTAAGACAAGTGGGTAATGGAACGCACTTTATAACAATTTTTTTTTTTTTTTTTTTTTTTGGGGGGGGGGGAGGGAGGGGAGGAGGGGGTCACATAGATGAAACAAATGGGTAAGGAAATGCACTATATAGAGTGAAATGCACTACAGAAGAATTTTTGGTTTTTTTTTTTTTTTTTTTTTTTTTTTTTTTTTTTGCACGACTTGCGGATCACAAGAGGTTTAGGGGGAACGGAGGGGGGGGGGAGGGAGGGGGGGCAGCGGAGGGAGGGAGGAAGGGTGGGATAGTAATAAAGGGAACTGGAAACTATTGAGTGGGGAAGAAGAGAAGGACACAATAACACACAAAACACAAAGTAACACTTACCTCTTAAAAGACACGGTTGGGAGGAAATTATAGAGCATGGGGGAATTTTAGGATAAGAGAGAGGTTGATCACAAGGGGGGGGGGGGTGGTAAGAAGGAGATAGGAGTAGTGGGAAGGGGGTTTTAGGGGGGGGGGGCACAACAGGAAAGTGGGGGAACTATAAGGGGGAGTCAGCATACATATATATATACATATATACACGAAATAAAAGGAAGAGAAATAAGCGGGGGGAGGGGGGGGGGGTTGGGGGAGGGGGGAGGACGGGGGAGGGGACAGTGAGATACAGTAATATAAATAAATTGGATATAGGAGATAAGGGCAAGGGCCTGAAAGGAGTTAAGACGAAGATGGAATGAAAGTAAAAGTAATAGGAGAAGGAGGAGGAATATATATCAGATATACAACTGAGGTCAATATAGAAGGATCATGAGAAGCATGAGTCTTTAGGCCAAGATAGAATACACATGCTATGATATATGCGAAGTAGCAGCCCAGGTGTTAAGACGTGTCAGGGAAGATCAATAATGAGTAGTTATATTAAATCTGATCTGTAATGTGATATATAATGTTACATGATATAGGTAATGACATGTGATTTATATGATACAGGTGGTGATATATGACGATATATGATACATGTGAGATGCGAGGCTATATGACATAGGTGATGATATGTGAGGATATATGCCATGTAATGACCCAGGGGTTATGAAATGAAGTTACTCTAAAAGGCTGTAGAAATAGAGATATGTAAGGAGAAATAAATAGAAGACCACAGAGAATATATAAAAACTGGATATAAAATACACGGTTTGAAAAGCGGAGATGGGAGGTAGACTCAGCAGTGGGCATTACAGAAATATGAAAAAAAAAAAAAAAAGGGGAAAAGAATAGGAAAACAGCTGGTGGGTAGGGGCGGGGAGCACTGCCATACGAGTCAAAGCGAATCACCCCCCGAATCAGCCTCTACGGGAAACTTAGAACCCGGTAGTAGAAGCTGGAAATTTACTGGTTCTCCGGGAGAACCCCTGGATAAACACTTTTTTTTTTTTTTTTTTTCTCCCTTTTCCCCTCTTTTCGCCCCCCCCCCCTCTCTGTCCCCTCTCTTCCCCGGTCCCCTGCGGACCCTGCTCTACCCTGTTTTCATAGCTGGTTGGACGAGGACAGAACTAGTCTAGGGCAGGGAGGAGATGGAGGGGCTACGGGTGACCTCTTTAAATGTTAGAGGACTCAATATCCCAGAGAAGCGGAGAATGTTAATAAATGACTTAAAACGTATAAATACAGATGTGG
Organism: Lithobates sylvaticus; assembly: GCA_028564925.1. Taxonomy (NCBI): domain Eukaryota; kingdom Metazoa; phylum Chordata; class Amphibia; order Anura; family Ranidae; genus Lithobates; species Lithobates sylvaticus. The sequence continues at coordinate 578,517,701 of CM053029.1, forward strand.
GAATGGTCCAGGAGACGCATTTGAAGCTGGGAGCTCACACTTACTTGCAAAGCAGACACTTCCCCAGTGTTTACCACGCTAACTCACAGACTAAAACAAAAGGTGTTGCAATCTTGATTTCAAACCGAGTGACGTGGTCTCTACTGGAGAAGTGCGGGGATACGGGGGGGAGATACCTCTTCCTGAAAGGATTTATAGGTAGCATAAAAGTCACCCTAGCCACGATCTATGCGCCGAACACACATCAAGATAGGTTCCTAGAAAAAACCCTGGCAAAATTGATGGAATTCAGGGAGGGTAAATTGATTGTAGGGGGGGACTTTAATGTCCCCCTGGATCCAACGATGGATACCTCCACTGGAACATCATCGGTCCCAAGGGGAACTAGGAGAAGTATCATAAGCAAACTCCATGAATTTCAACTGATAGATATATGGCGAGCATTGCACGGGGGAGAGAGAGACTACACCTATTTTTCAAATCCCCATCAATTATATTCCCGGATTGATTTCTTTTTTATATCACATCAGTTAATATCCTGTGTACAAGATATATCAATCGGGAACATAACATGGTCGGATCACGCGCCAGTAACTATGAGGATAAGGTTGACAGGAGCAACCCAGTCATCAGAATGGAGATGGCGTTTAAACGAAAATCTATTGCAGGTACCAGAAATTAGAGAGGATTTAATAAGAGAAATTAAGTGGTACTTTGAGATAAATGACAATGGAGAGAGTGACCCAGGAATCATATGGGAAGCCCATAAAGTAGTGATCAGAGGAATTTTAATTAAACATGGCACCCGAATAAAGAAAGCAAGAGAAGAACAGACAAAAAAATTACTGGAAAAAATACAGGAGATGGAAACACAACATAAAAAGTCATCAGATAGGGGTATAGGAATTGAATTAGCAGCCCTTAGGAGAGAGCTGTCGGACCTTCTCCGATACAAAGCAAAGGCAGTATTACAAAGAAGAAGGAAAGAAGAGGAAGAAGGATGAATTATGACTCTGGAGACAAGTGTGGTAAACTATTAGCTAATAAATTAAAAAAGCAACAGACCCGATCATATATACCACATATCAAAACAAAAGAGGGCCAAAAGTTGGTGCTCCCGAAAGATATCGTAGGTGAGTTTAGGGAGTATTACTCGGCCCTGTATAATTTACCGGGGAATATTTTACCAACCTCGTCTCTAGAAGAATACTTATCCACATCACAATTGATACGAATTCCTTCACCTACCCGGCAAGAACTAGAGAGACCAATAACACTGGAGGAAGTTAATAAAGCAATAAAAACATTTAAACAGGGAAAAGCACCTGGACCAGACGGTTTCTCTATACAATACTTTAAGAGTCTGTTCGAAAATTTGGGTCTACATATGATAAATATGTTTAATGGATTAGGACAAACAAGAGACCCTCCAGCGGATACTTTGAGAGCACACATTACGGTAATCCCGAAAGAAGGGAAAGATGGATCGGTATGCAGTAGCTACCGACCGATCTCACTTTTAAATGTGGATTTAAAAATATTCACAAAGACACTTGCAATCAGGTTACAACCCCACCTGGCCCAGCTGATACACTGGGACCAGGTGGGCTTTGTCCCTACAAGAGAGGCAAGAGACAGCACGATCAAGGTGCTGAATCTTGTCCAGTTTGCAAAACAAAAGAAACTTGCAAGTGTGTTTGTGAATACGGACGCGGAAAAGGCCTTCGATCGGGTCAATTGGCCATTCATGCTGGGAGTACTGAAATATGTAGGCCTGGGAGATAGATGGAGTCGCTGGGTAGCAGGAATGTATTCCTCTCCTCAAGCTATAGTGAAGGTCAATGGGGTATACTCGGAGAGCTTCACCATTTCCAACGGGACCCGCCAGGGCTGTCCCCTCTCGCCCCTACTATTTGCTTTTACGTTGGAGCCGTTACTTAATAGAATTAGACATAACCCAGATATAAAAGGTATTCAGGTGGGAAAACAGGAATACAAGGTCTCGGCGTATGCAGATGACCTCCTTTTTTCAGTAACGAAAATTTAATGAAAGAGGTGGAGAGATATGGAGTTTTGTCTGGTTTTAAAATTAATTATAGTAAGTCGGAGGCGATGGGGGTGGCCCTGGCGGGTCCCTTGCAGAGTAGCCTGCAGAGTAACTTCAAATTCAGGTGGACAACAACCGCATTGAAATACCTGGGAATACAAATTCCTCCAAATTTAACAGATATATTTGAGCAGAATTTCCCACCACTATTGAGAGAAGTGAGGAAACTATTAGAGGGTTGGAATAAAGGTACTCACTCCTGGTTCGGGAGAAGTAATATCCTAAAAATGTGTATAGTACCAAAATTGCTGTATCTCTTTCAGGCAGTGCCCATCCGGGTCCCCATGAACTATTTCAGTCAAATTCGGGCAGAATTTACAAAATTTATCTGGGCAAGCAGACACCCAAGGATAAGCAGAGAGTTGCTGGCTAGGCCAAAGGAAGCAGGGGGAATAGCGACCCCAGATATGTTTAGGTACTACCAAGCCGCCCACCTCAGTAGAATAATCGACTGGAATAGACATGTAGAATACAAATCATGGATCACTATGGAAAAACAATTAAGTCAAGTACCTCTGAATAGAGCCATCTGGTGCTATGCCGACCTACCCTCCGAGTTAAAAAACCATCCTCTGATTGGACCAACTTTGCAGATAGGGGCGGGGATTATTCAGAAACACAGGTTATCTACCCCAAACTCACCTCTGTTCCCGATTTTAGGGAACCCAAAATTCTCCCCGGGCCTACACACACAGGTGTTTAAGAAATTGAGCGAGAAAGGCATTTTCCAAGCCTCACATTTCTTGAAAATTAGTGGATGGCTATCGATGGAGGACCTAATGAAAAAAGGGGGACAAATAGAAATTCCATTTTGGCAAGCAAGACAAGTGAGACATTTTTTAGAAACACTAGGGCCAGTGGAAGAATATGAGAGACCTCGAACAAAGTTCGAGGAATACTGTGAAGAGAGTGAGCCCCTGAAACATGCTATTTCTAAAATATATGCGCTCTTGACAGCCCCCCCAGAAGGTTATACGGTGGTAAGTTTGGATAAATGGGGGAAAGACTTAGATAAAGAATTTACGTTAGAACAAAGGCGGAAAATAATACATCTGACATTAAAATCTTCAAGGTGCACAAAAATGCAGGAGTTAAATTTCAAGGTATTAACAAGATGGTATTATACTCCCTCAAGGTTGAACAAAATATTCCCAGACACCCCAGGGAGTTGCTGGAGGGGCTGTCAGGGAAGGGGTACATTACTCCATATATTCTGGACATGCCCAGTAATTGAGCGATTCTGGCAAGAAGTATATAGAGTCACCCAGATCCTCACGGAATTCCCCATTCCATGGGACCCAGAGTTTTTTCTACTACATCTCTCACAAATTCCCTCTAAAAGCTATAAAAATTCAATAGTGTGCCATCTGGTAAACGCAGCGAAAAGCTGCATTCCCCGATGCTGGAAGGAATTACAGGCCCCGAGTATTTCTATGTGGCTCAATACAGTCCGAAGGATAGGGATAATGGAAAGTTTGGTTCCAATGTCACCGGAGGGAAGAGAACGGGTTAGACAGGCGTGGGCCCCATGGGAGGAATACCTTAAAACGGAAGAGGGTAAGAAGCTGATAGGGGAGGAAGTAGATGAATAGAGGGGGGGTGGCGGGGGGGGGGAGGGGAGGGAGAGAAACAATTTTTTTTTTTTTTTGGTTGTCCAGGGGCAAGGGAGGCCTCAAGGGTACCTTAAGAACCAAGGACCATACAATTATAAGAGGCAAAGGGGAACCGGGTTAAGGGGAGAATGTAAATAAAGAAAAAGAAAAGGGATAAGAATAACTTGATAAAGGAAATTGGAAAGAAATATGATTTAATGAAATTAAATAACAGTCAAGCAGAATGTCTGAAGAAATGTATATTATGTATAGTTTATTTTGTTATCCCTTCTCAGAAAAAAAAAAAAAAAAAAAAAGAAATTATATACACATTTTTTGAGTTTGTAAACCCCATATTTTCGTATTCCTGATATGTTGCTGCTGTACCATATACTGTACCTGTATGACAAAATATCCCATTCTATTTGTATTGCTTCCTTTGTGTGAAATCCCTGGTGTTCCTGTTAGTCCCTCTGCTTTCATACTAAAAACTGACCACACTAAGCAGGAGAACACACAGTGGTCAGTTCTCTAGCTGTGCTTGGAGCTCAGCCTCCTCTCCTCCAATGATCGGATCTGTCCTGACACGCCCCCCCCCCCCCCCCCTGCACAGCCTTTCACTGGGAAGATCAGTGTGCTGCAGCTTATAGCTTCTCCTCCCTACAGCTAGTATTACTTATCATTACTTATAACAAAGGGAAAAAAGGTATTTATATATATATTTTTTAAATCTATACACAAATGTTTTGTCTTTCATTTCTATTTTAAAGTGAATGGGTTGTTTTATAAGGTGATCATTTACAATCACTTTAAGGGTGTTATGTTTGTTTTATTAATTTAAAGGTATATCGCACCAATAGTTACAGATATGCCGCGTAAACACGACCGGACTTTCCGGCATACTAGGTCTGGCGGTCTTCCCGACAGACTTTCGGCGGAACTCCGACGGACTTTCAGAATGAATGCACTTGCCCACACACAATCGAAAGTCCGTTCGTTTTGAAATGATGTAAATGGGACTAAAAAAGGAAGTCCAATAGCCAGTAGCCAATAGCTGCCCTTGCGTCGTATTTGGTCCGTCGGACCAGCACACAGACGAACGATTTTCCCGATAGGAATTGAGTACGGTGGATGTAGGTCCGTTGGATTTTTAAAACAAAAAAATTATCGGATTAGCCCACACATGATCGGATTGTCCGACGGACTAATCCCGTCGGACCTAGTTTGCCGGAAAGTCCGGTCGTGTGTACGCGGCATTAGAAACAGAAGATACTTTTCATAGCCTATATTGGTACAACAGAAGAAACTAACTATAATGCAATGCAAAAAATCTAAATGTAATGATTTTTATTAGATTTAAGGCATACGGAGAAAGGCAGGTAATTATTATTATCAAAGGTAATCATATTAATAATAATAATAATATTTAAATACACAATAAGATCTTACAATGAGCCGCTACCTAAGATCTTAACACTGCGCCAAAGAGAAACCCAATATGAATAGAGCAGCCACTTTAAGGAAAAAAAAGTATAATAAAACAACTTTACCTTTTAACTTTTGTTTGGTAGATTTTGTTTTATTAATGATAATAGTTTAGTTCCAGTTCTGCTAACCAGGGTCTCCAATTTAGAAGGTTCTGAGGTTGGGTGGTAAATCATAAGATATTATTTAAGCTTTTCTATGAATTCAAACCATAATGTGATGTGTTGATTTTTCTTAAATAAAATGAAATGATAGATCCCCGAGTTCCAGATATCAAACAGGTGTCTATTATATGACGGAATGGCAAAATGGAATGGGCTGCTGTACAGAATTGGAAATCTTGAAAGAAAAGATCTTGAGAAAATGTTTGAAAGCCGGAAGGCTTGCTGGGGGATTGTGTGATTAAAAGATTTGTATATGAGAGTGCGGATTTTACATCTTAATTGGAAGACCGCAGGAAGCCAAGAAGTGATTTGCATTGTGAATGAGAGGCTAAACCAACTTCAGTATAATACGAAATAAGCCATGGTAAGTGGTGGTCATGGATGTGTGCTGGATGTAGTAGAAGGACAACTCACTCTCATTCTTTCTCTTTGCTTTATGTTGCTACAGCCTTAAAAACCTTCTTCCTTATGGTCATAATTAAACAATGTATAGGCATATTACATAATGTATTGGGAACGATGTACGTCTAATTTACAATATATTGCAGGCAGTGTTAATTTCATCAAGAAATATATTTTTATCATAATTTTTGTCATGTTTTCAGTGGCGAAAACAAACTAAAATAAAATTCTAGTTATGGCAATTGCCGAAAACTACGAACGGAAATTGGAAGAAAATGTGAGGGAGGGACGTGTACCCACCTGAACATCCGCTTTCCTTGGAGCTCAGCCTGTCTGTGAAAGCCCCAGCCCCCTGACTCTATCGGCAAGCTGTATTGGCTGAGAGACGCAGGCTCCCATCAGCGCTTTCCCTTTCCTATGCATAGTGCCGAGTCAAGGTTATCTAGCGTCCAGAGGGAAGATGCCAAACTGCGCCCCGCCCCCAAGTTGTGTGAGCATCATATGTCAGCAAAAATCCCCTCACCTAAAAAAAATCTGCACACTAATCTGCACACTAACCCCTCTTAGGGGGGCTGCTGCACACAGAAGTTTTTTTTACCTTCATGCATAGAACGCATGTTTATGGAAAAAAAAAAGAAACAGAATGCAGCAAGGTAAAAAACCTTGTGCCTTTAAAACCACTTTAACTTCTAGACCAGGCCAACTCTGACATTTCTGTCATACATGTAACAATCATCATTTGTTTGCTAGAAAATTACTTAGAACCCCTAAACATTAAAGAATATGTAAACGTTCAGTTTTTTTTTTTTTTTTTTAAAACATGTCATACTTACCTCCTTTAACCTCCTTGGCGGTAACCCCGAGTCTGGCTCGGGGTCAGCTTTTTGTGCTGGGAGCGGTAACCCCGAGCCAGACTCGGGCTTGCGTTGCGGGATGCAGGGGGGAAGTTACTTACCTTTTCCCCTGGATCCTGCGATGTCTCCCCGCTGTGTGAGCGAGCCGTCCGCTCGCTCGATTCACACAGTGCCGGGTGCCGCCGATCTCCGTTCCCTGCGACGTTACGACGCACGGGAGCGGAGATCGGCGCCAAATTCAAAAAAGTTTAAAAACACAACACATATACAATACTGTAATCTTACAGATTACAGTACTGTATACAAAAAATACACACCCCCTTTGTCCCTAGTGGTCTGCCCAGTGCCCTGCATGTCATTTTATATAATAAAAAGATTTTTTTTTTCTGCCTGGAAACTGGAGATTGTCCATAGCAACCAAAAAGTGTCCCTTTATGTCAAAAGTGGTTTTAGACCAGCTAGAAAACACCGATAAAAAAATAAAATCACAATTTATCATCAAACAATAAATTTAATGACAGCGACTATTCTGCAACTGAGCAAATTTCAGTGTTTTTGATTTGATTACATTATTGAATCATTTTTATATATATTTTTATTATATTATAATTTATTATTTTGTGTTTCAAACTTTATCATACCCGGGATGTCTACTAGACTCTGGTTCGGACAGATTTAAGTGAGTTATTCATAAGAATTGCAGGCCTACAATATAAAAACGCCAAATTTCCATGCAAAATAATTGTACCGCTTTCAGCACTAAATTCCAGCCAGAATCATACCGCCAGGGAGGTTAAGCAGTTGGTTTTGCACAGAGTGGCCCCAATCCTCCTCTTCTGGGGTCCCTTAGGGGGCGCTCCTGGCTCCTCCTCTTCTCGATTCCTCCGTTGGAAAGCCGCTCTCCTTTGGGGTGGTCCCTTCCTGTTCCTTCCTGTTCCAACATTACTGCAATCCAGTGCACAAAGCAAGGTCCATAAAGACATGGATGAGGGAGTTTGGGGTGGAGGAACTTGACTGGCCTGCACATAGTCCTGACCTCAACTCGATAGAACACCTTTGGGATGAATTAGAGCTGAGACTGCAAGCCAGGCCTTCTCGTCCACACCAGTGCCGGACCTCACACGTACCCTTCTGGAAGGATGGTCAAACATTCCCATAGACACCCTCCTAAACCTTGTGGACAGCCTTCCCAGAAAAGTTGAAGCTGTTACAGCTGCAAAGGGTAGGCCAACTCAATATTGAACCCTACGGACTAAGACTGGGATGCCATTAAAGTTAATGTGCGTGTAAAGGCAGGCATCCCAGTATGTTTGAGTATATCGTTTAAATGCATTCACTTGCATTCAAAAGTTGTATAAATATCCTCCATTCCATAACCTACTGGCAAGGTCATGTTACAGTCTTCTACAAGAAAAGGATTGATTGCTGCAATCCATGGGGGCAATCGTGCGGGTGCACTCCTGTGTCATGCTGCTGCGTCCATTGGCGCAGACAGCAGGACTCGTCTCCGCCCCCAGCTCCCGCATCATTGGATTTGATTGACAGCAGTGGGAGCCAATGTTGTTGTTGTGGGTGCTATGTTATCAATCTATCCAATCAGGACCTGAGACACCGGCTGGAGCGGGTGTGCAGTAATGATCAGGCCCAAGTAAGAAAAAGGGGGACTCTGGGGGGCTGGTACTCCTCAATGCATAACATTTTAATATATTTTTAATCAGAGGCTCTGGAGAATAAAATGGTGGATGTTGCAATTTTTTATGTCACAATTATTTTTTTTATTTTTTTTAATTTATATTATTATTTTATTTATTCTTTGACACTGTCCTTTTATTTAGGGATTAGGAACTTTATTGCTTTCACAAGGGATGAACACCATCCCTTGTGGTATCATGGGCCATGACAGGTCCTCCTTTTGGAGAGATCTGGGATCTATTAGACCCCATATCTCGCCTCTGGCCTCCAAAGCATATGATCAAACTGAGATCTGTGTGATTGGCTGCTTTACAAGCTGGTAACGGCCTGTAAACAAACCAAAACTAGAAGTGACAAAATCCCTGTTGCTTCCAGTTTCTGACATCACTGAAGGGGATGGAACTTCCATTCTTTCTACTCTACACAGTGTATATGATCCAACTGGTCACATCAGTCCTGGGCTTCCTGGTGGGACAGAAGAGCCCAGGAAAGGCAAAAGGGCAGTAGACCCCTGATGAAGTCACGTGACAAGTGACGAACACGCGTCGGGACACGTGACCTTACCGGAAGTGACGCCGACGAGCTCGAGGCTCGTTTATACCCTGCTAGTTTATTCACTTGTTATGTGAGTACCCATTTCTCCTATTTTTGCTTTTATTGTCAATAAATACTTTTTTAAACCATACTTACTACACTATGAGGATATTTATCTTATGTACACATTGAGGTGAAAAGCCCCCCAAACAACACCCCCCCCACCTGCCCCCGCCTGGACCAAGGAGGATAGCTGAAAGGGATTTTCCAGTGAGAGAACCGGATTAACATCCCAGAGAGGACGGCTCCCTTTGACCACAAAAGACCCAGATTACATTGCTGTAACCTTACAGCTGTAAGGTAAGGGGCCACCCGCACTCCCTTTTAGGATTCCACGAGAGAAATACACAGAACACTACACAGGATCTATAGTGTATTCACGATAACCATTGGAAACCCCAGCACTGATAGCCTGCCACCGGTCGGATAGAAGACTCCACCATCACTCTGCATATATGCCACATATGGACTCCTTTCTTGGACTTTTATATTTTGCGATTTATTAATCGCTGCGCACCATTTCTTTCACTCCAGTTCATTCTTTGTTTTGATTTAATGCACACGGATTCGTTACCATTTCCTTTTGTTATGAGACTCTTTTAGTCTCCCCTGCTCCTTTGCACTTTATATTATTTATCTTTTATATCACTTTTATGATATATTGTTTTTAGCGGTTTGGATCACGCCTTCTCACACAGCTTTTTTGGATGCACTATTTATGAGTTTTATATTTTTATCACGTCCTTTATTTATCTCATCATCACTGGATTGATTATTATCTAGCTACATCATGCGATTTTATATGATGCACTTTTAATCTGGATTGCTTTTTATCACATGATTTTATCACATCAGTGTATGCACAGTTTGTCTGTTTTATGCCTTATTACTGACCCAGAGCTTTCCCTTTGGCTTTTTTATGTCTATGACCTGATACTGTCTGTCTTTTAATATTTAGTTTAGTTTGCGCGCCACTACCTCCTCTTCTTGATTTTACTTTCAGACATTTCCTTTAGTGTGTGCAGCAATTTTATTAGTTAGTTTCGGTGTGCTGGCGCAAGATTATCTCACCCTATTTTTTAAAAGGGCAGTAGTAGTAGTGGGGAGACTTCCACCTATTGTTTCTTTGAGAACAGAAAGTGCAAGGAAATCTCTCAGATTGGGACATGGACAGTAATAGAAAACTAACTCGGGCTCTAACTCTTCACCACTCTATCCAAAACAGGCAAAAAGGGGTTTGGCTGGTCGTATACTTTTTACACCTTCCCCAAACAACATCATCCTTGTGGGATTTATACATTAAAGGACACATCAACTTACACAGTATGTAAAACTATTCATGTCCGCACAAAAACAAGCAGTTTGGCATTTGTATTAGTTTTTTTTTGGGGCAGCATAATATTTATTGTGAATGATCATTAAACGAGAACTAAACTATATCTGATCAGCACAAATTGAAAGTGCATTTTGATTAATCCATGGCAAACTCATCCATTCATCCATGTCTACGTGTTTTATGTTGTTGAGACATCACTTTGCAAAATACCCCTCTAGCATTTCTAGCCGTGGCCATCTTGAGTAAGGGCAGATCCCTGGTCCAAATCATTTGGTGGAGGGGGGGATTATGGTGTTGGGTTGTTTTTCAGGGGTTGGGCAACCCTTAGTTCCAGTGAAGGGAACTTTTAAGGCGTCAGCATACCAAGACATTTTGGACAATTTCATGCTCCCAACTTTGTGGGAACAGTTTGGGGATGGTCCCTTCCTGTTCCAACATTACTGACTGCAATCCAGTGCACAAAGCAAGGTCCATAAAGACATGTATGAGGGAGTTTGGGGTGGAGGAACTTGGCTGGCCTGAACATAGTCCTGACCTCAACTCGATAGAACATCTTTGGGATGAATTAGAGCTGAGACTGCAAGCCACGCCTTCTCGTCCACACCAGTGCCTGACCTCACAAGTACCCTTCTGGAAGAATGGTCAAACATTCCCATAGACACCCTTCTAAACCTTGTGGACGGCCTTCCCAGAAAAGTTGAAGCTGTTACAGCTGCAAACAGTGGGCCAACTCAATATTGAACCCTACGGACTAAGACTGGGATGCCCTTAAAGTTCACATGTGCGTGTAAAGGCAGGCATCCCAGTATGTTTGAGTATATCGTTTAAATGCATTCACTTGCATTCAAAAGTTGTATAAATATCCTCTATTCCATAACCTACTGGCAGCATGATCAGGGTACATGTTACAGTCTTCCACAAGAAAAGGATTGATCGCTGCACACATTTGTTTTATTCCTGTAATGCTCTTGTTCTAGAATTCTTACAATGTTATGTTAGCACAGGGCAGGGGTTATTCACATCTCCGCTGCTGTGGCCTGATCATTAAAGCATGTCACATTGCCAAAGCAATGGGGGCGTTCATATATTTTTATTTGCCTTCTGCTCTATGGGCGAGTCACATGGCAGATTTTTTTTTTTTCTTTCTTTCTTTCCCTGCCGAAAAAAAAAAAAACTGACATTAATTTGGGTTTTAACTAGTGTACTGACAAGAACCAATTTGGCAGCATTCACATTCCATTCCAATATTTACTGTAGAGAATTAGCAATAAACTGTGAAGGAACGTGACCCTAATACAGTGAATCTACTGCAGAGAAACGTGCATTTCTAACCTGAACGGACATTATGATAAATGATGCAATTACAACAATTTTGTAGTGTGCACCTGGGATATTGTGCAGCTGTAGCAAGGATTTTATTCATGGCACTCCAAGCGATGTCTAATTGTGTTCTGAACATGGAAAACCTTTACCCTACTGAGAGCATTCTTATAGACGCTGTGCAGCAGAAAAGACTGCCAAGATGCTGAGCAGAGAAGCCACATTGGCCATGTTTGAAATAGGAAAGAGCTGGCTAATATGATCAGGGATTGTCGGAGCTTCAACAAGTCAGTTGGAAATAAAATCAGGGACTAAATGATGTACAGGTTTGTCTGTATTTTTTTTTGATGATTAAATCAAAATATTCATATTTGTGAGCACATCTGTTAAAGTGGAAATAAACTCTCCCAATTAACTATGTTTAATCCTTATGCTGCTAGCATTAGCAAATTGATAGGAAGGTATATTAGAGTTACTTATTTTAAACTTTATTTATTTTCTTTTTTTCAGTTGCTTCCTGGTTTTCTTGCCTACGCCAAAATTATAGCATACATCCCAGGAATCTTTAGTTCATCTGGTGGAGGGTTCCATGGCAGCTGCTGGTCTTTTTCCAGCATCCTGGATTTGGCTGAGCTGCACTCTCTCTGTCTGTCTGTCCACCTGTAGGGTGATTGATGTAGACACAGCCTCTGGGTGGAGACCAAACCCGACCAAAGCCTTTAGTGCCGGTTCACACTGGGACGACTTGTCCGGCGACTTAACCGCCTGACAAGTCTTGTCCCGTTCTGTACAATGGAACCGTTCTAATCGGAGCGACTCAAGTCGCTCCAACTTAGAAAAAGGTTCCTGTACGACTTTGGGGCTGACTTGAGGCGACTTGCATTGACTTCTATACAGAAGTCGTTTTTCAAGTAGCCGCTGCTGTAGTGTCCAGGTCGCCTGAGGCAGTCGCGCTGCAAGTCGTGCTGCCTCAGTGTGAACCGGCACTTAGTGCCATGATTGTGATTGTATTTGCAGCACTTGCTTTAAGCTCCCTGTTTGTCGGCCTTGTTCCCGTGACTTAACCTTTGCCTTCACCTGATCCCCACCCTGCCTGATAGTTTAGATTTTCTTGCTATTGACCTCAGATTGGACCATGGACTACTCTCTGAACTCTAGCTGCCTTTTGACCATGGACTACTCTCTGAACTCTAGCTGCCTTTTGACCATGGACTACTCTCTGAACTCAGCTGCCTTTTGACCATGGATTTTTTTATTAATTCCATCTTTATTTATGGTCGTACATGTTACAGAAGATGTGACAAACATGTCTTAGATAAAACATTACAGTTAGCAACCGTTTCCATCTTAACAATATTTAAATGAAACAACATAGACATACTCTTGAAGGACTAAGCCTTAGTGAAACAAATACCACTCAAAAATAAAAGGAAAACAAATAGAGGCACCCAATTTGAACAGTACCGACAAACAGACTTGCCTGATGTCAAATGTTTGACATAGCCTTGGTAAAACAATTAATCTAAACTTGTCACATATTAATCATACAAAAAAATAGATAGTGTTTGCAGCACAAGTTTCAAGCTCCCTGCCTTGTTCCCGTGACTTGACCTTTGCCTTCACCTGATCCCCACCCTGCCCAATAGTTTCGATTTACTTGTTATTGACCTCAGATTGGATCATGGACAACTCTCTGAACTCTGTCTGCCTTTTGACCAAGGATTGGACCATGGACTACTCTCTGAATTCTATCTGCAATGGACCATGGATTTTTTATTTAAATTCCATCTCTATTTATGGTCATACACGTTACAGAAGATGTGACGAACACGTCTTAGATGATATCCAAAAGCATTACAGTCAGCAACCGTTTCCATCTTGACAATATTACAATGGAACATCATAGACATACTCTTGAAGGATCGGACCTTGGAGCAACAAATTCCAATCAAAAATAAAATGAAAAAAAATCAAGACACTCAATTCAAGGAACAATTCTGGTTAATTTGCACAGTACCACCAACCAGACTTGCCTGATGTCAAATGTTTGACATAGCCTTGTTAAAACAAATAATCGTAACTTGTCACATAATAATCATACAAAACACAATGATAGTGTTTGGAGCACATGCTTTAAGCTCCCTGTTTGCCTGCCCTATTCCCGTGCCTTGACCTAATCCCCGTCCTGCCTGCTAGTTTAGATTTTCTTGCTATTGACCTCGGATTGGACCATGGACTACTCTATGAACTCTATCTGCCTTTTGACCATGGATTTTTTTTTTTTTTTTATTCCATCTTTATTTATGGCCGTACATGTTACAGAAGGTGTGATGAACACGTCTTAGATAATATCCAAAAACATTACAGTTAGCAACCGTTTCCATCTTGACAATATTACAATGAAACATCATAGATATCCTCTTTGAAGGATCAGGCCTTAGTGCAACAAATACCAATCACAAATAAAAGGAAAACAAAATCAAGGCACTCGATTGAAGCAACAATTCTGGTTAATTTGAACAGTACCGTCAACCAGACTTGCCTGATGTCAAATGTTTGACATAGCCTTAGTATAACAAATAATCTAAAACTTGTCACATTAATCATGCAAAACACACAGTGAAAGAATAGCAGAGAGATTAGAGCCAACTGTGATGGGCCAACTCAGATCCAGGCGCAGCAACAGCACGTCATTGTCACATAGGGTATAAAAGAAAGTGTAGTCAAGTTAAAGGCCAGAGAGGAGTGTTATACGAGGGGCCAGAAGAGAGGAGAAGAGAGGAGGGAGAGTGGGAGGGGATGTGGGGAGAATAGTAAGGAAACCAGAGAGTTACCCTTCAGGGGCCAGACACTATCTGCTAGTCATGGACAAAGGGGCAATTAGGTGGTTCGGCTGGTGACCCGGCTCAGGTTGGGACAATGCTTGTAAATAGCCATCAGTGCAAGTAAAGTATCGCCAGGGCCTCCGCCACTCACTAAAATTTTCCTCAGTATTGTTTAGGGTGGCAGTCTATTCCTCCATACGAAGGATGTAATTAATTTTGGCCTGAAAATGGATTTCTGAATGTTCTCTGCCTTAAACCTGGACTGCTAATGGACCACTGGCCTGTCTGCCAACCACAACTATATCATTGTGTCTAAAACCTGAGGGCAACTGAATATCGGGAAATATATGGGAAAAGTGTCTAGGTGAAGAACACTGAGTCAGCTATGGTGCCTGTCTAACCATCAATGCAAGGGTTGGCATAAAAAGGGGCTATTTTCAGCTGAGTGTGCCCTCTTGCCTGCATGCCTGAACTAAGGGCAGATGGATTCCAGGAAGTAAATGCTACATGAGTCACTTGCCCTTATTCAAGATGGCTGCAGCTAGAAATGCTGGGGAGGTGGGGGTGCATTTTTCAAAGTGATTTCTCAACAAAATAAAGCATGGAGACATGCATAGACGTGCGGAGGGGGTGTGCTGGGTGTGTGGTGTGCTGGGTGTAATCACCCCATGTGGCACGGATTCCCACTGCTGATTTTTCATCAAAGCCCCCAACAGGGCTCCTATTTTTTTTTTTTAAATGCTAAAAAAAAAAAAATACTGACACCATCCACTGCCCTACAGACACCATCCTCTTTCCTACTGACAAGTCCACTGCTCTACTAACACTGTCCATGTTTTAATACATTTGGGATGCACACCCTAATGCAATAGGCTGCGCACACCTATGGAGACATGGATGGATCGGTGAGTTTGCTTTGAATATTAAAAATGAATTAAATAAGGTTATTGGATTGAGGTGCTCAGATATGATTGATAGCCCTAACCCCTAACTGTAACTCCTACTCCTAACCCCTAACCCCCACCCCTAACAAAAAAAATAATAATAAATAAATAATATAAATAAATAATAAATAAATATTTAAATTATAAAAAGTTGATGAAAAAGCTGAAAAAACATAGCAAACAGTGGTGGCTGGTGCTCAGTTTTCTAAGGAGGCGACCAGCCCCCCCCCAGGCAACCAACCATCCCCCCCGGTGCCCGCTCGATTGATCTCCCCTTCCGTCGCTTGCCAGGCCCCCCCGCCAGCCCACACTTTCCCCATCCAGGTCATTTCTTTGGAGACTTCCCCTCTGCATCTCCTCCTGAGTCCCAGTGGTCGCTTCTCCTCCTGGCCAATCAGGACGTAAGACTCTCGGCCAATATGGTTTTAGGACTCCCGATCAATCGGGTCTCAGGACCTGCTACCTGATTGGCCGGGAAGAGAAACAGAAAGACATTAGCGAATGTCACACAATTGGGTGGGCTCCAGGCGCAGTACTCTGCGCCCCAAGCCCATTCTTTTTTAAGGCAATTAGAGCCTCATGTGCTTCTAAAAAAAAAAAAAAAAAAACATTGGAATCCATGTGTTTGACACCCTGCATGTAGATTAGGGGGGAGGCGCCCCTGCGCCCTGCATGAGCGGCCGCCACTGATAGCAACAAATGATGAAACAGAATATATTTGTCTCTGTTGGCTAATCAAAAAAAGTGGCAAAGCTCAAAACCACTTTAAACATTGTACAAAAATGCACAATAACGTGCATTAAAACAACAAAACGCCTGAAAATAAAACGCTCAAAATTGCGTAGACTTAGTGATTGAATGGCTGGGGAGCAGCATGATGTCAGCAAGTATTTGCACTGGGACCACAGGTCCTTGTGCCTGTAGATGCAATGTGCGTTATTCTCTCACCCTTGACATGCCTAAGCTAGAGAGGAATAATATTATTTTGATGTCCAGGGGGAGGGGATCAGAATTAAGCAGAACAGGGAGGGGGATCGGTACGGGGGAAGCAGTTGCACGAACGATGCCTTGTGTCTGTGTTTCTCCCTGCAGCAGCTGAAAGCCGGCGTGAGGAAGAGAAACTGACTTTCAGCTGCTGCAGAGAGCCACACAGGGCATCTTTCTGTAATTGCCTCTCCACCCGACCACACGGATTCCTCCTGCTGTTGGGGCCCCCCTGTGTGCCCGGGCCCCCTACAGGAGGACTGGTGGTCCTCCCCTATCAGCAGCCCTGTTTATGTCAGTCAGTGTAAGTGGGCTTAAGGTAGGTACATTGTGAATTCAAATCCTAAACGCTCTTGCCTGAGTTCCCGGGAACCTTTAACAAGCCAGTGGTTGATGAATGATCACCACAAAATTGAATATATCAATTTAAGCGCACTTAATCTTCATTTATAATAGCTGGGTTTATTTAATTGATCTCAAAATACATGTAATACAGTATGTTATCCAAATTGCAGAAAAAGCTCTTATTTAAAAATCCTAGGCAAAGGCATTCTACATAAAAGGCCCAATATACAATAGATTCTTTCTCCTTTTAAATATCCTGATCTCAGCTGTAGCATTGTATACGGTACCATCATCTGCACAGGGAGTAAAGAGCAATTTGATATATGTTGACTGCACAGATAAGCAAAGGCAGTGAAATTCACCTGCCTCTATATATTTGCTTGACAGCTGTAAAAGTGACACTGTGCATGTGAGTGATACAGAAAATGTCAGATATCAGCTTTAGAAGGGTTGTGAAAATCCAAAACCTGGTCCCAGAGCCACAGTTGTGTAAATGACACCAATCAGTCCAGCGGCGGCGGCCGCAGCTGCACGCTCTTTTATTCCACCTGACCCTTTGTCCTTGTGTAGAAGTAACACAGTGAAGGAAACAGAAGCAGAGAATGAATTTATTCACGCTGGGAGGATCGGCGCGTCCTGGGATCCTTTCTGGTGGAAATAAAAACGGCGATGGGTTCTATAAAATATGAATTACTTTCTTGGGATCTCACACGCCGCAATATGAATAACACTTTGCATGACAGCTCTTCTCGAAATGTAAAGTCATACACACCTGATAAGCATGCACAGGCGTGCGCACACCTGCAAAATATGCACACAACAATTCCATTACTTATTTATAGTAGGCTGAACAGAATACAGAGTCATTGTTAGAGAAATAGTAAAGGGATTCATTGCAAGCACAGATTTATAATGAATTATAGAAAGTGGAACAAGGGGGAATTGCAGCAAATGTGAAGCTGCTGCTCAGAGCAATCAAAATTTGCTACATGACTACTCTGTGATTGCTACTGGCAACAACTCCAATTTGTCTGCTTTTAGCAAACCAGGAGTGATATTAATCCCCAAAACAAAAATGTTATATATTGCAGCATACCAATCCTTAAATGTGGTGGCTGCATTTGTTTTAATTTTATTTTTATTTTTTATTTAACACTCTTTATTGAGTTATCAAAGGTATAACAATGACACATATATGTAAGGACTCAGCTGTTTTAACTAACTTATACTTCTATGTATCTGTACAGAAAAGCAACTGTATAATAAGGGCAATACATAACAACGTATTCTTTATCCTAACATGGCATTAAACCCTATGTCGCTTAGGTTGTACATTTTGTAGTGTTTGGCTATCTGTAATGTTAGGTATAGCATCACTTTGTGGAGGTGGCCTTATATTACATGCAGAGTCTCTATTTCTACCATTCTGTTTAGATTGTTCTGTGTGTTAGTGCCTATAAGTGTCGTGGTATGGATTTCGGATTATGAGTTTTCGGTCATGGTGATTATTCAAGGAAAGTAAGGGATTTCAGGAATTGGGTAGGGATATTTAGAAGAATGTAGAGGAGGCATAGTCTCTTGGTAACATCTACTAGGGGAAAATAAAGAACATGGGGGGGTCTCTGGGTTCTACAGCCCCTCCTCGCTCTCTCGCCCACCGCATCCTTGTGTTTGGTCTTAGTCTTAAGTTGTTTATATTCATCTGTCGTGACGAAGTGTCACCAACATGACCGTATTAACCCAAATTTGGAGGGAGTGTCCCTCGCTTGGTGGATGAGTTCCTCCATGTCTACAGTTTTCTGTATCCGTGTAAACCAGTCTGCTACAGATGGTGGCTCTGGGGAGCGCCAGTTGGCTGGAATGCACATCTTTGCTGCATTCACCATGTGCATGGCTAGTGAGCGCACATATGCATTTTTCGCTGTCGAGGAGTGGTGTAGCAAAAACTGTGTTGGGGTAAATTCCAGATTGAAGGTGGTGATTTGGTTTGGGAGTCAGTGTACTTCCTTCCAGAAGGGTTGTATTTTGGAACAATGCCACCAGATATAATTTTTTAAATTTTCATTCTCTTTATTAATTTAAATTATATCAAATAAATCAAAACGTTTCCATACATTACATTTTTTATTTTTTTTTAATCCCCCAGGTACCCCCCCTCCTCTCCCCCCTCCCCTACCTCTCTCATCCCTCCCCTACTCCCTCTCGTCTCCTGTTCCTTCCTGTCTACTCTCTTCATCCGTTCCCATCATCTCTACAAATCTCCTTGTGTGCTTAAATTCCTTCCACATTTTCCACTTATTTTCATATCCTTCCATTTCCTCATCTCCAGTATATCTTAGATATTCCATATTGTAAATATCATTAATTTTTTTACACCAGCTTCTGATCGTGGGACTTGCCACTTTATGCCACTGTCGGGGGATTAAACGTTTTGCTGCGTTCATCAGATGGGGTACCAATGTCCTATTATATTGCTTTATTGACATTTCTATCCCATGAAACAAACACCTCCATGGTTCCTCCGGTACCTCTATATTAGTAATCTCTTTTATCCCTTGCAACACCT
Organism: Lithobates sylvaticus; assembly: GCA_028564925.1. NCBI lineage: Eukaryota > Metazoa > Chordata > Amphibia > Anura > Ranidae > Lithobates > Lithobates sylvaticus. The sequence continues at coordinate 578,536,911 of CM053029.1, forward strand.
CTCTCCAGAATTTTTTTATTTTAGGACATGTCCACCATATGTGGGCCATGGTTCCCACAGCATTGCATCCACGCCAGTAAAATCTTGATGTCTCACTTTGGTATTTGTGTGCTATCTCTGGTGTTATATACCAGCGTGAAATACATTTATAATTCATTTCAATGGTATTACTGTCTATTGCCATGCTATGTACCATTTTAAATATCTTTTCCAAATGTAAATCTTCTTCTCGCTTTCCCAATTCTCTTTCCCATTTTAATATAAATGGTGGTACCTCCGGCCCCTTAATTCCCACTAATATTTTATATATCCGGGAGATCCCATTCCTCGTATTTGCTGCTGCACATAAGCCATCAAATGGCAATAGGTTCTCTCTGGATCTAATTGGTTGCGGCAACTTAGATACAAAATGTTTCAGCTGTGTGTACCGCCATTCATCTATCACCATTAATTCTGCTTTGTGTTTTAGTTCCTGTAGTGTATATATTTCCCCTTTTTCCATTATATCTTTTAATTGTGCATTTTCATCCTTTATCTATTTCCCAAACGATTTCCCTTTCCCTCAAGCAAAAAAAATTGTTTATCTTAGTATTAAGTTAAATTCCCATTCTTCCTGTATGTGTATGTGATCCCAGATTTCAAAAACAAGTTATTTGTTTTGTATTTTCACTTAATTCTCTAAATTGTGATGGTATCCATATAATCTTCCCCAGGGGTTCATTACTAATAGTGTTTTCCAATTCCACACTTTCCAATACTGGGTTATAGTAATTTTTTTTAATCAGGCACCCCCAATCCTCCTTGCCATTTATCCTTATTCAAACCTACCGGTAAGTAACTTATCCTTGCCTTTTTTCTCTGCCAGATAAACCTTGATATTATGGTTTTTAATGATTTAAAATGTGGGAGAGGGATTGATAACATTTGCATTTTATACGCGATCTTCAGCAAAATTACCATTTTAATGATATTTATTCTTCCTATCCAGGAGAGATACCTTGTTGCGGATTTATTTATTTATGTTTTTATTTCGTTCAATAGCGGTATAAAATTTTCTTGGTACATTGTCCCTATGCCTGGTGCAATTTTTACTCCTAGGTATTTTAATTCCTTTTCCTTCCATGTAAATGGGAACTCTCTTTTCAGGATCAGCTCTTCCTGTTTCCTCAGGTTGATATTCAGAATTTCTGATTTAGAGGGATCCATTTTAAGATTTGAGATTTCTCTGTAAGATTTGAATAGCTTCATTAAGTTAGATAATGTTATCCTAGGCCTATCTATATAAAACAAAATGCCATCTGCGTACGCAGCTATTTTATGTTCTTCCTCTCCTATGTTAATTCCTTATATCTGGGTACTTTCTAATTATTGCTAGGAGCGGTTCCAATGACAAAACAAATAATATGCATCTCAAAAGGTAGCGAAAATGTCCCATTGATATTTGCCTTGGCTGTGGGGTGGTTGTATAATGCCTTAATCCAATGGGTCATCATTGGGCCTATTCCCATTGCCTTCAGAGTACTCATCATAAATCCCCAGTCTACCCTGTCAAACACTTTTTCAGTGTCTATTGAGAGAAGTCCTGGGGATCTAAGTTCTTTCATTATTTGAAGCAGCAGTAATGTTCTTACCCCATTATCTCTCCCCTCCCTCCCTGGGATGAATCCCACTTGGTCAGCATGCACCAAATCATTCATTACAGCTTTCATCCTACTTGCCAACACTTTAGCAAATAGCTTTGTGTTGGCATTTAGTAATGAAATAGGCCTATAACTTGAGCATATGGTGGCATCTTTTCCTTCCTTTGGGATAATAGTAATTGCGGCTGCTAACGCTTCCCTTATCATTTCTCAACTTGTACCTATTCCATTCATATATGAGCATAGTCTAGGCACTAAGATTTCTTTAAACTTTTTATAATAGTATGTCGTAAGTCCATCTGGACCTGGACTTTTCCCTGTTGCAGTGTTTTTTAGGGCTCCACTAATCTCCTCTTCTGTTATCGGTTCTTCAAGAGCCCCTAGTTTATCCTCTTGTATTACCTTTAATCTTGCATCTTTTAAGAAATCTTGTTTTCTCTTTTCTTTTTCAACATTCTCTAATTCCGAGACCTGCTTTCCCTTTTGTTTTACTGAGTACTGTTCCCCATAGTATTTCTGGAATACACCTGCTATTTCTTTTGTCGTAAATACCATTTCCCCAGTACTATCCTGTATTTTCTCTATGTAATTTACTAATTTCTTCCTCTTTAACATATTGGCTAAATACTTCCCTGTCTTATTCCCCCATTGATACCTCTCCTTTTTAATTCTATTAAATGTCTTTCTTGTTTCCTGTTCTGTCAACTCTTTTAATTCCTCTCTTTTCAGGACAACAGTATAATATAGCTCTGGTTCGTTCCCTTTTTTATGCTGCTGTTCTAAATCATACATTTCTATTGTTAGGTCTTCCATTTTCCTGATTCTCTCTTTTTTTTCACCCCATAGCTATCAAAATGCCTCTTATATAGGCTTTATGAGCCTCCCAAAGCATAGCTTCTGTTATTTCATTGGTATCATTTATTCTGAAGTATTGCACTAACTCTCTTTTTATTCTGTCCTTTGCTTCTTTATCTTGGATTAGTTCTTCATTTAGTCTTGCCTATTTTGGACACTAGATATCCTTATTTTCATGGTTACTCAGGCTTGGTCTGAGAAAGTTGTTACCTCAATGTTTGTTCATTAGGTAATCAATTCTTGAGTATGTCCCGTGCACAGGGGAGTAAAATGTATAGTATCATGTTTTAGGGTGTTGCACTCTCCACACATCTATCATTTGAGTCTGATGTAGTTTCTTTTTTAATTTCTTCAGCTGTACATTTCCAGTCTCCTGTGCCCGGGACGTACTGTCTATCTTAGGTTCCATACAGAAGTTGAAATCTCCTGCCATAATCACTTCCCCTAGAAATTTTATTGGGCCTTTGTTGGGACAATAGATATTTGCTAGCATACATTCCATGTCACATAGTATTCCCCTCAGGAAAAGGTAGCGACCTTCAGGGTCTACCATCCTTTTCCCTAGGGAAAACCTCACTCCTCTGGCAAATCCGATAGCAACCCCCTTAGCCCTTTTTGTTGTAGAGTCTCCGTAATACCATTTTGGGAAATCTTTTGAGTTTAATTTTATATTTGTTTTGTGGGAAATGTGTGTCTCTTGTTCGAAAAACCACCTCTACTGCATGTCTTTTGACCTCTCTTAAGATATTATATCTCTTTATAGATTAATTTAGCCCTTGCACGTTATACGTTAAAAATTTGGCATCTTTGCTTATTGTACTCCCTTCTCCTCTCTTTACCTTCTTCTTCCAGCACTGCCACTGAGTCTGGTTGGCTATATCATTCTATAATGGTCATTTGCTGTACCATGAGCAAAGAGGAGTCAACAGGACCACGGGAGACTGTTTTTTTTGTGAGAGGTTTCCTTTCTTCTCGCCTCCCCTCCACCCCCTCCTACTCCTACCTTTCGATTCCCTCCCCTTGGGGTTGAGATCTGTGTTTTCACCCCAGCCCGAGCTGATGCTCCCCTACTTGAGGGAGCCCCCCGAACCCACTCTCTCCCCTATAGTCCACTTCATATTGTTTATTTCCCCCCGCCCCTTCAGTCCGGCCCCATTCCCCCGGTTATAGTTCATCATTTCTTTTCCCCCTATACTTTCTCCTATGTTTTTTTTTTTCTTCATTGATGCTTTCCCCTTCTTTGGATAACTTAATGTTGCTGAGCGGCCTTCCTTTCTGCCTATTAGGCAGTCCGGGATGCCCCAAAAGTACTGAATGTCGCAAATCTTATTTTGTTCCAGTAAAGGTTTAAGTGTTCTTCTCCTTGCCAACGTTTCTGGTGCCAAGTCTGGGAATACCTGTAAAGTAGTTTCTCTATATTTTGCCTTTTTTACTTTTTAAACCTTCCCAGATGTAAACAACAGTTTGCCGATTATCGGCTCTTGTCAATTTCCTCACACAGAGACAGTGGGGCTGATTTACTAAGATGAATGCGCTCCACCGGTTCAGACCTTAATTGGTGGGCCAGATGAATTATTAATTGAGCGTATGAACCGGCGCACACATAAGCGCAACACATAATATGCCGGCGCACCGCGATAATAATATGCCATTGATAATAGCGCACGCCGTTATCATTAACAGTCCATTCACAGGGGCAACACACCTTCCAGCGTGACTTGGGGCGACTTACAATACAACTTGGGGCGACTTACAACACAACTTGAGGTGACTTACAACACGACTTTAAGTCGCCCCCAGGCCAGGTGACTTTAATCAAAAAAAAAAACGACATGGGTTCCCCTCCAAGAGCATACCAGGCCCTTCAGGTCTGGTATGGATATTAAGGGGAACCCCGCGTCAAAAAAAATAAATGGCGTGGGGGTCCCCCTCAAAATCCATACCAGGCCCTTCAGGTCTGGTATGGATTTTAAGGGGAACCCCACACCAAAAGAAAAATGGCGTGGGGGTCGCCCTCAAAATCCTTACCGGACCCTTATCCGAGCATGCAACCTGGCAGGCCGCAGGAAAAGAGGGGGGCGAGAGAGGGCCCCCCCTCTCCTGAACCGTACCAGGCCACATGCCCTCAACATTGGGAGGGTGCTTTGGGGTCCCCCCCAAAGCACCTTGTCCCCATGTTGATGGGGATAAGGGCCTCATCCCCACAACCCTGGCCGGTGGTTGTGGGGGTCTGCGGGCAGGGGGCTTATCGGAATCTGGAAGCCCCCTTTAACAGAGGGACCCCAGATCCCGCCCCTCCTTTGTGAAATGGTAAGGGTACCATTTCACCAAAAAGGTGACAAAAGTGTTAAAAATGACAAGAGACCGTTCCTGACAATTCCTTTATTAAAGTCTTCTTCTTTCCATATTCTTCCTTCTTCTTTCCTTCATCCTTCAGTTTCTTCCTCCATCTTCTTCTTCCTCCGATCCTCAACAGTGTGAAATGGTAAGGGTACCCCTACCATTTCACCAAAAAAGTGACAAAAGTGTTAAAAATGACAAGAGACCGTTTTTGACAATTCCTTTATTAAAGTCTTCTTCTTTCCATCTTCTTCCTTCTTCCTTCTTCTTTCCTTCATCCTTCGGTTTCTTCCTCCATCTTCTTCTTCCTCCTTCTTCTTCTTCCTCCATCTTCTTCTTCCTTCGATCCTCTGCTTCTTGCTCTGGTGTTCTCGTCCGGCATCTTCCTCCACTGCGTTATTTCTGCGCCGCTTCGTTCTCGAGCCGCTCCGCATCAATGGGAGGCTCCCGCTGTGTGACGCTTCTCTTCTTCTGACAGTTCAATAACGGAACCATGCGTCAGAGGGGGCGGGGTCACCGGATGTCCCCGCCCTCCGTTATATAACAACTGTCAGAAGAAGAGAAGCGTCACACAGCGGGAGCCTTCCATTGCGCGGAGCGGCCCGAGAACGAAGCGAGGAAGAAAAGACGCCGTGGAGGAAGATGCCGGACGAGAACACCGGAGCAAGAAGCAGAGGATCGGAGGAAGAAGAAGATGGAGGAAGAAGAAGATGGAGGAAGAAACCGAAGGATGAAGGAAAGAAGAAGGAAGAAGGAATTGTCAAAAACGGTCATTTTTAACACTTTTGTCACTTTTTTGGTGAAATGGTACCCTTACCATTTCACACAGGGGGGGCCAGGATCTGGGGGTCCCCTTGTTAAAGGGGGCTTCCATATTCCGATAAGTCCCCCACCCGCAGACCCCCACAACCACCGGCCAGGGTTGTAGGGATGAGGCCCTTGTCCCCATCAACATGGGGACAAGGTGCTTTGGGGGGACCCCAAAGCACCCTCCCAATATTGAGGGCATGTGGCCTGGTACGGTTCAGGAGGGGGAGGGCACTCTCTCACCCCCCTCTTTTCCTGCAGCCTGCCAGGTTGCGTGCTCGGATAAGGGTCTGGTATGGATTTTGAGGGGGACCCCCACGCCATTTTTTTTTGACGCGGGGTTCCCCTTAATATCCATACCAGACCTGAAGGGCCTGGTATACTCTTGGAGGAGAACCCATGTCGTTTTTTTTTTAAAATTAAAGTCACCTGGCCTGGGGGCGACTTAAAGTCGTGTTGTAAGTCACCCCAAGTCGTGTTGTAAGTCGCCCCAAGTTGAGTTGTAAGTCGCCCCAAGTCGCGCTGGAAGTCGTGTTGCCCCTGTGTGAATGGACTGTTAATGATAACGGCGTGCGCTATTATCAATGGCATATTATTATCGTGGTGCGCTGGCATATTATGTGTTGTGCTTATGTGTGCGCCGGTTCATACGCTCAATTAATAATTTATCTGGCGCACCAATTAAGGTCTGAACCGGTGCAGCACATTCATCTTAGTAAATCAGCCCCACTGTCTCTGTGTGAGGAAATCGACAAGAGACGATAATCGGCAAACTGTTGTTTACATTGTCACAGTTGTGATTGGACACAGCTGATCGCATGGTAAAGGGCACCTGTGATTGGCCCTTTACCCCAATCTGTTATCAGCTGTGTCCAAACCACTCAGGGGTTGCATAGCATGCCAAACGTGTGGGTGTGCGTGACAGTATAATGAACAATATTTCAGAGACTGAACAATTTTGTGCAAAACTGCAGAAAACTTTGGTCTAAACAACTGGTTGAGTAAAAAGACTCAGGTATAACTACATGTGAGGGAAGTACTAAGCCAGAAAGGAAAATAGAGAATATGAAGGTACAGAGCAAAAAAGGAGAAGAAGAGCGAGAAAGAAGAGGAAAAATAAAAAGGGGTGGGGGATAGGGAAAAAAATCCACTAGGGGGTTACAAAATATCATAACTGGCTATGTGTTGTGTGGGGAAAGAGTAAGATAGCCCGGGTTCCCATATTAGGAATTTAGAATGGGAGTCATGCAAGATGCTGGACCATCATAGTGGTCAAACAGTCTTTTACTGCTGTAAATGAGACCGTGGGTGTTCCCAGGCCTTGGCTATGGTACACTTAGCCATAAGAAACATATAGGTGGGCAGTTTCTGTTGGTAAGAAAATAGACCCTGGACAGTGCAGTGCAATTGGGCCATCTTTGCATCCTTACAGGTGGGTACGTGAAGTAGGGTATGCAGGAACCCAAAAATCCTAGACCAAAATGCGATTAGGCACGGGCAAGTCCACCGAATGTGGAGGACAACTCCACGTTGGCCACAGCCCCTAAAACATCTATCACTGTACAAAGGGTTGGGATGTGTCATATATAGCAGTGTTTCTCAACTCCAGTCCTCAAGGTGCCCCAACAGGTCATGTTTTCAGGATTTCCCTTTAGATGAAATGGCTGTGGTAATTACTAAGGCAGTGAAACTGATCAAATAACCTGTGCAAAATAATGACCTGTTGGGGCGCCTTGAGGACTGGAGTTGAGAAACACTGATATATAGCACAGTGGCTAAAAGTGTTTAGCACCTCCGTCTAGTAGTGCTAGGGTCATTGATTTGAATCCAAACCACGGCACTACTTGCATGGAGTTTGCATATTCTCCCCGTGCTTGCATGGGTTTTTTCCGGGCACTCTGGTTTCCTCCCCCACTTCACTTGTTCATGCTGGTAGGTTAATTGGCTCCTGTCCAAATTGGCCCTAGTATGTGTATGTATAAATGTGAATTAGGGACCTTAGATTGTAAGCTCCTTGAGAGCAGGGACTGATTTGAATGTGCAATATACTGTGTATGTAAAGCACTATGTAAATTGACTGTGCTATATAAGAACTTGTATTTTTAACCTATATGTTAGGACCTTAAGGCCCCTTTCACACGGGCGGGCCGTATGTCCGTTTTTCATCCATCCGTTTTCAGATGAAAAACGGACATACATGTATCTCTATGGGATAGCGAATGTCAGCGGATGAACATCCGCTGACATCCGATGACATCAGTCTCCACTATGCTCTGAAACTGATGACGGAGGAAAACCCCTATTTTTCCATCCGTCTGCGGATCGGATGGAAACAGACAGACGGTCCATTTTCATCCGATCCCCCATAGAGGAAAGCAGAGATCTGACCGGTCTGTTTCTGCACAGTGTGCAGAGATGGACTAGTCATCCGCCAGCTCAGCGGGGAATAACGGAGCGATCCTCGCTGAGCAAGCGGATGTCCAAAAACGTATCCTCCCGGGATCCGCCCTTGTGAAAAGGGCCTAAAGGTCTCCTTGTAACAATTTTTGTTGTTTCTGTTGGTATAAAATATCTAGAATCTAGAATCTTATGATGGAGGAGGGAAATCCACTCATCCTTTGGGACGAGTACATGAAGCAAAGTTTGAAGCAGGTCAACAGTTCTGGACTAAAACACGAGCAGCTTCAGGCAAGACCACCAAATATGTAGTACATTCCTTCATTGACAGAAAACCTCTGAAGCACCTGTCCCTATAATTGAGGATAGCATTAATTATTTGAGCTGGATTATAAGTCATCTTTTTTTCTTACTAAAATATATGCATTACCACATTTTGTAACTTGTCATTGCTCTTTGTACTAAATTATCAATAAAGCACTTTTTCACATTCCATTATTCAGCCCTAACACAAAGGTACTTATTTATATTAATAAAAAGACCGAAGCTTGGCAACACCTGCCATACTATTAACTTGGTTCTGACTGCTGTGGAAGGATGAAAGGAGATATCTGATTGGTTCCTATGGGATGCTGTACATGTTTGCCTCTTCCATTGCCTTACTGAAAAGGTTCACAAAAAAAAAAAAAGCAGAGCACATTTGCTTTCCTGCTCAGGCACCTTAAGCAGTGCCACAGCTGCGTCTCCCAGGCATGAAATGGCTGAATGATAGATCCTGGCAAGTGATCATAGATAACGACGACTGGCGAGAAAACAAACTATTAATCTCAGTTTTCCTGGCTTATTTTACAGCAAGGTTCCCACCACATTCTCGAAACATCTCCCAACATCTCACTGTGCAGCTGTATATATTAAATGTAATTTTAGAATCATAGCCCTTCCTCTAGACTCTATGGCAAATTCAGAGGGGTTTAGTGCAATTTCACAGTGACTTGGTGAAAGAACGGCCTGTTAGGTAATATGGGGAGGGAGCAACACTCGTTCTCAAGCTTTCCTAGCACAGATTTGACCGAACTTCTGTTCATTCATCTTCACACTGTCTTAGTTTCATTATACGTTGCAAATAGGCAGTCATTTTTCATTGGTGTGATCTTTAACTAGTCCGAAATGAAACTGGTAGGGGAGGTTCATCTCAGTGCTTTGAACATTCATTACGCTTCCAAGCAGTTCCTGCTCACCGCTGGCCTTGGATTTATTCGTTTATTAACCCCTGGCTACTGGAAAATATAGCCTGCGTGCCACGCTTCAGCTTCACTTTCATCCTCTCAAAAGATAAATGTAACCTTAATTTTGCGGCTTCAAAGGGTTGGATAAATAATAACAAAGATGTAAGATTCAAAATGACTTCAAAGGAGGACTTCAAATGGCTTGAGTTGACCCCTTAGATGCCAAAGGTACAATAATTCACGAAAAGTCCACCATGTATTTTATTCCCGTACATTGGGATTATGAATTCATTTGGAAAAGGCTTGCTTTCAATCACCTAGACAGCAGGTGAATGTTACATTGCACAGAGGATCAGAAGCTCTTATATGGGTTTGAATTACAGACACAAATGTACATTATGCATGTCAAGCACATGATACTTTATGATGAACTCAATGTATAGCCAGTTTCTATCTTAACTAAGAGTGATAGGTTCCTTATAGCGGAATTAAAGTCTAAAAATAAAAAAACTGTCTCTTCTGCAATAAAATAAACCTACCTGCCTGCTCACAGTATTCTGTAGAATGTACATTGAACTGTGCATATGCAGCTCAGTTTAAATTCTGGTACAGTACCATGATAGCTCACTCCTGCACATGCATGGTAGTGATGTCCTCCTCCTCAAGATGGCCACACACAGGCCTATCAACAGGATAAGGGACTGCTGTACTGAGCTTTGTAAGGCTGATAGCTTTTTTACACTAGTTGGTCATAGATCGAGAAGCAGCAGCAACAAGTCTGAGCTTTGTGATTTGCATGTACACAGCTGAGATCATAAGCTACTGTGGGCAAACCTTCAACTTCTGAGGTGAAGAAGAATTCACTTTTCTCAGGGCCTGGAATATTGTTCCAGAGGCTAAATGCTATAGTTTAAGTCTCTGCCTTCACCCCATATCATGCTGTCAAATTTTCTATTCTCCCTACAAAAGCAGGTGGATCTTTATGCTGCTCTCCAGCAGCTCCTCCTGCAGAGGGTCATTGTTTCTGTCCAAAAAAGAGAGGTTTTCATGATCCTACTCAAACCTGTTAACTGTATACAAGGTCATTCACTCAATTCTTAATTTTAAGATTCTCAATAGGTTGCTTGGTGTTCAAAAATTCTGTAAGGAATCTACCAGTTCAGTCATTGCTTTCCTTCTGGTCTCTGTGGACATCAAGGATGCCTACTTAAACATCCCCATTTTTCCTACACACCAATGCTACATTACCAGTTTAATGCTTTTACCTTTGGCCTGTCTACGGCATCTTAAGTCTTTACTAAGATGTTAGCTCTTGTCTTAGATCTTTGGGCACTCAGTGGGATATCTGGACAACCTCCTGCTGATGAAATAGTTGGCCCACATTCTGTCAGCCAATGTCCATCTAAAAGTGCATACCCTGCAGAGTTTCAGATGGATCCTAAATCTTAGTAGTGGAACTGACCCACCACTTTGGAGTATCTTGGTCCGATTTCGGACATAGCTTTGTCCAGGGTCTTCTTTTCTTTAGACAAGCTCCTGGCTCTCTGCTCTCAAATGTGTGCCCTATGATCCAGGGGATGTCACCATTTTCTTTTGCATACAAGTCTTGGGCTTTATGGTAAACTTCTTCAAGGCAATACTGTTGTACCTAGACCATTCAACTCAATATTCTGCCTGTGTGGGACAAGCAGACTCTGTCTTTGGATCATCCCTTTTGCCTAGCCAGCAAGAACAGGCTTGCTCTGGGATGGTGGTTTTCTATTTCAAAGTTGGAATCGGAGAGGTCCTTTCTATCAATGTCTTCAAAGGTGGACCTTCTGGCCTATAGATTCAACAACAAACTAGACAATTTTGTCACCAGGACCAGGAGCTCTTCTCGATAGATGCCATGGTGACCCTGCAATATTAGTTCATCTTGATCTATACTTTTCCTCTCTAAAGCTCTTTCCTCTTCTGCCCTGCAGAAACACAATGAAGGCCATTCTGGTGATACTTATTGCACCAAACTGGACAATGAGGAAGTGCTACTCTGACATACACAAACTCCTGGTGCACACTCCATGGGCTTTCCCTGATCACCCAGATTTTCTGTCCCAAAAACTAGTCAACCATTTTGCCTCTTGGTAGCTGGCTTGCTATTGAAGCTCAGGTACACAAAATCCTGGCCGTAGGGAATCAGTCACCCCATGCCCCTAATATGCCTACTAGGGATGGTCCCAAAGTTCGAGTTGAACGTAAGTTCGACTCGAACATCGGGTGTTCGTTTGCTTGCAAACGAACCGAACATATTGGGCGTTCACAGCAAATTTGAGCGCTGCAGAGCACCCCATAATGCACTGCGAGATCGCAGTGCATTGATGGCTGGTGATTAGCCAAAGCATGCACCTGACCTGCATGCCTTGGCCAATCACAGCGCGCTCTGCTGTGAGAACCATGATTGGCCAAAGGCAGGGTGCTAGCAAAGTTCAAGTTTGTTAAAGTGAAGGTCATATGAGACATTAGTATCCTAAGACTGTATTGATGTTGCCTTCCTCAGATGGGGTGAAAGCAAAAATTTGAAGCCACATCCACGTAGAGGCATAACTGTTAAATGTCCCTTATGATCCCCTGCCTAAAATGTGTGTAGGTACAAACAGGTTAGTTTCTAAAGCCCCAAAACACACAGTGTGTCAACATTTGCTCTCTCCCATCACATTTAAATGGACACATTTTGGGGGTGCAACCCCTTCCTCATAACTAAAGCAGGTAAGAGGAAGGGGTTGCACCCCCAAACGCGTCCATTGCTAACATGTGCTATCTCCCATCACAGGGTATCAATGGCCACGTTTTGGGGGTGCAACCCCTTACTCATAACTAAAGTAGGTAAGAGGAAGGGGTTGCACCCCAAAATGCGTCGAATGATACCCCATGATGGGAGCTAGCACATGTTGACCCACTGTGTGTCTTGTGGCTTTAGCAAACTAGATGTAGGGAAAGACACACATTTTAGGCATGGGATCATGAGGGAAATAAGAATATTTTGTTACCATTTGTGGCCATCTTCAAATGTTGGCTTTGCGATTCTTAAAAGCACATAAAGATTACTTAGGGCAGTGTTTCTCAACTCTCCTTCTCCAGATGCATTCCCAGGTCATGTTTTCTTTTTTTTTTGCTTTTGTCACAGGTGATGATGTCATTTTAACCAAAGCACATAAACCCAAGGTAAGTATAGTTGCAAGTCCTAGTTGCAATCTCGGAACACCCAAGAGGATAGTATGTGACTGGTCAAAATATAGTAATGCATTAAAGTGTTTGTTCACCAATGCCAGAAGTCTGCCAAGCAAAATAGGTGAGTTGGAAGCTCTGGTGCATCAGGAGAGCTATGATGTAATCGGTATTGCTGAAACTTAGCTTCAGTCCTCACATGACTGGGCTATAAATATTCCTGGCTTTGCACTCTTTCAGAAAGACAGAGTTAAAAGGAAAGGTGGAGGGGTCTATCTGTATGTGAGAAGTGATCTCAAAACGAGTGTAAAAGAGGACCTGGGGGATGGAGAGTGTGATGAGTCTGAAGCATTATGGGTGGAACTGCATACAGATGTGCGTAGTTCAAAGTGAATCATTGGAGTTTGTTATAGACCACCCAATGTTAATGAGGAGGTGCATACTTAGCTCCTTGCACAGATGGAAAGGGCTGCAAGGGCTGGGACAGTGATAATAATGGGGGATTTTAACTACCCAGAAATTAACTGGAATAATGGCACTGTTAGGACAGTTAAAGGACAAAAAATTATAAACCTATTACAGGACAATTTTATGGTCCAGTTTATTGAGGTCCCAACCAGGAATGATGCTCTGCTGGATCTGGTAATCTCAAACCATGCAGAGCATATTACTAATGTTCAGATAAAGGAACATCTGGGTAGCAGTGACCATAACATGATTTAATTTGATGTTAGCTGTAAGAAAAAATCACATACGGTAAAGATAAAAACACTTAATTTCAAGAGAGCAAATTTTCCAAGGATGAGGGCTGCTCTCCAGAACTTAGACTGGGAGAGAATATTGGCAACAATGGGCACAGAACAGAAATGGGGATTCTTCAAAAAGACTGTTTGTGAACTCACTGCAAAGTATATTCCCATGGGCAATAAATTTAAAAGGCTAAAAATAAAACCTATGTGGCTCACGGCCAAAGTTAAAAAAGCTATAAACTATAAGAAAAGAGCTTTTAAAAAATATAAAAATGAAGGCTAACTAGTGTCATTCAAATGTTACAAAGAATATAACAGAATATGTAAAAAGGAAATCAAGGATGCAAAAATTCAAAACGAAAGACAGATTGAAAAAATTCTTCAAATATATTAATAGTAAAAAGGTCAGGTCTGAGCATGTAGGCCCTTTACAAAATAATTTAGAGTGGGTGACTGGGGACAAAGAGAAGGCTAATTTATTAAATACTTTCTTCAGCTCTGTGTATACAAAGGAGCATGGGGGAGCTCATGTCAATAATGGGGGTGGTAGTGACATAGCCCCAAATCCACAATGGCTCAAAAGTGATTTAGACAGTATTTATTATTATATATATTTAGTATTTAGACAGAATAAAGGTGGATAAAGCACCTGGACCTGATGGCATCCACCCACGGATCCTAAAAGAATTGAGCTCTGTAATTTCAAAGCCATTTAATGTTGATAAATGTAAAGTTATGCACTTGGGGGCTAAGAATATACATCATACATGCTAGGGGGAGTACAACTGGGGGGATCCGTAGTGGAGAAGGATCTGGGGGTTTTGGTAGATCATAAGCTCAATAATAGCATGCAATGCCAAGCTGCGGTTTCCAAAGCGAGGAAAGTCCTTTCTTGTAGTAAGAGAGGTATGGACTCCAGAGAGAGAGATATCATTTTGCCCCTGTTCAAATCATTAGTAAGACCTCATCTGGAATATGCAGTTCAGTTTTGGGCACCAGTTCTCAAAAAGGATATTGGGGAACTGGAGAAAGTGCAGAGAAGGGCAACCAAACTGAGAAGAGGCATGGAGGAGCTCAGCTATGAGGAAAGATTAGAGGAACTGAATTTATTCACCCTTAATAAGAGGAGATTAAGGGGGGATATGATCAACATGTATAAATATATAAGGGGTCCATATAGTGAACTTGGTGTTGAGTTATTCACTTTACAGTCAACAAAGAGGACAAGGGGGCACTATTTACGTCTAGAGGAAAAGAGATTTCATCTCCAAATACGGAAAGGTTTCTTCACAGTAAGAGCTGTGAAAATGTGGAATAGACTCCCTGCAGAGGTGGTTTTGGCCAGCTCAGTAGATTGCTTTAAGAAAGGCCTGGATACTTTCCTAAACATAACATAATAACATAATATAACTGGGTACTGACATTTATAGGTAAAGTTGATCCGGGGAAAATACGATTGCCTCTCGGGGGATCAGGAAGGAATTTTTTCCCCTGCTTTAGCAAATTGGAGCATGCTCTGCTGGGGTTTTTTTTTGCCTTCCTCTGGATCAACTGTGGGTATAGAATGGGGTATATTGGATTGTATGATATATATTTTTTTTTTTTTATTTGTGGTTGAACTGGATGGACTTGTGTCTTTTTTCAACCTAACTAACTATGTAACTATGTAACTATTTTCAAGGTAAGTAATTCACACAGTAATTTTTATACTGAGGAAAATACAGAAAACAGGACCTGGTGGTGCACCTAGAGAAGTGGAGTGGAGAAACACTGACCTTGGACACTAAAGCCTAGGTTCACATTGGAGCGATTTGTCATGTGATTTGAGAGATAAAATCGCATGACAAGTCGCAGCCTATTGGAGGCAATGGCACTGTTCCAATCGGTGCGACGCAGAATTAGCAGCGTCACACCAATTTTCAAAAGTAGTTCCTGCACTACTTTTGCCGATTTCAGGTGCGACTTCAATAGACATCTGGCAAATGTCTATCAAGTAGCACCTTAAATCGCTTTGACCTTGCCACTTAGAAATCGTGCAACTTCAAGTGAAGTAGCGCAATTTCAAAGTAGCATTAATGTGAACCAGGGCTTACATTGATTTTTGCACTCGCCACATAAGGCTTTGTTGCCCAAACCGATTTGCATCCTAAATGAACAAAGTACGTATTTGTACTTTCCTGCAAACAACATACAGCATTCCTAAAGAAGCAAGGACAGACACAAACTTGGTTCCTACTTTTTTAGATGTAACTTGGCTAACTGGCACATTTCTTATAAAAGTTTCTTCATTGTCACTTATTTTATGTTTTATTTATTTTTTATTTGAGCTTGACTATCTCTCTCCCACTCAAGTTCACAGTCTAACCACATCGCTAATCCTTTATTTGTACAGATTATATTATATTATATTAGACATGTGCACAACAAAAAAATTTGTTTATTTTCGTTTCGTTTTTTTCGTTTCCGAAAAAAATTCGTTTTTTTTCGTTTCGTTTTTTTCGTTTCCGTTGATTCGTAACGATTCGTACATTCGTAAGTCGTCGTTGTTCGTATTCGTAACCATTCGTACATTCGTAAGTCGTCGTTGTTCGTATTCGTAACGATTCGTACATTCGTAAGTCGTCGTTGTTTGTATTCGTAACGATTCGTACATTTGTAAGAGTTATTTTTCGTTGATTCGTTTTTTCGTTAGTTTAATTTTCGTTCATTTGTTTATTCGAAATTCGGACGCATTCCTAGTTATTCGTACATTCGTAACATTCGTAACATTTGTAGATTCGTAATCGGAGCTTAATTCATAATTTTATGTAATGTAACCCTATTATTACATTTTAATAATTTACGAATGGAAAAAAAAAAGTTACGAATCTAAAAAAAAAGTTACGAATCAAAAAAAAAGTTACGAATGTACGAATTTTTTTGTTCAATCCATTCATTACGAATCGAAAAAAAAGTTACGAATCGAAAAAAAAAGTTACGAATCGAAAAAAAGTTACGAATGTACGAATTTTTTTGTTCAATCCATTCGAAGCACATTAAGCAGCACCATTGTAAGGGACACGGAAAATTACCAATTCAACAAAAAAAAAAGTTACGAATGTACGAATTTTTTTGTTCATTTTCGTTGTTCCTTTTTTCGTTTTTCGGATTTTCGCTGCTTTTCGGATTCGTTCGATTTGAACGATTCGTTAATCGGATTCATACGATTCAAACGATTCGTTATTCGGATTCGTTCGATTCGAACGATTCGTTCATTCGTACGAAAACGAACGAACGAAAAAAAAGAAAAAAAACTAAACGAATTGCACATGTCTATATTATATCCCTAAGTCAGTATATACCTGCATTACTTCTAAATGTTAATGTTTTACATGTGTTTTCTTTTGTATGAC
Source organism: Lithobates sylvaticus (assembly GCA_028564925.1). Classification (NCBI taxonomy): domain Eukaryota; kingdom Metazoa; phylum Chordata; class Amphibia; order Anura; family Ranidae; genus Lithobates; species Lithobates sylvaticus. The sequence continues at coordinate 578,553,521 of CM053029.1, forward strand.
TTGCAAAAACTTATAAATAAACAATTAAAAACTGGGTGAAATTGTAATATACAAAACACGGATATTTGTACAATGTGTGAAAGCACACCTTCAAGCTTTTTGTACATGACAATACTTTTGGACAATCTACCCCACCATATTCAATATTTTTGTCCAATTTGGTGCTGTTGCTGGGGTAGCAAACCACCCTGAGAAATGGGCAAAGTTAAAATAGGAGCTGGCAGCTCGATGATTTCTCTTTTTCTCACCAAAAATGTAAATAGGGAACAAGCTGATGTGTTTCATCTAAAGCATAATTACTCATCTGAGGAAGGTTGCAAGTGCTGAAACGCATCGGTTTGATCCTGTTTAACATGATGTAGGCAACAAAAAAAGTCATGGAGTTGCAGGTGTGTGGTGAGAGCAGCAGTGATGAACATAGTTGTATCTTTGATCTGAAAAACTATGGGATAATGGTGTTTTGAAAACTTGACCCCCCCCCCCCCCCCAAAAAAAAAGATTCTTGATATCACTATAAAAAAAGCCTTTTTAAATGCGTTTGGCAGAACTCCGTCAGTATCACCAGCAAAGCAGCTTCATTATAAAGAAAAAGAGAATGTGCGCTGCATTTCTAGATTTTTTAATTTGCAGCGAATGTGAATTCTCCATTACGAACGCTAGTTTTACAAGACCGACCGCTTCCGGCTCGTCCTTGCTTCCGAGCATGCATTTTTGTATTTTGGACTTTTGTCCGATGGACTTGTGTACACACGCTTGGAAAATCTGACAACAGACATTTGTCCGCTGACAATTTTAAAGCCTGCCATCCAACATTTGTCTGCGGAAAATCCAAAAACAATTGTCCGATGGAGCATACAAACGGTCGGATTTTCTGCCAACAGCCTGTCATCACACAATTCCCATCGGAAAATCCGATCGCGTGTACGCGGCTTTAGACTCTGATCCTGTGTACCGTAATGAACTCCAAGAAAAGGATTTTTGTTGGTAAGTCAAAAAATATATATTTTTTAAGTGATCCAAGACTTTAGCAATGTCTCTGGCCAAGAATATGTACAATGTGGTTCATTAACTGTAAGCAAAACAGTATTTAAACTTTAAAAAAAGAGACCTTTTTCAGGGAGGTAAGGATGGAAAAGAATTTGTTTTAAAGAAATACAGTTTGCATGATGTACTTCTAGTTGTTCTGGAAAAAGACTCTTGGCAATGTACACTGAGACCTACAAACTTTAAAAAAAAACTTCTGGGCAGGAAAGACAATGTTCTGAAAATGTAACTCTTGTACAGTGTGATCTATGGAATATCGACAGAAAATATATAAATAAGATCAAGCACCTCTTATGCCCCGTACACACGGTCGGAAATTCCGACCACAAAATCCGCTGGTGTTGCATACACACAGTCGGACAAAGTTGTCGGAAAATCCGATCATTCTGAACGTGGTGATGTTCGTTGCGTACGACGGAACTACGTAGAGGCTAGTAGCCAATAGCTTTGGTCTCGTAATTTGATCTGAGCATACGTGGCACTTTGTCCGTCGGAATTCTCTACACACGATTAGAAAAAGTCTGATCAGATTTTGCTGTCGGAAAATTTGAAAACAGGATCTCAAATTTTTTCCGTCGGATATTCCAACAGAAAAAGTCAGATGGAGCCCACACACGGGCGGATTTTCCGACAACATGGTCCGATTGGACATATTCCGTTGGAATTTCTGACTGTGTGTACGGGAATTACTGCTTACTAGTGACATGCCCAATGAGACAGTTGATTTACTAAAACTGAAGACTGCACAATTTGGTGCGGGTCTGCACAGAAACCAATCAGCTTCCATGTTTTTTGTCAAAACTCAATTGAAGAAGCTGAAATTAGAAGCTAATTGGCTACCTTGCACAGCAGTACCAGATTTTTAAGATCAAACAACAACATTTGTGTTGCACTGCTTACAAATTTTGTTGTTTGATTCTGATTGATGTGGGAACACTGCAGCTTATTGGTTCTTTGGGGGGGGGGCGGGGGTTGCTTTATTCAGGTGACCGCACACAATATTTTGTATTCACTTGTACCAGATTTTTGCACTCTCCAGTTTTAGTAAATCAACAGTCAGTTCATCTAACTCTGTATATCATCTTCGCTTGACACTTTACCACAATAAAACTTTAAGAAACACATGTATGGCCTTGTTGTAAATGCTTTTAGCCTACATTCACATTGGGCCTATTTGACATGTGATTTGACATGTCAAATCACATGACAAATCAGAGACTATTGCCAGGAATGGCACAGTCCAAATCGGTGCGACGCTGGCTTTGCAGCGCCACAACAATTCCCAAAAGTAGCTCCTGCACTACTTTTGGCGACTTCAGGGGAGATTTCAATAGACATCTGTGCATGAACCTGCACAGATGTCTCTCAAATCGCCCCCGAAGTCAGACTGAAATACCGGATTTCAAACCCGCAGTGGAATAACTTCCTTACAGGAGGTCTCCAATTTACAAGCCAACCTCAATGCACTGTTTAATTCGGCGACTATGTGGCAGATGAGGTTTAATGTTGATAAATGTAAAGTTATGCACTTGGGGGTATAAGAATATGCATGCATCATACATACTAGGAGGAGTACAACTGGGGGGATCCGTAGTGGAGAAGGATCTGGGGGTTTTGGTAGATCATAAACTCAATAATAGCATGCAATGCCAAGCTGCGGTTTCCAAAGCGAGCAAAGTCCTTTCTTGTATTAAGAGAGGTATGGACTCCAGAGAGAGAGAGATATCATTTTGCCCCCCTGTACAAATCATTAGTAAGACCTCATCTGGAATATGCAGTTCAGTTTTGGGCACCAATTCTAAAAAGGATAACGGGGAACTGGAGAAAGGGCAGAGATGGGCAACCAAACTAATAAGAGGCATGGAGGAGCTCAGCTATGAGGAAAGATTAAACGAACATAATGTATTCTCTCTTGAGAAGAAAAGATTGAGGGGGGATATGATCACCATATATAAATATATAAGTGGTCCATATAGTGAACTTGGTGTTAAGTAATTCATTTTACGGTCAACACTGAGGACAAGGGGGCACTCTTTACGTCTAGAGGTAAAGAGATTTAATCTCCAAATACGGAAAGGTAAGAGCTGTGAAAATGTGGAATAGACTCCCTCCAGAGGTGGTTCTGGCCAGCTCAGTAGATTGCTTTACGAAAGGCCTGGATACTTTCCTAAATGTACATAATATAACTGGGTACTGACATTTATAGGTAAAGTTGATCCGGGGAAAGTCTGATTGCCTCTCTGGGATCAGGAAGGAATTTTTTCCCCAGCTATAGCAAATTGGATCATGCTTTTCTGTTTTTTTTTTTCACCTTCCTCTGGATCAACTGTGGGTATAGGATTGGGTATGTGGGATGGTATGATATATATATATATATTTTTTTATGGTTGAACTGGATGGACTTTTTTCAACCTGGCTAACTATGTTACTATGTAACTATGATCATGGATCCAGTGTGACTGGCTGTCTGATTTATTTTATAAAGAAAAAACACTAGCAAAAAATAATTGTATTATATTATCCTACTGTGCATGAGTGACTGAATGAAAAATAAACAATTTTAGAGGAAAATATTTGGAATCCACAGTAAACCGCCCCCCCCCCCCCCCCCCCCCCATACTCCCTAAAACAAAAATTCAGACATAATATGGTGTTGATCTGGGCTCCACACATGTAGCTTTTTATCATCCATATAGAACTGCTGCAAGAATTGTAATTTATGGATTGAAATACAGTGTTTTGAAAAAGTATTCATAACCCTTGAAATTTTCCACATTTCGTCATGTTACAACTAAAAAAGTAAATGTATTTTTTTGGGATTTTATGTGATAGACCAACACAAAATGGCACATAATTGTGAAGTAGAAGGAAAATGATAAATGGTTTTCCAAATTTTTTACAAATAAATATGTGAAAAGTGTGGCGTGCATTTGTATTCAGCCCCTTTACTCTGATACCCCTAACTAAAATCTAGTGGAACCAATTGCTTTCAGAAGTCACCTAATTAGTAAATAGAGTCCACCTGTGTGTAATTTAAATTCAGTATAAATACAGCTGTTCTGTAAAGCCATCCGAGGTTTGTTAGAGAACTTTAGTGAACAAACAGCATCATGAAGGCCAAGGAACACCCCAGACAGGTCAGGGATAAAGTTGTTGAGAAGTTTAAAGTAGGGTTAGGTTATAAATACATTTCCCAAGCTTTGAACATCTCACGGAGCACTGTTCAGTCCATCATCCAAAAATGGAAAGAGTATGGCACAACTGCAAACCTACCAAGACATGGACATCTACCTAAACTGACAGGCCAGGCAAGGAGAGCATCAATCAGAGAAGCAGCCAAGAGGCCCATGGTAACTCTGGAAGAGCTGCAGAGATCCACAGCTCAGGTGGGAGAATCTGTCCACAGGACAAATATTAGTCGTGCACTTCACAAATCTGGCCTTTATGGAAGAGTGCCAAGAAGAAAGCCATTGTTGAAAGAAAGCCATAAAAAGTCCCGTTTGCAGCTTGTGAGAAGCCATGTGGGGGACACAGCACACATGTGGAAGAAGGTGTCAAAATTGAACTTTTTGGCCTAAAAGCAAGACGCTATGTGTGGCGGAAAACTAACTGCACATCACCCTGAAAACACCATCCCCACCGTGAAACATGGTGGTGGCAGCATCATGTTGTTGGGATGCTTTTCTTCAACAGGGACAGGGAAGCTGGTCAGAGTTGATGGGAAGATGGATGGAGCCAAATACAAGGCAATCTTACAAGAAAACACTTGCAAAAGACTTGAGACTGGGGCGGAGGTTCACTTTCCAGCAGGACAACGACCCTAAACATACAGCCAGAGATACAATGGAATGGTTTAGATCAAAGCATATTCATGTGTTAGAATGGCCCAGTCAAAGTCCAGACCTAAATCTAATTGAGAATCTGTGGCAAGACTTTGAAAACTGCTGTTCAGACGCTCTCCATCCAATCTGACAGATCTTGAGCTATTTTGCAAAGAAGAATGGGCAAAAATGTCCCTCTCTAGATGTGCAAAGCTGGTACAGACATCCCCAAAATAACTTGCAGCTGTAATTGCAGCGTAAGGTGGTTCTACAAAGTATTGACTCAGGGGGGCTGAATACAAATGCACCCACACTTTTCACATATTTAACCACATGCCGACCGGGCCATAGCTGAAAGACGGCTACAGCGCGGTCGGCTTATTCTGGGTGGACGTCCGTTGGACGTCCTCCCAGAATCTTGCTCCCGCGCGCACCCTGGACCCGGCTCATCACGGATCATGGTAAACGGCCGCTGACAGCGGCTGTTTACCATGTGAACGCTCCGTCAAATGACGGAGCGATCATATTGTAAACAAACCGGCGTCACGTCATGGCGCCGGTTCCTCCCTCCCCTCTCTATACCGATCGGTACAGTGAGAGGGGAGAAGCGGACAGGTGGAGAGATATCAGCAGCGCTGTGGGCTGGATGTGTAGTGCCCACAGCGCAGCTCAATGACAGTGAAACACTGTGCAATAGTCTGCCAACACTGCAATACTGTCAAATAGTCTGCCAACACTGTGCAATAATTTTCAGTCTTTTTTGATTTATAGCGCAAAAAATAAAAAACCCAGCTGCGATTAAATACCACCAAAAGAAAGCTCTATTTGTGTGGAAAAAAGGACACAAAATTAATTTGGGTACAGTGCTGCATGACTGAGTAATTGTCATTCAAAGTTTGAGAGCACCGAAAGCTGAAAATTGGTCTAGTTAGGAAGAGGGTTTAAGTGCCCAGTGGTCAAGTGGTTAATTGTAAAAAACATTTATCATTTTCCTTCCACTTCACAATGATGTGCCATTTTGTTTTGGTCTCTCACATAAAATCCCAATAAAATACATTTATATTTTTGGTTGTAACATGACAAAATGTTTAAAATTTCAAGGGGTATGAATACTTTTTCAAGGCACTGTAGGTGGTGTAACCCTGAGATTTAGGACATGGCAAAACAATAGGACTGGGGCTTTTGCACTTAAAGATTCAACATTTATCTTGATCCCTTCATTCTTGACTTGTACAAGGTAAAGAGAGATCCTTCAAATTTTTGTTATACCTCCTTAAGGCCCCTTTCACACCTAAGCATTTTTCAGGCGCTACATCGCTAAAAATAGCGCCTGTAATGCCTCTTGAAAAAAGCGGGTCCTTTAACTCCAGTGTGAAACCCGGAGGCCTTTCACACTGGAGCGGTGCGCTAGCAGGACGGTAAAAAAAAAGTCCTGCTAGCAGCATATTTGGAGCAGTGAAGGAGCGGTGTATTCACCGCTCCTATACCGCTCCTACCCATTGAAATCAATGGGACACCGCAGGGATACCGCGGTAAAACCACCAGCAAAGCGACGGAAAAGCGCTGCTTTGCGGGGGGTTTTAATCCTTTTTCTGCAGCTAAAACGACGGTAAAGCAGCGCTGAATATAGCGCTGCTTTACCGCCGCCGCCCCCACCGCCCCAGTGTGAAACCGGCCTAAGACATCAGAAATAGATTTTTTGGTTTTATATGATTTTTACACATACAATCCAATGAGAGCACCAAGCAAATGTCCAAGAGTACAAGGTCATTTAGAGATAAAATTGATTCATAGCAGAATAAATCCAATGCATTTCAGGCGACAAACACACTTATCTTCATCAAGGCTTAAAAATTCTGACTGTGCTTAAAGTTCAGTTTTTTTAAATCAAATTAACAAACATGTTATACTTACCTGCACTGTGTAATGGTTTTGCACAGAGCAGCCCCGATCCTCCTCTTCTCAGGTCCTCCGCTGGAGCTCTTGGCCCCTCCGCACCGGCTGAGTGCCCACCATAGCAAGGTGTTTGCTATGGGGGAACTCATGCAGGCTCTCTCCCGACCAAACTCTGCCTGTTGTCCATAAGACACACAGAGTGCAGCCTCGGCTCTGCCCCTGCTCCCTCCTCACTGGCTGTAACTGACAGCAGCGGGAGCCAATGGCAAAGCAAATGAGAATTGAAGGAGCCAAGAGAGCCTGGGGTCTGGCAGCCCCCCCCTCGTCTCTTCCTCCTCTCGTGATCCAGCCCACCTCTGGTCCTCCTCCAGACCCTTCAATTTCTAAGCTCCTCCGCAGCTTCTTTCCAGCAACAGCAAAAGTTAAGGGGAGTGCACTGTGATTTAAGGGAAGGTGGGGGACTCTTGATTTCTGATGGTTGGGGGGGGGGCACTTGACATCTGATGTAAGGGGGGCGGCATGCTTATCTAGTCTTACATATACAACCAGCAATCATAATGCTGATGTGGCCCACGATGAAATTGAGTTTGACACCCCTGTCCTAGACCCTCCGGACCAACTCCTTTACCTTTTCTATAGACTGACAGGGTGCCAGCCCAAGAAAGCCTGTCTCCACTCATCATTAGAGAAAGAGCGGGAACAAAAGTCGCATTCCAGTCTCTGCTTTTCCAGATAATTTTAATTTGAAAATGCACAAGGTAGCTACAACCATGATGTCTCCACCCAAAAACCACCACCTCCTTAATGTGTTTTACCAAAAAAAGACTTGATCCCAAGGATCCTTGGGATCAAGCCTTTTTTTGGTAAAAAGCACTAAGGAGGTTGTGATTTTTGGGTAGAGACATTATGGTTGCTTCTATCTTGTGTATATTCAAATAAAATAATCCAGAAAAAACAGAGATTTCACACATTTTCCCTAATGGACTTGTTGTCTATTGTAGTTAAATACTTATATTAGATGTTATAGATCCTATTAAAATATTTTCCATCGATTTCTTTTCCTGACAATCTTGGCAAGATCAGGCATTGCAATAGAGGAGAAGAGCATATATTGGGTGTCTTTACATAATTCTAAACTTTATGGACTCACTAGGTATTTTTTAAGGATTTTGCCTTAAATTCACTGGACAAGATCACCACCAGATTTCCCAGGTCCACTCAACTGTGGCAGCTATTACGGAGACAATGATGGTGTTGCATAATCCATATGGATTCAGAGGTTATATCCACAGAGAGTGGTACAAGAATCCAACAAACATGTAAGTGTTAATTGCTGCATGTTTCAATAATGCTGCGAACACACGGTGGGACTTTCCGATGGCAAATGTGCGATCGGAGCTTGTTGTCGGAAATTTCAACTGTGTGTAGGCTCCATCGGACAGTTTCCATCGCACAAAATTTGAGATTTGGATCTCAATTTTTCCGACAACAAAATCCGTTCTCGCAAATTCCGATCGTGTGTAGACAATTCCGACGCACAAAGTGCCACGCATGCTCAGAATCAAGCAGAGAAGCAGCACTGGCTATTGAACTTCATTTTTCTGGGCTCGTCGCACGTGTTGTACGTCACAGCGTTCTTGACGTTCAGAATTTCCGACCAACTTTGTGTGACCGTGTGTATGCAAGACAAGTTTGAACCAACATCTGTCTGAAAAAAAAACATGGGATTTTGTTGTCGTAATGTCCGATCGTGTGTACGCGGCATAAGGGTGAAGAAAGGAGACACATGCTCCTCAGTCCTCACACAACCTTTTCTTTTGCAGGGAACTTTTTTGGCAGTGATAGTCTTGCTTTAAAAAAATCCAGTATATTGTCCAAGCCACCTTTGCTCTTCCAAAGCCGAAACAGCGTAGCAAGTCTTCTACGTGTGTTTTCATTGCACTTACTTGTACTGTGAAAGTAAAGAAAAAAAGCTGAAGCTGTTGACTAACTCAGCATCTTATAATGCAAGCATTCAAAATGATTTAGGTATCATGGCCAATGAAAAAAAAAAACATGTTTGTTCAATCTTTTGAGTAAGCCAGAAACTTAAGCTCCAAACATTTGTTGTCTTGAAATCTACAAACATTTGTTTTCTTTTACTGATATTTTTTATTTTTTTGCTATTTTTAAAAGCCCCAGAGTGGAATCCTCTGTAAGATTTTTTTTTTATTATTTGGAGCCGAAAAACATGTAAAATGATATTCATGTGTTTTGCTGAAGGGTTTTCCAAAAGGAATGTATTCAGTATTGTATTTATGACCTGTATGGTCTGTGCATTGAAGCACTTTCTCTTTGTCAGTAGGGCCTCTGAGACTAATTTAAATGGCTTAATTTCTGAATATTTATGAAGTTGCAAAACATGAACACATACCACTAGAAGGTTTCCAAAGTAATAACGTGCACTGCCTTTCTTTTCAGAAAACACAAAGTTTGAGCTAACAAGATGTTACTGTATTTAAATGTTTTGGATCTTACATACCAAGGTAAAGTACATTAATCTGTGACATTTACAGATGCTCTTGATTAATTTTTGGATCAATTCCTACTAAATAATTTCCTCTGATATTAAATGTTTATTGTGCCAAACTATGGTGTCCCTTATCCCAGGTCCTATTGTCAGAATATTTGATGAAGGACTGTGTGACAATCAGTGATGTAAGTAACTGAGTTAAAATAAACGGAGTTACGTAACGCAGTTACTTTAGAGGGTAACGAGAAATCTAACTGATTACTTTTCCCCTCATGGTAACGCAGTTCCCATTACTTGGGCAGAGTTACCGCAATAACATATACCGCCACTAGATGGCAGTAGTGTAATTCTGGTGTCCTGCCGAAAAAGTTCCCCCGCCGGATAAGGACCCCCTGTACTGTGCAGGCGCATCACTTGCGCAGTACAAAGTACAGTACGAAAATTGCCGAACCTAAACAGCTCTGAGTGAACTCTACACTGCGCAGGCGCAGTTAACATGTAATTGTACGAGGCGATGCCGCACCCTCCGGATGCTCATGCTACTCTGCAAGGGGCGTTTATCGTGTAACTAAGGGGCGGGTCTAGTATTACTGTAACCAAGGGCGCATTTATTATTATTTTTATATATCGAGCTCTGGCCATTAATTTAACATTCGCCCTCTTCTGTAGCCATCCGCCCCTTACACGATATAATAATAATAGACCCGCCCCTTGCTTACACGCTATAACAGATCTGCCCCTTGGTTAGAGTAATAATAGAGCAGCCCCTTGGTTACACAATATATAACAATAATAATAAATGCGCCCCTTGCTTACAGTAATACTAGACCCACCCATTAGTTACACGTATAGAAAAAAAAAGTTACTTTGCTGCGTAACTAATTACTTTTCCAATGTAGTAACTGAGTTACTAACGCAATTACTTTTTGGGAGAAGTAATTTGTAACTTAACTAATTACTTTTTTAGGGTAAGATGACCAACACTGGTGACAATACTGTCCAGTGTAAAGTCGAATACTTGGATTTAGATGAGGGGATCAGACCTTTACACTGGCTTCTGATGAAGGCTTCCTTTTTCGTTTTCAATTTACAAAGTCTCACTCAAGCCATTCATTCTGAGGACCTTAATTTAAGTGACTACTATTGTCCCATTTTTCTACTTTACCTTTGTACATAATAAACACAGAAATATATTGACTAAGGAGATACCATATGAACAAAACTGAGACAAAAAATATGGATGAAAAAAATCTGTGTTAGGAATTGGATTGCCTGCTGGTAGTACTGTGGTTCTCAGACCTGTAGGTTGTAGTTCCAGTGTCCACCAGTGGGTGCCTCTCAGCAGCCAGCAGTTCCTAGCAATCAGTCATCACTTGATGCTGGCTGCTGGGAAGGTATTTAATCCCTCCTCTGCTACTCCATCTTGCCTCAGTGCTCTCTCTGTGTGCTCCTTGTTCTGTGCTCCTTGTGACCTCTGTTGCTGATTTTGATCCTGATCTTGATCCTTCTCCTGTCTACTTAAACCTGCTCCAGTGTATCTTCTCCCTATTCTGACTTGTTCACTGCTTCTCATGCCTGACCCTATGTTCATAACCCTCCCTGGCTCTGTTACTGACAACACCTCTTCAGTCTTACCCTGTCTTCTGTATATATTGTATTATAGTTAGTTGCTAGTTGGGTTTTCTGTCACTTAGTTGGTTTGCTAGTTAGGTATTTTATCATTTGGTTACGGTTCACTGTCAGGGGAGAGAGAGATCACTGGAGAAAGAAGTGTTGTTTGGGAAGATTGAAGAGACCAGGTGAAAAAGGAAACCAACTACTAGTTGGTTGGACACACTAGTGCAAATAAGAAGAAAATCGCGCTGACACAAAATAGCGAAGAAAGCCGCGTGCAAAAAACAGTCACATATGCTGTAAAGTATAACAAATAATAAGAATGTGCAGTGCTTATAATAAATGAAGTCCATAAATTAGTGAATCAATAATAACAAAAAATGCTGACATATTGTACTGAGTGCATTTGACTCCGTAATAGAGTCCTTCAACTCTGGTAAGAGTTCATCTCACACTGGGTGGTGGATCACGTGGTGGATTTTGCTCACATTCCTGAACTTTAGATTTTTCACAACTTTATGAATTATCTCCTGGATAGTTTTTTGTCAGATTTTTTTATTATTGATTGACTCATTTATGGACTTAATTTGTTATAAGCGCTGCATATTCTTATTATTGATTGGACACACTAACTACAGCTATGGACGACACTGGAGGATCTTGCACAAAACTTCTTTTTAGAGCTCTCATTCATCAACTCTCTAGGAGTTGGACTCGAGTTGATGGTACTTAATAATAAGGGTTCATTGATATCTTCATGTTTGCCGTGTATTCGGTTTGCTGGTGTTTGGAAAGGTTTTGTTTCACTGTTAACTAGTTGCCGACCAGCCACTGTTGTTACACAGCAGCAGGTTGGCTCCCCTGCACAAATCACCGTAGCTGTACGGCGGCCGCTTTAAGGGTTATAGGGGGTGCGCGTGTGCCTACGGCATGACCCTGAAGCCGATGCACGTGGCCGGTGGCCGCGATGTCCACCGGCCACCCGCAATCGCTCCGCAGAGAGCCAGAACGGGGTTCTGTCAATGTAAACAGACAGATCCCTGTTCTGACAGGGGAGTAGAGAGCGATCGTCTGTTCCTAGTGATCAGGAACAGCAATCTCTTTCCTCCTCCAGTCACTACACTCCCTCCACAGTTAGAAACACCTCCCTAGGGAACACTTAACCCCTTGATCACCCCCTAGTGTTAACCCCTTCCCTGCCAGTGACATTTATACAGTAATCAGTGGCTACATTTAGCTCTGATTGCTGTATGAGTGCCAATGGTCCCAAAAAAGTGTCAAAAGTGTCTGATCTGTCCGCCGCAATGTCGCAGTCCCACAACAAAATTTCTGATCACCGCCAATACTAGCAAAAAATGAATACTAAAAATGCCATAAATATATACCCTATTTTGTACGCTATAACTTTTGCGCAAACCAAAAGAAAGCTCTTTTTGTGGGAAAAAAGGACGTCAATTCTGTTTGGGTACAGCGTTGCACGACTGTGCAATTGTCAGTTAAAACAACGCAGTGCCGTATCGCAAAAAATTGCCCTGTCATTAAGGGGGAAAATCTTTCGGTTCTTAAGTGGTTAAATCATATATAGTGTGGTTTCAGTTTCCTAAGTGTAACTACACAGATCTGGTCATCCCTGCTGCTGGATGCCCGAATTCAGCATCCCTGAGAGTATGCCTTCTCTATTCATAGAGCTCTTTTCCATTTTATTCGAATGGATAGCAGGTATATTAACCCCTGCAGCACCGAAGGATTACTTCTGTGGGGGTATGGTGGGGGTATGGGGGTTGGGCAGAGGACAGAAGACTTCAACTAAGACAACAGCCACCAGCACAAGGGACACTTCTTGAATTAAACGATTGTCCTTTGCACTAATTTAAAAAAAAAGAATGAACTAAACTTATGCCACGTGCATGCGATCGGATTTTCCGTCGGAAAAAACTTGGATTGTTTTTCCGACGGAATTCCGCTCAAGCTTGGCTTGCATACACACGGTCACACAAAAGTTCTCGTAACTTTCGACCGCCAAGAACGTGGTGGCGTACAACACTACGACGAGCCGAGAAAATTAAGTTCAATGCTGCAGAGCATGCGTGGATTTGTTTCCGAGCATGCGTAGGAATTTTGCTAGTCGGAATTGATACAGACGATCGGAATTTCCGATTGGAACTTTTTCTGACTGAAAAATTGAGAACCTGCTCTCAATCTTTTGCTGGCGGGAATTCCGATGGAGCATTCACACGGTCGGAATTTCCAACCAAAAGCTCACATCGGACTTTTGCTGGCATAAAATCCGATCGTGTGGCATTAGGCTTTAAGAGGTCCATGTGCATTGACCCTATCGTCTTGATTTTTGAGATTATGTTCTGAAGGGTCATGTCACTAGATCAGAAAACTGAATTCTTTTTTGGAGATAAACAGTCTTCCAGCCAAAGTGCTTTGTAAACAGTTGGTGTATACAACTTTTCAATTAATGTGTTATGTCCTTTAGTGAAAGCCGAGTAAACAAGGCCGCAGTGCTCTTTGACTAGACATCTGTAAGTAATAGCCACTGAAGAACAATACACTGAAGTCTTGCAAAGTGGTTTTAGCTTCCTTCACACAATGTATCATTTTATTCCCAGAGCTGTTACAAAAGCCAATTGCAATTCACTTATTTGGAGCAGCTATGATATCCACCAAGAAACATATTACATTATGATAGGAAAAAGCACTTTAGAGCAGCCAGAAGAGATCAGGGCTTCAGGAAATGGCTTTTCTCCTTCCCATTATTAAGAACATGTTATGTAACTGGGGAGAGATAGAGAGATAGATAGATAGATAGATAGATAGATAGATAGATAGATAGATAGATAGATAGATAGATAGATAGATAGATAGATAGATAGATAGATAGATAGATAGATAGATAGAAATAGATAGAATTTGTGAACCCTTAGATATTTTCTTATAAATGTCTTCTAAGATATGATACAATTTTTTTGCCATAATAATTAATAAACAAACAAAACAGACACCATTCTATACTTTGTTGGTGTGCATTTTCAAGATAGTTGATGGAAAACATTTAAACCAAGTATATTCTATACCAGACTTGTGCATCTGATAGAAGAACATGCATATTCAAAACTAATTTCATAGATATTTTTTAAGTTGTTTTGCTTGAGATTTAAAGCGAAGTTATATATTGAAAAGGAAGTACCTGGGGCTGCCCCTAACATGCCCCTGACAAAAATGGAGAACATAGGACTATCTCGGTACCCAAGGTTTATGCAAAGAATATAGTAAAAATAACAATTTATTAATAGAAAAACATGATTAAAATGGAGATAGGGATAATTTTACAAAAGGGACTATATACAATCAATGGTTACAACCGTGCATTGTACATACAGAAGGTTTCAAAGAGTCGATGAACCCCAAGGATCACAAGGGGCATCGTATTGTAAATCTTGACACAAAATAGGCACACTTTCATAGTCAAATAGTCATGACAAGTGATCTAGGTAACAGTAAAGCCCCTTACACACGATCGGATTTTTCGTCCGGATTGTCCGGTGGACTTAGTCCGCCGGTCAATCCGCCGGACTTTCCAGCAGAGGTCTGACGGACTTTCCAGAAGAGGTCCGCTGGACTTTCCGAACGTGTGGACTTGCCCACACACGCCCGGACTTTTCCGGCGGACAATCCGTCGGAGTTTTGGCGAAAGTCCGCAGGACTTTTGAAATTAATGGACTTGCCCACACACGGAGGTAAATTCCGTTCATTTAGAACGTGACTCCAGGGAGACGGGACTAGCGAAAGAAGTGAATGCCGCAGCTAGCCCCGTTACCTGGTATGGATTTCAAGGGAATCCCTATGCCGAAAAAATGGCGTGGGGGTCCCCCCGAAATCCATATCAGACCCTTATCCGAGCACGCAGCCTGGCCGGTCAGGAAAGGGGGTGGGGACGAGCGAGCGCCCCCCCTCCTGAGCTGTACCAGGCCGCGTGCCCTCAACATCGGGGGTTCCCTGGGGAAAGGGGGGCCCTGCGGCCCCCCCACCCCAAAGCACCTTGTACCCATGTTGATGAGGACAAGGGCATCTTCCCGACAGCCCTGGCCGTTGGTTGTCAGGGTCTGCAGGCGGGGGGCTTATCGGAATCCGGGAGCCCCCTTTATAAGGGGGCCCCCAGATACCGGCCCCCCACCCTATGTGAATGAGTATGGGGTACGATGTATCCCTACCCATTCACCTAAGGAAAAAAGTGTAAATAAAAAAAAACAACACAATTTTTTTAAATACTTTATTGCACAGCTCCGGGGTTCTTCTTCCGTCTTGGGGGGTCTTCTCGCCGGACACCTCCGCTATCTTCTGCTCTTTTACTAGCTCTTTCACTAGCGGAGGAGCCCGGCTTTCTTCTTCGTCGCCGCCGCCGTCTGGGGGTCTTGTTCCGACTTCGGGGGTCTTTTCTGTTCTTCTTGCCGGGCCTCCGCTTTCTTCTTCCAGCTCTTTTACTTGCGGTGGCCCAGGCTTCTGTTGCCGTCGCCTTCTGCTTTTTTCTTCTTCCGATGTTGACTCGTCGCTGTCTCCTCTTCTAATGGCTCAGACATGTTGCGCTGCCAGTTATATAGGGACAAGGGGCGGGGCCACGACTCATGTCACATGGTGACCCCGCCCCCCATATGATGTTACAGTCCCAGCATCCTCTTCTGTTCAAGAAGAACAGAAGAGACCCCCGAAGTCGGAACAAGACCCCCAGACGGCGGCGGCGACGAAGAAGAAAGCCTGCTCGTCCGCTAGTGAAAGACCTAGTAAAAGTGCAGAAGATAGCGCTCGTCCCCACCCCCTTTCCTGACCGGCCGGGTTGCGTGCTCAGGTAAGGGTCTGATATGGATTTGGGGGGGGGGGGGGGCCACGCTGTTTTTTTGGTGTAGGGATTCCCCTTTAAATCCATACCAGGTGACGGGGCTAGCGCGGCGGCATTGAATTCCTTCGCTAGTCCCGTATACCTGGAGTCACGTTCTAAATAAACGGACTTTCCTCTGTGTGTGAGGCAAGTCCGTTCATTTCAAAAGTCCCGCAGACTAGCACACAGACGGCGGGATTGTCTGCCGGACTCCCGAGTCCGGCGGACAATTTTAAGTCAAAACTTAAAACTAGGTCCGCCAGACTTTTGGGAACAAAAAGTCCGCCGGAGCCCCACACACGGTTGGAATGTCCGGCGGACTCTAGTCCAGCAGAAAATCCCGCCGGAAAGTCCGATTGTGTGTACGCGGCATAAAACATGAGAGCGTCAAAAATGAGACAGATGTGCTTGATACATAACATGATTTTAGCTTATGATTTAGGGATCCATAAATTCATGTATTTCTTACCCACAGGGACTAATGAAATATAGGGCAGCATGATGGAGGCACCAAAAGGTTGTTCCCCCCTCTGGCGGATGCAGGAGACACTAGGGAATGTAATGATAAGATCTGTGATCTATCCCCAGAGAGGATAGCTAAAATAAGAGGTTGGTATATATTTTTTCTCCTTTTACTTTCTCTTTTTTTCTCGCTTTATACTAATCTCTTTATTTTAGCTGTCCTCTCTGGGAATAGATTGGGATCTTATCATTACATATGCCTTTTGAAATTGTAGAACCCAGCATTCCCTAGTGTTTCCCATGTTCGCCGGGGGGGGGGGGGGACTGCCTTTTGCTGCCTCTATTGTGCTGCCCTATGTTTCATAAGCAATACATGAATTTATGGATCCCCAAATCATAAGATAATATCATGTTATATATCAAGCACATATGTCTCATCTGATGTTCTCATGTTTTACTGTTACCTAGATTACTTGTCATGACTGTTTGACTTGTATGAGATTGTGCCTATTTTGTAGATGACAATGACTGATTCCTCCTGAGGAAGCGGCTCAAGCCACAAAACATGTAGAGGACTGTGTCAAGATCTACAATACGGTGCATTTATTTATTTTTAGCAGAGAAGAAACGCTCCTGCGCACAAGTGGAACACCAGACCGGCTATATACTGACACAGGCCTTGCTGTCCTCAAAGGTGGGGTACCCTAATAGTCAAAGATGAAAAAAGTAAAAGAAAGGGCGCACCAGCCTTGTGCATTATCCTTTGGATATATATTTATTAAAAACTTTAAAAAGAAAACTACTCACAAACAATTGTGTAAATTCCTGCAATATGAATAGTCGTCAAGAAGAAGCATTCAGTCAAAGATGAACAGAACTCTCCAAGGGTCACAGAGGAGCTCACAAAAATCACTGCAAGTTGACGCGTTTCGAAGGGGGCATCCTTTCTTCCTCAGAGCTCAGCCAATACGGTGCCCCTTGTGATCCTTGGGGTTCATCGACTTTTCAAAACCTTCTGTATGAACAATGCACGGTTGTAACTATTGATTGTATATAGTCCCTTTAGTAAAATTATCCCTTTCTCCATTTTAATCATGTTTTTCTATTAATAAATTGTTGTTTTTACTATCTACTTTGCCTTAAACTTTGGTACCGAGATAGTCCTATTTCCTTTTATTTATTCCATATACTGGCAGCCCCAGGTATTCCCTTGTTAATATTCAACCATTGATTGTGGATGATGGTACCCACCTCTACCTCTAGATTAACCAGATTGAGGCATTCCCTTAAACTAAAGTGTAGTTATGGTCAAAGCGTAAAATCATATATTCATTTCAACATTGTATTTCAATTATTTCTAGCCTATTCCTGTTAATCTGAACAATTTTGAAGTTTGTAAACTTACTTTGTCTAAGATCTTCATAGATTTACTTCCTTGAATTCTGTGACATGTAGACACTATGTCTGATGATTAGCACTGCTGTGTCACACATTTCACAGAGCCTGCCTTCTGAACCACAGAGGTGCTGAGGGGAGGAGTTTCAGGAGGTGGAGTCAGTACAGGAATGACTGCTTGCAGGTAGTAAGGTACCATGGGATATGTAGTCCTTAGAAATGGAGGAGAAGCATGCAAGGAATCCAGGAAGCTGTGGAAATAGACGGCCAGCTAACAGGCAGCACTCACAATATGAAAGGACAAGTAAGCCTATATTGGATTGTCCAAAATAACTATTGTTGTATAAGGTGTGTCTAAAAAGTTTTGTAAATGGTTTTAGAAAACAAACAAAACAGAAGATACAAACAAATTACCTTTATTGGTCTTCAAAATAATCGCCATCCTTCACAACACACTTTTGGCAACATTGATAAAGCTTCTGAAAACTGTCAGCAAAGTAATCGCAGAACCACTGTCACACATTCTTGGATTGCCACCAAGTCCGCAAAACATGCACCTTTCACAACGCTCTTCAGATGGGGAATTTTTGAGTCGTGGGGAAGAAGGTGAACACCATTCTATTGATTGTCGCTGCACCAGGTCTCATCCCCTGTGACGATGGTTCACAGAAAGGATGGTTCCTGGTCACATATGGTAATGAAATCTCCAGTTGTTTCCATTTGTTTTGCTTTCTGTTGGTCTGTCAGCTTGTGCGGCACAAACTATTTCTGTTCACAGCTTCCGTGACGTACACTTTCACCAACTTTTCATGCGTCTCCGTTGCCGTTTTCCCCAATTTGTAGCAGTAGTTGCTCCATTGCACTGTGACTCTACCTCTTACATTGACTACGTTGGACTTTCCGCAGCAGATTTTTCCTGGCGGTCACGTATACTCCATATACCTGGCCCATGTTGCCATTTAGAAATCGGACCATTCACCAAACTTTTTAGACACACCTTGTATGGCTATTACATGGCTATGGCTATTACAATGCTGATGTTACAAAATGAAACAGTATACTGTGACCATAGATTTCCTTTAACTGGAATTGAGGTCAGAATTCTGTCAGGCAGATCTGAACAGGCGCTCCATGCACCTCTATGGAGCGTCGGATGTCAGCGGTGACATGTCCGCTGACATCCGATCCGCTAAATCCAGACAGATGCAAACCATATTTTGCATCTGTCTGGCGGATCGGATGAAAGCGGACAGGAGGTCCGTAATCATCCGATCCCCCCATAGGGGAGAGCGGAGCTCTGACAGGTCCGTCCCTGCACAGAGTGCAGAGGCGGACTTGTCATCTGCCGGCTCAGCGGGGATCAACTGAGTGATTTAGCTGTTATGGCAGCAGCTAGCTACCATAACCCCGGTATCCTCTTCTTCAGCTGGCAGTCCAGTTTCCGATAATGGTGGTCTCTTACCGGAGCTGTCGGCAGCAGCAGAGGCCATCAGATGCTCTTCCTTGCTGGGTATGGAGATGAGTGAGGGGAAGATGGCCCCCACCCGTCTCCATACCATTGCAGGGCGGAAGCGACATCAAAACGTCCCTTCCATCCATAGCTCTTAAAGGGACATTTCTTTTTCAAATTACCTATTTTTTTTATTGCATTTTAGTGTAAATATGAGATCTGAGGTCTTTTTGACCCCACGTCTCATATTTAAGAGGTCCTTTCATGCTTTTTTCTATTACAAGGGATGTTTACATTCCTTGTAATAGGAATGTAAACAGTGTAAAAATAAAAAAAATAAAAGGTAAAATAAATAAGAAAAAACTTTTTTTTAAACGCACCCTGTCCCGCCGAGCCCGCGTGCAGAATCAAACGCATACTTGAGCAGCCCCCGCATATGAAAATGGTGTTAAAACCACACATGTGAGGTATCGCCACGATCGGTAGAGCAAGAGCAATAATTCTCGCCCTAGACCTCCTCTGTGACTCAAAACATGCAACCTGTAGAATTTTTTAAATGTCGCCTATGGAGATTTTTAAGGTAAAAAGTTTGTCGCTATTCGCTATTTCAATTTTGAAGCGTGACATATTGGGTATGAATTTACTCTGCGTAACATTATCTTTCACAATATAAAAAAAATTGGGGTAAGTTTACAGTTTTATTTTTTAATTCCAAAAAGGGTATTTTTTCCAAAAAAAGAGTGCTCGAAAGACTGCTGCACAAATACTGTGTGACAGAAAGTATTGCAACGACCGCCATTTTATTCTCTAGGGTGTTAGAAAAAAGATTTTTGTAATGTTTGGGGGTTATAAGTAATTTTCTAGCAAAAAACAACAAATCTCAATAAGAGACTCGGTCCTTAAGTGGTTAAAAAAAACAAGAGACCAGAACCTGCTAAGCTGTCAGTGTAGATCTCCCCTCTTTCCTGGTCACTGAAAGGACCAAAGTTACAATATCTTTTAGTATTCTTATATAAATACCTTATAGGCACAGGAAATTAAAACACAGCAGGATTGCTTCTCAGATTTTAAATTAAAAGGAAATTAATTACATTAGTAGCTGATCTTTAGTACTGGGTTCCAGAAAGGCTGCCTTTTCTTCCCCAAATAAGGGTTTCTATTTTGTACAGATATAGTTTATTTTATTTACTGTGAACTTTTATTTATTTTTTTTCGGGACTTTGGCAGTGTACACATGCTGCTCAAATCTGTTTGCGGCTTGTGAATGCATGCTTGTGTGATAAGGTTGTGTTCACCAAAGTACCACGTATTTACCTCCCATATGCTGTTTTTGGTTGTTTTTTTTTTTAACAGTATATACAGATGATTTAGATATACTTTTTTTTATAACTTTTTTTTTTCTTTGCAACGCTATCCCTGCCCTGTTGAAGCAAACATGAGCAGGGACGTTATTGCAATTCCTGTACTCCCGTATTAAAAAATAAAAATCCTAATCATCAGCAAATGGAGGGAGGAAATTCTATGGCCAGATAGTAGAAAAAAGTTAAGCATTGAGTTCTATATTTCTATAGATATTAAAAACAAAATGTGGAGAAAATTTTGGCATTTGAATGGTGCAGAAGGTAGTAAAGTTTCACTTTTTTATCCTCCTAGGTGCAGAGCAGCCACTTGCATGAAAGTGATGCTACTAGATCCTTTCCCTT
The DNA here is from genome assembly GCA_028564925.1 of Lithobates sylvaticus. Classification (NCBI taxonomy): domain Eukaryota; kingdom Metazoa; phylum Chordata; class Amphibia; order Anura; family Ranidae; genus Lithobates; species Lithobates sylvaticus. The sequence goes on from CM053029.1 coordinate 578,574,300, forward strand.
CTCCTCAAGGGTGTATTACAGTCATTTTTTTATTTCTAATGCTTCCTTTTTCTCCCTCTCACCCTCCTCATAACTGCATATCATCCTATCTATATATCATTTCTATCTGTGTCTACCATTCCCAAAATAGAACTGAAAATGTATTTAAAGGCTTCAACAAAGATGCTTAAAGTAAACTGAAATAGCAGAATAATTTATTTTTTTTCGTTTCATTATTTACACAAATTTGCTTTCAGAATTTGTTTCGCTTATTTGAATTTGAATCGATTCAAATTTTCTAAACTCGGTCCAATTGAACTCAATGCGACTGAATATGAAAAATTTGAATCAATTAAAATTGTAATTAGAATTCAAATTTACTATATTCGAAAACAATATATAATTTTGGAAGATGGTTATAGTCTTTCTATTCTATTGTTTTTTATTTATTTTTTGTTCTATTCTATCCTATTCTATTCTTTTCTATTCTTTTATTTTCTATTCCAATCTATTTTTTTCTATTCTATTTGAATTGAAATGTATTCTATTCATAAGTGTTATATTCTTTCTATTCTATTCTATTGTTTTGTTTTTTTATTCTATTCCATTCTTTTATTTTCTATTATATTCTAATTTGAATTTTGTTCTATTCAAAATTAAATTTTCAGAAGAAGGTTATATTCTTTCTATTTTATTCTGTTATGTTCTATTGTTTTTTCCTATTCTATTGTATTGTATTCTTTTTTTTTCAATTATTTTCAAAGTCAAATTTATTCTATTTGAAAATCGAATTTCAAAAGATGGTTATATTCTATTTTATTTTATTCTTTTTTTTTAAATTCTATTCTATTCTATTCTATTCCTTTATTTGTTAATACATTTTATTCTGTTCTTTTATTCTCTATTCTATTTTGTTCTGTTTTACTCTATCCTTTTCTATTCCATTCTTTTATTTTCTATTCTATCTTATTGTGTATTCTTTTTTTCTATTCCTTTTTTTTTCTATTCGGTTCTATTTTACTCTATTATATTCTATTCTGTTTTCTATACTATTCTTTTCTATTCAATTTTTTTATATTATATTCCTTTATTTTCATTTCTATCTTATTCTCTTCAAAAACGATTCAAATTTGAATTTCAGCTGAAATTTTGTATCGTTATTTTGTATTCATTTAAATTAGTTGCTGTTGTAATGCAGGAATTCGGATAAATCCGAATAACTACAAACTTGTCCATTTTTCGATTCGGAACTAAACATACGGCACATGTCTAGCTTAACCACTTCCTATCCCGCCCATTATCATATGACGTCCGCAGGAGGGATCTCCCATCCTGGACGGGCGTCATATGATGTTCTGGGCTTCCTGACCATCTGGGGGCCCCCCGCCGCTTCACTTGTGAGCCGATGCGCGTGCCAGGCAGCCGCGATGTCCGCCGAGCACACGCGATTGCCCGTTAACAGAGCAGGACCGTGGATCTGTTGTGTAAACACACAGATCCACATCCTGTCAGGTGAGAGGAGACCGATCGTGTGTTCCCAGTACAGAGGAACACCGATCGGTCTCCTCCCCTTGTGAGCCCCCTCCCCCCTAAAGTTAGAATCACTCCCTAGGTAACACAGTTAACCCCTTGATCACCCCCTAGTGTTAACCCCTTTCCTGCCAGTGACATTTATATAGTAATCAATGCATTTGTATAGCACTGATTGCTGTATAAATGTTAATGGTCCCAAAATGGTGTCAAAAGTGTCTGATATGTCTTTGCAATATCGCAGTCATGATAAAAATCGCAGAGCGCCATTACTAGTAAAAAAATAAAAAATAAAATGACATAAAACTATCCCCCAATTTGTAGACACTATAACTTTTGCGCAAACCAATCAATATACGCTTGTTGCGATTTTTTTTACTGAACAATACATATCGGCCTAAACTGAGGAAAATAAACGTTTTATATTTTTTTGGGGGAATATTTATTATAGCAAAAAGTGAAAAATAATGTGTTTTTTTCAAAATAGTTTTTTTTTTTTTTATAGCGCAAAAAAAAAAAAAAAAACGCAGAGGTGATCAAATACCACCAAAAGAAAGCTCTATTTGTGGGGAAAAAAGGACGTCAATTTTTGTTTGGGTTCAACGTCGCACGACCGCGCAATTGTCAGTTAAAGCGACGAATTGCCAAATCACAAAAAGTGCTCTGGTCGGGAAGGGGGTAAATCCTTCCGGGGCTGAGGCGGTTAAAGATGCAAATATCCCCATATTCTAATAGCAAAGTCCAGTCATGTCTGCATTCAGAGTTTGTCTTTCTATGGAGGATCATGATGGGGAGGACAGGCTTGGGGGTAGATTTATTTATTTTTATTTTTTGAGGGACAGTTAATCCTTTTGGTTACATTTATCATCTACTCTTTGCCTTTCCCAGCTTGCGTCTTCTGATTGATTTTTCTTCTGCTGCAATCCAATGTAAACCTGATGCATTGCCTAAAGGTAACAAATGGTTATAATCAAGGATGACTTGTCCGAATTGAACGTACTAACAGATGTATGCCATTCAGGCATAGCTAGAAAATGGACTACAGTGTGTAGTAGGGAAGGGATACAACAGGAATGTGCAATCATCATGAGATATGCTCACAGTACTTTGTAAGCACCAAATCCCAATTGTCTTTGGAAACATCATTTGTAGAGCAGTTCTGAAACAAAAGGGTTAATTTAGGGATTCAATTATCCAAGCAACAATTTTTTGCCTCAGTTATTATTTTTTCCAGATCAACTGTTTAAGAGAAATCATTATCATACTGTGAGCATTAGGGCTTATTTACACTTTCGGTGGGGGGGCGGTAAACCCCACAGTCAAACCGCATTTTTACCACACCTCAACCACTTCCCCCTTTTGCTGCAGAGGCAACAGCTGGGGGGTATACATGTACTACAGCCGCAATGCTTTGCTTTGTGGCCGCAGCAGTTAATTATTGGACATGTGCATTTGTTTTCATCCGAATGCATTTTCGTCCGAATTTTGGGTATTTGGGAACGTGCAGAAAACCGAAAGATCCAACATAAACAAATGCTTTATTTTTCGTTTTTGTTGTGACAACAGTTGGATATAGATAGGAGATTCGACATGATGCTGACAATAGCGATCTGTGTCCATCGAACCTGTGGTCGAATGTGCCTAACCTTAGCTCTATTAGTTGAAGATTATTCTACATAGAGAGAAAAGATTCGACATAGAGTGAAAAAGATTCGACATAGAGAGAAAACATTCGACATTATAGAGACAATAGCAAAAAAGGTTGAATGTGCCTAACCTAACTCTATTTGTCCAAGATTATTCTACATAGAGAGAAAATATTCGACATAGAGTGAAAAAGATTTGACATAGTGAGAAAAGATTTGACATGGAGAGAAAAGTTTCGACATTATAGAGACAATAGCAAAAAAGGTTGAATGTGCCTAACCTAACTCTATTAGTCCAAGATTATTCGACATAGAGAGGAAAGATTTGACATAAAGATTTGATGAAGCAGTCTCCGCGAGTGTACATTTATGGTCAAATGCTCCGCCCATAGGCTATAGAAGAATTCTAATGTTGGTTGACTAGTAATAATAATTAATAAATATAATTATTACTAGTGTCATACAACATTAGAATTCTACTATAGCTTGTAAGCAGAACATTCGACCGGAAATGTACGATTGCGGCGTCGTACAGTTTAGCTCAAATCTTCTTAGAACATTCGACAGACACCATAAGCCTTCAATGACAGATTCGACCTTAATTATTTCAGATTTTTGGAGGAATGCATTTTTAACGAAACTAAATAAATAAAAACAAATTTTGGGAGTAACTAAATAAATACATTTTTCGGACGAAACCGAAATTCCGAAACAAAATATTTCAGTGTGCACATGTCTATTGATTATACTCCCGTCATAGGGTAGTGGAGTGAGGATACATTCCTCAGGATACATTATTCTCTTGCTACCCTGGACCTAGTAGTCTGGGGGTTTTCCTTGAGTTCTATGAGTAGCAAGGGTGGGGTTTTTCTTTTTTGTTTTTGCTTTAGGTTTACCTGTTATTGTGTTTAGTTTATGTGTATTATTGTACTACCTTGAGCTGGGGTATGTCCAGAGTAGGGTTGCCACCTGTCCAGGATTCACATGTGTCCGGGTTTTGAATCATGTGTCCGGGTTTCAGTCCGCCTGAAACCCGGACACATTATACAGACATGGCTGTGGCTCCACAAGTAACCAAGATAGTCACATCTGTTGCCATCTGGGAGCTATGGGCGGCTGTATGGGGCAGGTTCAGCATCCCTAGGGGGGGGCGAGGCGATGTCAGCAAGAGCAATTCGGCCACAAGCACTGTTCGCCACAGTGCACTGTGCACGCTGCATTACTACTATCCTTGCGCCACCCAAAGGTGTCCCAGGTCTTTTATAATACTATAGTGTATACTACAAGAAAATAAATTGCCCCACACCACTAAAGTGTTCAGGTTTGGCTTAAAGAAAAGGTGCAGTCTTCCTATTAATTTTTATAAAATTATATTTTGTTTATTCATATTTCACTATTTGAGTTAACTCTCCAGCACGAGTTTTTGAATTATATATATTAAAGAAAAGGTGGCAACCCTAGTACAGAGGCTCTGTTTTGTACCCTTACTTTATTTTCGAAAAAACAATAAAAAGAGGTTTAAAAAACAATAATACCCCCGTTACACTCAATGGATCACTCGCCACCACCGCCACCCACCGATCACGACCCATTCAAAATGCATCTTTGGAATATTTGATAAATGTATTTTTAATAGTAAGGGGTTAGCTATCCTCGGGGTAGTCTCCCCAAGGAGGGAATTGTGTTTTTAATTTGAGTAATTCGTTTTTTAGGATACTGGTATATGCAGTATCTCTTAAGGGCCTGTTCAGACATCGGGCTCCCTGTGTGATGACTCCATACATGTTTATTATGTGTTCCCATTCATTGCATGCCTAAAAATACATACAGTATCTCACAAAAGTAAGTACACCCCTCACATTTTTGTAAATATTTTATTATATCTTTATAACAACACTGAAGAAATTACACTTTGCTACAATGTAAAGTAGTGAGTGTACAGCTTGTATGATGCCTTGGACGTTCCGAACGAGTAAACATCCCTTGTGACAGTAATAGGTATGTGAGAGGTACTCAAAGACCCAAAACCCCTCCTCTGCACTTCAAAGTATTCAAAACGTCAAGATCAGCGTTTTTGAATATTTTATTTTTTAAAACTGGCGCCTTTAGGATGCCAGTAATCCGGGAAGTGATGTCATTCTGTGTTACTTTGAGACCTGAATGAAGCATCGGCTTTGTTTGGATCTTTGGCCAGCCGGCAGACGCACCAGGCTTGTTGCTCCGGCCTCCCGGTGGGACGGGAGTGCCGGGCGAGCGGTGGAAGGCGGTGGGAGGGGGGGACGTCTCCTCCCACTGCTTGTGTTAGAAAAGTTTTAAATGTTTATTGTGTGACTATTTGGAAAACAATCCTGAGACTGGTTTTTAATTCCACCTATGAGCACTTTCTGTATTAATTGTTATGTATGTTTTTACTAACTCCACCGTAAGAATTCAGGATGATTGCAGTATAACCATGTATGGTAACATAAGATTGTAAGGGAATTCGCAGTCCTCACATAATAAAGGTAAATATCGAATTTCACCCAGATAAGTGAAAACTGTGATTTCCTCAGCCAATAGGGAAATAGGGGCTGGGTTATGAAGGTTTAAGATAACAAAAGATATTGCCTTTATTCATTCCTTTGCCTGACCCATTTGTGTAAGGAAGGGGATCCTAATGTGTTAACATATTAGAATAAATCTTTTACTTCTTAATACATCTCGAGTTGACTGATCACAAGCTAAGGATATTCCTAACATTTGTGGCCCTTCGAAATCCGGAAAGCAACTTTGTTTATTTGGGATTTATGAGCCCTCTTCAACTTCAGTGAGTATTAGTGAAAGTAAATCACTGAGATTTAAAAGTCCCCCCACTCAACGTTAGTGGTTAAAGAGGGGCAGGGGGCCGTATCACCCGAATACATTGTCTGTTTTGCGAACTTGCTGATCTAGTCATCTTGGTGTTTTTAAGGGGTAAGAGATTTTAATTATTCTTAATTCTTTCTAAAAGTCTTTTTCTTTTCTTTCTGTTTGATTCTGGTTTAAATGTGTTGTAATTGCCGACATTGGTATTGATCGTATAATAGCTTGATAATCCAGTGTTCGTAGACAGAGACATTTGGGGACGTTGTCTAAGGTAAAAAATTACGTTGCCTGCTGTCCGGACAGATAAAAAAAAGATTTGAGGTATACCAGAATGTCAGAGGTCGATATGCCTGACGATATAAGCGCTATTTAGTTAAGTGATCTAAAAAGATCACAAAGCTAATTTTTTTTTTTTTCTCTTTTCTCTGTGTGTTTTATTTTCTCCTGTCTCATGTTTAACCATTCTGTTGATGTTACGAGCTCATTTTATAATAATACTGCAGAGGTACGTTTTAATTTTTTTAAAATTTTCCCTATAGTGTGGGGAGTGTTGATGTTTATACTTTTCTGGTATTCCTTTTATTACCGTGAGCGGAAGGTCACGATCCCAGTGTTTTATAGGTTAATGAGAGACTCAACAAACACCGAAAATTGGGGAATAGTCTCTGTAAAGGAATTTCTTGTGTTTGTTTATGTTGCTGTCGTGTTCCTAATGTGCTGTTAGAAGGTGATAAGAAATGTATGCATAGCAATGACCCTAAGTCCGTTCAGTATTGTGCTAAGTGGGAGAGGAAGTTTGGGTTTAATGGTAAATTAACTGTGAATAGATGTCAGGAGTTGGTGGATAAGCTTAAGTTGTTAGGACCCAAAGGGAAAAAAAAAAAAAAAAAAAAAAGGTATTGGTTAGAGTTGGCAGAGTACTGGCTCCAGCAAGCTAGACTTAGGGTAGAAGGAAAGAGAACAAAGGATGAAATGCCAAGCCCAACTGCCCCTAGTGGACAAAGAGGATGATCTCATCTGTTATACCAGTTATCTGTTATACCACTGGCCCCCTCCCTCGTGTTATACCCTCCCTTCCTGTGTGTGGGGTTGTGTCTGTAAAAAAAAAACAGGAGGTTAACCCTTGACCAGCCATGGCAAAACGGAAGGTTTATATTGTAAATATTGAAACTAGGTAAAAGAAATAAAGAAAAAAGGTACCAGGTTGCTTTATTATTTTAGCATGCCATGGTGTTAAAGGAAGTACATTGCAGAAAGTGTTGATGTTCTAAGGCAGTAGAGAGCTGGAGGTGGATTATACTGTCAGTGAATAGAATGTTGTATTATTATTAAGTGGCTTGAGGAAAGTGAGAAAAGTAAAGACTGAGGATGTTTTTGAGAGACAGTGCTAATTTTACTGCCATAAGGAAACTAGGATTTGAATGGGCTTTGCCAAGAGAAGTGTGTAATAATATTGAAGCTCAGAGAGCTTGATGTTTAATATAAAAAAAAAAAAAAAAAAAAAGGTCAAAAAGGTGTTTCTCGGAAACAAGAAAATGCAGATTGCCTGACAGAGGTAGCAGAAGAGAGGGGGCAGCATTAACCCTTTTAGCACACAGAGGTTAAGTTGTGAATCTGTGAAAACAGGACTTTCGGTCAGAAAGAAAGTCTGCATAATAGTTTTAAAGTAAATATTTCTTTCATATGTTATTTTTAGAATTCACAGACTTTCAACTGTGAAGTGTTAATGATTCAATGCTGTTTATTTGGGTACATATATTATAAAGTTAAAAAAGGCTAAGTTCTGAATCAGAATATGTGTTTTTTAAAAAAAAAAAAAAAAAAAAAAGGGGGGAGGGAGGTTCTGTTTTAGGACCCTGTGAATTTCATTCAGGACCAGAGAATAAGGGGAACAATACAAAAGGAGGTTCAAGACTTCTTAAATTCTGCTAAAATATTGGGGTCTGAGGAAAAATATTCAGAGATGTATGTGTGTGTGAATATATGTATATACATTGAATATATATAAAAAAAAAAAAAAATGAAAATGCTAGGAAACATTTTATGTCTGCATAGTTGGACTTATATTTGAACAAATGAAAGAAAATTTTTAATAACAGCTCCAAGGTAAGGAAGTATTTGGTAGTTTGATTTATGATACTGTGCAGAGTAACCATGTTCCCCAGCTCCAATTCAAGTGCAGACATGACACCCCCACCCCCCTCCTTCTACACAACTGAAGAATGAGGCGGGTTCCTTTTTATGGGGTGGGTGTCAGAACACATGAATGAGTACAAAATTGAATCTTTGGAGGTATTATAGAGTTTAGAACATTAAATTAAGGAAAAAGTAGACTACACAGTTCTTAGAGACAAAGAAACAAATGGTGTCCTTCCTGGGTATGTGTCACGGTTATGCAGTAATCTTCCCCTGTTTGCTTATCTCTCCCTCCATGTGTTCAGACTAAGAGGCCAGCCACTTTCACCTGGGGTTTTTATAACCTCTCCTCTAAGCATGGTTCCACTCTAGGCCCTATCAGGGAACCCTATATTAACCTGTGCACTGCAAGCCTGTGGTGCTGATAATCCATTGTGTATCCATGGGGTGTTTGGCTTCCTGTTTGCCGTTTGTTTTATGTTTGTTTCCGTTACCGACCTTGGTGTGTACTCTGTGGTTCCTGTCTGCTAGTTACCCGTGTCCTCTGCCTTATCCCCTTACTATCCTTGTCGTTCCAGCCTGCTACTTCCTTCTCCTGTAGTCTACTGTAAGCGTGAGCTGTGAGACCCTGGGGGCCGCGACCTGGAGCCAGACTGCAGCGAAGTCCATCCTCACCACTAGAGGCTCTGGTGAACACCTGCTGGCTCTTAGATTCCACGCCCTGGGGAATCTATGCTCTAGCTCACATTGGGATCTGTGTTAGAGAAAAATCCACAGCAGTCAGTCCTAAGGTCCACTACCTAGCCGTGCACTTCCGATTCATACTGAGTGCACCTGTCACCTGGTCTCAGGTGACCTGACAGTATGACAAATCTTTTGAACAAACAGTAGACAAAAAGGGAAGGACACATGACATCAGTACTTACAGTTATATGGTGGGCACTAGAGGTCGATTGTTTACTACTTTATAAAATTAGACAGTGTAACTAGAGCACTTCCACCCTGTGTACAGGCAGTGGTAGTTGCAGCTGAAGCAGTTAAGGCCTCAGCATATATAGTGCTATATCACCCGCTGACACTTAAGGTGCCGCATGCAGTGTCTGTTATTCTTTTACAACAAAAGATATCACATTTGAGTCCAGCATGGCACCTTTCCTTTATGACAATACTCTTGGCACAACCTCACTTAACAATATAGAGGTGTACTACTTTAAACCCATCCACATTACTACCACTCCCTACTGATGGTTATAAACATGACTGTTCTGCTGCCATCGCTGAAAAGGTACTGCCACGAAGTGATTTGAAAGACGGATCGTTAGCTGACCCTGACATGACACTTTTTGTTGACGGTTCTAGTAGGAAAAATCCGGGTGGTACAAATGCAACTGGATATGCAGTAGTGACACAGGATGACATTTTGGAAGCTAGGCCACTACCAAAACATTATTCAGCACAAGTAGCGGAACTTGTAGCACTGACAAGAGCATGCATACTATCAGAAGGAAAATCTGTAACCATATACACCGACAGTCAATATGCCTTTTCAACAGTACATGTTTTTGCACAACAATGGAAAAACAGGGGGATGGTCACCTCCAGTGGTAAACCAATTGCACACACGGATTTCATTTTAGAACTTCTGGATGCAATACAGTTACCAAAAGAGCTTGCAATCTGCAAATGTCAAGCACACACAAAATATACGGACCCCATCTCAAAGGGAAACAAAAGGGCGGATGAAGCGGCCAAAATAGCGGCACAAGAAACACATCAAATAATGACAGAACAGGAAATTATTGAGATAGATCATACAGTCCTTACTGAGATGTTAATGCACCCCCGGGGAAAAACAATATTGGAAAACAAAGGGTTGCACAATAATAAATAATATTTACACATCACCTGAAGGGAAACAGGTATTGCCAAAGTCCTTATTTAGGTATGCAGTAGTATTGACACATGGAGTAACACATGTGTCAAACAGGGGGATGACTGAGATGTTAAATAAAGTATGTACAGCTTATGGCTTCACAAACTACTAAAAAACTTTTTGCTCTCAATGTATTATATGTGCAAGACACAATGCTCAGGGAGGCATAAGACCACGGAAAGGGAAGTTCCCCACACCGCAATATCCATTCCAACACATTTGCATGGATTTTATTGAATTAGACAAATGTGAAAGGAAGAAATATTGTTTGGTAATTATGGACGCCCTGTCTAAATGGGTAGCAGATATTCTCGACAGGAAGTGCGGACGCACAGACTGTAGCCAAAGCATTACTAAGAGATATTATCCCTAGATTTGGAATCCCTGAAAAAATCTACAGCGATAATGGACCCCATTTCGTAAATAAAACTATACAACATTTGACAGAAGTGATGGGTATTCAAGTAAAAAACCATTGTGCCTATCACCCCCAATCAGCTGGATTGGTGGAAAGACACAATGGAATCCTAAAAAGTAAGCTGAGAAAAGCTATGGAAGAAACTGGTAAAAGTTGGATGTACTGCTTACCATTGGCAGTGACTAGTATGCATTGCATATTACACCAACAAAAGAGGGGTTGAGCCCATTTGAAATAATATATGGAAGGCCATATAGAATATCTTTATTACCAAATGAAACACTAACTGAAGAATCTGAACGTACTCTATCAGAATATATGTCCAACCTGTTGAAACAAAAACAAATTAATGAAGTCTGTTCTATTCCAGAAGATCCAATTCAAGGAGAAGAGAAAATCCATATTGGAGACTGGGTCCTGGTAAAAGTAATAAAGAAAAAACATTGGCACTCACCTAAGTGGGAGGGACCATATCAAGTTCTTCTCACCACTCCCACGGCTATAAGGATAGCAGAGAGGTCTACCTGGATTCACCAGTCCCATTGTAAAAAGGTTTTACAGGTAGAGTAGGGCCAGTTGGCTGCAGAGATCCAGAAAATCCGACTACAAAGGGAGGTTTCGCACAAGGCGGGCTTGTCTCAAACCGGTGAAGTCTCCCCTACCCTATCCGCTGGAACCTCTGTAGTTGGTTAGAATGAAAGGGACAGTAATTATCCTTGGGTTACTGGTGAGTCTAGGGAAGGCATCCATAAGAGGGGGTAGACGGTATGGAAGAGTAGAGGAACCTTTGAATTGGGAAAGAACAGGAAAAGCATTGAATTTAACCTTTATAGAAGGAATAACTAGTACTATACTGGTAGACTTCTGTCAGATCGCAGATTGTGGGGATACAACTGGGGCTAGAGGACTTCTATGGGCAGATAAATATATTTGCTGGCTCTGGGATAAGGTAGGATGTCAAGCATGGAATCAGGCCCTGTGGACCACAGCACATCAAGATTGGGGGTATAATCAACCAGGTTCTGAAAAGAGTGGAATAAAGGGAAGACTCATAATTACAAAAGCGGCTAACTCCCCCTGCACAAATAGTAAAAACTGTAATCAACTATTAATAACAATAAAGGAGCCGAGGAAGGAAGATCAGCGGTCGTATTCTATGGGAGCATGGGTGTCAGGAACTGATCCTTCAGGCACATTTTTCCTCGAGGTATTATCACCCAATAAAACCAAACAACAGGAAAAGGTAGACCTAGAAGGGAAAGAAGAAGGCCATACTAAAATAGAAGTTCTGAGTGAAACCATAAGATTTACTAACCTAACAATAGAAGATGCCATAGCTTTAGAGACGGGTTATCAAGAAAGCAATGAGTGGTTAGAATGGTTGAGGTACACGGTTAAAACTCTAAAAAAAAAGAAAACTGTTTAGTTTGTGCCAGTGCAAGACCACATTTAGCAACAGTTCCTTTTCCTCTAGATCACAAAACAGATCCAAAAGGTTTAAAATGTATGTTGCAATTATATAATAAGAGCTATAAACCTGAAAACAATTCTACCTGTCACACATTGAGTTTGTTGTTTCCCCCAGTGGAGAGACCTCAGATACCACCAGCGGTCACTGCATATCCGGGCAATTTTACTTGTTTTGCACTCCCAGGGAACCGTAGCGGGGTAGATCTTGGGTCATTACCTGATGACTACTGTGTGGAGAGGATTAACATAGACAACGGTGACTGGGTTGAACATGACATTCAGAGAGCTGACATCTGGTGGATGTGTGGGGATAAGAAACTGCGAGCTAGACTATCTGCCAATGCCCAAGGGGATTGTGCTATGGTCCAGCTGGCTATGCCCCTGAGGATCTTGTCAGAACACCCGTGGACTAAGAGTCACCAACGGTATCGGAGGGACACCTCTCCCATGGGGTCATTTGACTCTCAGGTCTACATAGATGAGATTGGGGTTCCTCGCGGGGTGCCGGATGGGTTTAAGGCCGGGAATCAGGTGACAGCTGGGTTTGAGTCTCTTTTCTGGTGGGTGACTATAAATAAAAATGTTGACTGGATTAACTATATATATTATAACCAACAACGATTTGTAAATTACACTAGGGATGCTGTGAAGGGCCTAGCTGAACAGTTGGCCCCCACATCTCTAATGGCATGGCAGAACCGAATGGCTTTAGATATGGTCTTAGCTGAAAGAGGAGGGGTATGCAAAATGTTTGGTAGCATGTGTTGCACCTTTATCCCTAATAATACAGCTCCTGGAGGGACCGTGACCAGAGCCTTGGAAGGACTGACTGCTCTATCGAATGAATTAGCGGAAAACTCAGGTATTACTGATCCATTCACAACCTGGCTTGAAGGATGGTTTGGTAAATGGACTGGACTTATTACATCATGTTTGATTTCAATCGCTGTGGCTTTGGCTGTTTTGGTCATTTGTGGATGCTGTTGTATTCCCTGTATTCGAGGACTTTCACAAAAACTGATTGAAACTGCCGTCTCAAGAACGATGTATCAAACTCTTCCTACCTCTGAGGAGACCTATGTGGACATTGAAGCTCAACTTAATGACATACAGTCTGAAAGTGTATAACACAGGGACTATTATCGAAATGTGTTGAGATAAAATAGTCACACAAAGAGGAGGGAATGTTAGAAAAGTTTTAAATGTTTATTGTGTGACTATTTGGAAAACAATCCTGAGACTGGTTTTTAATTCCACCTATGAGCACTTTCTGTATTAATTGTTATGTATGTTTTTACTAACTCCACCGTAAGAATTCAGGATGATTGCAGTATAACCATGTATGGTAACATAAGATTGTAAGGGAATTCGCAGTCCTCACATAATAAAGGTAAATATCGAATTTCACCCAGATAAGTGAAAACTGTGATTTCCTCAGCCAATAGGGAAATAGGGGCTGGGTTATGAAGGTTTAAGATAACAAAAGATATTGCCTTTATTCATTCCTTTGCCTGACCCATTTGTGTAAGGAAGGGGATCCTAATGTGTTAACATATTAGAATAAATCTTTTACTTCTTAATACATCTCGAGTTGACTGATCACAAGCTAAGGATATTCCTAACAGCTTGTAATAACAGCCGAGTGGCTGCTGAGCCGCATCGGTTGTTATTACAATAAAGCCAATTGTTCGCTCTAAAGAACAGTGCCGGGGTGATGCCGGCAGCTGCAGAAATCATCCCGATAAAACCCCTTGAAGCAATAGCAGTAATATCGGTCAGTTTTTTGACCGATACCTCTAAAAAAGTGAATATCGGCCACGATGATCGGCCGCGCCGATAATCCATCGATCCCTACTCTCTACTGCTATAGATACTGGTCTCCAAGCCTAACCCCTGTCCATAAAAGGTAGTTTCCCCAAGAAAGGAATTGACATTTGTTTATTAGGATATTGGAATATTTTACAAGCATAGAAAATATATAACTTTTTAAGATCTCAAAGATGTGTGTGCATTTTACCTCTTTAATTCTTTTTTTTTTTTGAGGGGGGGGGGTCGTTCTTTTTCCAACGTTTATAGGAAATGAAAACTAAAATGTGTGGTTGGGCCTTATAAGCAATCTGATTGATTTTCAGCTACTCCATATTTCATGTGAGAACCCTCGGGGGCACAAAGTCTTCCAATATGATCCTTTTACAGCCCCTGATTAACAATCTGTAGCCTACACCATCTCTCTTTTCATATTCCAGACACTGTAACTGAGACGGAAACAGGATTGGAGATAATTGCAGACACTTCCAGTAAGTTGTTTACTCGTTAGTGTGAAGTAAAGCAGTCTGATGATTAGAAAGTGGGAAATGTAGGGAAAAGTTAAGTTTTCTACGAGCTGTATTGCTTCGTGAACCTATAGCTGTAATTGAGTATTACATTTTTTATTCATTTTGGATGTAGTCCTAAATCATCACCATCTTAACGTATGACTACTATACAGTAACCTAAATTATTTTAATCCACACAGGATGGAAGTGTCTTGGGCTTCTAGACATTTGAAGGTCAAGCCAATCCTTAAAACTTGCACAAGTAATTCAATTTGAGGACTAAGTACTTCTTTCTTACTTCTCATTTTCTTGCATACACCAAATATGAATTGTAAACATTTTATAAATTCAAATTATTACATTTTGTCTGTGTTTGCTCAATACCCTTATACACTTATCTAATATTACTAGACATGTGTGATTTGTATTGTTACAAATCGAAATTTGAACAAACGTATTGTTATTGAGAGATTCAGATGTATCAGAACCTCCGAATCACGATAGTAGCGAATTTCAACGAATCTGAAATAAATGTAATCGTATTCATTCTTTTCATTCAGACCTTTTGTTAATATTTGAAGCATAGAAAATAATGTAACGACATAACGAATGATCTGAATTGATTTGGATCCATTTCATTTTTATGTTGTATTAACATTTTTCATAATTATAAAAAAATGCACTACATATGAAATGGAAAAATGTGTTAATAAATAGCCATGTGCACACTGAAATATTTTGTTTCGGAATCTCATTTTCGTCCGAAAAATAAATCTATTTAGTTACTCTCGAAATTAGTTTTTATTTATTTAGTTTTGTTAAAAAATGCATTCGTCTGAAAATCCAAAATAATTAAGGTTGAATCTGTCATTGAAGGCTTATGGTGTTTGTCGAATGTTCTAAGAAGATTTGACGGAGCAGCTAAACTGTACGACGCCGCAATCGTACATTTCCATACAAATGTTCAGCCTACAAGCTATAGTAGAATTCTAATGTTGTATGACACTAGTAATAATTATATTTATTAATTATTATTACTAGTCAACCAACATTAGAATTCTTCTATAGCCTATGGGCAGAGCATTTGACCATAAATGTCCGCTCGCGCTGACTGCTTGGCGAATCTTCATGTCAAATCTTTTCTCTGTATGTCGAATAATCTTGGACTAATAGAATTAGGTTAGGCACATTCAACCTTTTTTGCTATTGTCTCTATAATGTTGAATCTTTTCTCTGTACGTCAAATCTTTTCTCTCTATGTAGAATAATCTTGGACTAATAGAGTTAAGGTTAGGCACATTCGACCACAGGTTCGATGGACACAGATCGCTATTGTCAGCGTCATGTCGAATCTCCTATCTATATCGAACTATTGTCACAGCGAAAACTAAAATAAAGCATTTGTTTATGTTTGGATCTTTCGGTTTTCGGATTCTACACGTTCGTTTATCATTTGTTAAAACGATAGCGAAAATACACGAAATTCAGAAGAAAATGCATGCACATGTCTAGTAATAAATACAGTAAGGTATAAAAGTTAAAAGGGTGATGATTCCTACTTAAGCCCCATACACACGCTCGGACAATCCGCGGACAAGGTCGGTCGGACTTTGTCCGACGTACTTTGTCCGATGTTGGCGTTGCGTACACACGGTCGGACTACGTTGTCGGAATATCCGGTCCGGAAGAACGTCGTGACGTAAGTCGTCGTCCACGAGATTACAATAGGGAAGTTCAGCACCACGTCAGGCACCCGTTGGGCTCCTTCTGCTGATCCCGTGTTTATCGAGAGTTAGTCGAAGTTTGGTGACTTAAGATTCGCGCTTCTCAGTTTTCTGACTCAGATCGTTACTGCTCTTCAGTTTGTGCTTGTCGTGCGAATCTGTTTATTAGTGCGTGTAGTCAGTTCGCATTTGTTGGTCATTGCGGCCTATATCTTGATATAGGACGCTTTGATTTGCACTGCTTATTGTCTGCTCGTTGCTGGTATTCACTTCGTTCTTTCAGGCCTTGCTGTTTATCGGTGCTTTCTGTTTGTCCGTTCTGACCAGCCGACCTTTTGTGACCTTCTGAGCGATGTTTCCCGTGCGTACTCGTCGCCGAGTTCGTGCTGTACGCGGAATTGGTGTCGGGCTTTTAGCTTTGACCCAAGACCCGTCCATGAACAGAGTGATGAGGAGTATGTGGACCAAGAATTGGTTGCTTCAGCGTGACCAGTTCTCGCATATGCCTTTGCTTCGTGAGATCCGGGAGAATAATCCTGATGATTTCAGGAACTTTCTCAGGATGACGGACCCCGATTTTCACCGTCTTTTGGCTTTGCTGACCCCCTTTATCAGCCGGCAGGATACCTGCATGAGACAAGCCATTACTCCGGAGCAGAGGCTTGTTGCCACGTTGAGGTACTTGGCGACAGGGAGAAGTCTTCAGGATTTGAAGTTCTCTTCAGGTATCTCTCCCCAGGCCCTGGGAATCATTATTCCAGAGACCTGTTCTGCCATCATTCAGGTCCTGCAGGAGGACTATATTAAGGTAACATTTCTACTTTACTATTCCCTTCTATGTATGCTCTGTTTGCTAATGACTTGTATTTTTGACCTCCTTCCCTAATTACCATGATTGCAATATGTTCTAATATGCTGTGCCCCTTTTCTCCTTCATGCATTTTTCCCTTCACTTACCTCACCAGCATGCTCTTCTGCCCCAATAGACACCTATGGCCTACTCACTTAAGCAATGTCTTTTGTCTGCTGCATAGTATTGTTTGCCCCAAAACACCCCCTAAAATATGCACAAATGTTTGCTGTGTGGTTTACTTCATGTAGAGCCCCCTTTTTTTGTTCTTTTGGTGGGGGGGGGGGGCAAACTCATTAGGAACCCCCTCCCCCAACTGCTCTGTCAGATGGTACCAATCCTTTATCTGCTGGCTTTCCCAAGGTCCATACACACTATATACCTACCTCTTTATAGTGCGCATCTTTAGGGATGAATTCAGCAAAGCATGTAGTGCAAGGGACTGCCTCCATACATTCCATTTCCTATTTTTTTGTCTTCTTTCCCTCCTATTAGCTTGCTTGGTAATTTAATAATGTCACACTGTGCCTGCCTTTTTTGGGGGGGGGGAAATGTTATTTGATCTTTCCTGTGGCCTGCCAATAGTGTTAAGTACAGAGGGTCTGGCCAAACTAGGCCACATTATTGAGCCATTTGCCAATCAATGAAGTGCAGAGGGTTACCTGTCCACCACCCCCCCCCCCCCCCAAAACCAAAGGTATTGCCAAAGTCCCAACAGAAGGGGGGGGATTGATGGGGGGGTGAGTAATCTGTGAAGGGGAGCCTCTACTTTTCTGTGTAAATACTTTCCAGCCTCCAATTTTATACAATGCTCTTGTTCCAAGATGTTGATTGTCTAATCTGCTTGCAATGTTTAGGTGCAAAGTGACTCATTTTTTTTTCTTGTTTCACTCCACAGTTCCCTTCCACGCCACAGGAATGGCAGACTGTGGCCTCCCACTTTGCCAGCCGTTGGGACTTTCCTAACTGCGGAGGGGCAATTGATGGGAAACACGTCCGCATCGTCCCACCGCCCAACTCGGGGTCCTACTATTATAATTATAAAGGGTTTAATAGTGTAGTGATGTTGGCGGTGGTGTCGGCAACATACGAGTTTATGTATGTGGACGTGGGGATGAACGGCCGGATATCGGATGGTGGGGCCATTACGCACACGGAGTTCTACTGGCGTCTCCAAAGTGGCAGTCTGTGCTTGCCACCTCCAGAGGAGAATGCCGAAGGACTCCCCTTCGTCTTTGTCGCAGATGAAGCGTTTGCGCTGACTCCCCATGTGATGAGGCCGTTCCCGATGAGGACCCTCACCCCGGACCAGAGGGTCTTCAACTACAGGCTGTCCAGAGCCAGAAGAGTGGTGGAGAACGCTTTTGGCATCCTGGCCAGCCGCTTCCGCCTGTTCCTGACGGCATTTAACTTGGCGGAATACAAACTGAACCACATAGTTCTTGCCTGTTGCATATTGCACAACTTCCTCAAAAGACATAACAGGAACTATGTGGTGCCCGTTGGCCCAGATGTGGAGGGCCCTCCAAATGCGGACCTCACAGCCCTTCGAGTGGCACGTCCAGGCTTGCCCCCTCTCAATGCCCGCGTGGTCCGGGACCAATATATGGAATACTTTGTGGGTAGGGGGGCCATTGCTCTGCCTGACGATGTGTGAGAGGCATTTTTTAATAAATCTGATATTTTAACCAACCTCTGATTTCTTGTCATTTCAGTCTTCTTTTTAGCTTATTTTACTTTGACATTTTTTCCCTTTGCCTTCGACAGTGGTAATGCACTTTCTGGGCAAAAGGAGGTAACAGTCTCTTCTTCCCAAAAAGATTATTCTCATGTGTGTTTGCTACCTAATCTTTGGTCTAGAGAAGGTTTGTCCTGCATAACTGACACCCAAAATACTCCTTTTCAGCACCAGGTGTGACATGTGTGTATTCTCCAAAATGCTGTGCTCCGTGTTTTCGTACAAAGCACTGTGGGTGTCATTTACATAAGTCAAATCCGCTATGCTCTACAAGTGCATTGAAAAAGTTCCCTGGGAAAGGAAATTGCAGTGCAAAGTGGATTTGCCTTTAGTAAATAACACCCATTGCCCCCCATATCCTTTACATTTTACATACATAATGCATTGTTTTAGTTAAATAAGGAAGCCACACATTTTGAAAAGTAAAAAAGTTTACTTGGAAAACATTCACAAGTGCGTTTACAATCTTCACGCCAAAACTGACAACATCTTGGTTATTTACAACATTATTTACAAAGATTACGCAATTTGTAAAACCAGGCATGGAGCTAAGCAGAACCTATGAAGTAGGAAAGTTCAACTTTGTAAAGTGAAGACAAGATCAGACATGACTATATGTTCAAAGTGTGTTTGATCTTGCCTTCATCACATGGGGGGGGCACCCCCGAAAAGTGGAAATTTGGAACATGCACACAATTTGGTTATGAAAATGGTCATTAGATGGTAAAACACATGCCTAGAAGCTTCAAAAGTGCCATTTTCCATCATGGGGATGAATGGACGTTTTTTGGGGGTGCAACCCCTTCACCACAACCACTTTCGTAGTTCGTAAAGTGTTTGCACCCCCAAAAAAACGTTGCCATTCATCCACCATGATGGGAGCTAGCACATGTGGACACAATGTGTGCATGTTCCAAATTTCACACAGTTTTTAAGTTGCAAATGTGTTCAGAAGCTGGCACAAATGTGTGTAAATTACTTGGTGATTTTTCATATTTTTCCTAAAACATCAATGATGTTCTTCAATTTTTGTTGAACATCATTGATGTTTTGCTTTATGTAATCTAGATCTCGATTGCAGACCATTATCTCTCCGATGAGTACGTGGGCACTCTCTGTGGTAAAGTGCGATTTTTCTTCCACAACATCCACGTCACCTAAAAACCACAAACAAAAAAAATGGGGTGTTGGAAATGAGGCAGCCATACATGGATTAGCTTACCAGTAGCTGTGTTCTCCCACACTCACCTGTTGTGGTGACAATTTCTCCAAGTTCGATGATCTCTCCTTCCTCCTCCTCCTCCTCTGCTTCTGCTCTTTCCCCTTTTTTGGGAGGTGTTGGTTTGGGGGTTTCCTCAGACGGGCCAAGTTTTCGCTCCCCTATGAGAATGTCCAAAAGGAAGATTTAGCAACACAAACTATTGAGGGCAGAAATAGGAAATGACAAACATTGCTTGAAAGTGACGGACACTATTTTAGTTTGGCCAGTTACAAATGTCAACTACATGAATGTAGTCACTTTGTAAAGGTGCTAAACTGACTAGCTTTTTGGTAGAAGTTTGTGTGATGGAGACCCCCCTCTAGTATCCACTGGAGCACATGTGTGGAAAAGGCTAATAAAAAGGGGGTTTGGGTGTCCCAGCACTAGTGCTCTCGAGTCCAGATGGGTAAACACCTACTGGGTGACCTCTCCTTTACATTGAATAAATTGCCTTTACATTCTGGATGACATTTCTAGGGAGAACAAACTTCCTTTCCCCCAAAAAAACACCAAACATCGTATTATAAGTGGCCGCACGATCGAGGTTGCGTACGATCGAATGGACACACACACGACCATGACAGTGGCAGAAAGATCGAGGCTGAGTACGATCGAATGCACAGACGAACATGAAAGTGGCCATTTTGGAATGTACAACTTTGTAAAAATCAAACCACATGGAGCAGTATGCAAGCAAGAAATCAAACACAAAACACAACTACTTACTTTTTTGAAGAATTCTCTTGATCTTTCTGTACTGATCGGCCTCCCTCAGTTTCAGGTCTGACCAGCGTTTCCTCAGTTGCTCCTTGGATCGTTGTACCCCAAAATGATTGTACAGCCTCCTCACAACTTTAGACATGATCTTGGCCTTGCGGACATTGGGGTTGAGGTAAGGCCCATACTTCCCATCATAGTCGCTCCTCTTTAATATGTCCACCATCTCCAACATTTCTCCAAATGACATATTGGAGGCCTTGAATTTCAGGCTCCGGGATCGGGACGTTTCTGCCTCCGGCCTTTCCTCGTCCTCCTCCTCGTTGGGGGGATATTTGGGGCGCACCTGCTGTGTCCCCGCCATGTGCTCTCCCCACTGCGCCGTAAAGAGAAGGGGTGGGGAATAGACGAGAAAGATCGTCAGGGGCGGGCGGAGTTTGACGCATGCGCACTGTATATAAAACGTCACACGCCTGTGTCGTAGCCACGATCTGGGAGACGAGGGGAGAGAAAGCTCACGCACGAGACGATCGCTACAAACGAAGGTACAATTTGACGTTGGTACATAACTAGCCTAGACTGATTAGAACTTGAGGCTTCTTTATGGAGAAGATTAGGAGTGTTTAGGCTGACATTATTTATATTGTTTTGTGTGGCGTTGTGTCTTGCAGAGGTGATGGAGGCGTTCTACAACGTGAGCTTTCTCCCACACTTCATTGATAAATACCGGCAATTCCCCCTCTTATGGCAGGCAAAACACAGGGATTATAGCAACAGACCAAAGAGGTACGCAGCCCTGCTGAAACTGGTGGCATTTGTAAAGCCTACCCTGCCCATGGCAACCGTCGCAAACTTAAAAGTGAAGATAAACAACATGAAGACTACCTATTTCCGGGAGCGCAATAAGGTCCTGAAGTCACAAGCATCTGGAGCTGCAGCAGCTGATGTCCATGTCCCCACGCTCTGGTACTATGACAGGCTCCACTTTCTCAAAGACCAGGCTACTGTCAGGAAGTCACTCTCGACTCTTCCTTGCACGCGTCCTTCCACGCACGCCACCCCGCGTGAGGCTTCCGAGGACCAACCTGGGCCTTCCAGTCAGGAATATGTGCAGGTGCCCAGCTTGTTCCAGGTATAGTAGTTTTGGAACCAGTTTGTTGAATAATGAATGATGTTCAGTTAATTCAGGATCCCCAATTGCTTATTTCCTAACGTGATTGACATATCAACAGACAGTGGTGTGGGAGACATTTTTGGGAAGAATCTAAACTGCAGGGCTGAGAATTGTATGGTTTTGTATTTGAAAACATTTTGCAACAGTCACTAGATGAGAATTGTGTGTGTTTGATGAACAAATAACTGAAACTATGTCCCTTTTTCAGACACAGGAAGACCTCAGCCAGGAGGTGGCTGTGGAAGGTGGCAGTCAGGAGGAGGCAGGGGGTAGTGGCAGCCAACAGGGGGGTAGGCGTAGGAGCCTGACTGTCTCCCAAGTCTCTCCCCTCCGCCTTCCCTACAGAAGGGCGAAAAACATGGGGGAGGTGGGAGAGTCAGCGCTCCAGCTGATAAAAGATGCCTCAGCCTCCCTCTATGCCACACCCACCTACGAGGAGGCCTTTGCCTCCTTGGTTACAAGTAAATTTACGGGTATGGAGGCGGGGCAACGCAGCATGTGTGAGGAGGTCATCCTCAAAATACTAAATGAGGGGATGGCTGGGGAGATGACTCCCCTCACACATGTTTGCGAGAGTGACCTTGCTCCGCCTCCTCCTCCTCCTTCTGCCACCCCACCAGCACCAGCACCACGGCGTGGAAGGAAGCGTACAAGGAAGACAAGAGAGTGACAACCTGGACTCAGTCTGGTCTGAGAGAAGATGGAGCCTCTCGTAGTACCAGAGCCTGGGGACCTAGATGGCATCTGCTGCAGTTCCGGATGTTTTGGACTTCAGGACCAGATTGCGCTCCCTTATTATTTAGATAGGTAGTCTTCATGCCCCCAATTGTTTAAGTCTGTAAAATGATGGTTGCCATGGGTGTCCAAGGCTTTGCAAATTCCCCAAGTTTCACCATGGCTGCGTTCCTCTTTGGTCTGTTGCTGAGACCTAAATAAAGGTTTATTTGCTTTGAAATAATCATTGACTATTGTGTTTTACTTTTCTACAATGACAGTTTTTCTTTGAGTAGGCAGGTACATTTCACTAATCCTAGAATTAACAAGGGGCACCAACAACCAACAAACTCCTAGTAAATGTAAGCAAGAAATACAAATGTTAATAATGTGGTTTTGCTAAGTTGAGACATACAAACCCCCTCCAAAAAAAAAAAAAAAACCTCCTTCAAATATGTATTCCCCCCAAAAAAAAAAAAAAATCTGGTTAAAAAAATAAGAAAGATTGTATTACGATCTGAGTAAAAATAAACATGTAGTGTATAAATGCTGCATATAATAAAGAAGTAAGTTTGTGAGAAGTGCGGGTGAATAGGAGCAGCTAAAAGATGTCATTCTTGTTGCATTTTAAAGAAAAAGAGAATGCGCTGCATTAAAGACATTTTAACATTGCAGCGTGACGAATGTGCTGTGTCGATTAGGAAAGGTAGTTTTACCTGACCGAGCGCTTCCGTCACAGAATTTCTTCTGAGCATGCGTAGCACTTTGTCCGTCGGACAAGCGTACACACGCTCGGATTTGGTGTGATCGGACCGGGTTGACGGGAAATCTTTCCAGCAGGAGATAAGACTTTGTCCGACGGACAAACCGACGAACACTGTCCGATGGTGCATACACACGGTCTGATTTTTCAACAACCTTGTCCGATCGGACCAAATTGATGAAAAAGTCCGACCGTGTGTATGGGGCTTTATTGTGTTCAGGTTGGATGGGGGTGGATCCATCAGAATCTCTGAATCATAACATAATAATGAATTTGAAATAAATGTTGTTCCATTATTATTATTATTGGTATGTTTTGTTCCTTTTATAGAAAAATGACGGCAGAAAAAGACTGAGTAGTGAATCGAGTCTGCCCATTATTTTATGATTTTCTTTAGTTTTTTTTGTTTTTTTTTTCATTAACCTCGCTGTCTGACTATAGAATTATGTTTATCCCAAGCATGTTTGAAGCTGTTTACTGTTGACTGTCTCACTACCTCTGTTTGTAGTTTATTCTAATCATCAACTACCCTTTCAGTAAAATAATACTTTCTTATGCCGCGTACACACGATCGGAATTTCGGCCAGCAAAAGACAGATGAGAGCTTTTCATCTGAAAATGCGACCGTGTGTATGCTCCATCGGACTTTTGCTGGCCGAATTTCCGCAAGTTTGAGAGCATGTTCTAAATTTTTCCGATGGAAAATCTGATCGTTTGTACCAATTCCGATGCCCAAAATTCCTACGCATGCTCGGAAACAAGTTGTGTGTATGCAAGCCAAGCTTAAGCAGATTTCTGTCAGAAAAAACATCCAAGATTTTTCCGACGGAAAATCTGCTCGTATGCACGTGGCATAAGTTTAGTTTTGAACTTTCTTGATTTTGGTTTCATATTGAAAAGACTGCCTTCCTGAACCTCATTCACCCCCTTGATGTATTTAAAGGTTTAATCATGTCTTCCCTTTCCCTTCTTTCCTCCAGACTGTACATATTGTTGTTCAATTCGGAGATTCAGATGGATCCACCTCCATCCAACCCAGACTGCATAAATCATTTTCTGATCCCTTTTCTCGAACTATGGCAAGGGTAGATGAGATTAGGATTATGAAAAATATATTCCACATCAGTGGTGGCTGGTGGTCAGTATCACCCAGCGGCCTTAACACTTATTACAGGTTTCCCTCTGGGCCTCCTCCCTCATCCTCTCATCGGCCAGCCTAGCTTCCCTCCAGGCGACAGATAGGCAGCCCGCTAGCTTCCCCTTCATCTCCTCTCCTCTCTCCTCCTCTTAGGCGTCTAATAGGATCACCTGTACCTTCAGCCAATTGGGAGCCTCTGGCTCTAATCATGTACTTCAAAAAAACACCCCCCTCCATTTGAATTCATGCATCCGGCATCCTGCAAGGGGCCGAAAGCATGGATAGGAGGGGGTGGTGCTGGGCAGTGATGGATAGGGGTGGCAGCACACTTGAGCCCTTAATGGATGGGACGCCCCTGTTTCCCATACTTAATGATACCAAGAATATTTTTTAATATCAAATGGGACCCCTGGTTTCTTTATAAAACTACAATTAAAGCTGTTGAATAGTCCAGAAAAAAAAAATTATTAAAAAAACCCTATAAGGCAAAGGCATAATGAAACAGTATGCACCGCATACTAGCTCATTATGAAATACTTACCTTAGAACGAAGCCCCCGCACCGTCTCCCGGTCACCGCCGAAGAAGCTGACATTGTGCCTCGTCGATTCTTCCAAGTTTGCTGCTCGGGTGCTGCGAATGACCGGAGCCACGTTGACATCACTCCCGTGCATGCGCGCAGGAGCCCTCCATTCCAGCAAGTTCTGGCACTATACGCCGGACCTTGGAAAGGATGTATATGTTACATCCTTTCCAATTTCTATTACCGTCAGTCTACCGGCAATGTTTGCAGCTTTTCCATAAACTTCCATACCCAGTGCAATATTTCCTAACTTTTGATACGCCGGACCTTCACTGCGCATGCGCCGCTGATGTCAGAGGCTACATGGAAGGTAAATATCTCCTAAACCGTACAGGTTTAGGAGATATTCATTTTACCTACAAGTAAGCCTTATTATAGGCTTACCTGTTGGTAAAAATTAAAAAAAGGGGTATACAACCACTTTAATGTTTAGATTATAAATATTGTATCATTGCATTTTAGGTTTTCTTCATTATTTCCCCCTTTCTTTCTCCTTTTCCCCATATATAATTTTGAGGGGAAAGAAAATAATTAAAGAGAATAATGCTATGTGAATCATTTACTCAATGTATAATATATGTGTACCTTTATTTTTGTACCCAGTTTTGTATTTTAATTTCTTAATGATCGAGAAGTAGCAAATGTATGTGTACATGTAATTTAGATACCTTGTACAATCGTAAATTGTTATATATAAATATATACATAGCTATATTTATACCTATGAACTATAAATGTTACCTCTCAAGTTGTTATAAAAACCTTTTTCCAATAAAAAGTTTGTAAACAAAAAATAATCTCCTGAAATAACAAATTAACACAATAAAATGAATAAAGCCAATCTTCCAAAATAACTTCCAAAATATGAATTGATTGTGAACAACGAATATACGAAACAAATCCGAATAAACAAAACTAATCAGAATATACAAAATTAATTCTGAAAACGAATCAGTCTAACATAACGAATGATGAAACAAAATGATTCATTTAACAAATGATTCTAAAATGAAACAAAACAAATTTTATCACCGTGCACAGCTCTGTTTATTACTCTAAAATACTCATCTTTCCTTGTTTTACCTCTTTTTATATTATTTTCAGAATTGTAAATGTAAATGTAATGGTTTTACGGCACCTTATAAAATTATATATTTTTTTCTTTTTACATTTTTGTCCTCCTTCTGCTCACATACCCACTTTCCCTCATAAAACCCAGTTTTCTTATCAGTAAATTTGATGATAATATATTCCTATAATACCATTTGGCTCCAATGCCAATCACATTGTACAAAGGACGGGAATGGAAAAGCAATGTAAAAATACATATTCATTAGCCACTCTAGGAAACGATGCCTGGAATATCAGAGAGATGCTTATCAAGAACATGCTAGATAGGAATGGATCAGCCACTCTTAAATTTTACATTAGAATTTTGTACATTTACTGGAACTTCTGGAAGGGGTAAAGTGGAGATTTTCTTTTGATATTGCGATTACTGGTTTCAATCATGAATACACCTGTACACAACTTATATTGATTCATACTTCTATGAAAACAGTGGAATTTTTAAAATGGTATTAAACGCAAAACCAAAAATGTATTAAATTGCAACTCACCAATTCTTAGATGTTGTGGCTGTATTGGTTTTCTTTTTTAGTCTTTTTTCCTTTATTTTCACCTGGTGATCCAGCAAGTAAAAAGTAAGTCTGTTCATTTTCAACTTCCTTCCTAGGGAAAATTCTGTTCTAAAATGTAACTTTCTGCTAAGTGAACAATCTTTTTGCTTTTAAATCAACTCCATGAAGTGGGTTCAGACTAGACATGTGCAATTTGCTTAGTTCCGAATTTGTTTTTTAACAAATTTTGACAAATTTGTTAATTATGAATTTCCGAATTTTTCAATTCCCGAAATTTCCGAATTTCTAAATTTCTAAATTTGCAAAATTACGAATTTCGGAAATTTCGGAAATTTCAAAATTTCTGAAATTTCCGAAAATTACGAATTTCAGAAATTACGAATTTACGATTTTCTAATTTCCGAAATTTTTGGATTTCCGAATTTCGCATTTTCGGATTTCCGAATTTTCGAATTTCCGAATTTTGAATTTTCGATTTTCCGAACTTCCGGATTTTCGAATTTACAAAATTTCGGATTTTCGGATTTTCAAATTTGCGAATTCCGAATTTTGGATTTTTGGAATTCAGGATTTTCGGAATTCGGAAATTTGAAAATTTGAAAATTCGAAAATCAGAAAAAAAGAAATAAAATCTGTTTAATTCTAAATAATAACTAACTATTACATTATAGGTATTGGAATTCCCTTTCAAATTTGTCTGTTAGTGAATGTAACGAATACGAATTTATCCAAAGTTACGAATTATCTGAAATAACGAATGCCACATCTAACCAAATGGAACGTAACAATCTACTAATAATAAATAACAATAATAATAATAAAACCTTTTTATTATTATTAATTATTTATTATTAATTATTTATTATTAACTTGTTCCGTTCCATTTATTTAGATGCGGCATTCGTTATTTCAGATAATTCAAAACTTCAAATAAATTCGTACTCGTTAATTTAATAGTTAGTTATTAATTAAACTGATTTTCTTTCTTTTTTTCTGATTTTCAAATCTTGGGATTTTCAAATCTTTGAATTCCCAAATTACGAAAATCCGAAAATTCGGAAATTCTGAGTTCCGAAAGTCCGAAAATTCGGAATTCAGAAAAACCGAAAATCCAAAATTCGATAATTCGAAAATCCGAAAATTTGAAAATTAGGAATTTCGGAAATCCCAAAATTCGAAATTCGGAAATTTGGAAATCCGAAAAATAAAAATGTGAAATATCCCGAAATTTTCGAAATCCGAATTTTCGAATTTCCAAATTTCTGAATTTTCGATTTTCCGAATTTCCGAAAAAAGCAAAAAAACGAATGAAATGAAAACGAAAATGAACACATTTTTTGTCAGTGCACATGTCTAGTTCAGACACAGTGGCGGCCAGTACTTAATATATTGGGGGGGTAGCAAACTAAGACCAACCCCCCCACCCTGCAGGAGACGGCTGGGAATGTGGTGATCACTCCCCCCCCAGAGATGTACGTAAATGCAGCAATCGAATCCCCCTACCACCCTGGGAGATGGATGGGAATGCAGGGATCGTCCCTACCCCATAGGAGATGGACGACGGCGATCAGGACATTACCTTTGGAGTCAGGGGGAATGAATGAAGTCTCTTCCTTTAGTAAATCAACCCCGTGACTCACTAAACTGAATTTTGTGCCCCCCTGTTTCTCATAATCCAAAACCTGCAAGTTAATAAATCAGGCCCTAACATGTACAAGATAAAGACATGCAATAATGTTAAAACCTCACCTGCTTTTTCTTATCAGAAAAATCATAAATACAATCTTTTCTACTTTCTCGCCTTTGAAAAGGAGTTAAACGATTAGATGTCTTAAAAGGTAAAATCAGAAAAAGACATTTACATTTTGGGCCTCAGCTGTCACTCGCTGTCTCAGTAGTTATGATATCTATATTGCACTGATTCACAGAAGACAGAATATTTGCATAAGTATTCAGCGAGGAGGAAATTCCAGAAGATGTTGTGTCAGTTTAAACAGAAACCTGAAATGAAACTCAGAAGTCCTTGTACAAAATAGGAAAAAATTATTGGAAACATATCTATGTTAGAAATTCTACAGGTTATGTTTTAATTCTAAAGTTTATGGTCTCCAGGTTGATAAAATTGATTTATTATTATGAATTACAAACATGTAGTTCGTACTACTACAAGTAACTATCCAAGGCCGATTGTGGTATATCCAAGCCCGTTCCTTCCCTTTTTGAATATTCTTCTTATTATAATACAGGATTCATATAGCGCCAACAGTTTGCAAAGCACTTTACAATGTAGAGGGGGGACAGTACAATTACAATACAGTTCAATACAGAAGGGATGGGAGGGCCCTGCTCCTGGAGCTTACAATCTAAAGGGAGGGGGAGGTGGTACAAAAGGTAATAGCTGCGGGGGATGATCTGATGGAGGTGGCTCAGGTACAGTTCTTAGGTGGGTGTGGGATAGGCTTCCCTGAATAAGTGAGTTTTCAGGGATCGCCTAAAGGAGGACAGGGTAGGAGCTGACCAGACATACTGGGGCAATGAATTCCAGAGGATGGGAGAGGCTCTGGAGAAGTCCTGGAGGCGAGCATGGGAGGAGGTAACAAGGGAGCTAGAGAGCAGGAGGTCCTGGGATGAGCGGAGGGGACGATTTGGGCGATATCTGCAGATTAGGTTGGTGATGTAGCTGGGGGCGATGTTGTAGATGGTACTTTTTGGTTATTATTTAGAATATTATATGGTGGGGTAGTGGAAGCCAGTGAAGGGATTGGCAGAGAGAAGCAGCAGTCACAGATCCGTTAGTGAGGTGTATTAGTCAAGCAGCAGCATTCATAATACTGTAGACTGAAGGGGGTGGCCTGTGTAAGGATAGGCCAGTGAAGAGAGAGTTGCAATAGTCAAGGCAGTAAATAAACAAGAAGTGAATAAGTTGTTTTGTAGTGTTGTTAGTCAGTAGGGGCCAATTCTGGAAATGTTGCGGAGGTTAAGGCGGCAAGATGTAGCCAGTGATTGGATGTGGGGGTTGAAGGAGAGGTCAGAGTCTAGGATTACACCCAGCATCCTGGTATGTGTGGAGGGACCAATGGTTGTGCCATTGATCTTGAAGGTAAAGTCATGGGGAGGGGATTAGGGAGGAGAAAATATTACAAGCTCTCCCAGTCCAGAGTCCACCCATTTTGAAGCCAATTAGATCCTCAGGCTCTAATCAAGTACTTCTTTAAAAAAAAATAAAGCAAACCCCATAGAAATCCATGCATCCAGTGCCCTGAGATTAGGGGCCGGACACATGGAGATTAGGGGGGCAGCACCCCTGCACCACGTATGAGCATCTGCCACTGGCTGTGTGGTCTTCTTGCACTACATATGGATATCACTGGACTGGGCAATATAACTGACAGAGCTGTGCAATGATTGCTGAGACAAGCCGGTGGCTGCTGGGAGTGGGATCCCCTAAACTCACATATTGTAGGATCAGGGTGAAGGTGGAGGCACAGTTTGCTATTTTTGCCCTGGGTGTTGGATCACTGTGTCCCGACACTCCTGTGATGTAAGGGGGCTTTGATCATATTTTGTTGACTACAAAAAGCTGTATTCATTAATTTAAATTGTTCATTTATAAAGCTGATTTGTAAAATATGCGATGTGGCCTTCCTACTGAAAAGTTTGACGACCCTTACTCTACACTATGCTGTACATTAAAGACATTGCAGCACCCTGTAAACTCTCCTGGATGTTCTGTCCTGCACATCCAGTCTAAATCATGTGCTGTAGTATATTTTTTACTGTACAGTACATCACTCCAATTGCTGCACTGTGCTGAACAGTACATTCTCCCCATCACTCTCCTATGCACTCTGGGTTGTACATTATATACTCCACACTTCTCAACTCTGTATACTATATTTTTCATCCATTACTGTTCTGGCACTTATCAACTCACAGAGCACTGTAAGGGCCACCAGGCAGCAGAACATACAGTGCCTTGTAAAAGTATTCACCCCCTTTGGCATTTTTCGTGTTTTGTTGCCTCACAACCTGGAATTAACATGGATTATTTGAGGATTTGCATCATTTAATTTACAGAACATGCCCACAACTTTGAAGATGTTTTTTTTTTTTTTTGTGAAGCAAACAACAAATAGGACAAAATAACATAAAAAGTTGATGTGCATAACTATTCACCCCCCTAAAGTCAATACTTTGTGGAACCACCTATTGCGGCTATCACAGCTCCAAGTCACTTTGGATAAGTCTCTATGAGCTTGCCACCTCTTACCACTGGGAATTTTGCCCATTCCTCCTTGCAAAACTGCTCCAGCTCCTTCAAGTTGGATGGTTTGCGCTTGTGAACAGCAATCTTTAAGTCTGACCACAGATGTTCTATTGGATTGAGGTCTGGGCTTTGATTAGGCCATTCCAACACATTTACATGTTTCCCCCTTAAACCACTCAAGTGTTGCTTTAGCAGTGTGTTTGGGGTCATTGTCCTGCTGGAAGGTGAACCTCCGTCCTAGCCTCAAATCACACGCAGAGTGCTACAGGTTTTGTTCAAGAATATTCCTTTATTTAGCACCATCCATCTTTCCCTCAACTCTGACCAGTTTCCCAGTCCCAATGGTGTTCTTTGGGTGGTGTGATGTGTTGGGTTTGCGCCAAACATAGCGTTTTCTTTGTTTGCCAAAAAGTTCAATTTTAGTCTCATCAGACCAGAGCACCTTCCTCCATACATTTTGGGAGTCTCCCACATGCCTTTTCGCAAACTCAAAACATTTTATTTGATGAAAGTAATGTCTTTCTTCTGGCCACTCTGCCATAAAGCCCAACTCTATGGAGTGTACGGCTTAGTGTCATCCTATGTACAGATACTCCAGTCTCTGCTGTGGAACTCTGCAGCTCCTCCAGGGTTACCTTGGGTCTATGTGCTGCCACTCTGATTAATGCCCTCCTTGCCCGGTCCATGAGTTTTGCTGTGCGGCCGTCTCTTGGCAGGTTTGCTGTAGTGCCATGTTCTTTACATTGGGTTATGATAGATTTGATGGTGCTCCTAGGGATTATCAAAGATTTGGATATTTTTTTATAACCTAACCCTGACTTGTACTTCTCAACAACATTGTCCCTTACTTGTTTGGAGAGTTCCTTGGTCTTCATGGCAGTGTTTGGTTAGTGGTGCCTCTTGCTTAGGTGTTGCAGCCTCTGAGGCCTTTCAAAAAGGTGCGTATATGTAATGACAGATCATGTGACACTTAGATTGCACACAGGTGGACATCATTTCACTAATTATGTGACTTCTGAAGGTAATTGGTTGCACCAGAGCTTTTTATGGGCTTCATAACAAAGGGGGTGAATACATACGCACATGCCAATTATACGTTTTTTTTTCTGAAAAATAGTATAATGTATATATTTTTTTCTAATTTTACTTCACCAACTTAGACTATTTTGTTCTGATCCATCACATAAAATTCAGGTAAAAAAAATATTGAACTAAAGGCTGTAATGTAACAAAATAGGTAAAAAGCCAAGGGGGTGAATACTTTTGCAAGGCACTGTAACATGAAATCGGCAAAGTGTGAAAGATAGGATCAAGGATGTGGTGGTCCAAGGCTGATGTTAAAAATCATGGGGCCTTGTACAGCCTACTTGAAAGGGAGCCCCCCCCCCCCCCCCCCCCCCCCCCCTGGAAAATATCAAATTAATAAATCAGCCTTGGGTCTCAATGCCATGCCTCGCATCCATGGCAGAAATGATACCCTCTTCGATCAAGACCCATTCAACTGAATAGAGCTGCACCACAAGTGCCCCACATGTGGCTGAAATGTGCTAGTGCAGGATTAAAGCAGACGGTGAGGAAGCAATATGCCTCCTCACTACCTGTCTAATTTTCTCTGAAGAGCAATTTAATTGCTGACTGCTCTTCAGAGAGAAATGGACATTTGAACATTTGAAGTTATTTTTTATACATAAAGACATTTTATAATTTTTTTTGAAATTTTTTAGAATTTTATTTTTTATTTAATAATTTTTTTAATTTTTTTAACTACCCTGTTGGAGAGACTTTGGTGAAGTATCAGAGGTCTAAACAGACCTCAGTCTCAGCTTTCTCTGCAGCCTAAGATTCCTGATAATTCACAAACCGAAGCATAGTAAATATAGTTTACTAGGCTTCAGTAATGAATGGACACAGGAGCGATTGGCACTGATCACTCACTGTGCTCATTTAGGAAAGGAAGAGGTCAGTAAATATGACATATTTAGCTCCCCCTCCCCCACATTCTCCATCCTGAAACATTTCCCTTGTGTGCTCACAGCAATCGGTAAGAGAGGAAGGAAGCCGGAGGCACTGCAATGGGGGGGAGAAGGGGCACACAGGGGGCCTGACAGCAGGTGGAAGGGGGTGCATATCCTAGAACCATACCCCGTGCAGCGCAGCCGGAGGGGGGGGAAAGAAGTAGAAGCCAGCAGTGCTGCAGGTGGATCCACAAGAGTCACAAGTGTCGAAAAGAAGGCAGTACAGCTGGCCCTCCTGCTCGGCAGATTCCCAGACCCCCATTTTGAGCCGTTTGGGTCAGGGCCCGGTATAGGAGGGTCGACTGTACTGTGTTATCAGCGGCCCTGTGATGGTCAACTGTGGTCCAAAGATTTAAGCCCTGAAGACTGGGCCAGTGGCTTCTGGTGCAGCTCAGGGTGTCCACCGGAAGAGATAAGAGGGAGGAGAGAGCCTTTATAGTGTAGTGTAGTGTAGTGGAATTCCAGTCAAATACAAACTAAGCCTAAACTTACTCCCACCCCCATACTAAGCCTATTCCAACTACCCTGTAAAGGTATACTTACCTATGCTAACAGTGCTCTGGTCCACTCACATGATCGTGTGCCAGCGCCAGCTTCAGTAAAGAGGAGGGACAGCTGACAGGTGGTCTCTCCTCTTCACTGAAGCCGGCCACTGGAGAGATCAGGTGATTGGACCAATGAGCCCTCAGAATAGGTAAGTACAGGCTTTTTTCCTTTACAGAGAAGTTAGAATAGCCTTACAGTAGAATGGGGGTAGGAGTAGGTTTAGGCTTAGTTAGTATTCAAATGCAGCCTGTCACTGTACCCTGCCACCAGAAGCACTGTGTCACTGTAGTCTGCAACCAAAAGCAGCTAGTCATTGTACCCTGCCACCAGATGCAGCGTGTCACTGTATCCTGCCACCAAATGCAGCGTGTCACTGTATCCTGCCACCAGATGCAGCGTGTCACTATACCTTGTCACCAGATGCAGCGTGTAACTGTACCCTGCCACCAGATGCAGTGTGTCACTGTAGCCTGCTACCCCAGCCACCAGATGCACTGTGTCACTGTAGCCTGCCACCCCAGCCACCAGATGCAGCAGGTAACTTTGTAAGAGTTTTCTTTGTGCAGTGAAAGAACTTACTAAAATTAAAGCCTCTTACAACCTCTCCCCAGTGCTATGGCCTCAGCAAGGAATCTGGCATTACAAGTCAGGATCCGGGAAAACTGGCACATGCACAGTCGATTACACAGGGTTCTGATGCTATGAGATTGAGAATCTCATGGAGGCGGACCATGGAGGTGGTATCACGGGTGGTGATGCAACCAAGCCTGGTCTCTGCTCGGCCACCGCTTATATCCTTCTGTGACCCTGGGCCTCAAACAGGGCACGGACCGCCACTGATCCTGGGGGGCCTGGGAGTCGGGGACCCCTGCTCTATGCCATCCTCTGTGGGGTTCTTGGACGGGAGAGTGGAATTGGTAAGAAGGCTGCTAAACCTGTAGCACCCTCTACATAGGTAGTTTCTAAGTTAGGATTTTTGGTAAGTGTAAGTAAATTTAGGCAGTCCTGGCTGGTAGCCAGGGCTGTTTGTTTTGGCTTGTGTGGGCTAGGAGGGGCTTAGAGTTAGCAGCTGGTGACCCACAGGCAACATCACTGAGGCCTCCCTCTTTCTTCTAGAGGATTCTAGAAGGAAAGAAGGAGCGGAGAGGTGGAGCTGCCTGGGGTGTTCTAAGGAGACCTAACCAATCCGCAACCTGGATTGGCAGGACCCTGAAACAGAGCTGCAGCATGGTGGCCAAGACCATACAGCGGTTTAACAGGACAGTTTTCACTCAGAACAGGTCTCACCATGGTCGACCAAAGAAGTTGAGTGCACGTGCTTAGCGTCATATCCAGAGGTTGTCTTTGGGAAATAGACGTATGAGAGCTGCCAGCATTGCTGCAGAGGTTGAAGGGGTGGGAGATCAGCCTGTCAGTGCTCAGACCATACGCCGCACACTGCATCAAATTGGTCTGCATGGCTGTCATTCCAGAAGGAAGCCTCTTCTAAAGATGATGCACAAGAAAGCCTGCAAACAGTTTGCTGAAGACAAGCAGACTAAGGACATGGGTTACTGGAACCATGTCCTGTGGTCAGATGAGACCAAGATAAACTTATTTGGTTCAGATGGTGTCAAGTGTGTGTGGCAGCAACCAGGTGAGGAGTACAAAGACAAGTGTGTCTTGCCTACAGTCAAGCATGGTGGTGGGAGTGTCATGGTCTGGGGCTGCATGAGTGCTGCCGGCACTGGGGAGCTACAGTTCATTGAGGGAACCATGAATGCCAACATGTATTGTGACATACTGAAGCAGAGCATGATCCCCTCTCTTTGGAGACTGGGCCGCAGGGCAGTATTCCAACATGTTAATGACCCCAAACACACCTCAAAGACGACCACTGCCTTGCTAAAGAAGCTGAGGATAAAGGTGATAGACTGGCCAAGCATGTCTCCAGACCTAAACCCTATTGAGCATCTGTGGGGCATCTTCAAACGGAAGGTGGAAGAGCGCAAGGTTTCTAACATCCACCAGCTCTGTGATGTGGCCATGGAGGAGTGGAAGAGGATTCCAGTGGTAACCTATGAAGCTCTGGTGACCTCCATGCCCAAGAGGGTTAAGGCAGTGCTGGAAAATAATGGTGGTCACACAAAATATTGACACTTTGGGCCCAATTTGGACATTTTCACTTAGGAGTGTACTCACTTTTGTTGCCAGCGGTTTAGACATTAATGGCTGTGTGTTGAGTTATTTTGAGGGGACAGCAAATTTACACTGTTATACAAGCTGTACACTCACTACTTTATATTGTAGCAACGTGTCATTTCTTCAGTATTGTCCCATGGAAAAATATAATAAAATATTTACAAAAATGTGAGGGGTGTACTCACTTTTGTGAGATACTGGAACAATGAGCACCTCCGCCAATTGGACCACCGGCTGGTTATTTTGGCAGACTCCTTTTGTTCTTACCAAAAGTATAAAAGATGTCTGTAAGCATTCTTCAGTGCCCAGAAGTCCCATGTGCTTTCCTAGGGTTACATTGCAAGCAGAGCAATATCACAATTTGTTCTCATAATGTCACTGGGAGAGAATGCTCACCCCCACTGTGAAAACATCGCATGTATCCATTGAGACACATCCGACAGAGGACACTTGTCCAAAAATGATTCTAGGGTGTGAAAAATGTGTTTCTAAATGGTGAAAGCCTATGTTGGAGAATGATACAGACATGTTTCTGCAAAGGCGCATTTGCATTCATTCACCTGCTCTCTTCTTTCAAATTCTAGCAAGTTTGCTGCATTATGAAAATACGAAGGTAAGCAGGAACATTCCTTATCACATATAAGCCACCTCTGCCATCTCAGAAGTATTGCGTTACAAAGAAGGATATGGTGCCCTACTCTGTCTGCCATTTAATCTTTGTTTTGTCTCTTATGGAAATCTCAATGCTGCAGAAACCTGGCCTCTTGATATCCACTTGTGTCATTTTATTGAGTATCTGATACAAATGGACATATGATTTCAGTTTGCACAGCAAACATCCATTATTAAATACCTTGGTGTTAGACAATCGAATGAATGTTCTGCTTTGAGAAGAAAAAAAAAAAAAAAAAAAAGCATAAAAAGCCGCCGTGCCTCTTTAGTGACAATGGGTATTGTATGTGGATGCTTTGAGGCTCTGCTCTGATCTTCCGCAACACCTTGGAGGTTTTATTGCTTAACATATTTACTTATTGAATAAATACCTTTGTCAGATAACATTCACAATGTGTTATAGGGTTTTGGTCATTGTAGCAGAGCTTGGGATGTTTTAAGAGGCAGGAAACTTCAGTCATTAACCTCTTGCTGCCCATATAATGCATAAGGGGCCAATTCTGGCAACTCCTCGCCTACGTGTAAAAATCATATTTTTTTTTGCTAGAAAATTACTCAGAACCCCTAAACAGTATATACCGTATTTATTGGCGTATAACACGCACAGGCGTATAACATGCACCCTCATTTTAAGAGGGAAGTTTCAGGAAAAAAAAACGTATTTTTTTAATAAACAACTTTGAATTAAAATAAGGGCCAGTGCCCATCAATGCAGCCTGATTAGTGCCCATCTGCAGCCTCCTCATCTCCCATCAATGCAGCCTGAACAATGCCCATCTGCATCCTCAATGCAGACTGATCAATGCCCATCTGCATCCTCAATGCAGCCTGATCAATGCCCAGCTGCATCCTCAATGCAGCCTGATCAATGCCCATCTGCATCCTCAATGCAGCCTGATCAATGCCCATCTGCAGCCCATCTCATCAATGCTTGTCCCCCTCCTTCCCCTCCGAGGTACACTATCGGCATATAACACACACCCGTGATTTACCCCTATTTTCAGGGGGAAAAGGTGTGTGTAATATGAATGAATGAATGAATGAATGATTTGTATAGCGCTGCAACTGCGAACTGAATCGCCTCGAGGCGCTTGACTGCTCTTGTTGGGATGCCATGTTTTAGAAGAGGTGGGTCTTGAGTTTTTTCCTGAAGGCCTGATGGTTTTCTTCCATGCGGATGTTGTTTGGTAGCGCATTCCATAGCCGGGGTCCCTGTACTGCGAATCTTCGTTCTCCCTTCGATTTGTAGCTGGCTTTGGGGATGAGAAGGCGATTTTGGTTTGTTGATCGAAGGCTGCGATTTGGTATGTATTTTTCTATTTTCTCACAAAGGTATTGAGGCGCATTTCCTTGTGTACATTTGTGGGTGAGGCAGAGGGTCTTGAATGTGATCCTATCTTTTACCTTGAGCCAATGGAGGGTCCTCAGGGATGGGGAGATGGATTCCCAGGGTTTCTTTCCGGTGACTAATCTTGCTGCTGTGTTTTGGATAATTTGAAGGCGCGCAATCTGGTAATCCGGTAATCCTATGTACAGGGAGTTTGCATAGTCGAGACGCGAATTGATGATCGTTCCTACTACTACCGATTTTTCCTTTTCCGGGATGAAGGGGGTGAGTCTGAGAAGCATGCGGAGGAGATGATGGGATCCGCTGATTACGGATCCTATTTGTGCCTCCATTGTCATCTCTGAATCAAAGATGACTCCGAGGCTTTTGGCTTTGTTGCTTGGAAGGATGGTCCGTCCCAAGATGGTTGGTGGTGTCCAAGGGGTCTTCGTCTTTTTCCTTTGGTTTGCGTCGAGGAGCAGTAATTCTGTTTTTGATCCATTTAGTTTGAGGGAGCTAGTGGTCATCCAGTCATCTATCAATGTGAGACATTTTCCTAGTTCCTGGTATTGGTCTTTTTGTCCGGTGATCCGGAAGTACAGTTGAGTGTCGTCCGCGTATGAGTGGAAGCACAGATCCAATTTGCTAATAATTTTGAAGAGTGGTCGGATGTAAATGTTGAAGAGTACTGGTGACAATGGTGATCCTTGAGGGACTCCATAAGTGATTGCCCGGGTTTCCGAAGTGAAGGCTCCTAGTTTCACTGTTTGTGACCGGTTTCCTAAGAAGGAAGCGAACCATGGAAGATCTCCATCTGTAACTCCTGCCACTTCCTTGAGGCGGCTGAGAAGCATGTTGTGGTCCACTGTGTCAAACGCCGCACTGAGATCCAGCAATACCAGAAGACACGATTCTCCATCATCCGCGGCTTCTAAGGCGTCATCCCATATTTTCAGAAGTGCCGTTTCTATGCCATGGCCTGGGCGGAAGCCCGATTGTAGTGGGTCCAGGAGCTTGTGTGTGTCCAGATGAAGTTGAAGCTGTTGTACTACTGCCTTCTCCATGATCTTGGAAATGGTGTTCAGGCTTGTTACCGGTCTGCGATTGTTCGGATCCTTGGGGTCGAGGTTGGGTTTCTTTAGTAATGGTTTGACGATGCCTTGCTTGAGGGAATTCGGAACCAATCCTTCTTTGAACGACTGATTTACTAGGTGTGTGATAGCAGGGGCCAGAATGTCGGAGCATTCTTTCAAGAGTTTTGTGGGGATGATGTCGTTTGGCGAGGTGCTGTCTCGGAGGCTCTTGATGACATTTTTGGTTTCCTCCGTTGTGATCGGGGTAAGTGAAAAATGTGGTGCTTGTGCGCTGTGGATGTAAAATTCCTTACCTGGGTTGAGTTGAGTAGAGTTGGTTGTTGTTTTTTTTTTGTTGAATTATTTTCTGAATGTTGTCTTGTATTTTGTTGATGAAAAAATCGGATAATTTGTTGCAGTATTCTTGAGTTTCGTTTCCTAGGGGCTCAAGGCAGGTGGGGTTCATAGTCTGGGCGACTAGTTTGAAAAGTTCCCGTGGTCGGTTTAAGGCTTTTGAGAGGGTGTTTGAGACATGTTCTTTTTTTGCTGTGAAAATTGCTTTATGATATCTCTTGGTGAGTATTCTGTAGTTTGTGTGATTTTCCTTTGTGGTGTTTCTTCTCCAGGCTCTTTCTGCTCTTCTGTGTTCCCGTTTCAGTAGAGTTAGCGTGCCATTAAACCAACCAGAATTTTTCTTGCGGATGGGTGCTCGATGTTTCGGGGCGACTGCGTCTGCTGTTTGTAGAAGTGCCTTGTTTATGAAGCTGAGTATTCGTTCTGTTGAGTGGTTTTGATTTAGTGTAGCCATTTTGTATGTTAGTGTGGTTTTGAAGATTTCCGAATGTAGTTACTTCTGCGATCTAATCCAGTGTGTTGTTGCTGCCGGGTTTGGTTTTTGCAGGGAGATGTTGGTGGCGATCTCAAATTTGATAGCGTGGTGGTCTGACCATGGTAGCGCTATGTTGTCTCGAATGCTGATGTCCGTATTTTGCTTGAAGATGAGGTCCAGGATGTGACCCGACCCATGTGTGGGAGCCTTTACTAGTTGTTGAAGCCCTAGGTCTTCGAGTTGATTGATGCAGGTGGTGGCGATGGGGTCTTCTGTGGAGTTCGCCCAGAGGTTGAAATCTCCGAGTACCAGAACCTTGTTGTTTTTCAGGGTGTGTGCCGAGATGAATTCCGTGAGCGGTATCGGTAGATTTGTCTTTGGTCCTGGTGGTCTGTAGCATAGCAGCATGTGGATGGTTTCTTGTGGTGTGGTTTGCATCTGTAGAGTAAGTGTCTCCATAAAAGTTGCTGTGTTCTGTACCGTAGGTTTGACGAGCGCTAGATGAGCTTTGAAGATCACTGCTAGGCCTCCTCCTTTTTTTCCTTTCCTATGCTCGGTTAGGATCCTGTAGTTTTCTGGCACTAATTCTGTTAGGATGGTGTTGCAGTCGGGTATTAGCCAGCTTTCCGTGATGAAGAGGCAATCTAGGTTGTTTTGTGTGATGAAGTCATGGATTTCGTGCCTGTGCTTGACTGCCGATCTGGTGTTAATCAAGGCACATGCTAACTGTTGCGGTTGAGTTGTAGTCTTCTTATGTTTGATCGTTGCTTGTGGATCGATCCTTAGTAGTCGTTCTTTTAGTAATATTTTTTGAATGTCGGTCGGTAGAGTTGCAGTCAAATTTCTTAGTCTGCGGAGGGACTCTGCTGAGTATTTGAAATTGCACATGTTGAGGTGCTCCAAAAATGTTTTCCTGCTGTGGACGAGATGATGCGTTGAAAAAAAGCTGATGCTGTTGTTGAGGCGATGACGGTCTTGCGCAAGCTGGTTGAAGATGTTGCGGATCTGTGGGAAACCCTGTAGACCTACACCCTCCCTCCCGTTGATCCAGAGGAAGGCGAAAAACCCCTACTAGCGCGGCCAATTGCTTTTGCAGAGGAAAAAAATCCATCCTGACCCCCCGAGAGGCGGTCGGATGTAGGTCCCTGGATCAACTGCTAGTGGTGGTCCCCTGCGACTTACCAGAATATTTACCTTACCGGGTTGATCCAACGATGGGGATGGGTAAATCCTGATGTTGATCACCTGGGGAAGAAGCAGCGGCTATATGGCGATGCTGATGATACTAGTGTGTTCTGTTAAGAAAACTTGTGGTTAAAACTGGCTGTTCTGGGTGTATGCTGTAATTAAAAGCCTTTTTAAAAAACTTGGTTAAAAACTTTGGTTAAAAACAATTAAAACAAGCAATTAGACTGTTGTCTAACCACTTGTGGTTAAAAGCCTGTATTTTAAAATGACTTGGCCGGTCTGGGTGTACCAAGATGGCCGCCGTACTATGTAGAAGCAGGTGCAGTGCTGTGTATTTGGGTGTACCAAGATGGCCGCCGGACTAGGCCCGAGCTGCGGCCTGTCCTAGCCCTGACGACTCCCGGGTTCCGTGAGTGTTTGGTGGGCGCTGAAGGGCTTGGAGGGGGGGGGAGCTCGCCTCAGCCCTGTTGAGCCGAAAAAGAGGGCTAGAGAGGCGATTGGGGAGGCGGATGGCCGAATATATACAGTATGTTTTTTTTTAACAAGACCCTAGGGAATAAAATGGCGGTTGTTGCTACTTTTTATGTCACACGGTATTTGCGCAGCACTTTTTCACATACGTTTTTTTTCTTTTATTTTAAACTGTTTCATGAATAAAATAAAGAAAGAAAAAAAATTAAAATAAAAAAATAAACCAATTTTTTTGTATAATGTGAAAGATGATGTTACGCCGAGTAAACAGATACCTAACATGTCATGCTTTAAAATTGAGCACACTCATGGAACGGTGCCAAACTTTGGTACTTAAAAATCTCCATAGGCGACATTTACATTTTTTTATTTTTTTTACAGGTTAATTTACAGAGCGTTTTTTTGGCTAGAATTATTGCTCTCGCTCTAACGTTCGCAGCAATACCTCATATGTGTGGTTTGAATGCTGTTTACATATGTGGGCATGACATACATATGCGCTTGCTTCTGCTTCTTATAATTTTTTTATTTTTACACTTTCCCTTAAAAAAAATTGTAGATCACTTTTATTCCTATTACAAGGGATGTTTACAGAGACCCCACATCTCTCCTATAGCCTGGAAAGACTGAGATAAAAAAAAAAAAAAAACGACCTCAGCCTTTTCAGCCAAATGCATGGCAGTGTTTACAACTGCCGGGGCAGGACGTAATATCATAATGTCGCGCTCGGCCTCCGAAGGTCATAGAGACTGCCAGGGACATCTGGTCTGCAGTATTCTCTATGGTGAAATTCCACCGTCGGCAGATTCCTTCTCTGGCTCGCCGATCGCACGCGCGAGCCGGTAGAAGCACCGTAGGGTGGCGGGAGGGGGGACGTCCTGCCGCCTGTAAAAACAAACAAGTGGCCAAACAGCTGCTATGATTGCTTTTATGGTGCAGGGAATCGCCTGCGGAAAAGAATGATATCTGAATGATGCCTGCAGCTGCACCCATCATTCAGATATCCCCACTCAAAGTCTAGGACATCATATGACGTACAGAGGGCAGGAAGTGGTTAATGTGATACAAAACACACACTGTTTCATTTACATTGTCCCTTCTCCGTCTGTATGTGGATGATGGCACTGTAACAGCCTTCACTTTTGGATAAACCCTTGTTTGTAGATCTACCAGCCAACAAGTGATTCGGAATTAGCAAAGTCTCTGCCACAGACTATGTTGTAATCGAAGGATGGGTTAGGAACTTTTCCTATGGTACCTGTATCTTTCAGCCGTTTCGGAGATACCGTAGGAAATGCGGATTCAACTAGTGTCCATACATCTCAGCTCCCAGGCTCTTACCGAGCAGCCAGCTTCATTGCCCTCCTCTGAAGAGTCCTCCCCTGGTCGCTTGTACGAGTTGCTGTGCCTCTCCAATCCTGAGAGGACACCTGGACACCTCAGAATCCTCCTTTAGTTACTGGGCCTCGAACTAGCCAGTCCGAGGCTCGGAAACGGATGGATCCCCACCCCAGACCATGAGGGCCTCTGGGACTGGTCAGGACGACCAGCTTACGGGGGGCAGCAGACATTCCTGGGTCCGGGTCCCCTCTCGGGGATGGACGGGACCGGAACCAGGAATCAAAGAGCAAGCCGAGCCCTGAACACGTGACTTCAGCATCTTAAATACCCCTTCCCGGAATACACACCGGGGCCAGACGCGCCCACTGATTGGCTCCAAGAAAGATTGGTAACTAATGCGTTCAACCAAACTGCGTTCTCAGCCTGTCACAGGTGCTCACCTCACCCTTTGACCAGGCAGAACTCCAGTACAGCCCAGCCAATCGGATGCCAAAGTAAAGACCTAGAACAATTAACCCCCAGAACTCAGTTACAGTTCTGGAAAAAACTAAATTTACAGAATAGCGCACACTTATTATTTTTTTAGTTTTAAAAAGTACCCTTTTTCCTAATCGTTATACAGCTATCACATGATTCAGCTCTTCCCCAGCCTGTCTGCAGGGAAACAGTGGAAGAAGGAACTTCTGGTCCTCTGTTGCTGGTCAAAAACAGCCTTTGGAATACAGAGTAAAAAATAAATAATTAACCACTTGTTGACCGCCCTATAGCAGTTTTACTGCCACAGGGTGGCAGCTGTGCACAGGATCGTTTATACTGTATATACGTGATCCTGCACTTCCACCTGCAGGGGGTGCACACGTGCCACTTCTGCTGTGATTATTCACAGCAGAAGCCGATCTGCGGGTGCCAGCCACTCGATGACGATCGTCGATCGTCGAGCAGAGACTCAGAATGCAGCTCTGCCTATGTAAACTAGGCAGAATTCTATACTGACAGGGGAGAAGGGATGGATTCTGTATTCAGGAACTAAAGCCCCCCGGCCCCCCCCCCCCCAGTAAAAGCAGCACACATAGTAAACACAAACACTGGCTAGGCCCACAGTTAACCCTTTGATCGCCCTACAAGTTTAACCCCTTCCCAGCTAGTGTCATATTTTTAGCACTGGTCACTGTATTAGTGTCACTGGTTCACGCAAAGTGTCAGTTAGTGTCTGATTGTCCCCTGCAATATCGCAGTCCCCGCTATAAAAAATTGCAGTATATGTCCCATAGATTGTACATTCTATAACATTTGCATAAACTAATCAATACGTTTATTTCGATTTTTTTTACCAAAAACATGTAGCAGAATACATTTTGACCTAAATTGATGAAGACATTTGATTTTGTAAATGTTTTTATTGGATATGTATTATAGCAGAAAGTAAAAAATATTATTTTAGTTTCAAAATTGTCGGTCTTTTAATCACGTGCTTCTAAAACAACTAAAAAAAACGTTAAAATCCATGCGTTCAGCGCCCTGCATGGAGATTAGTGGCCAGGCTCCACTGTTCAGCCTAGTTATCTGGGCTTCTAGTGGCTTCTGGTGATAGGTTGGGCTTGATATGTTAAGCTTTTGCTGCTAACATAATTGATATGCATGCATGGGCAGCCAAGGTCTCTGTGCTGAGAGCATGGAGCACGGTGACCAAGCAATCATAGACATTTCCCGGTTTTTAGTAATGATCTGGAGCCAGTGTGACCATTTCAGACCATGTGACCACTGTGACAGCCAGCCAATCACAATGTTCACGTGATCAAGCAGTGTTCCAACCCCTTGGGAATAAAGGCCCAGTTAAAGAGACGACAGGTCCAGAGAGGAAGGGGTTAAAAGAATTGTGAGTTTAGGGTTCACCAAAACATAATATAAACAGTGTTTGCTAAATTTAAATAAGGGGGCATCTAAAACGAGATTCATTTAGTATGTTGTAAAGAAAGGGGTTGCATAAAGATGTCTCGGTCTAGTCAGATTTTGGATTTCTACACCAAAAGAGGGCTCATAGTAAAATGTATAAGTGGATTAAAAGTGGTTGTAAAGGCCGAAAGTTTTTTTTTTACTTTATTGCTACACTAAAGAGGCCTGCGGTCCCTGCCTGTAAAAGGCAGTTGCTAAGGCCTTGCTGAGCCAGTGTCAGGCCTAACCATGCGGTGTTAGCTGTGA
Source organism: Lithobates sylvaticus (assembly GCA_028564925.1). Taxonomy (NCBI): domain Eukaryota; kingdom Metazoa; phylum Chordata; class Amphibia; order Anura; family Ranidae; genus Lithobates; species Lithobates sylvaticus. The sequence goes on from CM053029.1 coordinate 578,618,981, forward strand.
CTGGAAGCTCAAGTAAGTGAAGTGCTGGAGTAGCTGTGGAGTAATAGTCTGCAGCAAGAGTTGTGCTGGAGGAAGAGAAGTGTATGTATACAAGAGTGTATATAAGTTGTCACAAGTATTTATGCTAATTTCACTGGGCATCCCATACTTCCTATACCCCATTCAAGTTCAATCCCCTCAATAAAATACAAAAACAAAGCTTAGGCTGTTCATTGTCTTATGCCCCGTACACACGGTCGGAATTTCCAACGGAAAATGTCCTATCGGACCATGTTGTCAGAAAATCCGACCGTGTGTGGGCTCCATCGGACTTTTTCCGTCGGAAATTCAGATCCTGCTCTCAAATTTTCCGACAACAAAGTCCGATCGGACTTTTTCCGATCGCGTGTAGCGAATTTCCCACGGACAAAGTGCCACGCATGCTCAGATCACATTACAAGACCAAAGCTTTTGGCTACTAGCCTCTACGTGGTTCCGTCGTACGCAACGAACGTCACCATGTTCAGAATGATCGGATTTTCAGTCGGAAAAAATCAGATGGATTTTTGGATTTTGTGGTCGGAATTTCCGACCGTGTGTACGGGGCATAAGAGTGGCTAATGCTGCGTACACACGAGAGGACTTTTCGACAGCAAAGGTCCAACCGAATGAATCCGTCGGACAATTCGATTGTGTGTGGGCTCCATCGGACTTTTGCTGTCGAAAAATCCGACAGACTTTAGAAATAGAACATGTTTTAAATTTTCCCGCCGGGACTCCGCTGGACCCAGTTCATATCGAAAAATCCGCTCGTCTGTGTGTGGGTCTGACGGACAAACAACAACGCTAGGGCAGCTATTGGCTACTGGCTACGAACTTCCTTATTCTAGTCCAGTCATACGTCATCACGTTCGAATCCATCAGAATTTAGTGTGATTGTGTGTGGCCAAGTCCGTTCATTCGAAAAGTTCATCGGAACTCCGTCGAAAGTCCGTCGGAAAGACCGTCAGACCTAGTCCGTCGAAAAGTCCGCTCGTGTGTACGTGGCATAAGAAGTGAATGCCGGGCTGGGCAGGGTGACAGGTGGGCCACATCACTTAGCAGCCCCTACAGGGCATCATGGGCATCTTAGCGAGCACAATATACAGAGATAAGGGATATGATTTTAGACATGAGCACACCCACACAGGTTGAACTGGATGGACTGGTGTCTTTATTCAACCTTACTAAATATGTAACTATGCTGCTGCCCCCCTGCAGCATCTCCGAAAAATTTACCTCCCTTCATGATCAAGCCACTTTTGCAATACGGCACTGCGTTATTTTACCTGACAATTGCGCGGTCATTCAATACTGTAACCTAATAAAATATATGGCAATTTTTTCCCACAAATAGAACTTTGTTTTGGTGGCATTTGATCACTTCTGCCTTTTTTATTTTTTGCTCTATAAACAAAAAAATAATGACAATGTAAAAAAAAAAACAATATTTAAAAAAATCAAATTTCTTTGTTTTTGGTAAAAAAAATCCCAATAACCATATATTGATTGGTTTATGCTGACGTTATAGCATCAACAAACTATGGTATATATACTGGAATGTTTATTTATTTTTATATGAGTAATGGCAGAGATCAGTGACTTATCGGAGGACTACAATATTGCGGCGGGTAATTGGACGATAACTGACACTTTATGGCAGGGGTCCTCAAACTATGGCCTGCGGGCCAGATATGGCCCACCTAGTTCATATACCTGGCCCGCGGGGGGTGTTCAAGTGAGGCGCGGCAGATGCAGATCACAGTCACTACTTCCTGGCCAGTCTGCTCATCCGACCGCCACCGGCTGCATACTCGGGGCCGCTGCCATCACCACCATCTCCTGGGCTCTGAGCTGCATCCACCCCCCCCCCCCAGGTCACACTCATTAGCTTAATCTTGTCCCTGAGGCCAACATAATAGCCAGAAAACTGAACACCTTTAGGAGGTTAGCAGTGGTGGGCCACTTCTTTCTCTTAGAATAGACTTTCTATAAAGGTATTGGGTGTATTTGTATTGAAATTACATTTTGAGTTATACTTAGGAGGGTGTGTTAGTGCAAATATTGATCCAGTGAAATATTTGAACTACCATTGACTGGTCGGGATTTTTATTTCTCATATAATTACTAATTGCATGTGCTTTTCTGGGATTTTCTTTCATCTTTTTATGGACCAAAAACTGCAGAACCGACCGCACTGGATAGACTTTTAAGCCCAACTCCAGGGTTACATACTGTTAAGGCGGGAAATGTGTGATGACAGGCTGTTGGCAGAAAATCCGACCGTGTGTACGCTCCATCAGGCAATTGTTGGCCAACTTTGCGTGGACAAATGTTGGATGGCAGGTTTATAAATTTTCTGCGGACAAATGTGTGTTGTCGGATTTTCCTTGTACACAAGTCCGTCGGACAAAAGTCCAAAGTACAATCACGCGTGCTCGGAAGCAAGGACGAGACAGAAGTGGTCGGTCTTGTAAACTAGCGTTCGTAATGGAGAATTAACATTTGTGACGCAGCAAATTATTAAATCTCCAAATGCAGCGCACAATTCTCTTCTTCTTTAATGGGATAATAATGAAGCTGCTTTGCTGGTGATACTGATGGAATTATTGCAAACAAATTTTCAAAGGCTTTTTTTTTCTAGTGATATCAAGAATAATATTATTATGCTTTTTTTTTTTAATTTGGGCAAGTTACCACAACACCATTAGCTAATAAAAGGAAAAAAGGAAAAAAATGTGCTGTCTAAAAAAGGCGTATAGCAGCCTACACAACAGAGTACTGTAGTTAGATAAATGGTAAATGTATGAAAAAGTGCGGCGCTCTAAATCTCAGTTAGTGATGATCTCTATCTGAAAATGACAGTGAATATTTAGACGTTCATGTGACGTGGACATATATGTTGAATCAGTGTTGCTATGATGAAACAACAAAAATTAGACGATAAGGTCACTTGTGTGCCACCATATGTGGTATAAACAGGTGAGTGCTATACACAAAAAATTGGATAATCATATGCATTTAAACCATATGAGAGTGCTAAACAAATAAAATACTAAATAATCATATGTATTAAACATATAAATATAATGTTGAATGAAGCAACAAAAAAACACAATAGTCATACATGTATATCACCATACATGTTATCGCATATATTAGTGTGATCTGTGTTTCAAAAATCAGTCTGTAAACATAAATTTACACCGAACTTGTAAAGTGAAAGTAAAGTGCTGTAAAGAAAAAAGTGACTTTGCGCAAGTTGTCTGAAGATGTCCGCCACCACATGGAAAGAGGCTTACAGGCTGGCGTGGAATCAGATAGGCGTACGCCGTATGAGTCTCAAAGGCTAGTGGTGTCACTACACCAGAGTGGACAGCAGCTCTTGGACCAGACACACGGCAACAACTACCAGGATCAGTCACTGGGTAGGTTCAGAGGGACTCAGAATGGAAGGGGTGGTGGTTGATACTCAGGTAGCTCCCAAGTTAGTGGTACCGACAAAGAAACAAGTGGAACCACATAGTGTAAAACCGTAAATAATTTTTTTTCTGACAAATCATATAAAAGGTGGCTACTTACATATACAAAGATAATAAAGGCATGTATTCAGGTTACTGGCAATGCAGTGGCGTCAGCTAACCGTATCCCGCCACGTTTCGCCTCAGTTGCAACAGTTCGATATAGATAGGAGATTCGACACGATGCTGACAATAGCGATCTGTATCCATTGAACCTTTGGTCGAATGTGCCTAACCTTAGCTCTTTTAGTTCAAGATTATTCTACATAGAGAGAAAAGATTTGACATAGAGAGAAAAGATTCGACATAGAGAGAAAAGATTTGACATAGAGAGTAAAGATTCAACATAGAGAGAAAAGATTTGACATAGAGAGAAAAGATTTGACATAGAGAGAAAAGATTCGACATAGAGAGAAAAGATTCAACATTATAGAGACAATAGCAAAAAAGGTCGAATGTGCCTAACCTAACTCTATTAGTCCAAGAAAATACGACATAGAGAGAAAAGATTCGACATGAAGATTCAACGAAGCAGTCGGCGCGAGCGGACATTTATGGTCAAATGCTCTGCCCATAGGCTATAGAAGAATTCTAATGTTGGTTGACTAGTAATAATAATTAATAAATATAATTATTACTAGTGTCATACAACATTAGAATTCTACTATAGCTTGTAGGCTGAACATTAGACCGGAAATGTACGATTGCGGCGTCGTACAGTTTAGCTGCTCCATTGAATCTTCTTAGAACATTCGACAGACACCCTAAGCCTTCAATGACAGATTCGACCTTAATTATTTCAGATTTTAGGACGAATGCTTTTATTAACGAAACAAAATATATAAAAACTAATTTCGGGAGTAACTAAATAAATGTATTTTTCGGACGAAAACGAAATTCCGAAACAAAATATTTCAGTGTGCACATGTCTACTATAGTGAAGTACCGTTTGGCAATGGATTTATTGCGCATAAAAAAATGAATACCTACAAGAAGCAAGATAAAATCAGGCATAAAAGTCAGAGAGCTGTGAGTACAAAAACGCTGCTCATGGTGTGCGTTCCACCGATAACTGGAATGCCGCGTACACACGAAGGGAATATCCCGCGGGATTATCCGCTGGACTCGAGTCCACCGGACAATCCCCTCGTGTGTGGGCCTTCGACTGACTTTTTTTCCCAAAAGTCCGGCGGACTAGGTTTTAAGTTTTGTTTTAAAATTATCCGCTGGACTTGGCAGTCCGGCGGACAATACGGCCGTCTGTAGTATGGTCCGGCGGACCAAAAAGGACGCATGCTCAGTAGCAAGTATTTTTCTAGTATTTTTCGTTTTCTAGTCCCATCGTACGTGCTGTACGTCATCGCGTGAACCGCCGGACTTTTAGCATGATCGTGTGTGGTCAAGTCCGTTCGCTTTCAAGTCCGCCGAAGCCCAGCTGGAAAGTCCGGCGGATTGTCCGCTGGACTAGGTCCGGCGGACAAAGTCCCTTCGCGTGTACGCGGCAGAAGTGACATCAGAAGAACTAGGAACCGGAAATTACGTTCCGGACGTACACCTTGAAAACTCTTTTTTTGGATTGGAGCACATCAGTCACTTTATATGGACATTCATTTTTTATTGTTTTTAATTATATTCATTGATGTTGTGTTTGCTAGGGTAGTAATGTAGTTAATATCTTATTTTAGTTTTAATAACTTTGTATAATTTTTATGTTTTTTTGTATCATGTGACACATACAATTTGTATTTTACGTATAATCCAGTAGTTGAAATGCCTGCAAAGTCCCAATCCAAAATCACTGTTGTTTTGTATATGCCCAACTCCAGGATTACATTTTCTATGTCTCAAAAATGATACATTTGTAAAAAAAATATCCCTAAAAATATTTGTTTTGCAAAATAACACAAAATGGCATTTCAAGGCTATTTATTAGCTTCCATATTGTATTCGGAAACAAAAATGCCCATGAGAAAAGACAATATTGAATTCTTCCCTTTGTGATGATCTCACATGTCCTGACCCTCCTCGCAGCTGTAGGTCACATTGTATGTAACCTAGAAACCATACAAACAAGCTATAGCCTGGTGAGGTGTAACAGCTGTTAAATACTTGCGCCTATAAGAAACAAAAATCTATACTCACATTTTTCTTCTTCTTAAAAACAAACTCTCTCTCCATTAAGAATGAGGAATTCAAAATATTTTTTTCATATACTGGTGGAATAATGTTCATTTTCTTGTTCGATAAAACAATTACATGACTGGCTAGGCCAATGTGTTCCATCAATAATTCTGTTTACTAAACTGTTATTGACCTGTATCTTAGGACACATGCAGCTTTGTGATATTAATATCCTTGTCTGCACTGTGCAATATTTTCCCAAGAATGATGAGTTCAGTCCTTCCCTATTCTCAAATCGATATAGTTGTAATAACGCTAACAATACACTTGCTGTATCAGAAGCAAAATATGTCTTAAAAAGTTTGAGATGCATTCACACTGATGAAGCCATAAAAGCAAAGCATTGATTAACCACTTCAGGTTTATCCCCCTTAATGACCAGGCCATTTTTTGCGATACGGCACTGCGTTACTTTAACTGACAATCGCGCGGTTGTGCGACGCTGTACTCAAATAAAATTTGTGCCTTTTTTCCCACAAATAGAGCTTTCTTTTGGTGGTATTTGATCACCTCTGTGGTTTTTATTTTATGCGCTATAAACAAAAAAAGACCAAAAATTTGGAGGGAAAAAAATATATTTTTTACATTCTGCTATAAAACATATCCAATAAAAAAATGAATTTTTTTTTATTTCTTCATCACTTTAGGCCAATATGTATTCTGCTACATTTTTTTTGGTAAAACAATTCTAATAAGCATATATTGATTGGTTTGTGCAAAAGTTATAGTGTCTTCAAACAATGGAATATATTTATGGATTTTTTTTTTTAACTAGTAATGGTGGCAATCAGCAACTTATAGCAAGACTGCAATATTGCAGCGGATAAATCGAACACCTAACTGACACTTTTGACACTCTTTGGGGACCAGTGACACTAATACAGTGATCAGTGCTTAAAAAAATGATTGCCACTGTACTAATGACACTGGCTGGAAAGGGGTTAACATCAGGGGTGATCAAAGAGTTAACCGTGTTCCTAGGGAGTGCTCGGTTACTGTGTAGGGGATGCATTTACTGTGGGAAGTCAGAGATCCGTGTTTCTGCTTAGCAGAAACACAAGATCACTGCCTTCTCTTGTCACAGAACGGAGACCTGCCTTGTTTATACAGGCAGATCAACGTTCTGCCTGCACCTGCGTCCAATCACAGCAGGAGCGGGTCATCGGTGGTGCGTGTGCACGCCCCAGACCCAGAAGTGAAGAATAACATACCTGTACGTGATTCTGCGCACAAGAGCCACCGCCTCGCAGTACATGTACGTGGGGCAATCGGCAAGAGGTTAGCAAAAGGAGTAGAGCAAATTGACTTTGCAAAATACATTTTTCACTTATCTTAGGCAATGAGGTGAAGCTAAGTGAAAATTCACTCTGCAAAGAATACCCAATCATGTGCAAGGAAAATAATAATAGTGAAAAAAAAAAAAATTTGCTCACACATGATTTAATGATTAAAGCCAAGACAGCTTCACCTCATTCATTAAGTTAAGTGAAAATTCACTTGGCAAAAAGAAGAGTCACTAGGTTAGGAGGCAAAGATCCAGCAAGGAAAATCCTGTTTTTAAAATTTCCTTTGCATGGGTTTGGGTATCCTTTATGTAGCGCGCTCCTTGCTAGGCTGCTAGGTAAATTTCATTTTTGGCTCTTCTGTAGTGAGTGGAGTGGCTGTTAATTGTGTTGGTCTGGATTCCTGAGCTGAGATTTTGTTTACTTATCCCTGCCTCTGAAAGAAATTTCCAGAACATAGAACTGGGAGATCCCAGTTGCCCCTGGGAGACAGCCGGGGATGCAAGAAGCTTCAGTCCAGGCCTCAGAAGCTCCTGGGCTGAGATCCTAGGGAAGATTGCCTTATGCGGTGTACACACGCTGTCACAGTCCCGGAGGATGCTGGGACTGTGACATCATATGGGGGCGGGGTCACCATGTGACATTCCAGCCAGAGAGAGCGTCGTGTCAACATCGGATGAAGAAAGAAGAAGCAGAAGGCGGCAGCGGCGACAGCGACGACGGCAACAGAACCCCCTGCCACCGGCAAGAACAGAAGAGACCCCCAAAGACCCCCGAAGCCGGAACAAGACCCCCAGACGACGGCGGCGACGAAGAAGAAAGCCGGCTCCTCCGCTAGTGAAAGAGCTAGGTAAAAGAGCAGAAGATATCGGAGGAGTCCGGCGAGAAGACCCCCCAAGACGGAAGAAGACCCCCGGAGCTGTGCAATAAAATATTTAATTTTATTTTATTGCATTTCTTTTTTATTTACACTTTTTTCCTTAGGTGAATGGGTAGGGGTACATCGTACCCCATACTCATTCACATAGGGTGGGGGGCTGGGATCTGGGGGCCCCCTTATTAAAGGGGGCTCCCAGATTCCGATAAGCCCCCCACCCGCAGACCCCGACAACCAACGGCCAGGGTTGTCGGGAAGAGGCCCTTGTCCCCCATGTTGAGGGCACGCGGCCTGGTACGGCTCAGGAGGGGGGGGCGCTCGCTCGGCCCCACCCCCTTTCCTGACCGGCCAGGCTGCGTGCTCGGATAAGGGTCTGTGATGGATTTGGGGGGGACCCCCACAACGTTTTTTCGGCGTAGGGGTTCCCCTTTAAATCCATGCCAGGTGACGGGTCTAGTGCGGCGGCATTCACTGCCTTCGCTAGCCCCGTCTACCTGGAGTCACGTTCTGAATGAACGGACTTTCCTCCGTGTCCCGCGGACTAGCACACAGACGGCGGGATTAGTCTGAACTTAAAGCTTAGTCCACCGGACTTTTGGGAGGAAAAAGTCCGCCAGAGCCCCACACGTGGGCGGATTGTCCGGTGGACAATCCCGCGGGAAAGTCCGCTCGTGTGTATGCGGCCTAAGAATTACACTTGTTGGAGGACGCTGCACTTAAAGTGGTTGTAAAGTACGAAGGTTTTTTATCTTACTGCATTCTATGCAGTAAGATAAAAAAACCTTCTGTGTGCAGCAGCCGCCCCAGCACGCCTAATACTTACCTGAGCCCCCCTCTCTCTCCAGCGATGTCCACAAGTGCCTCAGCTGTCCGGGACTCTCCTCCTGATTGGCTGAGACACAGCAGCCCATTGGCTCCCACTGCTGTCAATGTCAGTTAGCCAATTAGAAGAGAGAAGGGGCAGGGCTGAACCGGGGCTCTGAATGGACACAGGGAGCTGTGACTCGGCACGCGTGCCCTCATAGCAAGCTGCTTGCTGTGGGGGCACTCGACATGAGGGAAGGGCCAGAAGAGCCAAAGAGGGACCAGAGAAGAGGAAGATCCGGGCTGCTCTGTGCAAAACCACTGCAACAGAGCAGGTAAGTATAACATGTTTGTTATTTTTAGAGAAAAAAAAAAAACAAGACTTTACAATCTTTTTATGTAGTGGGCCTGGTGAACGTTCGTATTATCTCCCTTACTAAGGATCTACCTGTGGATGCTGGGTGGTAAAGCTGTTTTAGAAGATTAGAGAGATAATTCTGTCCTCCTTTTGTTACTAATTATTCTGGAGTATCCTTTTGCCCTAAATCCATCTCCCGTTAAAGTTCTTCTCCTAAAGCACCCCTTCCCATTGAAAACAATGGGGCAGCGCCGCAAAACCACCGGGAAAGTGCTGATGCAGCGGCACTTTGCGGGCGGTTTTAACCCCTTTTCAGCCGCTAGCGGGGGTTAAAACCATCCCGCTACCGGCCGAATATCGCCACTAAAATGATGGTAAAGAGGCGCTCCAGTCTGAAAGTAGCCTTACATTCGCAAAGTGAAATTTCACTGCATTCACTAAGCTAAGTCTAAATTCCCTTGCAAGGTGAATATTCGTTTTTCAAAGTTAGCATGCTAAACTTTATTAAATCAGGGTCAGTATCTTTATTGCTTATGTTCTGGGACTAAAAAAATTAAATACTGTAAACATTTCAATTTATCATACAGCGAGTATAAATATTTCATCACATGAATATTTCGTATTTACAGTATATTAACAAGCAGAAGGTTGAGCTTTAGATTTTTTTCACATCTTAAGAGCCCTTTCACACCGAGTGCATTTTGCAGGCGCTATAGCGTTAGAAATAGCGCCTGCAATCCGCCCTCAAACTGCTGCACCATTGTCTGCAGTGTGAAAGCCCGAGGGCTTTCACACTGCAGCGGTGCGCTGGCAGGGCATCACAAAATATCCTGCCAGCAGCTTCTTTGGAGCGGTGAAGGATCAGTGAACTCACCGCTCCTCCACCGCTGCTCCCCATTGAAATCAATGGGGCATCGCTGTAATACCGCCGGCAAAACGCCAATATTGTGGCGTTTTGCCGGGGGTTTTAACCCTTTCTCGGCCGCTAGCGGGGGGTAAAAGTGCCCCGCTAGCGGCCGAAATGCGACGCAAATCCGACTGTAAAACGCCGCTAAAAATAGCAGCGTTTTACCGCCGACGCTATGGGCGGTGTGGTGTGAAAGGGTTCTAACTGAGTTGATGACAAATATCCTGTTAATTACAGGGTTCAATGGCTGAAGCTCAAATTCATACACAAATAAGGGGGACATTGAGTTTTATTCTTTCTAAGATCTAGACATAGGGGTGAGTTTCCAGACCCAAATATCTACACAACTGTAGACACAAAGCACATCCATCATCTAGTTCCCAGGATTAAAATTAAAAGTCTACAGATAGCATGTGTCTTTCTGTATTACCTCAGCCCTCTTCATTGCCCCTTCCATTCATTTATATCCCAGAGGAGGACCACCTGTGAAGAGGATAGAAATTGTCTCCAATGTTTAGGCTGCATACATGTTCCCCCAACCAGGTAAGAAACCATAGATTGTGTCTCCAAAACACTGCAATGGTGTCAACAACACTTCACAAACACAATACAAAAAAAACTTATACAACATGACATATTTATAATGCAAGCATCTATTTTAAAAACAGATATACAACATTATTTAAAAAATTTATGAACTAAAAAAATAAAATTAAAACTGGCACAAACTAATATAATTTCCCTTTAATTATTTCCATGTATTGCAATTATGTGAGTATTTGATTTGAATTGATCAGTGCTCCAGTGTAGAGTCTGAAGCCTGAAATTAGTTTACACTTTAACGAAAAATACTAATATTAAAAAAATGTAATGTGGCGTTAAGGTGAGAAAAAATGTAGCACCTTATTTGAATTATTGGAAATTTGTATAAATTTTGTTTTCCAAGAATTTGGAATTGTCTTTACAAAATATATTTTCCCAAATGTTATTGTTTTTCAATATAATACAAAATCACATTTGCCTACTGTATATAATACTCCCTTCCTCTATCCAAAATAAAAAAAATGGTTTCTCTTTTTTTGAGGAAACTGTACTTTTGCCATAATAGTTGGAACACAGTTTTAAGCTCTGCCCATTTCCTCATTGGGGGACGCACCTCTCTCTGGGACTTTCATCTTTCCTCTCCTATACTCGCCCTTTTCTCTTCCCGTCATTTCTCTTCCCGTCATTTCTCTTCCCTTTCCTCTCTTTTCTGCCTTTATTCTTTAGAGACTCACACCTTACCCTTCTTCTCCTTTTGTTTCCCTTTTCCTATTTACTAGCTTTTACTTCATTGTAGCCCTACTGTGTTGTGCTCATATAGCTCATTACCATGAATAAACCACGGTATAACTGACTAATGATTACTGGATTCAATATAACTTATAAAGGCTCAATAATAAAATTGTATGGATTAGGCTTGTAAACCTTAGGTGGATATCAAATTGTATGTTTAGCCCAATTTCAGTGACTCTACTCAGCACTTTCATGATATAGCCTGCTAGCCACTAGGCCACATTCTGTTTGTATCCATGATTGTAACTGATGCTGCTCAAAGTTGCCGCCTCAACCTCTGCAACATCTCCAAGATATGCCTCTTCCTAACCAATGACACCAAAACGCTTCTAATTCACTCCCTGGTTATCTCTTGACTACTGCAACTTCCTTCTCATTGGATTACCTCTAAATAGGCTATCCTCCGAATGCTGCTGCCAGACATATCCACCTTACAAACCGCTCTGCGTCTGCTACCTCTCCCTGCCAATCCCTCCATTGGCTGCCACTCAACCAACTAATTAAATTCAAGATACTAATAGTAACTTACAAAGGCCTCCACAACCTGGTCCCCAGCTACATTACTAACCTGGTCTCAAAATACCAACCTAATCGTTCTCTTCCCTCCTCCCAAGACCTCCTGCTCTCTAGCTCCCCTGTCACATCATCCTATGCTCGCCTCGAGGACTTCTTCCGAGCCTCTCCCATCCTCTGGAATGTTCTACCCCAATTGTCCGACTATCTCCTACTTTATTCACTTTCAGACAATCCCTGAAAACTTATCTCTTCAGAGAAGGCTATGTGGCCACCACCTAACAAATGTACATTTCATTTCTTCATTAGCACATCCCCCACAGTTATTACCTTTTGTATCTCTTAACCCTCCCTCTTAGATTTTAAGATCTAACGAGCAGGACCCTCTGATTCCTACTGTATTAAAATGTATTTTAGTTGTACTGTCTACCCTCAAGTTGTAAAATGCTGCGTAAACTGTTGGTGCTATATAAATCCTGAATAATAATAATAAATTCATACATGCACCACAGTGGTGGTCTACCTTATGTTCAATGTATCTTATGTTTTTGTTAATGTTGTTCAATATAAATATTTGAACAAGAAAAAATGGTTTGCCTTTAGAAATCCCCCTGAGGAAGACACGTGACCCTGTGTTGACATGCGTAGGGGAGTGGCACGGATGGTGATGACACCAGGAACTTAGCGTGGAACTGGGTAACGACGAGGGTGTCTGCGGGGCTTACATGGAGTGAGAGAGACATTTCCCACCACTGAGTTTTTAAGCTTGGCATAGTCTGGTGCGTGAAATGTTTTGTTTTATGTAATAAACTTGATTTTAAATGATAAAAGCACTATCAGCTTTTACCTATATATATATATATATATATATATATATATATATATATATATATATATATTGTGGATACTATGGACCATCTGTGAGGAGATAATGGAGAGGGTACTTGGGACACACCATGTTGTAGTCCTGGGGAGACTAAAAAACAGTTTCTGACCCTACTGAGTTGTAGTGGTCGCATTACTTCAGGTGAGATTACTCCTGGAGGGGGGGAGCACCTGCAGTGATTTATTTGACTTCACCAACTGTGAGCACGAAAGGAGTGGGCGGAGTTAAAGACACTAGTGTGTGAAACCCTATTTATGTGGAGAAAGACGTTTCCTCTATGTTTGCATGGACGCATATTTCACTTTATCTGGATTTTATAATTCTTTATACACTTATCTATTGGTTGGTTTTTGTAACACAAGTTATTGTTGTTCGATTCAACTGAATTTTTATTATTCTTCATTTTTTTTTTTTTTTTTTCAATATCATTGCACATTGCATTTAATAATTGTGGTAGTTTTCATAGCTTAGCACTGCACAGTTTACTTTATTAATATCTTTGCTGCACAACTATGGGATTGTGATTAGTGTTAGCTGCTTTTCTATATGGTTTTCTTTTAGTTTTCACATTTTTAGTAGTAGCGCGTAGGTTTGTATGTTTTTTTATATGGTTTGCCTTTAGTTACACTTTAAAAAACCCCATTAAGGTATTTTATTACCTTCTTTCGAAGAATTGGTCATGGTCTTTACCAAACATTTAACGAGGTTGGAGTAAAGCTCAGGCTACCAAAATCAATCCAAAGATTTTCTCTATTATAAACATACTCTTGTCAATCTATGTAGATTGCTGGCTAACTTTATCCCCCTATTCAGTTGTTCATAAAGGTGGTAATGGAACAATTTTCGTAGGCTTGATTGTTGGGGCGTTTCACTGAAAGGCTTTATTAAAGAAAACATGAACACTGTTACATTTAGCATTTTCCACCTTTCGTCCATCTCTCTTCACCATTATTTCTCAAGCCCAGTGAACATGAAATACTCAGGATTAATAATGTATGTGTCCTTTTAAATGTGTTTAAAACGATCCACTTAGCTTTTCTGGTCATTGGCTTGACGCAGCTGTCATTTTCCCTCTGCTTCAATTTCACCCTGTGGGTGAGCACTTTAAAATATACATTTCACACCTCTTTACATGCCGGAAAAGGGGAGCCGAACATTGCAGCTCTGCCCTTCTGTTTGCAGAGGATAGTTTTCGCTCGAACACTTGGCCTGATGTGGACTGAACATTTCTTAGGTCACACTTATTCCTTCTTAAGTCTTTAATTAATATTCATACTGTGTAACTTGCATTTTCTATTAATACACTGGCAAGTAACAGGGGAGCCTTTCATGGGAATGTTTTCATATAATCATGGCGTGGAAGGAAATATTTTGCTGAATAACACATGTACACCAAGTGTCATGAAAATCTGCAGTCCTGGCTTATTTCAGTTTAAAAAACACGTTCGGCAATAACAGACCCAGGGCCACCTCTACGCATCTTATGGGTTAAATATTATATTATATTATATTATATTATATGGTTTTAATATATAAGAATATATTATAATATATAATAATATATATGATATTATATTATATTTATTATTCAACAAGTTCGGCAATAACAGAATCAGAGCCACCTCTACACATCTTATGGGTTAAATATTATATTATATTATATTATATGGTTTTAACCACTTCAGCCCCAGACCAATTGGCAGCCAAAGGACCAGGCCCCTTTTTGCAATTCGGCACTGCGTCGCTTTAACTAACAATTGCGCGGTCATGCGACGTGGCTCCAAAACAAAATTGGCGTCCTTTTTTTCCCACAAATAGAGCTTTCTTTTGGTGGTATTTGATCGCCCCTGCGGTTTTTATTTTTTGCGCTATAAACAAAAATAGAGCGACAATTTTGAAAAAAATGCAATGTTTTTTACTTTTTGCTATAATAAATATCCCAAAAAATATAAAAAAAAACATTTTTTTTCCTCAGTTTAGGCCGATACGTATTCTTCTACATATTTTTGGTAAAAAAAATCGCAATTAGCGATTATTGATTAGTTTGCGCAAAAGTTATAGCGTTTACAAAATAGGGGATAGTTTTATAGCATTTTTATTAATATTTTTTTTTTTACTAGTAATGGCGGCGATCAGCGATTTTTATTGTGACTGCGACATTTTGGCGGACACATCGGACATTTTTGACACACATTTTTGGGACATTTGTCATTTATACAGCAATCACTGCTATTTAAATAGCACTGATTCCTATGTAAATGACAATTGTAGTTAGGGGGTTAACCACTAGGGGGCGGGGAGGAGTCAGTGTGACGTGTTGTGTTTTTTTTTACAGTAGGGGGGCGTGGCTGTACGTCTGACGTCATTGATCGGCGTTCCCGATGACAGGGAACTGCCGATCACTGACAGTCAGTGTAGGAAGCGCGGGGGAGAGGTTTGTTTACATAGACCTCTCCCCGTTCTTCCGCTCCGTAACCCGATCGCGGGATACCAGCGGCGATCGGGTCCGCTGGTCCCGCGGCCGGGGTCACGGAGCTCCCGACCGGGTCGCGAGCGCGCCGCTAGCGGCGCGCGCGCGACCCACGGGCAGGCACATGCACGATCACGTACAGGTACGTGATTCTGCCTGCCCGTGCCATTCTGCTGACGTATATATGCAGTGGCCGGTCGGGAAGCGGTTAATATATAAGAATATATAGGGAATATATAATAATATATATGATATTATATTATATTTATTTTTCAACACATTCGGCAATAACAGACCCGAAGCCGCCTCTACGCATCTTATGGGTTAAATACTATATTATATTATATGGTTTTAATATATAAGAATATATAATAATATATATGATATTATATTATATTTATTACTCAACATGTTCGGCAATAACAGACCCAGAGCCACCTCTACGCATCTTATGGGTTAAATATTATATTATATTATATGGTTTTAATATATAAGAATATATACTAATATATAATAATATATATGATATTATATTATATTTATTTTTCAACACGTTCGGCAATAACAGACCCAAAGCCACCTCTACGCATCTTATGGGTTAAATATTATATTATATTATATGGTTTTAATATATATGAATATATAATAATATATATGATATTATATTTATTACTCAACACGTTCAGCAATAACAGACCCGGAGCCACCTTTACGCATCTTATGGGTTAAATATTATATTATAGTATATGGTTTAAATATAAGAATATATAATAATATATATGATATTATATTATATTTATTTTTAAACACGTTCGGCAATAACAGACCCAAAGCCACCTCTACACATCTTATGAGTTAAATATTATATTATATTATATGGTTTTAATATATAAGAATATATAATAATATATAATAATATATATGATATTATATTATATTTATTACTCAACGCATTCGGCAATAACAGACCTGGAGCCACCTCTATGCATCTTATGGGTTAAATAGTATATTATATTATATTATATGGTTTTAATACATAAGAATATATAATAATATATATGATATTATATTATATTTATTTTTCAACACGTTCGGCAATAACAGACCTGGAGCCACCTCTACGCATCTTATGGGTTAAATATTATATTATATTATATGGTTTTAATATATAATAATATATAATAATATATATGATATTATATTATATTTATTACTCAACACATTCGGCAATAACAGACCCGGAGCCACCTCTATGCATCTTATGGGTTAAATATTATATTATATTATATTATATTATATTATATGGTTTTAATATCTAAGAATATATAATAATATATATGATATGATATTATATTTATTTTTCAACACGTTCGGCAATAACAGACCCGGAGCTACCTCTACGCATCTTATGGGTTAAATATTATATTATATTATATGGTTTTATTAACTAAGAATATATAATAATATATAATAATATATATGATATCATATTATATTTATTATATGGTTTTAATATGTTTCTTAATAAATACAGTTTTATAAACCTTGCTATTTCCTTCTTTATTGATCTCTCTTCTCTTCATACACAGTAGGATAGAGTATGTAATATACAGTAAGGGGATGTGTCACTGTGATGTTGGGAGTGATCACTTCTTCTAAAGAAAATAAACTTTGGTTAAATTTTTTTTAAATTACTCATGCTGACTAATTATTACTGGGATGGATTCATCTTTTCTGTAATCACTTAAGCCACATTGAATTCTCTAAGCCAGATGTAAATCTTTTCACCTAAAGGAGACTGTTAGTTATACAAGTAAAAATGTTACTGTTGTTGGAATGATTTTAGCTGGGTTAAAACGTGGTTTGCTTGAAATAATTATTCAATATTACCATAGAATAGTTACTATAGGTCTAAATTATTTCCAGAGAGTTACATTATCCCTGTAGTAATAGTTTATTCATAGGCTTGCGCATAGGGTGTACCGGAGGTGCCTTGGCACACCCTAATCACCCCATGCACATAAGTATTATCTCTCTGTGTGCCGGCAGGAAAATGGGAAAGATCTCCCTCTTACCGGCTCTGCCATGAGAGAAGAGTTTACACTCTTCTCTTTCGCCTTACATTGGGTGATTAATGTGCCGGTCGGACATATGTAGACACACACAAACGTGTGTTTATGCTTTAGGCTGCGCACACCTATGGGTTTATTAACCAAGCCTATTTCTGACATTTGTTGCTTATGCCCCGTACACACGATCGGAAAATCGGCCAGCAAAAGACCGATGAGAGCTTTTGGTCGGAAAATGCGACCGTGTGTATGCTCCATCGGACTTTTGCTGGTGGAATTCCCGTCAGGAAATGATTGAGAGCAAACAATTCGACGCATGCTTGGAAGCATTGAACTTAATTTTCTCAGCTTGTCGTAGTGTTTTGTACGTCACCGCGTTCTTGACGAAAGTTCAGAGAATGTGTGTATGCAAGCCAAGCTTGAGCGGAATTCCGTCGGAAAAATCATGCAAGATTTTTCGGATGGAAATTCCGCTCGTGTGTACGGGGCATTACAAGTAAAAATCTGTATTTTTTTTGATAGAAAATTATTTAGAACCCCCAAACATTATATATATATATATATATATATATATATATATATATATTTATGGTCGGAGCCCTCGGTCCTTAACGATGTGAAGGAGCAAACATAAACACGCCACAAGACAGACAACGAACTAGACCTGAAGTGTGCCCTGGTCTACCGTAAGGTAAGCCCTGGTGAGCTGAACCGTGAGGCCCTTTCTGCTAGGAGAGTAGTTAAGAAAAGGGCGCTTACCTGAGAAGTAATGGCTGTTTCTGTAGAGAAACGTATTAGAGTGTTCTGAGAAGGGGAATGGGGTGGGCGGGTACGGCGCGCTGGAACCGACACCGGCCGCGTGGAGAGGTCTGGTATGTATACCCTCCGGGCTCCTCCCATAATTGCAGGCCACCATGCTGGCCTTCCTATTTATGGTCGGAGCCCTCGGTCCTTAACGATGTGAAGGAGCAAACATAAACACGCCACAAGACAGACAACGAACTAGACCTGAAGTGTGCCCTGGTCTACCGTAAGGTAAGCCCTGGTGAGCTGAACCGTGAGGCCCTTTCTGCTAGGAGAGTAGTTAAGAAAAGGGCGCAAAGACTTGTTTTTAGGGAGGTAATGGTTTATTGTTTGGCAAAAGAAGTTTATAAGACTGGTGGCGCCGTGAAGGTGGTGACTCAGACTAGGGTTAGTTGAGACCAGTGAGGGATAGCAGACATGGTCGGATCGGCTCCGGGTTCCTGTGAAAAGAACAACGGGAAATTGAATCGGGACAGAGCGTCAGCTGAGGTGTTACACTTGCCCGGGATGTGGACACAGAGGACTTTGAACTGGTGTAGCAGGGATAGTTGAACAAGCCTGCGCAGGAAGGCCATAATGGTCAAGGACCTGGACCGGCCTTTGTTTATGATGTCAGCTGTGGCCTGATTATCGGTGGCGAAAACCACCGTCTGGCCTGCCCAACTGCTTCCCCAGGTTCGTGCTGCTGCCACTATTGGGTATAGTTCGAATAAGTAGGAGGATTGGCTGAAACCGGGGATTGCCAAGATCTCTGGCGGCCATGGACCGGCAAACCAGTGGGGGCCAAAAATAGCTGCGAAGCCCGTGGAGGCAGCGGCATCAGTGACAATCTGGGGAGAAGAGGGAGATGCTGCCGGAATGAACATGGAAATGCCATTCCAGTCGGCCAGGAAGTGGTCCCACATGGAAAGGTCGGCTATGGCTGCCTGATCAAGTCTGAAGATCTGGTCTGGGTCTTGACATCCTGTGAGAAAAACTAGGAGGCGGGAGACAAAGGATCGTCCCTGAGGGATGACTCTTACTGCGAAGTTTAACATCCCGAGTAAGGACTGGAGTTGCCTCCTGGAGCACCCCTGGGTGGCCGTGAAGGAATGAATGACTTCCCTGATGCGAGTCAACTTGTCTGGTGAGCTATGAGTAAGCACTGAAATACAGTGCGAAACGCGTCAGCTCTGTACCCCCCTTTTTGCCGTGTTTGGATTGTAGTGTCTTTTTGCTTTTAAATAAACCCTTTGGATTTTATTTTCCGGTGTGCGGCTGTCCGGAGTTCTTCCTTTTGATTTCTAATCAACTTGTCTGGTGGTAGGCTGGCCTGTATGGCCTGAGTGTCTAGTATGACGCCTAAGAAGGTGATGCGATGTGCTGGGCCTTCTACCTTCTTCTCCGCTATGGGGACATTGAGGTTGGAGAAGACCTCCCTTAGACTCTTGAGGTCTACGGGGGGACGGTTGGGGTCTTCGATGGGCAAAAAGTCGTCCAAGTAATGGATCACTTTCTGACAGGATGCGTGGTGTGAAAGAATCCAGGACAGGGACTGTGCGAACGTGTCAAAGAGCCATGGGCTGCTTTTGGATCCAAAGGTCAGTTTCGTGGCGAAGTAGTACTGACCTTTCCACCTGACTCCGTGCCAGCGCCACAGACACGGCTGGATTGGTAGCAGCTTGAAGGCGTCTGCGACGTCTGCTTTGGACAGCCAGGCGCCCTCACCTGTGTCTAGGATGGCCTGGATAGCAAGGTCGACAGAGGAGTATTTGAGGGAAAATTCTTCTGAGGGTATAAGGGAATTTAAACTAGGTGTGTGAGAAGAATAAGGCGCGGACAAATCATAAATTAAACGGAGTTTATTTGAAAACTTTCCTTTTACGAGCCCGATAGGGCTAACTCTCCAAACGGAAAACGGTGGGTGAGAGAAGGGGCCGATCATGTACCCTCGGTCAAGTTCGTTTTGTAGTAGGGTACTGATGGCTTCCTCGTCGGTGGCTGCTGACAGCAGGTTTTTGCACTCGTGGGTGGTGTCGGGGAGTGTGATAAACCCTGTGTGAAAGCCTGTGGTGAAGCCTTGTACCAGAAAGGCTGCTAGTGAGGGTGACGGGTGTGAGGTGAGGTAGGATTGCAGCCATCCGATATCAATACGGCTTAGTCAGGCTGAGCTGAGCTTATTAAGCCCGCAGGTGATCCTGGGGTGGGCTCTGCGGCAGATGAGGCAGACGTGGAGGAGTCTGCAACGTGAGAAGTTGCAGATCCCCAAGTTGAAATTATTGCATATCTGCGCCCCTCCTAAAGTTCGGACGGGCCGTCCGAGTTTGTCTTCCTGGGGGTGTGGTGGGGTTGCGTCTGAATACTGGGATGTGTGCGGGGTGGAGGGGAAGTTGGGGAGGCGTCTACCATCGGGTTCTGAACACCAATTGGCGGTGTGGGTGGAGGATTGGCAATTAGTGCAAAGTGGGGAGCGGAGGCCAGCGAAATGGCGACAGAAGAGTTCGGTGTCGATGGCGCTCCAGTCAGTGGTTGCCTGGAACTGACTGAGCTTGGCTGCTGCCTTTGCTGAAAAGGAGCGATGGTAGTCGTAGAAAGCGATGCCTCCGTACTTGTACCCTAAATCTGTGACTGCATGAAGGTAGAGGTCTAGTTCTTCCCTCCTGTCGGGTTTGATGGAACAGATGACATCCCGAAACATGCCGAAAGCAAGCACGAACTCCGTGACCGTGAGCTTTCGTGTAAGCCTGTGGTCTTTCGCCTTCAGGATAACGGAAACGTCGCCCCAAGCGTAGGCTTTGTTTTCTGTCACATCGTGTACCGAAATCAGAAGGGATGCCAGGTTGATGTCGCGGCCATCTAGTATCTCCTTCCTGATGCTTGCTGGGATGAGATGTGCGGGGAAAACAGAAAAACCGCTGTGGGGCGTACCTGTAATGCATGATGCGGGGGTGGCGGGGGCGGCAGCTGGTGGAGTGGGGGTTACTTGCTGGAGCTCCAAGGTCCCCACTCTGGCCTGGACGTCAGAGATGGTAGTTGATAGGGAGGAGACCAGCGTGTGTAGCTGGGACACTGCTGAGGCAATTGATTGTAGTGATGCCTGAGTGTCTGGTGGGGTTGGTGGGGATGGGCTGGGGAACAGTAGTCTGTACAGTTCGGCTTTCCTGGCCGTGATGGGGTAGGGGATATTCCTGCGCCTCAGCTCAGCTGAGAGTCTGGGGATGGTCCAAGCTCTGAAGGCTTGTGAGAAGTTGTCTGCCGGACCCGCTTCGGGAGGTGATGGGGCGGGGGTGAAATCGTCGCTGCCGGCCAGAGACATGGCGTCTGCTGGAATAAAAGAGGGGGGGGGGAGGGAGGGGGGATGCATGTTTCTCTCGGGTTTCTCTTTTTTTTTTTTGAGTTTGAAGGACAGGAGAGCATATATATGTGTTTGTGGATTGCGGCAAAAAAAGGGGGGGAGGGGGGGCAGAGTGGGATACCTGTGTGACAGGTATGGGAACAAACGGGTTGCGTGCGTGCGCTGAGTGGGATGTTCCATGGGCCTATATGTAAAACTCGGGGGGGTGCGTGACACCCGAGGTGAGCCAGGAGGTGACTGGCCGGGTGGCTGATGCTCGGGTGTCCGTCTGTGCTCGGCACGGACTGGTTAACCAGAGCCCCCCCAGGGCGGCACTGGGGGGAGTGGCTACTGATTGGTTTGCTAAGTAGGAATGTTTCGATCTGTAGCAATTTGACGTAGGTTCGGTCAGCTAATACTTGCACTGCCAGCAAGTCATGAGATTAGGTGACCTTGTCTGCGTAGTGAAGGCTTGTGCTTCGAAAAATAGAGTGACATGCCTAGAAGTATGTGACAGTTACTAACGCCTGGAGATTTTAATCAAAAACTATGGTGTTCTGCTTGGATGGGGAGGGGAGATGTGTGAACGAAGCAGGATACCGTTCGACGGTATGGTAACAATCGGGGATGCGCGTGAGCGCTGGGTGAGTTTGTTTCTTTGGCCTGTGGAACTCAGAGAATGCGTGACAACCGAGGTAAGCCAGGAGGTGACTGACCAGGTAACCGATGCTCGGGTGTCCGTCTGTGCTCGGCACGGACTAGTTCAACCAGAGCCCCACCAGGGCGGTACTGGGGAGAGTGGCTGCTGGTTGGTTGCTAAGTAGGGATGTTTCGATCTGTAGTAGTTTGACGTGGGTTCGGTCAGCTAATACTTGCACTGCCAGCAAGTCATGAGACTAGGTGACCTTGTCTGCGTAGTGAAGACTTGTGCTTCGAAAACAGAGTGACATGCATAGAAGTATGTGACAGTTACTAACGCCAGGGTACTGAGCCAAATAAGTATGTGGGACAGGGATATGTAGTGAAAGGTGTGTGAAGAGAATGGAAAACTGAAACAACAACAACCTACGCACCTGCTTGCTGCCCTAGTGATGGAGTCTCTGTTGGGGTCAAAACCTGGTAGACCTGGTACCTACGGTAGGGTGACGTAAAATATATTAGTGAGAGATGGGTTGCAAGAGCTGATTTGGGGCCGTAGTTGACCCCCTGGTGAAGAGATGCAAGCCCTCAAGAAAAAGGGGTTTTTTTTTTTTTTTTTTTTTTTTTTTAATTACCTGGAAAAAGAAAGGGATGGTCTGATCCTGTTGTTTAGGAGACCAGGGGCGACTTACTGACCTAAGGAAAAGGTGAAAAGGGATAGAGAAAGGCGTGAGTAGCTGAGTTTGCTACTGGGGAAGTTGTGGCTGCAAGGCCAATGGAGGTCGAGCTGCAACGATTGCAGAGGTGTGGGGGAGGGTGGATGTGGGAGCCGTGACACAAACCTGCGGTGAAGCAAGATGTGCGGGGGGCGGCTGTGCCTCACATTGGCTGGGTTGCCGTGAAAGGCAAGGAGTGGAGTGTCTTGCTGAGGTTTGCAAGGTGTGGGGGCCCATTTACACGAACTTGCGGTGACTGCAAGAAGTGTGTGGGGGGGACAGTGACAGATGCTCTGGTGGGTTTGGGGGGGGGGGGGGCTGCGGTGTACGTGTGAGTGAGGGGATGCTTGCACTGGGTAGCGGTGCGTAACAACCAGAGATAGTGGGGTGAATTGTGTGGTGGGAAACAAACAAACAATGGCATGGTGGTCGAAATGACTCAGTGGGAAAACAGGGGTTTCGATGTAACGACGAAAAAGCATAAATCCTACCTGCGACGCTGAAGCGGAACGAACTGGGGGTGCGATCGGGAATCGAATCAGTAATCTGGAAACGAGGAGCGTAGGACAACTCAGGAACGTGTACTGAGTTGTTTGTCGGCCTGGTGACGTGCAATACGGCGCGCTGGAACCGACACCGGCCGCGTGGAGAGGTCTGGTATGTATACCCTCCGGGCTCCTCCCATAATTGCAGGCCACCCCATGCTGGCCTTCCTATATATATATACATATATATATATATATATATATATATATATATATATATAATATATTTTTTTTGGCAGAGACCCTAGAGAATACAATGGCAGTCGTTGCAATTTTTTACGTCACACTGTATTTGCGCAGGGGTCTTTCAAACGCAATTTTTTGGGAAAAAAATATGTACTTTAATGAATTTAAAAAAACACAATAGCTACCCCAACTTTTTTTTTACATAATGTGACAGATGATGTTACGCTGAGTAAATAGATACCTAACATGTAATGTTTTAAAATTACACACGACCGTGGAAATGGCGGCAAACTACGGTACTTAAAAATCTCCATAGGCGATGCTTTAAAACATTTACCTGTTTAGAGTTACATAGGCGGTCCTATGCTAGAATTATTGCTCTCGCTCTAACAATTATGGTGATACCTCACATGTGTGGTTTGAACACCATTTACATATTACGTATGCACTCGCTTCTGCGCATTAGCATTGTAGGGATGGGGTGCTTTAACTATTTTTTTTTTTTTTACTTTTACACTTTCCCTTTTTTTTGATCACTTTTATTCCTATTACAAGGAATATAAACATCCCTTCTAAAATAAATAAGCATGAGAGGGGGTGGCAGACCAGCCCTTATAAGTTATTCTGGGGCAGACTGACTCACATGGTGGTTTCAACCTGTTTATCTGCACACTTTGTGGATCACTCAACATTGAAATGTTTTAGGTAAATTTACTCTATTTTCTCACTTTTTCACTTTTGGACTTTGCATTTTACCCAATTTTCCTTGGTTTTTCAACACTTTCTACTTTTCACTTTACTTTCCAATCATTCTAATACTTTACTTTCACCATACCCTGCTCTCACTAACTTAAACCACCTTCACACTCATTAGCATCTCATTATCCTATCCTTTACCAAGTTTAGGACACAACTATATATTGTATCACAGTTCTCAACCTATTTTATATCCTATGTTTTGTCCTTAGCACACATGGTTATTTATTTTTGACCATCCCTTCTTTTGGAATTTTTCTTTCTTGGAAATCATCTCTGCTCAGCCCTGGTCTGCCTTCACCACCTCAGTTCCCTCCAGTGATACCCCTAAAGGGGTTAATCTGATCCATGTTGGCTCATTGCTGTTACTGCACAAAGATTATGTAAGTATTTTTGAGAGTGGTTTCAGGGGGTTTATCCTAGGCATCATTATCTATAATTACCTTATTCTAAACCTCCTTCCCGTGACAGGGTCAGACCTTACAGATATCGCTACTATACTGCAGCATTCAGTTTTCCACGTGCATGCTCCTGAAGAGTGGATGAATCCACGAAATGCATAGAGCTATTATATGCCATGTCTTATGCCAACTATTGTTTTATTTTTTCAATGATCACTTGCAACTGTGATTTGTATTATTGTGGTCAATTGTCATTGCTGTATATTTATCCATTGAATGGAAAACATTGCTTTCCTTGGTGTACTCATGACTACCCTCATGCAACCTACCATTGATTGTTTGTTTGTTTTTCTTTTTTAATAAATCTAAATGTTTTACACCTGCCTGCTTCATTCAAAGTCCCAACCCCCCAGTCGCCCAATTGCAAGCATGAGAGGTCCATTTTTTTAAGAGGTATGGGGTCAAAAAGACCCCAGAGCTCTCATTTACCCTTAAAAGCGAAAGAAACCCACATTTTTGACCCTTTGATTTTAAGAAAAAAAATAAATCATGTCGCTCAAGTCCTACAAGAGCTGAATGGGTGCTATCTTGTCCTCACTTGACTTCCTGCCTAGCCATCGGCCGCATCGGATCGGTTCCACGCTTACTGACAGCTCTGGTAAGCTTGGGAAAGATCGGGAAGCAGCGGGAGGTGAGGGGCACCTCTCCCGCCACCTATAAAAGTGATCACTTTATCTGAAAGCTGGCCGCCTAAGGGAAACAACGATGCCAAGGTTATGGCAGCTAGCTGCTGGTATAACCCTGCTTTTTAACCACTTAAGCCCCGGAACAATTTGCAGCCAAAGGACCAGGCCCCTTGTTGCGTTTCGGCTCTGCGTCGCTTTAACTGACAATTGCGCGGTCGTGTGACGTGGCTCCCAAACAAAATTGGCGTCCTTTTTTTCACACAAATAGAGCTTTCTTTTGGTGGTATTTGATCGCCCCTGCGTTTTTTTTTTTTTTTTTTTTTGCGCTATAAACAAAAATAGAGCGACAATTTTGAAAAAAATGCAATATTTTTTACTTTTTTGTATAATAATTATCCCCCAAAAATATATAAAAAAACTATTTTTTTTCCTCAGTTTAGGCCGATACGTATTCTTCTACATATTTTTGGTAAAAAAAAATCGCAATTAGCGATTATTTATTGGTTTGCGCAAAAGTTATAGCGTTTACAAAATAGGGGATAGTTTTATATTTTTTTTACTAGTAATGGCGGCGATCTGCGATTTTTATTGTGACTGCGACATTATGGCGGACACATCGGACATTTTTGACACATTTTTGGGACCATTGTCAATTATACAGCAATCAATGCTATTTAAATGCATTGATTCCTGTATAAATGACACTGGCAGTGAAAGAGTTAACCACTAGGGGGCGGGGAGGGTTTGTGGGGTGTGACGTGTGTTTTTTTTACATTAGGGGGCGGAGCTGATGTCTGACGTCATTGATCGGCTTTCCCGATGACAGGGAACAGCCGATCAATGACAGGCATACTAGGAAGTGCGGGGAGAGGTTTGTTTACACAGACCTCTCCCCGTTCTTCAGCTCTGTGACCCGATCGCGGGACACCAGCGGCGATCGGGTCCGCTGGTCCCGCGGCCGTGGTCACGGAGCTCCCGAACGGGTCGCGAGCGCGCCGCTGGCGACGCGCGCGTGACCCACGGCTGGCCTCTTAAAGGACCATGTACCTATACGTGGTTTCGCCTAGCCGTGCCATTCTGCCGACGTATATCGGCGTGAGGCGGTCGGGAAGCAGTTAAGGTAAAAATCATGACGTACATTACCAGTTAGGCGGTCGGCAAGTGGTTCAATTAAATGGTTTTATTCTGTTTCTAAATAAATATAAGAACAGATAGTGGGGTTGATTTACTAAAACTAAGTGCAAAATGTGGTGCAGCTCTGCATAGAAACCAATCAGCTTCTGAATTCAGCTTGTTCAATTAAGCTTTGACAATAAAAAACCTGGAAAAAATTGGGCTCTATGCACAGCTGCACCACATCTTGCACTCTCCAATTTTAGTAAATCAACTCCACAGTTCTATATACCTTGCTATTTCCTTTTTTATTGATTGCTCTTCTCTCTTAATACAGTATACATAGAGCAGGTAATATACAGTGAGTAGATGGGTCACTGTGGTGTTGGAGGTGATTATTTCTTCTAAAGAAAATACATTTTGATTATTTAACGGCTTCCTGACCAGCCGCCGCAGTTATACTGCAGCAGGCTGGCTCCCCTGCACGAGCCGTCGTAGAATGTGGAGCTTGCATACATTTAAAGTGATTGTACAGTCTAGGTTTTTTTATCTTAAAATAACAAACATGTTATACTTACCTGCTCTGTATAATGGTTTTGCACAGAGCAGCCGATCCTCCTCTTCTCAGGTCCTTCTTCAGCTCTCCTGGCCCCTCCCTCCTGTCAAGTGCCCCCACAGCAAGCAGCTTGCTATAGGGGCACCTGAGCTAAGTCACAGCTCCTTGCGTTCATTCAGACACGGAGCCCCGTTTTGGTCCCGCCCCCTTTCTCTCCTAATTGGCTAACTAACTTTGATTGACAGCAGTGGGAGACAATTGTGCCACTGCTGTGTCTCAGCCAATCAGAAGGAATAGTCCTGGAATGGCCGAGAAACTCGTGGACATCGCTGGGGGAAGATTGAGCTCAGGTAATTATTAGGGGGGCTGCGTCACACAGAAGGTTTTTTTTAATCTTAATGCATAGAATGCTTTAAGATAAAAAACCTTCTGACTTTACAATCCCGTTAAAGCTTCACCCTAAAAGGGAAGTTCTGCTTTATGCCCTCCTCCTCTCTCCTCTTATATTTTTGGCTTTTTTTTGTGGGGGTGGGGGGCAGGTACCAGGTTTTGACAGGTACCCACTCCCATTTCTGGTTGGATTGCCACAGAATTTTTCTACCCACACCCCCAACCTTCTGGGACACGTCACAGGTCCCAGAAGGGACCATTCGCAAAGCACATTGTCGCTCGTGCATGCACAGTAGGCAGCCAGCGCACGCCGGTCGGGACCCGCGTGAGTCCGGACGCAGGTCCCGCGGACTCGATCGCCGAGGGGATACCCACGATCGTCTCACGGGAAGGCTGAACGGGGAGATGCAGAAGTAAACAGCATCTCCCCGTTCTGCCAAGCAACAAGTGACACTGATCTCTGCTCCCTGTGATTGGAGCAGAGATCAGTGTTCACTAACACACAGCCACGCCCCCCACAGTTAGTAACACGCCCCTAGGAACACTTAACCCCTACACTGCCACCCCCTGGTTAACCCCTTCACTGCCAGTGTCATTTACAGAGGAATCAGTGCATTTAAATAGCACTGATTGCTGTATAAATGACAATGGTCCTAAAAATGTGTCAAAAATGGCTGATGTGTCCGCCATAATGTCACAGCCACAATAAAAATCGCTGATCGCCGCTATTACTAGTAAAAAAAAAAATATTAATAAAAATGCTATAAAACTATCCCCTATTTTGTAAACGCTATAACTTTTGCACAAACCAATTATTGCGATTTTTTTTTACCAAAAAAATGTAGAAGAATACCTATCGGCCTAAACTGAGGAAAAAAAACTTTTTTTAATATATTTTTGGGGGATCTTTATTATAGCAAAAAGTTAAAAATAATAAGATTTTTCAAAATTGTCGCTGTTTTTTTGTTTATAGCGCAAAAAATAAAGACCGCAGGGGCGTTCAAATACCACCAAAAGAAAGCTCTATTTGTGGGGAAAAAAAGGACATCAGTTTTGTTTGGGAGCCACGTTGCACGACCGTGCAATTGTCAGTTTAAGCGACGCAGTGCCGAATCGCAAAAAATGGTCTGGTCTTAAGCCAGCAAAATGGTCCGGGGCTTAAGTGGTTAAACTGCATTGAATTCCCTTGGCCAGATGCAAATCTTTTCACCTAGAGGAGACTATTGGTTATACAAGTAAAAATGTTACCTCTGTTGGAATAATTGTAGCTGGATTAAAAAAGTGGCTTGCTTAAATAATTATTCATTATTACTGTTGAATAGTTCCTATAGACCTAAATTATTTCTGGAACGTTACATTATCCCTTTAGTAATTTCTGTAACCATAATGAGGAGGGAAAAAAAAGCATCCAGGGATATGCATTTCAAGGATAAAACATGTAATGTGTTTTGATTAATATGTTAACTCTTGGCTGTATTACATTTCCATATATCCTCCTGCTTAAAGCATTCTGCTTTTTGCTTTCTGATGCTTTTCTAAAGCATCGTACACACTTGTGCCTGGATTTTGTCTTGCATACAAACGGCAAGGAATTGCCAGCCAACAAACACGAACATAGTGATGTACTACGTGTTTTTTCAGCTCTTTAGCGCCACCCTTTGGGCTCCTTCTGCTAATTTTGTGTTAGTAGAAGTTTAGTGAGTGTTGATTTGCGCTTTTCATTTTGCGCTTTTCATTTAGCGCTTTTCAGTTCCCGCTTTTCATTTCGCGCTTTTCAGTTCGTTTCTGAACGGCTGTTCATCAACCAGCCATATTGCGGAATCGGAGGAGATAACATATTATTTATTATTAGCCTTGGAGTTATTGCTTTGACCCAAGTCCAGTCTGGGAACAGGAGGAGGAGGATTTCTTGGACCAAAAATTGATTGCTTTTTAATCGTGACCAATTATGTCATATGCCTTTGCTGCGGGAGCTCCAGGAGAATAATCCGGATGATTTTCGGAATTATCTCCGGATGACAGACCCCTGCTTTAACCAACTCTTGGCATTGTTGACCCCCTATATTAAGAAGCAGGACACATGCATGAGGCTTTTATTTTATTTTTTGGTTGAATAATAATGATTTGATTGGTATATTTTCTATATTTTTGAATGCATAGAATGCACTTTTTGATTAAGTTCTATTGGCAGATAGCATGTCTAATTTTATTTATTTTCTTTTTTTAATGCACAATAAAAAAATTGTGGAGAATAATACTTGGCTATGTGTTTTACTTCAAATGACAGTTTGGGAGTAGGCAGTTACATTTAAAAAAATACAATGTAAAATTGTTGAACATAGTTGTATCTTTGTTCTTAAAAACTCCAGGATAATGGTGTTGTTGTAACTTGCACAAATAAAAAAAAAAGCATAATAATATTATTCTTGATATCACTAGAAAAAAAAAGCCTTTGAAAATGTGTTTGCAATAAGGCCCCTTTCACACGGGGCTGTCCGTTTTTACTCATCCGCTTTCTCATCGGGGGATCGCTCCGTTGATCTCCGCTGAGCCGGTGGATGACAAGTCCATCTCTGCACACTGTGCAGCGACTGACCTGTCAGAGAGAACACTCTCCTCTATGGGGGGGATCAGATGATTACAGACCGCCTGTCCGTTTTCATCCGATCCGCCAGATGGATGCAAAATAGGAATTTGCGGAGCAGATCAGGATGGATCGGATGTCAGCTGACATGTCACCGCTGACATCCGTCACTCCATAGAGATGTATGGAGCGACCGTTCAGATCCGCTGAAAAAACTGACAGGCGGATCTGAACGGTCCGCACGCGTGAAAGGGCCCTAACTCCATCAGTATCACCAGCAAAGCAGCTTCATTATTATCCAATTAAAGAAGAAGAGAATTGTGCGCTGCATTTGGAGATTTTATAATTTGCCACGTCACGATTGTTAATTCTCCATTACGAAGGCTAGATTACAAGACCGACCGATTCTGGCTCATCCTTGTTTCCGAGCATGCGTGTTTGTACTTTTGTCCGACAAACTTGTGTACACACGATAGGAAAATCAGACGCGGTCAATTTTCAAACCTGCTATCCAACATTTGTCTGTGGAAAATGGTCGGATTTTTCCGCCAACAATCTGTCATCACACAATTCCCGTCGGAAAATCTGATTGTGTGTACGAACGAGGCTTAAGTGTCTGACTGTTCTATGATAATTGTTGTTTTTCTAAAGCTTTTGTGGATGTTTACTGACTATAAAGGCCTTGTAGAAGCGCTGTAATGCCGCGTACACACGAGCTGACTTTTCGACAGCAAAGGTCCGACGGAACGAATCCGTCGGACAATTCGATTGTGTGTGGGCTCCATCGGACTTTTGCATTCGAAAAATCCGACAGACTTTAGAAATAGAACATGTCTTAAATTTTCCCGTCAGAACTCCGCCGGACCCAGTTCCTATCGAAAAATCCGCTCGTCTGTGTGCTAGTCCGACGGACAAACAACGACGCTAGGGCAGCTATTGGCTACTGGCTACAAACTTCCTTATTCTAGTCCGGTCATACGTCATCACGTGTGTGGCCAAGTCCGTTCATTCGAAAAGTTTGTCGGAACTCCGTCGAACGTCCGTCGGAAAGACCGTCGGACCTAGTCCATCGGAAAGTCCGCTCGTGTGTACGCGGCATAAGAGTTTCTTATTTTAGATAAATATAAAATAGCTTGCATTCCTTTTTTATTTACAGTACATTGTTTTCTTCTTCTTTCCTAAAGTTTCTTTATTTTATTAACATGTATTTTGCAAAATGCAATATACACAAGTGACCGGTAAGCCTAAGATGGTAAAGTGTACAAAAGAAATATTACTAGCACTTATTTTTAAAAAAATAGACATGTGCACTACCGAAAAATGTTCGTTTTCGTTTCATACATTTATTTATTTATTTTTTAGTTTTTCAGGTCATTTGTTATGATTCAAATTCGTAAATTCGTAAATTCGAAAATTAAAAAATTTGTAAATTTGTGAATTCGAAAACTCAGAAAAACGAAAATGCGAAAATTTTTAAATGCGAAAATTCGAAAGAACGAAAATCCGAAAATTTGAATGACTAACTAATAAAAACTATTAAATTATAGGTATTGGAATTTCCTTTCACATTTGGCTGTTAGTCAACGTAACAAATACGAATTTATCCAAAGTTATGAATCATCAGAAATAATGAATGCCGTAGCTAAACAAAAGGAACATAATGAATTAATAATAATAATATTAATAAAAAGGTTTTATTATTTTTAATATTGTTATTTATTATTAATTCATTATGTTCCATTTGTTTAGACATGGCATTCGTTATTTAGAATAATTCGTAACTTCGGATACATTCATATTCGTTAGTTCTCCAACAGCCAAGTTTGAAAGGAAATTCCAATACCTATAATTTAATAGTTAGTAATAGTTAATTTATTATTAGTTTGTTATTATTTCAGATTTTCTAATTTTTGGGTTTTCGGATTTTTGCACTTTTGAATTTTCATTCTTATTTTTGTATTTTCGAATTTCCGAATTTCCAAAATTTCGGATTTTCAAATTAAAAATTTCCGAATTTACGAATATTTGAATTTACGAATTTTCTAATATTCGGGGGCAAATGGCTGGGCTTCTATCAATCTATCCAATCAAGAGCCGAGACACCGGCCAGAGAGTGTGTGCATGTCTCCGGCGTGGGAACGAACGGGCTCAGGTGAGTAAAATGGGGGGGGGGGGGCTGGGGGCTGGTGCCTACAATAGGTGTTTCACCTCAATGCATAGAATGCATTAAGGCGAAAAAAACATGCTTCACGCAGTTCATTTTCTGATGTTGGGTTTGTTTTCTAGCAGTTATTGATTGATCACTATGAGCAGAAAGGACACTTTTCCCTTTAACCACTTGCCAACCGCTGCACGCCGATATACGTCGGCACAATGGCAGCGCTGGGAAAATGGGCGTACCTATACGTCCCCTTTAATTGGCGGGGTTAGTGGGCGCTCGCCGCGTACAGAGTGGCCGTGCGCTTGGGACCCAGGTACTCGATGTCTGCTGGTGATCGTGTCACGGAGCTTCAGAACGGGGAAGTGCCTTTGTAAACAAGGCATTTCCCTGTTCTGCCTTGTGACATGACAGAGATCACTGCTCCCTGTCATCGGGAGCAGTGATCACTGTCATGTGAGTTGTAGCCCACCCCCCCCCACAGTTAGAATCACTCCCTAGGACACACTTAACCCCTTGATCAAAATCGCAGAGGTGATCAAATACCACCAAAAGAAAGCTCTATTTGTAGGGAAAAAAGGAAGTTTTGGTTGGGTGCAATGTCGCACGACCGCGCAATTGTCAGTTAGGCTGCTTTCACACTGGGGCGGTTTGCAGGCGCTATTGCGCTAAAAATAGCACCTGCAAACCGACCCGAAACAGCTGTTGCTGTGTCTCCAGTGTGAAAGCCCTGAGGGCTTTCACACTGGAGCGGTGCGCTAGCAGGACGGTAAAAAAAGTCCTGCTAGCTGCATCTTTGGAGCGGTGAAGGAGTGGTGTGTTCACCGCTCCTATACCGCTCCTACCCATTGAAATCAATGGGAGACCGCGGGGATACCGCCCGCAAAGCGCCGCTAGCGGTCTCATACCGCGGGTAAAACGATGGTAAAGCAGTGCTAAATATAGCGCTGCTTTACCGTCGCCGCCCCGCACCGCCCCAGTGTGAAAGCAGCCTTAAAGCAACGCAGTGCCGAATCGCAAAAAGTCCTCTGGTCAGGAAGGGGGTAAAATCTTCCGGGGCTGAATCGGTTAATGATATACATGGGACCTAACATGCATCCCCATATCCTAGCTACTTTAGAAAACAACTTTGTTACACTGACAAAAAAAAATAATTCTATTGTCCAAGATTTATTGCAACAAGATAATCAAGAATATAGCAGAAGACCCACACAGAAAAAAAAAAAAAACTCCATCTCAATAAATGCTATTGTAGAAAGATTTGTACACAATACAAGTCAAGCCAAATAAATTTATAAGCTTGCTTTATTAAAAAAACAACAGCAGAAAATGATAAGACCCACGGAAGCATTTTCAATTTCTCCAGAAAAACAAGCAATGAATTATTAATTCATAGTTATACGTTGGCAAATACATTCCATCCATTTCATGTTTCTGCATTTGCATAGTGATAAATGACTCTTGGGCTCTTTTATGGGCTGAGCAAATATGTTGATTTATTTAATCATGTCATCTGCAGTATGGTGCCGGCCAAAAAAACAAGAAGATGTGGTGTGCTTGTTACTCAGACGGGACATAAGGGGAACGTAAATTAAAGGAGATAGCTGTGTGCTATCAGCAAGGGTGATTTTAATCTTGTCCAGCTAGATTCCACGGGGCACATACAAATGAATTACTAAGAAATAAATGTTGCCTGTAATAAGTGTACTGAAACGCAGAAGAGCATGCAGCACATGTGCAATATAGAGTCTCAGACACCCATTTTACTAAAATGTCCTATTACAATAAACCAACTATTCCCAGCTACCAGCTTTGCGTTATGTAAGCTTTATATACTTATTTCTGCAATACTGATGTCTTATTATTATTTCTTTCTACTGGAGAGTTTATAACTGAAAGTCAAAGACATCAACACTTGCAGCGGCCCTCATAGGCGTGCGCACAGGGTGTGCCGGGTGTGCCTGGGCACACCCTAATCACCTAGTGCACATTAGGATTATCGCTCTGTGTAGAAACAGGGAAATGGGAAAGTACTTACGCGCTTCTCTTTTACTGTGCTGGCAGGGAGGTCAATGTTCCATGGCCATATATACAGTACCGTATATACTTGAGTATATGTCGACCCGAATATAAGCCGAGGCACATACTCTTACCACAAAAAACTGGGAAAACTTATTGACTTGAGTATAAGCCGAGGGTGAGAAATGCAGCAGCTACTGTAAGTGGAAAAAGAGGGTCAACAATGCCCATCTGTAGCTGCATGCCTCCCTGCGTCCATTGCCCTGTGTCCATTCCCCTGTGTCCATGCCTTCCCTGTGTCCATTCCCCTGTGTCCATGCCTTCCCTGTGTCCATTGCCCTGTGTCCATTTCCCTGTGTCCATGCCTTCCCTGTGTCCATGCTTTCCCTGTGCCCATGCTTTCCCTGTGTCCATGCTTTCCCTGTGTCCATGTTTTCCCTGTGTCCATTCCCCTGTGTCCATGTCTTCCTTGTGTCCATTGCCCTGTGTCCATTTCCCTGTGTCCATGCCTTCCCTGTGTCCATGCTTTCCCTGTGCCCATGCTTTCCCTGTGTCCATGCTTTCCCTGTGTCCATGTTTTCCCTGTGTCCATTCCCCTGTGTCCATGTCTTCCTTGTGTCCATTTCCCTGTGTCCATTTCCCTGTGCCGATCTGCCTACCTGATCAGCCCGTGTCATCCAGTGTTCAAAAGCCACGCCTCCTCCTTGTCCTCGTCCTCCGTGATAGGCAGAACACTCAGTTTCCCAGCAGTCAGTGTGCAGAGTTCCGCCTATCACGGACCCCCTCTCGTTCTCGTCAGTGGGATGAGAATGAGAGGGCGTCCGTGATAGGCAGAACACTGAACACTGACTCACTGCGTGTTCCCCTATCACGGGCGAGGACGAGGAGGAGGCATGGCTTTTGAACACTCGGCGGCTGCCTTCTTACTGCATGACACGGCTGAGTGTTGCACCTATCACAAAGGACGAGGACAAGGAGGAGGCACGGCTTCTGAACACTGGTCGGCTGCCTCTCATCATTACACGGCTGATAATGTAGGGAGATGGCACCGTGACTCGAGTATAAGCCGAGGGGGGCACTTTCAGCACAAAAAAATGTGCTGAAAAACTTGGCTTATACTCGAGTATATACGGTATATAGACACACACACACACACACACACGCATGTATGTTTGAGCTTTGGGGTGCACTCCCTAATGCAATAGGCTGCGCACACCTATGGCGACCCTGTATACCTGGGTGCTGTTGGTCATAAATTTTAGCATATATGATACTGCTGATGCTGTCTAATGCCCCGTACACACGATCGAACTTTCCGACAACAAAACCGTGGATTTTTGTTCGAAGGTTGTTGGCTCCAACCAGGGGCGGACTGACAACTCAAGGGGCCCCCGGGCAATAGGAGATTATGGGGCCCCCAGGCAATCATAGATTATGGGCAGGGGCGGACTGACCATTCGGCCACTCGGGCACTTCCCGATGGCCCCGGGCCACTAGGGGGCCCCATCAGGGTTGCCAGCCTCAGTAAAAACAGGAACAGTATGTAAAAATCTGTGTTTTTTTTACATCTGTTTCTGAAATGTCTCTTACCGACATCCTTTTGGTCTAAAAATGCAGAGATTATAGCTGTCCCACCTCTCCAGTATCTTCTCAGCCAATAGAAACATGTCTGTGTATAATGTGTGTACATGTATGTGTATACTGTGTGATTGTATACTGTATGTGTGTGTATACTGTGTGGCCCCATAATCTCTGATTGCCTGGGGGCCCCATAATCTCCTATTGCCGGGGGCCCCATAATCTCCTATTGCCCGGGGGCCCCATGAGTTGTCAGTCCGCCCCTGACTATGGGGCCACATAGTATACACACACACAGTATACAATCCCACAGTATACACATACATTTACACACAGTATACACAGACATGTTTCTATTGGCTGAGAAGGTACTGGAGAGGTGGGGCAGCTATAATCTCTGGATTTTTAGACCAAAAGGATGTCGGTAAGGGACATTTCAGAAACAGATGTAAAAAAAACACAGATTTTTACATACTGTCCCTGGTTTTACTGAGGCTGGCAACCCTGATGGGGCCCCCTAGTGGCCCGGGGCCCTCGGGAAGTGCCCGAGTGGCTGAATGGTCAGTCCGCCCCTGGCTCCAACTTGTCTTGACTTGTAGGTCCACTACCTAGTGGTGCACTTCCGACTCCTACGGAGTGCATCTGTCACCTGGTCTCAGGTGACCTGACACACACCAGATATGGTGCTTAGTCATAGCTACAACATATCTGGTGTGGAACGCGTCAGGGCTGTGCAGCTAGTCTGTATCCATCTATGATGCTTTTATATCCAATTTTATAATAAAGGTGAATTTTTGGAGTGCGGCTATCAAGCGTTCTATTCTTCCACTATCTCAGGGTGTCAAACAGAGCCAGCACTCTGCTTGATTACGGAGACAGCTGTCTTCGGGAGAAGTGATTACTTTGGAGCGGTGAACTCCCATGTTGGACATGAATTCGGACATGCTGACACTTGATAAAATAGCTGAAGACACTGTACAATGCTATAGAAAAAGCAGTCCTGGTTTATACGTGGTTGTGTACAATGTTCTTAATTATTCCTTGAAAAAGATTTTTCTTGGATATATTTTATGTTTTTTTTTCTACAACAAAGGAAAGATACGCTAGATTAGTAATTCTAATTTGTTCAGGAAACATAAAGTAGAACGTGGGCAAAACAAGCTGTTTCCAACCAGTTTCAAAGGGATTTCAAATGGCTGCTAAAATAAACAGACATAATTACCCAAACAAATAATAAACTCATGTTTGCTGAAAGAACTAAACACACTTCAGGACACATACTTCCCAAATTATATTTGCAATTACATGTAAACATATCAAGTGCCAGAATCTTTCCATCGGAAAAAAAAAAAGCTTAATAATATGTTCTTGATTGCTGGTTTTATCTACATTTACAAAATCTGTATGACAGAACAAGCTATAAATTGTTTTCATATTTCCTGAAATACCACAGGGTGGCCATACTCTTCCAATTAGTTTGTATATTTCTAACCAGGGATTAGGATTCTTATGTTGGCATTGTGGAATAACGCTTGTTCTACTGTCTTTTACAGCAACACGCAGTAACATATACAGTACACTATATTACCAAAAGTATTGGGACACCTGCCTTTACATGTACATTTACTTTAATGGCATCCCAGTCTTAGTCCGTAGGGTTCATTATTGAGTTGGCCCACCTTTTGCAGCTATAACAGCTTCAGCTCTTCTGGGAAGGCTGTCCACAAGGTTTAGGAGTGTGTCTACGGGAATGTTTGACCATTCTTCCAGAAGCGCATTTGTGAGGTCAGGCACTGATGTTGAACGAGAAGGCCTGGCTCGCAGTCTCCACTTTAATCCATCCCAAAGGTGTCCTATCAGGTTGAGGCCAGGACTCTGTGCAGGTCAGTCAAGTTCTTACACCCCAAATTTGCTCATCCATGTCTTTATGGACCTTGCTTTGTGCACTGGTTCAAATCATTTGGTGGAGGGGGGATTATGGTGTCAGGGGTTTGGCTTGGCCCCTTAGTTCCAGTGAAAGGAACTCTTAAGGCGTCAGCATACCAAGACATTTTGGACAATTTCATGCTCCCCAACTTTGTGGGAACAGTTTGGGGATGGCCCCTTCCTGTTCCAACATGACTGTATACTAGTGGACAAAGCAAGGTCCATAAAGGCATGGGTGAGCGAGAGCGGAACTTGACTGGGCTGCACAGAGTCCTGACCGCAACCCAATAGAACACCTTTGGGATGAATTAGAGCGCAGACTACAAGCCAGGCCTTCTCATGCACTTTAGAGCCTGACCTCACAAAGGCGATTTTGGAAGTTGGAGTTGAAGAGTTAAAGCTGGTATAGCGGTAAAGGGTGGACCAACTCAATATTGAACCCTATAGACTAAGACTGGGATGCCATTAACGTTCATGTGCTTGTAAAGGCGGGTGTGGCGGGTGTTAACATAGTGTACATCTCAGTGTATTAACAAAAAGAAAACAGACTTTATAGGCACCACGTCTATAGATTATTTAAAAGTATTGCTCTTTATCTACATAAACATTAAAAACATTGTTAAGATATATAAGTAATACACATCATACAAAATTAACTGGTATAATACCCAACCCCTAATGGAATCTGGGCCACCTGATTATCCCTATTGGTGGTCATGCAGTAAAATGCACTAAGGCAAACAATAGTTAGGAAAGGTCACAGCCGGGCATGGGTAGGTCCAGCTTTAGATCCAGCTCAACATGTTTCACGTCTAACGTGCTTCCTCAGGAGCTTTACTAAAATCATCCAAATTGGTAAAAGTAAAAAAAAAACATACTAGTAAATACAATCAGACACAGCATACAAAAGGCCAAAGGCCATAAGATTAATACATAATAGTCATAAGATATATAACAATATTGTTATGTAGGTTGTGCACCCTGAGGCCCTGGATGTGTGAAGAGACAATAGGTTCATCGTCATTATCATTATAAATAAAACTGGAAAGAGTACATCACTATGTAACTATGTAACTGCTAAGTGCCCTTGGAGATAGGAAACTGAGTCAAATGCTTATTGTATATCAAAAGCAAAAAGGACTATGGAACCAAAATGCTCCTGGGTAGGGATTGGAAGAACGACCCTCAGTTCGGTTTGCACCAGAACTTTAGAACATTGTTAAAGTTCTAACTGAATAATGAACCCCATTGAAGTCTATGGGACCTGAACATGAAAAATCAAAAGTGGCCATTTTGAAGGATTATATGTAAGAAATTGGCATACAATGGTTATGGGGGTCCGGGTACTGTCCTGGAGGACATGTATCAATGAAAAAAAAGTGTAAAAAGGTCATTTTTAAATGAGCAATGATTTATTGATGCTTAAAGTGAAAGCATAAAAATGAAAAATGTCTTTCAATATAGTGCCTGGGGGGTGATTGGCTCACTGTCTTTCCCAGAAGTCTGCCTAAAGCCTCATACACACGATCAGACTTCAAAACCAAAATTGACAAGGGACACCAACATAGTTGTATCTTTGATCTTAAAAACTACGGGATAATGGTGTTGTGGTAACTTGCCCAAATAAAAAAAAAAAAAAAAAGCATAAAATATTATTCTTGATATCACTAGAAAAAAAAAGCCTTTGAAAATTTGTTTGCAATAACTCCATCAGTATCACCAGCAAAGCAACTTCATTATTATCCCATTAAAGAAAAAGAGAATTGTGCGCTGCATTTGGAGATTTAATAACTTGCTGCGTCACGAATGTTAATTCTCCATTACGAACGCTAGTTTACAAGACCGACTGCTTCTGGCTCATCCTTGCTTCCGAGCATGCGTGTTTGTACTTTGGACTTTTGTCCGACGGACTTGTGTACACACGATCGGACTAGCCGAATTAGGACTTTTGTTGCCGGAAAGTTTGTCTGTTTCCACAGTGAACATTTGTCAGATATAAACAGAAAAATTTTGTCCGATGGAGCGTACACACGGTCGGATTTTTACAAAAAACAGGTAATTTGGATGTTTGTTGTCAAAAAGTCCGATCGTGCATATGGGCCTTTAGATGCAAGTCAGATTTCAGGCATTCCCTGCAACAAAAACTTCATTTTGGTGAGATAATCCCAAAGGGATGCAGACCAGACACAATTTTCCTCATTAGAGCCTTGCCGGGGTAGCAGCTGATTGATGATTATGAAACCACTCCCATTAGATTCACTTTCCCACATGGACACAGACAAACACACAGGGACTTCTTCAGGATTAGGGATGAGCCGAACACCCCCGGGTTCGGTTCGCACCAGAACCTTCGAACGGACCGAAAGTTTGCGCGAATTTTCGAACCCTATTCGTTACAATAGACGCGAACGTTCGGAATCAAAATTGCTAATTATAACGGCCAATATGCATGTTAATGTCATAAAACAGGTTTGGGGACCCGGGTCCTGGCCCAGGGGACATATATCAATGCAAAAAGAACTTTTAAAAAATAACGTTTTTTCGGGAGCAGTCATTTTAATGATGCATAAAGTGAAAAAAAAAGTGAAATATTCCTTTAAATATTCCATAATCCCTTGATAAAGACACGTGGGCGTGTCGCAACGCGTCGGGAGGAGGAGCTAAGCAACACTACTGAGACAAGCAGGGCAGGGAGCCCAAACAGTGCCTGACATATTTCTAACCACCGCGCTTCGTTCGTAGGGTGCTGTGTAAGCAGATGGGCTTCAGCCACAACACATGCACACCATTCAAAGTATAACTATATTGCGCAATGGTTTTTTATCTGTCTTCTATCCTCATGCAAACACGGAAGAGATAGTAAGGACGTGATCAGCAGGAAAGAGGACACCACAACTAAAGATAAGTAAAAGTATTATGTGTATACCTGCTCAAAAATATACATTTACTAAATGGTGCTTATCTTTCTCATTTGTGGTGTACACCTTTTGTCCTTCAAGTTTTAACCTGTGCTCAACACCAAAGGGCAATTAGTTAGTAAAACATCTCAGCACTAACTAATCAGGAACAACACCTGTCTAAGCAACCGCAAATTAAACACCTAAGGAGACATCAATTAGATGCATGGACTCCTAAAGGATTCTAAAAATACCTATGGTGTTTCTCCCAATTTAATCGCATAACCCAATATGCGTTTTTCCACAAATAAATCGCACAATTAAATGCGTTTTTTTCAGTTTTAAACGCATGGATTTTTTAATGCGTTTTTTTTCAGTTTTAAACGCATGGATTTTTTAATGCGTTTTTTTCAGTTTTAAAACGCATGGATTTTTTAAGGGTTGGAATGTAAACGTGGTTTTACCTCATTCTTAAACTGTCTTTTATTCACAGCACTATCGCACAAATATCACTTAATCACTGGTACCACAAAAAGGAAAAGGATCCACTTATTTATATATTTACATATGGTTTATGTATTTATTTATTTATGTATACACACTCAGTGCACGGATTTTAAGGAGGTTTTACACATCACTTGAATAGTATCATTGCACAAGCAATTTTTCAATTAGATCTACACGATTTTTAAGGTTGATTGAGAGCGCACCCATTTCACATAATTATTAACATTGTGTGTGTATTTTAAAAACCATTTCTTCCACGTGTGAGAACACTAATATATGGGTTGCAGCATCATCATTTGGCTATCTTAAAAAAAAAAAAAAAAAAAAAAAAAAAAAGTTGCCGTTCTGTCTTTGAATACCCATTATAGCGCTTAAGTACACATACCTAACATTCCTTTAAATATGGTACCTGGGGGGTGTCTAAAGTATGCCTGTGAAGTGGCATGTGTTTCCCGTGTTTAGAACTGGCCCTGCACAAAATGACATTTGTAAAGGAAAAAAAGAAGCCATTTAAAACCACTTGCGGCTTTAACCACTTCAATACCAGGCACTTTGGCACCTTCCCGCCCAAGCCAATTTTCAGCTTTCAGCAATGTTGCAATTTGAATGACAATTGCGCGGTCATGCTACACTGTACCCAAACAAATTTTTTATCATTTTGTTCCAACAAATAGAGCTTTCTTTTGGTGGTATTTGATCACCTCTGCGATTTTAATTTTTTGCGCAACAAACAAAAAAAGACCGAAAATTTTGCAAAAAAACAAGTTTTTCTTTGTCACTGTTAATTATTTTTGCAAATAAGTGCGTTTTCTTCTTCAATGACGGGCACTGATAAGGCGGCACTAATGGGCACTGATAAGGCGGCACTGATGGGCACCGATGTGGGCACTGATACAGCACCTTTTTATATATTTGTTTAGTCATGGAGCCATGATCACACACTTTTTTAATATGCACTAATGCTATGGCACTGCTAAAGATGTGCCCTCTATGTAACTTATCATCCCATTTCAACCATAGGGACCCATTTCCGGGACCTCTACATAGGCTGAGGGGACACCTAGAGCGCGCCGCTGAGCCGCCGCTCTAATCCTATTGCGCAGGTGCGGGCCGCATCTCACCATAGGATGATGGCTCGCCTGTGTGATGTGTTGTTGGGTGCGCGCGCACCTCCTGATACAACGCGCGCGCGCACGGAGCCAGTGCGGCGGTCCGCCTTCTCAGCTGGTGGATGACTATCCACGGCTGGAGAAGCCCAGTGCGCGCGCAATGACTAATATGCGCGCGCACATACAGCACACCAACTCCCATCCCTCACTGAGCTACAACTACTGCGCATGCGCATATGCAGCGGCCCTCACAGCCATGAGAAGAGATACTCACTCACAGCTGATGTGTGATGCGCGCGCACTGTTTGTGATGACAGGCGCGCGCACACAATAAACCAGCAAACATAGAGCCAATGGATGCACAGTGAGCTGCATCTGACAGGCAGGGATCGATATGGAATATATATACAGCACAATAGCGAGCCTCCACAGCACTATACCTTTGTGAAGCCAGGACTCCCAGAAAACATCCACCCTGACATCCTAAAGGTAATACAGTGACAACCACCCCTAATACCTACACATACACTTTCTGTACATCATGGATCACCAGTGTGCATATTAGAGTAGTCATTTGAGATTGGTTTTAGGTAAAAACTACCCGTACAAATATAGCATGAAGTTGTCAGTATTATTATTATTTTCATATTAGGACACTACTGCCAGTGACACCACCAACGATCTTTCTCGCAAGCCTGGATAGGGGAATGTATACGGTCATGTGTATCAGCCCACATCTGATTGTACACAACATGTCACATGATTTATCACATGATTGGTCCACCACCCATGTGACTAGCTCCCCTATCACTATAAATTAGTTTGAGATGGGCTGTGTAGCCATACCCATGAATAAGTCCAAGCGACGAAACATGTCGGGAATGAGGCTACACAGCAAAAAGTAAAGATTGTATTTATTTATTTATATATTACGCCACTGTGGACTATAACTATACCACCACCAGGGTCTTCCTTTTGGTCCGCCGAGACCGCAGTATATATATTTTTTATACTTTTATACATCAGCGTTGTTTGGCTTGCTGTGGTTTTGGATTGGAGGCTTGATTTTAACCTTTGAAATGTGAGTGTGACCATTGGAGTGTTTTGCGTGAATAAATTTTATCATACGTTTTTACACTATGTGGAGTGTTTCATTGTTTTACATATGGAATCGCATTGAGAGTTAAACGGATCAAACAAGCCATCCTTCATTAACCCCTGGAGTGGGTAAAACACGCATCTGCCAAACACGAGAGTGTGAGGCCTTGTGAGCTGGTGAGTGGGCCTTTCAGAGGGAGTGTGATCACAAACACGTGGTGTGGTGGCAGATTCAAGCCAGTCAGAAGACTCCAGTTTGAAACTGTGTTTGAAGACACTTGGAAAATCACTTACCTATTTATTTATTTACAATCTGGACTTTACATATTTATGAACTTTTTCACTTGTCACTAAGAGAAATAGACACACCGCTGCTATTAAGTTGTACGTTGAGTCAATTATACACTATTATTTTTGCACTTTGATATTTATATAGCACTGTTTATATATTTGCACAGTATTTATTTGCATAGTATTTATTCAGCATTTTATATTTTTCATTGTTTATATTAGCGCTACTGATTCACCTTATCTATGTTGCATTTTTAGGTTGAATTGCAGATTTCACATGTTTATATGTTTTAAGTAGCTGCTGTTTGATATATATATATTTTTTACACTTGCACTTTTAATCCTTCACTAATTCTATAGCCTACACACCTGCGGCGCGGTGGGGGTAGATGATACAGAGGGCGGTCTTCCACAGCTATACATCATTTACCAACAGTACATACTATTTTAACTCTTTTACCTACTGCAGCCATGGAAGCTATAAATTTCCTGTCGAACAGACAGATGATTCCTGAAAACATCTTTACAAACAACCATGATATGGTTGATTGTGAGGAAGATATTACCGGCACTTTAAGATCTTTAGAAAATCTTTTAGAAAAACAAGTTAAGACTTGGTGGGACATTTTTACATTTGAGCACTATGAGAGGGAAAATTTGATTTTTAGAAGCCTGAGATGGGAGGTTTCCCCACAGGATGGTCTCACTGACCAAAAATATATGGATGAGTGGTTGGAATTTTTCAACAGAAGAGGCAGAGAACTACAAGCCCTGGTTCTAAAAAGAAAACACATTAAATTAAGTATTGTTAATCAAAAAATAAAAGATATACAAGCCTTATTAGAACCTTTGAAGGATTCCAACCAAGTTTTAGAATTTAACACCAACATGAAGAGAAAATTGGAAAAAATTGACCGTGAAACACAAAAGAAAAAAGTCAAAAAATATACCAGAGATTCAAATGACTTCCAGACAAATAATATATATGTCTGGCAGTCCCTTATTGCTGAGAAAGATGAATGCTCTCAGACATGCGAACAGACATCATCTGCAATGGAGAAAGAAGAAAAGAGCGTAAATAACCCTAAGAAAATGACACACAAAAAAGCTCCCTATGAGAAGGAGAAAACCAATAATGGCACGGGACGGAAAACCCAGTCCGCAACGAATAGGACTGAACCT
This sequence comes from Lithobates sylvaticus, assembly GCA_028564925.1. Lineage (NCBI taxonomy): Eukaryota > Metazoa > Chordata > Amphibia > Anura > Ranidae > Lithobates > Lithobates sylvaticus. Next base: position 578,663,657 of record CM053029.1, read on the forward strand.
CCTTCACAACCCCCGTACCAGACGAGAACCTACACACAAGATAGAGGCGGTGGGCATTTCCCCCACTATCCAGAACCCCGCACTCCTCGAGGTGATTCCCCATACCAGTGCCAGTCGCCAAGAATGAATAGAGGGAATGGACAATATGGAAACAACCACTATCCCCTATATGAACAAACACATTGGCACCGCCACCCTCCACCACCCCCAAACCAATATTGGGACCAAAGAGGAGAAATACCCATGCACAATAGATACCAAGCACTGGCGGAAGACAACTACTATGGTAACCCATATCATCAACAACCACCCCCCCCCCCTTTTTTAGGTCAACGGGGGAGGGGTGGGAGAGGAGGAGGGACACCGAGGAAGAATGCCCAGCCGAACAAGGGTGGAGAGAGAAATCAACCCCCATATTATCAGAACAAAGACAAAACGGCGCCCCAAAGAGAAGAAGGGGGTGTCGATCGGGACGCAGGGCACAATCCAAAAAAGCGAATGCGGGACAACTGAATAGTGGAATATACAACCTAAGTAAAATTGAGCTGAACCAAAAGGAACTAAATATACTGAATCTTGGACTAAAATGTGCCCCCAAAAAGAAGTTTAATAAGTTCGATGTGTTCATTGACACACATAAATTTATTAGAACACTTAATTTAAAGAAATATTTTTTAAGTGCTCCCACAAATTTTAAGCCAGCAGTCTCTTACACGGTGGAGAAGGTCGACAGTGGTCTAAGAAACAAGTCAATCTTCAACCCCCAAATCCCAAGCAATCACTTCATTGAGGTGTTTAAGAATTTGGTTTTAAAGGATCTGGAAGAATTAACTCCAAAAAAACATATTAACCCAGATTACATTAGAGAAGGCATTCGTTCATTAGAGGAACAAAAAGAGATCATCATACGCCCAGCGGATAAGGGTGGAGGTGTTGTGATAATGGATAAAACCTTCTACACTAACCAACTCAATGAACTTCTAGCAGATGCCCATACATATAAAAAGCTTCAAGTAAACCCGACCGAACCGTATAGGAACCAGTTGGACCTACTGATTGAATGGGGATACCATACCAAGGCACTAAACCTTAAGGAGAAACGATACTTGGTCCCCAGTGCGTGCAGAATACCAATTATCTATACGCTTCCGAAAGTCCACAAAAATGCTGAAATCCCCCCCGCCCGACCCATCGTAAATGGTATTGGGTCGGTTACTGCGAGACTCGGGGAATACTTAGACAAGTTTTTACAAGCTAGCGTCACTAACACAAGAGCATACTTGAAAGATACATCGGAATTGTTGATGCTACTTGATTCGATCCAAATAAGCACCACAAATCACACCTTTTTAGTCACAGCCGATGTTTGTTCTTTATATACCATAATCCAACATGAAGACGCGGCCTTGTCATTGAACTGGGCACTCAGCAAAAGAGACGACATTTCGGACTCCCAGAAGAGATTCATAGGACAAGCGTTGGAATATTGTATGACGCACAACTACTTCTGGTGGGACGATCAATTCTTCTCCCAGAAGGTTGGCGTGGCTATGGGAGCGAAATATGCTCCCAGCCTCGCCAACCTATTCATGGCAGAGTGGGAGGATAGGTTCATTTTTAGCAAAAATCTCCCGCAATTGAAATTTTATAGGAGATTTATTGATGACCTCCTACTGATTTGGGAGGGCTCCAGGGAATCGGTTATAGAGTTCCTCGAGGCATTGAATGTGAATAATAATAACATCAAACTTGAGTATCAAGTAAGTGATACATCCATTAACTTTTTAGATGTAACCATAGAGAAGGAAGGGGCTAAATTATGCACTAAAGCATATTTTAAACCGACCGATCGGAATACCTATTTGCCTATCCATAGCGGACACCACCCAGCCTGGATCAAAAACATCCCTAAGGGACAAATGTTGAGGATTCGACGGAACTGCACCAAAACGGAAGACTACTATGAGCAATCACTGATTTTAAAGAACAAGTTCACCCAAAAGGGCTACACTGAAAAATCTTTAGATAAAATCATTGATGATGTCGCTCTAATTCCAAGAGAGATGTGCTTGAGGAAGAAAGACAAAACAAGAAAAGGAACAACAACAAGTGAATTTTATTTCAGATTTCCATTGTCAGTACAAAGAAGTACAAAACATTTATGAGAGACACTGGCACATTTTATGTAGGGACAGACATTTGGGAGCCATTTTAAATCATCGACCAAGATTCATCTATAGAAGAGCTCCAAACTTTGGAGATAGAATAGTCAAAAAACTTATAGATCCACCAAACCGCCAGGTCTTGAGGATAAATTTAAAAGGATTTTACGCTTGCAGGAAATGCATTTGCTGCAGGACTACGAGTGTCAATAATAGGGGCAAAACAGAAATCACAAACAGAGATGGTGAGGTTTTCCAAATAGAAGAATTCATCACCTGTAACACAACTCATGTTGTGTACCTTATGTGGTGCCCATGCGGGTTACTCTACGTAGGCAGAACAAAAAGACTACTGAGAATCCGGATTTCGGAGCATTTGGCCAATATAAGGAAAGGTTTTCAGTATCACAGCGTTTCATTACACTTTAAAGAAAAACATGATCGGGATCCAACACTTCTACAGTTCTGCGGAATAGACACCATTCACCCCTCTTGGAGAGGTTCAAACAGGGTCAGAGACCTCAGTCAAAGGGAAACCCGCTGGATCTTTTTATTAAAAAGTTTAACGCCACGGGGACTGAACGTAGAATTGGACCTCAACTGCTTCATTAATAATTTTTAATCCATGCACTACAGTAGGAACCGCAGAGTGATGAAAAAACTCATCAACTAAATCTGTATTGAATAGCCAGCCTTCTCTGAACTCCAATCTTAATTATTTTAGATTATATAAAAAAGTGTTTAGAAAACACCTCTCAGGTAATACACACACCCGATAGTTTAAAAGGGTTTGTGACAACCACAAAATGTGTTGAATACGGACAATTTTCCATAATAAATATCACTCACCCAATTTTTCATTGAAAAACGCATGTGCACACATGCAGTTTTTAATGAGAATATTTTTAATATTTTAATAATAATAATAATATTAATATTTTTATTATTTTTACATATATATCTATATACATATATATATGTTTGTTTTTTAAAGAAATTTTAAATATTTTTATAATATGCTTAACACTATTTATTTTATTTTAATTTAATAATGTGATCAAATTTCTCAGATTCTTCTGTGCAATTTTCTCACCAATTCCCGTTAGATGCAATGCCTGTCATTCACGTATGATACAGCTTTCTGAACCTCTAAACTTAGGGAATAAGTGCTCAAATTGCGATGGTTTAATACATTTATATATTTGTTTAGTCATGGAGCCATGATCACACACTTTTCCAATAGGTATTTACGCTATTGCACTGCTAAAGTTGTGCTCTTTGTGTAATTTATCATCCCATTTTCAACTGCAGGGACCCATTTCCGGGACCTCTATATAGGCTGAGGGGACACCTAGAGCGCGCCGCTGAGCCGCCGCTCTAATCCTATTGCGCAGGTGCGGGCCGCATCTCACCATAGGATGATGGCTCGCCTGTGTGATGTGTTGTTGGGTGCGCGCGCACCTCCTGATACAACGCACGCGCGCACGGAGCCAGTGCGCACGCGCGCGGCGGTTTGCCTTCTCAGCTGGTGGATGACTATCCACGGCTGGAGAAGCCCAGTGCGCGCGCAGTGACCAGTGCAATATGCGCGCGCACACACAGTACACCAACGAGTCTCCCATCCCTCACTGAGCAACAACTACTGCGCATGCGCACATGGAGCGTCTCTCACAGCCATGGGAAGAGATACTCACCCACAGCTGATGTGTGATGCGCGCGCACTGTTTGTGATGACAGGCGCGCGCACACAAAAAACCAGCAAACACAGAGCCATTGGATGCACAGTGAGCCGCACCTGACAGGCAGGGATTGTAATGGAATATATGCACAGCACAACAGCGAGCCTCCACAGCACTACACCTGTGTGAAGCCGGGACCCCCAGAAAACACCCACCCAGACATCCTAAAGGTAATACAGAGACAGCCATCCCAAATACCTACATATACACTCTCTGTACATCATGGATCACCAGTGTGCATATTAGAGTAGTCATTTGAGATTGGTTTTAGGTAAAAACTACCCGTACAAATATAGCATGAAGTTGTCAGTATTATTATTATTTTCATATTAGGACACCACTGCCAGTGACACCACCAACGATCTTTCTCGCAAGCCGGGATAGGGGAATGTATACGGTCATGTGTATCAGCCCACATCTGATTGTACACAACATGTCACATGATTTATCACATGATTGGTCCACCACCCATGTGACTAGCTCCCCTATCACTATAAATTAGTTTGAGATGGGCTGTGTAGCCATACCCATGAATAAGTCCAAGCGACGAAACATGTCGGGAATGAGGCTACACAGCAAAAAGTAAAGATTGTATTTATTTATTTATATATTACGCCACTGTGGACTATAACTATACCACCACCAGGGTCTTCCTTTTGGTCCGCCGAGACCGCAGTATATATATTTTTTATACTTTTATACATCAGCGTTGTTTGGCTTGCTGTGGTTTTGGATTGGAGGCTTGATTTTAACCTTTGAAATGTGAGTGTGACCATTGGAGTGTTTTGCGTGAATAAATTTTATCATACGTTTTTACACTATGTGGAGTGTTTTATTCATTGTTTTACATATGGAATCGCATTGAGAGTTAAACGGATCAAACAAGCCATCCTTCATTAACCCCTGGAGTGGGTAAAACACGCATCTGCCAAACACGAGAGTGTGAGGCCTTGTGAGCTGGTGAGTGGGCCTTTCAGAGGGAGTGTGATCACAAACACGTGGTGTGGTGGCAGATTCAAGCCAGTCAGAAGACTCCAGTTTGAAACTGTGTTTGAAGACACTTGGAAAATCACTTACCTATTTATTTATTTACAATCTGGACTTTACATATTTATGAACTTTTTCACTTGTCACTAAGAGAAATAGACACACCGCTGCTATTAAGTTATACGTTGAGTCAATTATACACTATTATTTTTGCACTTTGATATTTATATAGCACTGTTTATATATTTGCACAGTATTTATTTGCATAGTATTTATTCAGCATTTTATATTTTTCATTGTTTATATTAGCGCTACTGATTCACCTTATCTATGTTGCATTTTTAGGTTGAATTGCAGATTTCACATGTTTATATGTTTTAAGTAGCTGCTGTTTGATATATATATATTTTTTACACTTGCACTTTTAATCCTTCACTAATTCTATAGCCTACACACCTGCGGCGCGGTGGGGGTAGATGATACAGAGGGCGGTCTTCCACAGCTATACATCATTTACCAACAGTACACATTATGATATTACCTTGCAGGGGGAAACTTTTTTTTTTTATGAGCTTTACTACAGTTTTAAAGCTCAGGTTTACATACATACGAATTGTAGATGCTTTGCTAAGTACTGCACTATATTAGCATTCTGCATTTCATGTTTGGCAAATGTTTTTTAAAGTAGGCAATGACAATTATTGCACTAAATCCATCTATTAAAATATAATTATGCAGAAATATATGCAGTGTAAAATATTAGCAGTGTAGTTCACTTTCCCAAAGGCATATTATATCCATCACTTTGTATACAAGACAACTAAGCCCCATAATTATATATATTATTGTATGCTCTAATCAACAGGGAATCACATAAATATATTTAGCAATGTCTATGTTCTGGAGTGAAATCTGATACACAGTCATTAATCGTTCAGTAATGCCTTCTTTTTTTCCCTGTTTACATGTAAAGAATGTGCACTGAGGGGTTTTCTAAGGATGGTGTCTAATGACAATTTTAAACATGTTTGCATCTACATATTACTGTTTTGCATCAAAAATATTCTGCCCAAAACTAGGTGTTTGATTTGAGTTAAACAGCCTTATTATTATTATTTGTTTTTTACTTTTATGCCAGTGCAATGCACTTTTACCCCCTTCCTGCCCAGACCTATTGTCAGCTTTCAGCGATGTCACACTTTCAATGACAATTGCGTTGTCATGCACCATGCACCGTTGTCAAACCATAACTCTAACCCTCTAACCCTAACCCTAATCCTAACCGGAAACCCTAACCCTAACTTGTTCTTCAAAGGGAAAACCCTAGCCATATCCCCCTAACCCTAATGGGAAACCCTAACTCTAACTCCTAACCCTTACCGGGAACCCTAACCCTAACCGGGAACTCTAACCCTAACTTGTTCTTCAAAGGGAAAACCCTAACCATAACCCCCTAACCCTAATGGGAAACCCTAAGCCTAACTCCTAAACCCTAACCAGAAACTCTAACCCTAACCGGAAACCCTAACTTGTTCTTCAAGGGGAAAACCATAACCCCCTACCCCTAATGGGAAACCCTAACCCCTAACCAGAAACCCTAACTGAAAACCCTAACTTGTTATTTAAGGGGAAACCCCTAACCATAACCCCCTAACCCTAATGGGAAGCCCTAACTCCTAACCCTAACCAGAAACACTAATCCTAACTTGTTCTTCAAGGGGAAAACCCTAACCCTAATCCTAATCCCTAACCGGAAACCCTAACCCTAACTTGTTCTTCAAGAGGAAAACCCTAACCATAAACCCTAAATCCTAACCCTAACCCTAACCCCTAACTGGAGACTCTAACCCTAACTTGTTCTTCAAGGGGAAAACCCTAACCATAAGCCCCTAACCCTAATGGGAAACCCTAACCGGAAACCCTAACCAGAAATTCTAACTCTAACTCGTTCTTCAAGGGGAAAACCCTAACCCCTAACCGGAAACCCTATGCCTAACTTGTTCTTCAAGGGGAAAACCCTTACCCCCTAACCCTAACCTCTAACCCTAACCGGAAACCCTAACCCTAACCGCAAACCCTAACCCAAACTTGTTTTTCAAGGGGAAAACCCTAATCATAACCCCCCTAACCCTAATGGGAAACCCTAACTCCTAATCCTAACGGGAAACCATAACCCTTACCATAACCCTAAACGTGTTCTTCAAGGGGAAAACCTTAACCATAACCCCCTAACCCTGATAGGAAACACTAACCCTGACCCCTAACCCTAAATTTCACGCAACTATGTTTGATCAAGTAGGGGGTGAAGCTCAATGGTGGGGTCATCTGGCTGAAATCTAACAACATATAGGTCAAATTAAAATTATACTTTGGCTAATAGCAATTCTAGTGGTGTATTGGATTTGATCATGGGCTCATTAGGGTTATATAAATGGTCTATGAAGCATAACAAGCAATTACAATTTTTTTTTTTAATTGTGTTTTTTCACCATTTGCTATCATTTTTAAGTTTTGTAATGTAATGTATAATGTAATGTCAAATAAATAGGGCACCTGTAAAAACGCTTAAAAAAGAATTAGCGGCGTTTTGCCTCTGGAACGTCAGAAACTTTGGCGTCTGAACTTCTTTCAGACGCCTTCAAAGAAAAGCCTATAAGTGCAACTGCCTAAAAATGACATTAAAGAGGAAGTAAACCCTCTAATACAACTTTAGATCTTCTTAAAATAGATAACACAGGCAGCTGATTGCTGCCTGTGAAAGTGCACTTACTTGCTTACTTCAGATGATATGCCCGTTTTCATTTAGAATGACGTCATGCGCGCCTGCGCAGTGTGTAGCTGCTAGATCGGCATATGTCAATGCCGTTTTTTTATGTCCGGCTTGTCTGCTTAGTGAACTGCGAGACATTCTCCTCTGAACGGCATAGAGGAGAAGTCTTGCGATGTAAAAATCATTCAGCAGCCTCTTCCTGACACTCCCCCTTGTGACTGAACAACACGTCACACAGGGGAGTGAATTAGAGGAGAGAGAGAGACACAGAAGGCCAGCAGTTCTCATATCCTCATTCCATTCAATTCTCTGTTGCTGTAGTAACGGCAATCGAGAGCGAGGCTTGGATATGACGGTACGGCGCATGCGCGAGATTTCGACAGGGCCGCGCAGTAAGGGCGGAAATGACGTCCGCATAGGCTGCTGTAATCCACAGTAAAAATGGAGCAGCCGAGACCATGAACAAAACGAAAAAGATAACCACAAAAAAAGGTACTTGCAGCGCTCGTTTTTCTATTTAGGACAGATAGCATGCTTGGGTATGTTACAACACACACACTCAGTTAAAAAATAGCATTTTTTTGGGGGGGTTTACTTCCTCTTTAAACAAACCTGTGTACATGTACACATAAGATAACATTGGATGAGTTCAGAGGCAGCTGAAAAAAGCAGCCAACTGCCTCTGAACGTCCGTTTACCAGCAGCTTATTACAACCACCAGCTTATTACAGCAGGGTTTAAAATCGCAGACTGCAAACACTTTTATTGGTCTTTAAATTGTTTGATTTACATATGATGTCCCTTTAGGTCTTAGGCCCTGTCTGTGCACCCCAAGTCAAGATTCAGCCCTGACAACTTCTGGCTTTAATCCTTGCCCTCTGTCATTAGCGTGCCCTCCGGAAGATTTACTCTCTTTCTTGACCAGGCCATTTTTTGCAAATTTCTCCCTCATCAGTGCCTCTCATTAGTGTCTACCTGTGTCATGGGTGAAGACCTCAAGTTCTCCCATATAGAGGACTATAGCTCCCATGGTTCAGAGAAGCAGGATCTCCCGATCTATGGATAGTGTAGGACCCACTAATCATGGGGTACTTTGTCGCAGTAAGTGGGCTTAAGCACCATACAGCAATATGGTGTGACCAAATCCCCATATTTTTTGATAATGTTTTTTGAAAATGTCTAAGTGTTTTTAATAAGCCTTGCTGGAGGTAAATGTCTTTTTTGCATGTGTCCTGTTGTATGGTCTTATGGCTGCACCATCTTCAATGCATTTTTTAGGGTATGCCCCCCAAATATCTTGTTTGTCAAATAAAATTTTTGTCCCTTTTTTACCGCAAATATAGCTTTCAGGAAGAACCACAGAGCATTGCCAGGGAGCAGATATTTGATACAACTGGGAGTAATGTTGAGCGCATCTACCAAGGTTTGGTTCATGGGAGCATTCGACAAACTCATTGTAAAATTCTTAAATTGCAAATGTTGAAAATCAGTTCTGTCCATTTTCAAGGCTAATAGTTAAGGAACTAGCAAAAAAAAAAAAAAAGGTAATAAATATAGTTTGGGAAGGGGTGGTGGACCCTCCATTTTATGTGATTTGAGGATAACATGGGTATTTGATCACCTCTGCGGTTTTTATTTTTTGCTCTATGAAAAGACAGACAATTAAAAAAAAACAATATTTTTTACTTTCTGCTATAAACATATACAATAAAAAATTAAAAAAGAAATCTAATTTCTTCCTCAATTTAGGCCAATATGTATTCTGATACATATTTTTGGTAAAAGAAAAAAATCACATAAAGTGTATATTGATGGGTTTGCGCAAAAGTTTTAGCGTCTACAAACTATGGGATATATTTATGGAATTTGTATTTATATTTCATTTTTTACTAGTAATAGCGGCGATCAGTGACTTATAGCAAGAATGTGATATTGTGACGGACAAATCATACACCTGACACTTTTTTGGGAATGAGTGACACTCGATTAGTTGGCCGATTATTGTTTTGATTAATCGATTAATCGGTTAATAACCTTAAAAAAAAATGTGTTGTGTATAATTTAGTTAATATGTAAAGTTTAAAAAAAAAAGGCAATTTTATTCTTAAATATCTTTATGCAGTGGTAAATATACAGTGGTTTGCGAAAGTATTCGGCCCCCTTGAACTTTTCTTTTTTTTTTTCCATTCAAAAGGTTTATTGAAGGTAAGTTACATTACAGGTGATCACATAACTTGAAGACAGGTACAATCCTGTCTGTACATTTTTTGTGTTGGCAGTCAATAATAAACCAGGAACATTTAAGATTCAAAACAAATTAACATTCGACATTTTCTGTGAGTGGTCTAAAGAGGCCTTTTCGTTATATCATTCAATGCTCAGATCACATGTCTAGTTTTCATATTGGTCTCATTATGATTACCTTCTATGTCAGCAATATGGTGGCGAGTAGGATTGAAACAGGTGACATTTAATGTCAGGATATATTGATGAGTATAGGAAAGGTGAGAGAAAGGAAGAGAGTAGTTAGATGTATGGGACAGAGAAGAGAGGAATAGAGGGTTGGTAGTCATATATGGTAGCCTAAGTATTGGGGTACATTTCAGTTATATCTGTAATTCAGTTCTCCATCTAAGTTTTTGCCTGATGGGCAGTTTGTTCGCATACCTCCCCAAAGGTGGGGTGTTATTTTTCAGCCAAGGTTGGGTAGGTTAAGTTTCTCATATTCTTCAGAAAATCTAAAAGCCACCCAAGGGGCCCAGGTTTTGTGGTATCCATCCACATCATCATTGGACTGGGCCCTTGTTTCCTCCATGTTACATATGTCCCCTATCCTATGAAGCCACTCTTTAACAGAGGGGACCCTAGTAGATTTTCAGTATAATGGTATGAGCGTTTTAGCCGCGTTAAGCATATGTTTGGACAGGGATTTCTTGTATTTGGAGAGTGAGAAGTTGGTAACATGAAGGAGGCAACCGGCCGCATCCAGTTTCAACGAGGTATCAGTGACATGGCGAATAATTGTAACCACTTTTTCCCAGAATCGTGTGATATGAGGACAATGCCACCAGATGTGCAAAATCGTACCTTTGTCTTGTCCACATCGCCAGCAAAGATCTGAGGTTTGGGGGAACCACTTATGTAACTTGGCCGGAGTGGCATACCAATGTGTAAGCAATTTATACGCAGTTTCCTGCATTCTGGTGCTCAGGGAGCATTTATGTGCTAGTATACAGGCTTTTTGCCATTGTGTGTCTGTTATTTCTATGTTAAGTTCCTCCGACCACTTCTTCCGAAATCTGTCCAGGGCGTGCGGTGCTGAGGCCTGAAGCCAGGCATATGCCAAGGAGGTGGCTTTGGGAATTGGGGCCCCCTCCAGGCACACTGATTCCATATCTGTCATTTGTCTAGTAAAGTGCATTTTGCGTCGTGCGTCGTTTACATAGCTTCGTATCTGAAAGTATGTCCATAGGGGCAAATCCTGCACATGGGCCTCTACTTTCAGTTTCTGGTAGTCCTTAATAAGGACGTTCTCAAAACAGTGGCTGGTAAGCAAAGGTGTATTCTCGCCTTGTTTCTGTAACGCACGGTTCGCTACCCCTGGTGGAAAGTCCGGGTTGTCTTTAAGTGGTGTCAAGGGGCTTAAGGGTGAAGATACGTTTGTCTTTTTAATGATTGAATGGAATATAGATAGGGTGGTGTTCAGAAGGGGGTGTTGTCGCAGAGTCGGTGGGTAATTTTTCATCGAAACCCATGGAGAGAACCTCAGGGGAATCGGGCTTAACTCATTTTCTAGGGGGACCCAGTCTTTGGTGTCCTGGTGGCAATGCCAATCCAGGATTCTGGTCATATGTGAGGCGTGATAATATTGTTTGTAGTCGGGTAAGCCCATTCCCCCGCTTTCTTTCGCCCTAGTCATTAACTCAAATTTGATTCTCGGGCGCTTGTGTGCCCAAACAAACTCAAGCTGGATTGTTTGTAGGGTTTTGAAAAAGCACTGTGGAATCAGGACGGGTAAGGTCCGGAATAAATACAGCACTCTGGGCAATATCGACATCTTACAGATGGCTGCCCTCCCAAACCATGAGAAATGTTTGTTAGTATGCCAGGACAGCAAATCTTGTCTTATGATTTTGAGCATGGGTGGGAAGTTCCTCTCAAAAATTTGAGATATCTGTGGGGTTAGCCATACGCCGAGATACTTCATGGCAGAGGGTACCCATTTAAAGGTGCTATTTAGTTGTGCGCTATGTAGTGTATCCTCTGTCATGGTGATATTCATCGCCTCAGACTTCGTATAATTGATCTTTAGATAGGAGACGTACCCGTACACCGTGAACTCCCTTAGCAATGTGGGAATTGACGTGAGGGGTTTCGTTAGGAAAAATAGCAAGTCGTCGGCGTATGCAGCGATTTTAAATTCCCGTTGACCCACCCAGAAACCCTCAATATCTGGTGATAACTTCACTTTCCTAATGAAAGGTTCCAACGAGATGATGAAGAGGATTGGCGAGAGGGGACACCCCTGTCTTGTACCATTGGTTATTTTTATCGTTTCGGACAGGGTTCCATTTATTCGTAGTTTTGCTGATGGGTTTTGGTATATCGCCGAGATCCAATTCATCATGCGGGTACCTAGGCCAACATGTTCGCACGTTGCCAACATGTAGTCCCATGCTACTCGATCGAAGGCCTTCTCCGCGTCTGTAGACAGAAGAAGGCCCTCGATCTTTCGTTCCCTAGCTGCATATACAAGATTTAGTGCCTTTTTTACGTTGTCTTTTGCCTCTCTGCCTGGCATAAACCCTGCCTGCTCTGGGCCTATGATGGTGTGTAGGAGGGGTTTAAGTCTGTTCGCTAATATTTTGGTCAGGATTTTAACATCAAGATTCAGTAACAAAATTGGTCTATAGCTAGGGCAGTGTTCTGGATCTTTGTTTGGTTTGGGCAGGACTGTTATGTGTGCCCCAAGGAACGTCGGGGGGACTTCCCTGGGTGTAGCAAATGAATTTAGAGCTTTTAGAAGTGGGCCAGTCAGGTTGTCTAGGAAGGTCTTATAATATATAGAGGAGAAGCCATCAGGGCCCGGGCTTTTCCCATTCTTCATATCTTTTATTGCCGCTTTAACTTCTATTTCCTCAATGGGCCGTTCAAGGAGTTCAGTGTCAGTGGTGTGTAGCGTGGGCATTTCTGCCCCGCGCAAGTATTCATGAATTGCTTGTGTTCTGGTTCCTTGCATGTCGGGTGGTTTGTGAGGGTTCGGTAGGTTATAGAGATTGGAGTAGTAGGAGTGGAAATGTTGTGCAATCTGCTCATCCGTCTGATCTAACGTTCCCTGTTTGTTTCGTATACCCTTAATGTTGTTGCTAAGGCGGGGGTCTTTTAGGGCTCTGGCTAAGAATTTGTCTGTTTTGTCCCCATGTTCGTAATATATTTTTTTCCTGAAAAACAGGAACCGTTTAGTGGTGGCATCTAATATTTGTTGTAGGGCTTTTCGGGTGTCGAGTAGTTCAGTCGCCGTCTGTTTGGTGAGGGATTGCTTATGTTGTAGCTCTAGTTGTGAGATTCTGTCTACTAATTTTGAGATCTGTTTTTCCCTGTCCCTCTTTCGCTTAGCTCCCGCCCTCATCAATTCCCCTCGCATGTAACATTTGTGTGCCTCCCATGTCATCAAGGGGTCTGTCTCTGGTATTGAATTAAAGCTAAAAAATTCTTGCAATTGCTTGGTGAGTTTTGGCAATAATTCACAGTCTGTCAGAAGCGAGGAATTCAGTCGCCAAGAATGTCTCCTATGTGTGGGTACATCAGAGGCCAGTGAAAGAGAGACGGGGGCATGATCCGAGAAGGATTGTATACCAATGTTTGCCCTTTCCACTAAATGTAGGTCCTTTCGTGAAATGAAAATGTAATCAATTCTTGAGTACCTGGCATGGGGGGCAGAATAGAAAGTAAAGTCCTTCCCATCTGTGTGTAGATATCTCCAGGTATCCACCAGATGCATCGAGGACAAAATTGATTTCAGGCTCTTCAGTACTCTGTATCTAATGTATGATGTGCCTGTCGATGTGTCAGTTAGAGGGTTTAGGGGGAGGTTGAAGTCCCCGCCCAGGATTATGCGTCCCGAGCCAAACACTCCAAGCTCCCCCATTATCCGTCTGCAGAAAGTCAGGTGTGAGGTGTTCGGGAAATAGACATTAGCCAATGTCGTTGGTACCCCATAATATTTCCCCTTCAGGAAGATAAACCTCCCTTCAGCGTCTATCAGTTTGTCCGTCAGCTCAAAGTTGGCCTCTCTGCTAATTAGTATAGAGACCCCCTTCGACTTAGCCGAGTCATTGGTAGCGTGATATACTGTAGTGAAATAGGAATCAGTGAGCCTGGGTACATTGCTTGTTCTAAAGTGCGTCTCTTGCAAGAAGGCAAAGTGAGGCCTACCTTTCTTGAGCTCCCTTAGGAGGGCGATCCGTTTTTCAGGGGTATTCAGACCTCTGACATTGTGAGATATCACTGTGGGGCAGTGGCCCATCGATGAGTATGCCATTGCACCGCCCTGGACAGATTCGGAGATTCGGTACCTATGGAAGACACTATACAGGAGATATGTTATTACAGTATGGTATTCTTTCAAGTGATGTCTACCCACGCGTATAGATCTACCGGTTAAGAGAAAGATAAAGGGAAGAGTAGCGGAAGGGAGAAAACAGAGAAGGAGAAGATTACGTTATACTGCCTTCGAATAGATATTCTATCCGTGAGGTTTGATTAGGAGTACTAACCAGGGACTAAGGTCTCCCTGGGTGTACCTTGTGGGGTAGTGGGAGGTAGCAGCAGGGATATCCTGTGTCAATCTCGGTATGGAGAGGGAGACAGGAGTAAATTACCCCTCAGTACCAGTCCTGGTACAGGGGATAATGAGAATACAAAAAAAAAATGTAACTGTAGTGGCGGAGGTGGGAGAGGCCCGCGGCCACTTTTCTGCAATTGAGTTTAAACGAAAAACGTGCTATATCAAACCATTCTGCACCGTATTATAAGTGCTAACCAACAGAACAACCGAAGACTCCTCCAATTAGTGAGGACAGGAGGGCGCCAGCCGGCGCACCCCAGACGGGGTACCACCCCAATTAATTTTGGGGATCCATATCCCGTCCCGGCCACCGGCCACCCGCCCCCCCCCCCCCCCCCGGAAGAATCTCAAACTTCACCTAAAAGTGGATTCGTACATTCTAGACTCTCAATCCTAGGCGTAAACCTTGTATCCCGTCAGAGGAGGGCAAGACCGTAGGGCAAAAAATGTAATAAAATAAATAGAATATATAAAATGAAACAAAATAAGTAAAATAAAATAAAATAAATAAAATAAAATAAGAGCAAAACAAGGCAAAATAAGTAAAGATATGCTAGTTTACAGTGTTACCACTCAATCGTAAAGTCCGTATCTCATTGATCTTAGCTGCAAGTTGCGCCTGGGGATCAGTGCACGTTCCCGGGGATGTCAGGGAAAGTGGCTCCCTCTGTCCAGTCCATCTGTATTTTGCTTGAGAAGTGTATTCTGCAGTCAGATGTGTCGGGGCCTTTTCACCTCTCAGGTAGATGGGCATGTTTGAGGGGCCTTCCGGGTGTCAAGCTGAGTAGGGGTGTATGCCCCTGCTCCCCCCTTGGGCAACCGAGTAGTGTCAGTACACGGTAGAGTTGGGTGTTAATAGATGTGGGGGGGAGCCAGTAAGCAAAAAAAAAAGAACCAAGGGGAATAAAACTAAAACCAAAACAAAAACAGTGAACCTGAGATGTTCAAACCACATAGGTGTGATCAAAAAACCGGGATCTCATCTTTCTGTCATGGGTCCTCCGGAGCTCCAGGTTGGCGGGCTCTGGGTGTGCCAGGGGGATGCCCCCCCTGTCTGCTTTGCTTTAGCTTCTTGGCTGGTCTCTTGTCGGGTGAGGCAAAAGGGGAGACAGACGGGCTCCTTTGATCCTGTGGAAGAAGAAATTCTTGGTACCAGTCTGGCAACTCGATGTCCCCCAGCTGCAGGGCATTACAGAACTCCGGCAGGTCGTCCGGTGATCTCAATGTGTGTTGTCTGCCGTTGTGTGACACCAATAGGGCAAAGGGGAAGCGCCAGGTATACCGTAGGTCTCTTTCCCGTAGCCTGTCTAGTAAGGGCCTCAGGGCTCTGCGATTTTTCAGAGTTATTTGGGACAGGTCCTGAAAGAGCATTATCACTTCCCCATTAAACACAATTTGATCATTGCGGCGTGCTTTCTGCATGATGTCTTCTTTCAGTGTGAAGCTCTGTAAGCAGCAGATGACATCACGTGGGGGCATGTTGTCTGGGCCTCGTGCTCTCAGGGCCCTGTGCGCTCTTACAAACTCTATCTCGGTGTCCTCAGGCCTTTCCAGTAAGCTATTAAAGACCCTCTGTAGTGCAGGTACAATTTGGTCATTATCCACCGATTCCGGCACCCCTCTGACCCGTCTGTTACACCTCCTCCCCCTGTTATCAAGGTCCTCCAAATGTCTATTCATTTCTATAAAATGATTGGAGTGTGAATAGGTGATTTTCTCCAGTCTATGTATGGCTTTCTCCCTGTGCTTCCCCGCTGTTTCAGCTGCCGCCATCTTCTCTGTCAGCACTAGCAGGTTGGATTTTAGATCCGTTATTGCTGCAGAGAACGTGGATTTTATGTCCGCTGCAAACATGGACATGTCGGCGTATGTTAGTGGGTGCTGGGAGTGTAAGTGGCTCCTACCATTGTCCTCCGCCGCGGACTGGGAGTCCTCACTGAAGTCGTCCTCAGCATGAGCCGGCGCCATCTTGGCTTCTGCCACGCTGCTCCTGGATAGTGACTGCGATCTGAAGAGATCCGAGATGTTCCTGCTTTGTGAGGCCGTCGCCGAACGGCGGGATCGGGTGTGCGGTGTTCGGTTGTTCTGCTTGCTCATTCTTGGGAGCTAGGGTGCAGAATGGTCGGCTTGGGACCGCGGGTTCTCCGGAGCTCCTCTAACAAGCCGCCATCCTCGCTGCGCGCCAAGCCACGCCCCCCCCTTGAACTTTTCAACCTTTTGCCACATTTCAGGCTTCAAACATAAAGATATAAATTTTTTATTTTTTGTGAAGAATCACCAACAAGTGGGACACAATTGTGAAGTGGAACGAAATCTTTTGGATTTTTGAAACTTTTTTAACTAATGAAAAAATGAAAAGTGGGGCGTGCAAAATTATTCGGCCCCCTTGCGTTAATACTTTGTAGAGCCACCTTTTGCTGCGATTACAGCTGCAAGTCGCTTGGGGTATGTCTCTATCAGTTTTGCACATCGAGAGACTTAAATTCTTGCCCATTCTTCCTTGCAAAACAGCTCAAGCTCAGTGAGGTTGGATGGAGAGCGTTTTGTGAACAGCAGTTTTCAGCTCTTTCCACAGATTCTCGATTGGATTCAGGTCTGGACTTTGACTTGGCCATTCTAACACCTGGATACGTTTATTTGTGAACCATTCCTTTGTAGATGTTGCTGTATGTTTGGGATCATTGTCTTGTTGGAAGATAAATCTCCATCCCAGTTTCAGGTCTTTTGCAGACTCCAACAGGTTTTCATCCAGAATGGTCCTGTATTTGGCTGCATCCATCTTCCCCTCAATTTTAACCATCTTCCCTGTCCCTGCTGAAGAAAATCAGGCCCAAACCATGATGCTGCCACCGCCATGTTTGACAGTGGGGATGGTGTGTTGAGGGTGATTAGCTGTGTTGCTTTTACGCCAAACATATCATTTTGCATTGTGGCCAAAAAGTTCGATTTTGGTTTCATCGGACCAGAGCACCTTCTTCCACATGTTTGGTGTGTCTCCCAGGTGGCTTGTGGCAAACTTTAGACGAGACTTTTTATGGATATCTTTGAGAAATGGCTTTCTTCTTGCCACTCTTCCATAAAGGCCAGATTTGTGCAGTGTACGACTGATTGTTGTCCTATGGACAGACTCTCCCACCTCAGCTGTAGTTCTCTGCAGTTCATCCAGAGTGATCATGGGCCTCTTGGCTGCATCTCTGATCAGTCTTCTCCTTGTCTGAGCTGAAAGTAAAGGGGCCGAATAATTTTGCACGCACCACTTTTCAGTTTTTTATTTGCTAATAACAATTCTCTTCTTCTTTAATGGGATAATAATGAAGCTGCTTTGCTGGTGATACTGATGGAATTATTGCAAACTCATTTTCAAAGGCTTTTTTTTTTCTAGTGATATCAAGAATAATATTATTATGCTTTTTTTTTTTTAATTTGGGCAAGTTACCACAACACCATAAGCTAATAAAAGGAAAAAAGGAAAAAAAAATCTAAAAAAGGTGTATAGCAGCCTGCACAACAGAGTACTGTAGTTAGATAAATGGTAAATGTATGAAAAAGTGCGGTGCTCTAAATCTCAGTTAGTGATGATCTCTATCTGAAAATGACAGTGAATATTTAGACGTCCATGTGACATGGACATATATGTTGAATCAGTGTTGCTATGATGAAACAACAAAAATTAGACGATAAGGTCACTTGTGTGCCACCATATGTGGTATAAACAGGTGAGTGCTATACACAAAAAATTGGATAATCATATGCATTTAAACCATATGAGAGTGCTAAACAAATAAAATACTAAATAATCATATGTATTAAACATATAAATATAATGTTGAATGAAGCAACAAAAAAAACACAATAGTCATACATGTATATCATCATACATGTTATCACATATATTAGTGTGATCTGTGTTCCAAAAATCAGTCTGTAAACATAAATTTACACCGAACTTGTGAAGTGAAAGTTCAATGTAAAAAGTGCTGTAAAGAAAAAGGTGACTTTGTGCAAGTTGTCTGAAGATGTCCGCCACCACATGGAAAGAGGATTACAGGCTGGCTTACGCCGTATGAGTCTCAAAGGCTAGTGGCGTCACTACACCAGAGTGGACAGCAGCTCTTGGTCCAGACACACGGCAACAACGACCAGGATCAGTCACTGGGTAGGTTCAGAGGGACTCATAATGGAAGGGGTGGTGAATGGTACTCAGGTAGCTCCAAAGTTAGTGGTACCGACAAAGAAACAAGTGGAACCACATAGTGTAAAACCGTAAATAATTTTTTTTCTGACAAATCATATAAAAGGTGGGTACTTACATATACAAAGATAATAAAGGCATGTATTCAGGTTACTGGCAATGCAGTGGCGTCAGCTAACCGTATACTGACGCGTTTCGCCTCAGTTGCAACAGTTCGATATAGATAGGAGATTCGACATGATGCTGACAATAGTGATCTGTGTCCATCGAACCTTTGGTCGAATGTGCCTAACCTTAGCTCTATTAGTTCAAGATTATTCTACATAGAGAGAAAAGATTCGACATAGAGAGAAAAGATTCGACATAGGGAGAAAAGATTCAACATTATAGAGACAATAGCAAAAAAGGTTGAATGTGCCTAACCTAACTATATTAGTCCAAGATAATTCGACATAGAGAGAAAAGATTCGACATGAAGATTAGACGAAGCAGTCGGCGCGAGCGGACATTTATGGTCAAATGCTCCGCATATAGGCTATAGAAGAATTCTAATGCTGGTTGACTAGTAATAACAATTAATAAATATAATTATTACTAGTGTCATATAGGGATGAGCCGAACACCCCCGGGTTCGGTTCGAACCAGAACCTTCGAACGGACCGAAAGTTCGCGCGAATTTTCGAACCCTATACGTTATAATGGACGCGAACGTTCGAAATCAAAAGTGCTAATTACAACGGCCAATATGCATGTTAATGTCATAAAACAGGTTTGGGGACCCGGGTCCTGCCCCAGGGGACATATATCAATGCAAAAAGAACTTTTAAAAACTAACGTTTTTTCGGGAGCAGTCATTTTAATGATGCATAAAGTGAAAAAAAAAAAAAGTGACATTTTCCTTTAAATATGGTACCTGGGGGGTGTCCAAAGTATGCCTGTGAAGTGGCATGTGTTTCCCGTGTTTAGAACTGTCCTTGCACAAAATGACATTTGTAAAGGAAAAAAAGAAGCCATTTAAAACCACTTGCGGCTTTAGGTTTGATCTTAAGTAGAATCTGAACAGGTACATTATGAAGTGTAGCTCCATCCCAAAAAAATCTATTTTTAAGCTTTTTGGAGAACATAGGGAGGGGTTATCACCCCTGTAACATTTGCTGTCTTTGCACATCTGTTCAGAACATGTCACCTCACTTTCCGTCCCAATGATAAATGTTTTTGGAAAAGTGGGGTTTTAATTGAAACAAGGATTGGTGATAAAGTATCAGTAGAGAGGAGATACCTTTTTCCCAAATTAAATCTAACAGGATAGAATTTCCCTTCCTAGGGGTAGATTTCCTCTCACTTCCTGTTTTCTCTTTCCATTTGCAAGTAGGAGTCGTTTGTAAGTTGGATGTTTGAAAGTAGGGGCCTGGCGTATATACTCTGCAGAAATTTGCCCTATTAGATGTTGGTGTAGCCACAAGACTGGTGGGCACAGGAATGGGCCCTGCTGTGAGTTAATAGATCAAGATTTGTAATTGCATGCACCTGTTGAACAGGGCAGAAAAATTGGGGGTGGTGGTGGTGGTGGTGGTGGTGGACGGTTTTGCCACAAGACTGTAAGCTCTCACAGTTACTCTTGGTGGGCGCAGGAATGGGCCCTGCTGTGAGTTATTAGATCAAGATTTGTAATTGCAAGCACCTGATGAACAGGGCAGAAAAATTGGGCCTTTGGCGGTGGTGGTGGACGGTGTTGCCACAAGACTGTAGGCCCTCATAGTTACTCTTGGTGGGCGCAGGAATGGGCCCTGCTGTGAACTATTAGATCAAGATTTGTAATTACCCGCCCCTGTTAAACAGGGGCTGAAAAATTGTGCCTTAGGCACTGGTGCTGGTGCCACAACACTGCAACACGGCCCTCACAGAGACTGTACTTGGAGCACAGCAGTCACACGTGTTGCGAAGCATTTTTTTTTTTTAAAAAAAATTGTAAGTACACGCCCCTGTTAAACAGGGGCTGAAAAATTGTGCCTTAGGCACTGGTGCTGGTGCCACAACACTGCAACACGGCCCTCACAGAGACTGTACTTGGAGCACAGCAGTCACACGTGTTGCGAAGCATTTTTTTAAAAAATTGTAAGTACACGCCCCTGTTAAACAGGGGCTGAAAAATTGTGCCTTAGGCACTGGTGCTGGTGCCACAACACTGCAACACGGCCCTCACAGAGACTGTACTTGGAGCACAGCAGTCACACGTGTTGCGAAGCATTTTTTTAAAAAATTGTAAGTACACGCCCCTGTTAAACAGGGGCTGAAAAATTGTGCCTTAGGCACTGGTGCTGTGGCATGGATCATTGAGGAGGAGGAAGAGGATAGTCAGTGAACATAAGAGGACAGTCACTCAGCATCAGCATAGGCAGTCTTGAAGGGATGTGACATTAAAAATTATTCGGTTATATCCGCCTCAGGTGCCTGGTAGCTGGTGGTGATCCAAGACTGATTCATTTTGATGAATGTCAGTCGATCAACCGAGGCGGTGGACAGGCGCACCCTATGATCAGTCACAAATCCTCCAGCAGCACTGAATGTGCGTTCGGAAAGAACGCTGGAGGCAGGACAGGCCAGTAGCTCAATTGCATACTGTGCAAGCTCTGGCCAGTGATCCATCCTCAGGACCCAGTAAGCCAGAGGATTTTCGGTGGGAAAGGTGTCCAAGTCTGACCTTGCCCCAAGGTATTCCTGCACCATGTATATCAGACGCTGGCGATGGTTGCTGGAACCGATCATACCTTGGGGCTGCGGACTAAAAAATTGTCTGAACGCATCGGTCAGACGTCCACCTTCCCCACCGCTCCTTCTGCCACTGACCGAAGCCTCAGCAACTCGTCGCCCAGGACCAGGAGTTTGTAGCCTCCCAGTTTCTGGGAACGCGTTGCACAGACCTTTCTGCAAGGCCTCCCTGAGATGTCTCATCCTCTGCTCCCTCTGCGACGGCAAGATAAGGTCCGCAACCTTACCCTTGTACCGCGGATCAAGGAGAGTGGCCAGCCAGTAATGGTCCCTCTCCTTGATCCGAAGAACACGAGGATCCTTCCGCAGGCTTTGCAGGATCAGGGAGGCCATGCAGCGTAGTTAGCTGAGGCATTCGGTCCGGAGTCTTCTGGGTCACTGAGGATGACATGATCGCCAGCCACCTCCTCCCAGCCACGTACAAGTCCACTGGCTTGTTGGGACTGTACATCATCCCTAAAAGACTGCTGCTGCTGATGCTGAGTGCCAGGCTCCACCTCCATGCTCACACAATCCTCCTCCTCCTCCTCCTCCTCCTCCTCCTCATCCTCTTCCTGTGTGATGGGTGGGACAGAAGGAACACTGTCCGGATAAAGGGGGCCTTGAGAGGCAAGGAAGTCCTCCTCTTCCTGCCTCTGTTCTGCCTCAAGTGCCCTGTCCATTATCCCACGCAGCGTATGCTCCAACAGGTGGACAAGAGGGACAGTGTCACTGATGCATGCACTGTCACTGCTCACCATCCTCGTGGCCTCCTCAAATGGTGAGAGGACAGTGCATGCATCCCTGATCATGCTCCACTGACGTGGGGAAAAAAACCCAAGCTCCCCTGACCCTGTCCTGGTGCCGTAGTCGCAAAGGTACTCATTGATGGCCCTCTGCTGCGTGTGCAGTCGCTGCAGCATGGCCAACGTTGAGTTCCACCTGGTGGGCATGTCAGATATTAGGCGGTTCTTGGGCAGGTTCAGCTCCTTTTGCAGCTCAGTCAGCCGAGCACTGGCATTATAAGATCGGCGGAAATGCACACAGACTTTCCTGGCCTGCCTCAGGACATCCTGTAAGCCTGGGAACCTGCCCAAGAACCGCTGCACCACCAGGTTGAGGACGTGAGCCATGCAGGGCACATGGGTGAGCTGCCCCTGTCGCAGGGCGGAGAGGAGGTTGGTGCCATTGTCAGAAACGACCATTCCTGGCTTAAGCTGACGTGGCGTCAACCACCTCTCGGCCTGCCCCTGCAGAGCTGCCAGAACCTCTGGCCCAGTGTGGCTCCTGTCCCCCAAACACACCAGCGCAAGCACGGCATGGCATCTTTTTGCCTGCGTACTTGCGTAGCCCCTTGTACGCCTACGGAGCACCGCTGGTTCCAAGGACAGAGCACTGGAGGAAGAAGAAGAGGAGGGGGTGGAGGAGAGAGGTGTGTCACAACCAGTAGCAGTAGTCGCGTTTTGGAGGCGTGGTGGCGGAACAACCTCCAACACTACTGCACCTTGTCCTGCATCCCTCCCAGCTGCCAATAGAGTGACCCAATGGGCCGTGAAAGAAAGGTACCGTCCCTGTCCATGCCTGCTGGACCATGAGTCAGCGGTAATATGCACCTTACCGCTGACCGCCCTGTCCAGCGAGGCATGGACATTGCCCTCCACATGCCGGTAGAGAGACGGAATCGCCTTCCGCGAGAAAAAGTGGCGTTTGGGAACCTGCCACTGAGGAACCGCACATTGAACAAACTCACGGAAGGGGGCCGAGTCTACCAACTGAAAAGGCAGCAGTTGAAGTGCTAGCAATTTAGCAAGGCTAGCATTCAACCGCTGGGCATGTGGATGGCTGGGAGTGTACTTCTTTCTACGGTCCAGCAGCTGGGGCAGGGAAATTTGCCTGCTGCATTCGGACGTCGGTGTACTGCAAGTACTTGGTTGTGACACACCGAATTCTACACCTTCAGTCCTCTCAGAGCAGCTTTCAGAGAGGACTGAAGGTGTAGTGGGGATGGAGATCCCAGCTGAGGAGGAGCAAGGAGAGGTCCGCTTAGTTCTTTGGTGTGGGTCTTTTATGTGTGCCTGCCAACGAGCTGCATGGCAGGTCGCCATATGTCTGGTCATGCTTGTCGTGCCCAAGCGGCTGATGTTTTGGCCACGCGAGATACGCTTGAGACAAATATTGCAAATAGCAGTGGTGCGATCTGCTGCACTCGTCTCAAAAAAGGCCCACACCAAAGAACTTTTCTGATAACGTGCAGAGGCAGCGCCCTGCACAGGCGGAGCTCTGCGGTGTTGTACAGTTGCTGTGCTGGCCTCTACCTGGCCTCCAGGGGGCATCCTGCCTCGTTGGACATGTGACGCCGCATCCTCCTCCTCCTCCTCGTCCTCCTCCTCATCCTCTCTCCCTTGAGGCACCCACGTGGAGTCAGTGACCTCATCATCCCCTCCCTCTTCACCACTAGAGCAAACCTGGCAGTAAGCTGCAGCTGGTGGAACTGTACTGCCAGATTCCTCAAGCTGGGTATCGTCATCCGAGCCTTCGAATCGTTGGGCATCCTCCTGGAGCATGTACCCAACACTGTGCTCAAAGAGTTCGGGGGACTCCTCAGGAGGACATGGTGGGTCTAGGGAAGGGGTGGCTGATGATGCTCTGTCAGTACCCTGAGCCTGGGTGAGAGAGGATGAGGAGGATGAGGAGGGCTTGGTCATCCATTCTACCAAGCCTTCAGCATGATGCGGCTCCACATGTCCAGCTGCCGAAAACAAAGACGCGCGTGTCCCATGGCCACGTGCTGATGACGATGCACGACCACGTCCACGTCCACGGCCACGTCCACTAGAAACAGAGCCTGCCTGCCCTGTGTTCTTGGCTCTGCACGCTCTGCCTCCCCTTGGCGGTCTTCCAGCCATTGTAGTCGGTAGTCCTGTGGGTGCTGCTGAGAAGAAAATATAGGAGCTCTGTGTGATGCCACTAACACACTAGAAGTCCTATGGGTGCTTCTGCAAAGAAAATAGAGGAGCTCTGTGTGATGCCACTAACACACTAGAAGTCCTGTGGGTGCTTCTGCAAAGAAAATAGAGGAGCTCTGTGTGATGCCACTAACACACTAGAAGTCCTATAGGTGCTTCTGCAAAGAAAATATAGGAGCTCTGTGTGATGCCACTAACACACTAGAAGTCCTGTGGGTGCTGCTGAGAAGAATATATAGGAGCTCTGTGTGATGCCACTAACACACTAGAAGTCCTGTGGGTGCTTCTGCAAAGAAAATAGAGGAGCTCTGTGTGATGCCACTAACACACTAGAAGTCCTATAGGTGCTTCTGCAAAGAAAATATAGGAGCTCTGTGTGATGCCACTAACACACTAGAAGTCCTGTGGGTGCTGCTGAGAAGAATATATAGGAGCTCTGTGTGATGCCACTAACACACTAGAAGTCCTATGGGTGCTTCTGCAAAGAAAATAGAGGAGCTCTGTGTGATGCCACTAACACACTAGAAGTCCTGTGGGTGCTTCTGCAAAGAAAATAGAGGAGCTCTGTGTGATGCCACTAACACACTAGAAGTCCTGTGGGTGCTGCTGAGAAGAATATATAGGAGCTCTGTGTGATGCCACTAACACACTAGAAGTCCTATGGGTGCTTCTGCAAAGAAAATAGAGGAGCTCTGTGTGATGCCACTAACACACTAGAAGTCCTGTGGGTGCTTCTGCAAAGAAAATAGAGGAGCTCTGTGTGATGCCACTAACACACTAGAAGTCCTGTGGGTGCTTCTGCAAAGAAAATAGAGGAGCTCTGTGTGATGCCACTAACACACTAGAAGTCCTATGGGTGCTTCTGCAAAGAAAATAGAGGAGCTCTGTGTGATGCCACTAACACACTAGAAGTCCTGTGGGTGCTTCTGCAAAGAAAATAGAGGAGCTCTGTGTGATGCCACTAACACACTAGAAGTCCTATAGGTGCTTCTGCAAAGAAAATATAGGAGCTCTGTGTGATGCCACTAACACACTAGAAGTCCTGTGGGTGCTGCTGAGAAGAATATATAGGAGCTCTGTGTGATGCCACTAACACACTAGAAGTCCTATGGGTGCTTCTGCAAAGAAAATAGAGGAGCTCTGTGTGATGCCACTAACACACTAGAAGTCCTGTGGGTGCTTCTGCAAAGAAAATAGAGGAGCTCTGTGTGATGCCACTAACACACTAGAAGTCCTGTGGGTGCTGCTGAGAAGAATATATAGGAGCTCTGTGTGATGCCACTAACACACTAGAAGTCCTATGGGTGCTTCTGCAAAGAAAATAGAGGAGCTCTGTGTGATGCCACTAACACACTAGAAGTCCTGTGGGTGCTTCTGCAAAGAAAATAGAGGAGCTCTGTGTGATGCCACTAACACACTAGAAGTCCTGTGGGTGCTTCTGCAAAGAAAATAGAGGAGCTCTGTGTGATGCCACTAACACACTAGAAGTCCTATGGGTGCTTCTGCAAAGAAATAGAGGAGCTCTGTGTGATGCCACTAACACACTAGAAGTCCTGTGGGTGCTTCTGCAAAGAAAATAGAGGAGCTCTGTGTGATGCCACTAACACACTAGAAGTCCTGTGGGTGCTGCTGAGAAGAAAATAGAGGAGCTCTGTGTGATGCCACTAACACACTAGAAGTCCTGTGGGTGCTTCTGCAAAGAAAAATAGAGGAGCTCTGTGTGATGCCACTAACACACTAGAAGTCCTGTGGGTGCTGCTGAGAAGAATATATAGGAGCTCTGTGTGATGCCACTAACACACTAGAAGTCCTGTGGGTGCTTATGCAAAGAAAATAGAGGAGCTCTGTGTGATGGGACTAACACACTTCAAGTCCTATAGGTGCTTCTGGGAAGAAAATATTGCTCTGTGTGTGTAATGGGACTAACACACTTCAAGTCCTATAGGTGCTTCTGGGAAGAAAATATAGCTCTGTGTGTGTAATGGGACTAACACACTTCAAGTCCTATAGGTGCCTCTGGGAACAAAATATAGGAGCTCTGCCTGCCTGCCACGAACACACTACAAGTCCTATAGGTGCTTCTGGTAACAAAATATAGGAGCTCTGCCTGCCTGCCACTAACACACTACAAGTCCTATAGGTGCTTCTGGGAAGAAAATATAGCTCTGTGTGTGTAATGGGACTAACACACTTCAAGTCCTATAAGTGCTTCTGGGAACAAAATATAGGAGCTCTGCCTGCCTGCCACGAACACACTACAAGTCCTATAGGTGCTTCTGGGAAGAAAATATAGCTCTGTGTGTGTAATGGGACTAACACACTTCAAGTCCTATAGGTGCTTCTGGGAAGAAAATATAGCTCTGTGTGTGTAATGGGACTAACACACTTCAAGTCCTATAGGTGCTTCTGGGAACAAAATATAGCTCTGTGTGTGTAATGGGACTAACACACTTCAAGTCCTATAGGTGCTTCTGGAAGAAAATATAGCTCTGTGTGTGTAATGGGACTAACACACTTCAAGTCCTATAGGTGCTTCTGGGAACAAAGTATAGCTCTTTGTGTGTAATGGGACTAACACACTTCAAGTCCTATAGGTGCTTCTGGGAAGAAAATATAGCTCTGTGTGTGTGATGGGACTAACACACTTCAAGTCCTATAGGTGCTTCTGGGAACAAAATATAGCTCTGTGTGTAATGGGACTAACACACTTCAAGTCCTATAGGTGCTTCTGGGAACAAAATATAGCTCTGTGTGTGTGTGATGGGACTAACACACTTCAAGTCCTATAGGTGCTTCTGGGAAGAAAATATAGCTCTGTGTGTGTAATGGGACTAACACACTTCAAGTCCTATAGGTGCTTCTGGGAAGAAAATATAGCTCTGTGTGTGTAATGGGACTAACACACTTCAAGTCCTATAGGTGCTTCTGGGAAGAAAATATAGCTCTGTGTGTGTAATGGGACTAACACACTTCAAGTCCTATAGGTGCTTCTGGAAGAAAATATAGCTCTGTGTGTGTGATGGGACTAACACACTTCAAGTCCTATAGGTGCTTCTGGGAACAAAATATAGCTCTGTGTGTGTAATGGGACTAACACACTTCAAGTCCTATAGGTGCTTCTGGGAAGAAAATATAGCTCTGTGTGTGTAATGGGACTAACACACTTCAAGTCCTATAGGTGCTTCTGGGAACAAAATATAGGAGCTCTGCCTGCCTGCCACGAAACACACTACAAGTCCTATAGGTGCTTCTGGGAAGAAAATATAGCTCTGTGTGTGTAATGGGACTAACACACTTCAAGTCCTATAGGTGCTTCTGGGAACAAAGTATAGCTCTTTGTGTGTAATGGGACTAACACACTTCAAGTCCTATAGGTGCTTCTGGAAGAAAATATAGCTCTGTGTGTGTGATGGGACTAACACACTTCAAGTCCTATAGGTGCTTCTGGGAACAAAATATAGCTCTGTGTGTGTAATGGGACTAACACACTTCAAGTCCTATAGGTGCTTCTGGGAACAAAATATAGCTCTGTGTGTGTGATGGGACTAACACACTTCAAGTCCTATAGGTGCTTCTGGGAACAAAATATAGCTCTGTGTGTGTAATGGGACTAACACACTTCAAGTCCTATAGGTGCTTCTGGGAACAAAATATAGCTCTGTGTGTGTGATGGGACTAACACACTTCAAGTCCTATAGGTGCTTCTGGGAAGAAAATATAGCTCTGTGTGTGTAATGGGACTAACACACTTCAAGTCCTATAGGTGCTTCTGGGAAGAAAATATAGCTCTGTGTGTGTAATGGGACTAACACACTTCAAGTCCTATAGGTGCTTCTGGGAAGAAAATATAGCTCTGTGTGTGTAATGGGACTAACACACTTCAAGTCCTATAGGTGCTTCTGGGAAGAAAATATAGCTCTGTGTGTGTAATGGGACTAACACACTTCAAGTCCTATAGGTGCTTCTGGGAACAAAGTATAGCTCTTTGTGTGTAATGGGACTAACACACTTCAAGTCCTATAGGTGCTTCTGGGAAGAAAATATAGCTCTGTGTGTGTGATGGGACTAACACACTTCAAGTCCTATAGGTGCTTCTGGGAAGAAAATATAGCTCTGTGTGTGTGATGGGACTAACACACTTCAAGTCCTATAGGTGCTTCTGGGAACAAAATATAGGAGCTCTGCCTGCCTGCCACGAACACACTACAAGTCCTATAGGTGCTTCTGGTAACAAAATATAGGAGCTCTGCCTGCCTGCCACTAACACACTACAAGTCCTATAGGTGCTTCTGGTAACAAAATATAGGAGCTCTGCCTGCCTGTCACTAACACACTACAAGTCCTATAGGTGCTTCTGGTAACAAAATATAGGAGCTCTGCCTGCCTGCCACTAACACACTACAAGTCCTATAGGTGCTTCTGGTAACAAAATATAGGAGCTCTGCCTGCCTGTCACTAACACACTACAAGTCCTATAGGTGCTTCTGGTAACAAAATATAGGAGCTCTGCCTGCCTGTCACTAACACACTACAAGTCCTATAGGTGCTTCTGGTAACAAAATATAGGAGCTCTGCCTGCCTGCCACTAACACACTACAAGTCCTATAGGTGCTTCTGGTAACAAAATATAGGAGCTCTGCCTGCCTGTCACTAACACACTACAAGTCCTATAGGTGCTTCTGGTAACAAAATATAGGAGCTCTGCCTGCCTGCCACTAACACACTACAAGTCCTATAGGTGCTTCTGGTAACAAAATATAGGAGCTCTGCCTGCCTGCCACGAACACACTACAAGTCCTATAGGTGCTTCTGGTAACAAAATATAGGAGCTCTGCCTGCCTGCCACGAGCACACTACAAGCCCCTCTTTGTCAATCAATCTTTGTAACTGAATCTATCTAACTCAATCTCTGCAAGTGAATCTCTCTCTCTATCTATCTAAATGCAGCAGAGTGTCACAGGAACAGCCTGCTCAATCTGCGCCGGAACAGCATGTGACCGGCGCAGACGGCGTGGCGGCGTTTTATAGGGGGGGGGGCGTGTACTACAGCCCCTGAGCTGTAATTGGCTACAGGCGTCCTGCCTGTAGCCAATTATGGCTCTTCGAGTTTCCGGGGCTGTGATTGGCCAAGCATGCGGGGTCACAGTGCATGCTTGGCCAATCATCAGCCAGCAATGCACTGCGTCGGCCGCGCCGGCCGCAATGCATTGCGGGGCCGCTCGCATCACACGAACGTGATGCGAGCGGCCAAAATAGTTCTGGGCTCGCCGAGCGAGCGAACGCCCGGTGCTCGATGCGAACGTGGGTTCGCATCGAGCACCGGGCCCATCCTTAGTGTCATACAACATTAGAATTCTACTATAGCTTGTAGGCTGAACATTAGACCGGAAATGTACGATTGCGGCGTCGTACAGTTTAGCTGCTCCATTGAATCTTCTTAGAACATTCGACAGACACCATAAGCCTTCAATGACAGATTCGACCTTAATTATTTCAGATTTTCGGACGAATGCTTTTATTAACGAAACAAAATATATAAAAACTAATTTCGGGAGTAACTAAATAAATGTATTTTTCGGACGAAAACTAAATTCCGAAACAAAATATTTCAGTGTGCACATGTCTACTATAGTGAAGTACCGTTTGGCAATGGATTTATTGCGCATAAAAAAATGAATACCTACAAGAAGCAAGATAAAATCAGGCATAAAAGTCAGAGAGCTGTGAGTACAAAAACGCTGCTCATGGTGTGCGTTCCACCGATAACTGGAATGCCGCGTACACACGAAGGGACTATCCCGCGGGATTATCCGCTGGACTCGAGTCCACCGGACAATCCCCTCGTGTGTGGGCCTTCGACTGACTTTTTTTCCCAAAAGTCCGGCGGACTAGGTTTTAAGTTTTGTTTTAAAATTATCCGCTGGACTTGGCAGTCCGGCGGACAATACGGCCGTCTGTAGTATGGTCCGGCGGACCAAAAAGGACGCATGCTCAGTAGCAAGTATTTTTCTAGTATTTTTCGTTTTCTAGTCCTGTCGTACGTGCTGTACGTCATCGCGTGAACCCCCGGACTTTTAGCATGATCGTGTGTGGTCAAGTCCGTTCGCTTTCAAGTCCGCCTAAGCCCAGCTGGAAAGTCCGGCAGATTGTCCGCTGGACTAGGTCCGGCAGACAAAGTCCCTTCGTGTGTACGTGGCAGAAGTGACATAAGAAGAACTAGGAACCGGAAATTACGTTCCGGACGTACACCTTGAAAACTCTTTTTTTGGATTGGAGCACATCAGTCACTTTATATGGACATTAATTTTTTATTGTTTTTAATTATATTCATTGATGTTGTGTTTGCTAGCGTAGTAATGTAGTTAATATCTTATTTTAGTTTTAATAACTTTGTATAATTTTAATGTTTTTTTGTATCATGTGACACATACAATTTGTATTTTACGTATAATCCAGTAGTTGAAATGCCTGCAAAGTCCCAATCCAAAATCACTGTTGTTTTGTATATGCCCAACTCCAGGATTACATTTTCTATGTCTCAAAAATGATACATTTGTAAAAAAAATATCCCTAAAAATATTTGTTTTGCAAAATAACACAAAATGGCATTTCAAGGCTATTCATTAGCTTCCATATTGTATTCGGAAACAAAAATGCCCATGAGAAAAGACAATATTGAATTCTTCCCTTTGTGATGATCTCACATGTCCTGACCCTCCTCGCAGCTGTAGGTCACATTGTATGTAACCTAGAAACCATACAAACAAGCTATAGCCTGGTGAGGTGTAACAGCTGTTAAATACTTGCGCCTATAAGAAACAAAAATCTATACTCACATTTTTCTTCTTCTTAAAAATGAACTCTCTCTCCATTAAGAATGATGAATTCAAAACATTCTTTTCATATACTGGTAGAATAATGTTAATTTTCTTGTTCGATAAAACAATTACATGACTGGCTAGGCCAATGTGTTCCATCAATAATTCTGTTTACTAAACTGTTATTGACCTGTATCTTAGGACACACGCAGCTTTGTGATATTAATATCCTTGTCTGCACTGTGCAATATTTTCCCAAGAATGATGAGTTCAGTCCTTCCCTATTCTCAAATCGATATAGTTGTAATAACGCTAACAATACACTTGCTGTATCAGAAGCAAAATATGTCTTAAAAAGTTTGAGATGCATTCACACTGATGAAGCCATAAAAGCAAAGCATTGATTAACCACTTCAGGTTTATCCCCCTTAATGACCAGGCCATTTTTTGCGATACGGCACTGCGTTACTTTAACTGACAATCGCGCGTTTGTGCGACGCTGTACTCAAATAAAATTTGTGCCTTTTTTCCCACAAATAGAGTTTTCTTTTGGTGGTATTTGACCACCTCTGTGGTTTTTTATTTTATGCACTATAAACAAAACAAGACCAAAAATTTTGGGAAAAAAAACAATATTTTTTACATTCTGCTATAAAACATATCCAATAAAAAAAATGAAAAAAATTGTATTTCTTCATCACTTTAGGCCAATATGTATTCTGCTACATTTTTTTGGTAAAAAAATTCCAATAAGCGTATATTGATTGGTTTGTGCAAAAGTTATAGTGTCTTCAAACAATGGAATATATTTATGGATTTTTTTTTTTAACTAGTAATGGTGGCAATCAGCAACTTATAGCAAGACTGCAATATTGCGGCGGATAAATCAAACACCTAACTTACACTTTTGACACTCTTTGGGGACCAGTGACACTAATACAGTGATCAGTGCTTAAAAAATTATTGTCACTGTACTAATGGCACTGGCTGGAAAGGGGTTAACATCAGGGGCGATCAAAGAGTTAACCGTGTTCCTAGGGAGTGCTTGGTTACTGTGTAGGGGATGCATTTACTGTGGGATGTCTGAGATCCGTGTTTCTGCTTAGCAGAAACACAAGATCACTGCCTTCTCTTGTCACAGAACGGAGACCTGCCTTGTTTATACAGGCAGATCAACGTTCTGCCTGCACTTGCGTCCAATCACAGCAGGAGCGGGTCATCGGTGGTGCGTGTGCACGCCCCAGACCCAGAAGTGAAGAATAACATACCTGTACGTGATTCTGCGCACAGGAGCCACCGCCTCGCAGTACATGTACGTGGGGCAATCGGCAAGAGGTTAGCAAAAGGAGTAGAGCAAATTGACTTTGCAAAATACATTTTTCACTTATCTTAGGCAATGAGGTGAAGCTAAGTGAAAATTCACTCTGCAAAGAATACCCACTCTGCAAAGAATACCCAATCATGTGCAAGGAAAATAATAATAGTGAAAAAAAAAAAATTTGCTCACACATGATTTAATGATTAAAGTCAAGACAGCTTCACCTCATTCATTAAGTTAAGTGAAAATTCACTTGGCAAAAAGAAGAGTCACTAGGTTAGGATCAAGAAATGTTTTCCTTTACCCAGGATAGAGAGAGGAAAGAAGAATGGACTTTATAGGCACTTGTTTATGAAAAATATTTTTAGTACAAAATTTATTGAGTAGCATATATAATTAAACAAAAAAAGAGACATACAGTACATACATAACACCAGTATTGACAAAAAACAATATTGAAATTAAAAGGCTGAGAACTCGGATAGACTACCCCTATGGGTATTACAGTACCACACGAAGATTCGCTAGATGTGGGGTCGGTGTGCATAGGGTATAAACACCATGAATTCTTCCCACTGGATTGTGGACTTGCCCAAGGAGGGGGTTGGTCATCGGTTCCACCAATTAAAAATAGAAGAACTTTTTGCTCGACATGTTTCGCGACTCCTAGGTCGCTTCCTCAGGAGCTTGTGTTCTGGTTTAGAAGAGACACTGTGTTACTTTTTGTCACTTTTACATAACTGTATCATACAAACATCATATAATCAAAATAAGCATTGACATAGATAGCAGTGAGGCTCACCTACTGATGCAGAGCCCTGACCCAGAATCTCTCTACTCGCTGGCGCCGGTGGGCCCACCAGATGGTTTCACGTAAACCCCCCTAAAGAACAAGAGGGGGGAGGAGGAAAGATAGACACCGTAGGCCACCAAAAAGCAGCGTCAACACCTCTACCGGGTATGCTCACAACCGGTGAGACCCTCGAGGTTCGGCACTGCTGTGCAGGGACAGGGTTATGGGGACATAAATGGTAACTAGTGATACAAAGGAGAGATGAAAGGGAAGCAAGGCAGAAAAAAAATATAATAGACAAATAATTAGTCAATTAGAACATCGTGTATTGAATGTTCACTGAAAAAATAGCCTCTCTACATGTACTCCACAATACTTACTGGAGTAGGTATTTGTAAGAGGTATAGTAGATTGCTTAATGCTTCACTCTGCTGGAGACCCGGAACTTGATACCCAAAGGGGAAGGTTCGTACTGAGGGGATATATAAATATAAGGGTGCTTATAGGTTATCTGCTATGCACGTAAAGTTGGTATTGTCATATTGCCTAATGCCAAAAATGGAAAAAAGGCCTGGTAGTATGACCATGAGGGAATATCCCCCAAAGGCCACATCTTGGTATAAGTCAACATAGACATAATGGGCAAAGGCATTTAGAACTTAAATATAGCAGTATTAAGAAATACGAACTAAAAATTACCCCCTTAGAGTAATGAACCCCATAAAACCCAAAGGGGCATAAAGAAAGTGAAGGGCACTTTACCTTGCAGGGAGGGTGAAGTAAGATGATATGTATCCAGCAGAACGGTAGTGCGGCTGTCTGGCAGATGTATGGCCGCCACTCTCACAGGGCATCTGTGAGGAGTGGAAGCCACGGCGCCGCTTTTTATGTCCCGATCGGATGACGTCAGAGCACGTCCGACGTCAATCCGAACCAGCCGGGACGTCATCGACAATAGCGTGGGTGCGCGCGCAGCAGAAGCTGCGTTGCGTTCCACACGGCGTGGATGGCGTAACGGAGGACGTTGCTAGGCAACGTCGTCCTAGCCGCACAGCATCGCCGGCCTGCACCCATGGTGTCCCCGATGGCGACGGGGGACCAGGGCAGCACGGAACAGCGGTGCTTGCGGCTTGGGCGGCTGCATAACCCTGCCGCACTGGTGGCTGCAGGGTGTCTGTCCTCAACGCGATGTATGGAACATGGGGTCCATCGCGCACATTAAAGATGGATGAGCGATACTAGCGAGGGAAGGGAGAGAGCGGGGAAGGGGCAGTGCATCAGGGGGTTGCCTCATATTAAACACGAAAGAAAAAATAAAGACACAAAATACAAAATACAATACAATAACAAGCAATGAAAAGACATCACATGTATTCGTAAATATGGTTTACATTAAGTCGAAAAGACTAAACTTGATGCAGAGACTAATGCTATCCTATAAGTTGAATCACACTATTCAGGAGAGGGGAAGGGGAGGGGAAGAATATAGAGTAAAAGGGAGGAAGGGAGAGGGAAATGGAAAATGGGGAGTGGGGAATGATCGGAGGAGAGAAATGCATAGTAAGACAGGGATAAACAATTTTTGTTATAGCATCCCTAAAAAATTCACTTTAGACAGGCACCACCGAGGGGACACCCCCCGTCCATATATTAAAGAAAGGGGCGGTAGGATATCACCTCGTTGATGCCGGGCGGGGTGGTGGCCTCTAAACGCTCGATCCAATATGTTTCACTTTGTAAGATTTTTTTGTCCCAATTTCCGCCTCTGGGATCTTGTTTGACCACTTCTAAAACCAAGAAAGTAATCATGGTGATATCGAACTTATGATATAATCCCAGGTGTCGGCTCACTGGAGTTAACATTTTGGCCCATTGGGAATAGAAGAGATGATCATAGATTCTCTTTTTGAGGGGACGTATGGTTTTCCCCACATAGAATGCTCCGCACCTGCAATTCATAAGGTATATCACCCCTGGGGTGTCACATGTGGCATTGAACCGGGGGGTAAATTTCTTTCCGTTGGGTAGAATGAAAGTGGTGCCCACCTGTATGTGTGGGCAGTAGGCACAATGACCACATATGTACATACCCCTGGCTAGATCATCAGCTTGGTCTATTGGCTGGTAAAGACTGGCCGTGAGTTTGTCTCCCAGGGACGGTGCCTTTCTAAACACGATTTCCGGTGTGGCGCGGACGTATTGGCGAAGCACTGGGTCCTCACTGAGGAAATGCCAGTGCTTCGCCATACATGCGCGAAGTTGGGGATGTTGAGCCGAATAGCGGGTGATGAATTTAGTTGTTTGTTGTTCCTCTGTGGTTTTGGATTTGGGCTTTGGAAAAATTAACTGGGTTCTGTCTAGGCCTAGTGCTTTATTATAGGCCCGTCTTAGGAGGCTTTTACTGTATCCTCGTTCGCTCAGACGGCTCCGCAGCTCGCTTGCTTGGTGTATGAATTGTTCATCATACGTACAATTTCGCCTAAGGCGGAGATACTGTGCGTATGGAATGCTGTGCACCAGGGATTTAGGGTGGCCACTTTCCGCATGTAATAGAGTGTTGCCTGCGGTCTTTTTACGATATAGTTTGGTGACTACATTATTTGACTGATCTCTATAGAGGGTTAGATCCAGAAAAGAGATAGTATCTTTGTGGTACTCATATGTGAATCTGAGGTTGAAGCTGTTGGTATTCAAGAGGGCCATAAGACATTGTAAATCAGAAATGGTGCCTGTCCAAATTATAAAAATATCATCAATATACCTGAGCCAGCATAAAGTCTGGCTCAGGTATACATCAAGCTTGTCATCGGCAAAAATTTGCCGCTCCCACCCCCCCAGGTACAAGTTGGCGTACGCCGGGGCACAGCATGTGCCCATGGCGACGCCCTGTACCTGGAGGTAGTGGGTACCAGAGAAGGAGAAGCAGTTGTGCTTCAATATAAAAGAGAGGAGTTGCAACAGGAAGGTGTTGAACTCCCATAGTCTGTTGTCCTCCTCCATCAGGAAAATACTGACAACTTCAATGCCCTGATCATGTGGGATGCTTGAATATAAGGCCTCCACATCCACTGTAACAAACATTGCTTGCTCAGGGATGGTTAGACCCTCCAAACATCTCAACAAATCAGGGGTGTCTTTGACATAGGATGGTAACTGAGTCACATGGGGCATGAGAAAAAAATCAACAAACCTACTGGCATGTTCAGTAATTGATCCTATGCCAGATACTATTGGCCTTCCTGGAGGTGCCCTCATATCCTTGTGGATTTTTGGTATAGTATAGAATATGGCCTCTCTCGGAAAAGGGACATTAAGATACTCATACGTCTGCTTATCAATCAGAGTGTCATTATATGCTGTATAGATTAGACATTTGAATTCCAAGCCATATTTTGAAATTAAGTCTGGTGTAATTGGTCTATACCAGTCCACATTTTCTAAAACGTCGAGGCACATCCTCTCGTATTGTTGATTGGTTTGTAACACAATGTTTCCCCCCTTATCTGAGGGTTTTATAACTGTGTCTGTTCTAGTGTAGAGTTGTTTTAAAGCTGCCTGTTGGTTTGCTGTCATGTTGGGGGGACTGGATAGTATGGGTATGGACTTTATTTCTTTGACCATGGCAATTAGAAAAGCCGAGATTTGAGGGTTGGTTGTTAAATCCGGAAATTGATTTGATTTGTTTTTGAATGTGTGTTTTTTGAGTAATGGTTTTGTAGGGCCTGTTTCGGTAGATAGGCGGGGGTTAGTGGTCGTATGTGAACCCGCGGGGCCACTAGCGTAATCCGGATTTTCATCCAGAAGTAGCATAAGGTCTCTCAGGGCTCGGAAATCTTTCATGGTATAATTTTTAATTTTTTCGGACAACGCTCTTTCTTCCTGTTGGCGTTTTTTTGAAGGGTCGAACATAAACTTGTATGTGAGTTTGCGTGTAAACAAGTATAGATCTTTTATCGATTCATACTTGTCGATGTTGGTGTTGGGACAGAAACTTAGACCCAGTTTTAAAACCATAGTTTCTTCACTAGACAGTGGGTATGGTGTTAAATTGATTATGGTTAATTCTTGTTCTATTACTTGGTGTGCTGGGTCCCCTCTAAAGGGAAATCTCGACGTGCTTGGCGTGTCTGACTAGAACTACTTTCTCTAGGGTTGGATTGTTCTCCTGTGATGGGCAGTGCAGTACCTGTTTGGGAGTTATGTAGTAGTTGGATAGCCTGGGCAGCCACCGGACCCATGTAGGCATATTGTGATAGGTCTGTGGTGTGCGTTTTCCCATCACCCTTACGAATGGCACCCTGTGATTGATTGCTATTAGGTTTGAAACTGGAAGT
Source organism: Lithobates sylvaticus (assembly GCA_028564925.1). Lineage (NCBI taxonomy): Eukaryota > Metazoa > Chordata > Amphibia > Anura > Ranidae > Lithobates > Lithobates sylvaticus. The sequence continues at coordinate 578,701,331 of CM053029.1, forward strand.
ATTGTCCGGTTTCTTTTTGTTGCCCGGTGTCGTTTGCCCACCACCATAAAAGCCCCGCTTACGTGATCCCGAGTGCGTTCGGTCTGCTGCTGTTGAAGGATGTGCTTGTGCCTGGGAAAAAGATGAAGATACAGATGAGTCAGAAAAATCATCTTCCGATGCATATATATTGTTGGTATTGGTCTGGGAAGCACCCCTTCCTACCGGCCTTCTGACTCTGGTTTGGCTATCCCATTTGTAGGCATAGTGTTCCACGAACGCCATTCTGTCCTTACCAAGTTTGGCTTGTTTTTTTGAGATTATGTTTTTATTGAGTTTATCTAGATACTCTTTTAATTCATGGTTCTTACTCACGTAAAGAGGATGTTTTTGTACTAGTTCATGTTGTTGTTTTAGTGATCCTAGTTCCTTATCTAGATTATCAATGTCTAGCTGGTACTGAGCCATTAATAGTTGCATGCATTCCTTGCTACATTTGTTTAAGACACCTTCCCACGATTGTTTCAGTTCTGACGTGATATTTTTAATAGAGGGGAACATTTGTATCCGCAGCCCCATAGGGCTTATGTTCTCCTTGATGTATTCATTAAAGAACTGCATGTGCCAGTAAAGATTTGATTTTTTCTTTAATAATTGTCTAAGTTTGGCAAAATATGCCTTTAGGTCATCGTCCTCTTTGTTGGTACCATTGTATGAGGTCTGGAATTCACTCATCAGACCAGCCCACGCTGTGCCCATATAGTCCATGCTTCGATCCTTCTCTCAAAGGAAGAGGGAGCAATTACACGGAACAGAAAACGAAATGGCTAGGGAAAAGGGGAAGGGGAAGGGGGGGAAAAGAATAGTGGGGTTCAAAAAAAAGAAATAACTTCTCAAGGGTTGGTGCTCTGCATAAAGGTATACTTGCTATGTAGAGCAAGAACGTGGAATTAATTGGAATTAAATGTAATAACAAACGGGACGGTTCATTAATTTAAAATGAGCCTGAAATGGTGCTTCCACCTATTGTTTTAGATCAAGAAAAAGGATTGCTGCGTCCCAAGGTGGCAACCTACAAAACACCTGTCATATAAGTGAGTGCCACATCCTACATAGTATCAAGAATTGTTTTCCTTTACCCAAGATAGAGAGAGGAAAGAAGAATGGACTTTATAGGCACTAGTTTATGAAAAATATTTTTAGTACAAAATTTATTAAGTGGCATATATAATTAAACAGAAAAGGACATACAGTACATACATAACACCAGTATTGACAAAAAACAATATTGAAATTAAAAGGCTGAGAACTCGGATAGACTACCCCTATGGGTATTACAGTACCACACAAAGATTCGCTAGATGTGGGATCGGTGTGCATAGGGTATAAACACCATGAATTCTTCCCACTGGATTGTGGACTTGCCCAAGGAGGGGGTTGGTCATCGGTTCCACCAATTAAAAAAAGAAGAACTTTTTGCTCGACATGTTTCGCGACTCCTAGGTCGCTTCCTCAGGAGCTTGTGTTCTGGTTTAGAAGAGACACTGTGTTACTTTTTGTCACTTTTACATAACTATATCATACAAACATCATATAATCAAAATAAGCATTGACATAGATAGCAATGAGGCTCACCTACTGATGCAGAGCCCTGACCCAGAATCTCTCTACTCGCTGGCGCCGGTGGGCCCACCAGATGGTTTCACGTAAACCCCCCTAAAGAACAAGAGGGGGGAGGAGGAAAGATAGACACCGTAGGCCACCAAAAAGCAGCGTCAACACCTCTACCGGGTATGCTCACAACCGGTGAGACCCTCGAGGTTCGGCACTGCTGTGCAGGGACAGGGTTATGGGGACATAAATGGTAACTAGTGATACAAAGGAGAGATGAAAGGGAAGCAAGGCAGAAAAAAAATATAATAGACAAATAATTAGTCAATTAGAACATCGTGTATTGAATGTTCACTGAAAAAATAGCCTCTCTACATGTACTCCACAATACTTACTGGAGTAGGTATTTGTAAGAGGTATAGTAGATTGCTTAATGCTTCACTCTGCTGGAGACCCGGAACTTGATACCCAAAGGGGAAGGTTCGTACTGAGGGGATATATAAATATAAGGGTGCTTATAGGTTATCTGCTATGCACGTAAAGTTGGTATTGTCATATTGCCTAATGCCAAAAATGGAAAAAAGAGGCCTGGTAGTATGACCGTTAGGGAGAGGAAATATCTCCCAAAGGCCACATCTTGGTATAAGTCAACATAGACATAATGGGCAAAGGCATTTAGAACTTAAATATAGCAGTATTAAGAAATACGAACTAAAAATTACCCCCTTAGAGTAATGAACCCCATAAAACATAAAAGGGCATAAAGAAAGTAAAGGGCACTTTACCTTGCAGGGAGGGTGAAGTAAGATGATATGTATCCAGCAGAACGGTAGTGCGGCTGTCTGGCAGATGTATGGCCGCCACTCTCACAGGGCATCTGTGAGGAGTGGAAGCCACGGCGCCGCTTTTTATGTCCCGATCGGATGACGTCAGAGCACGTCCGACGTCAATCCGAACCAGCCGGGACGTCATCGACAATAGCGTGGGTGCGCGCGCAGCAGAAGCTGCGTTGCGTTCCACACGGCGTGGATGGCGTAACGGAGGACGTTGCTAGGCAACGTCGTCCTAGCCGCACAGCATCGCCGGCCTGCACCCATGGTGTCCCCGATGGCGACGGGGGACCAGGGCAGCACGGAACAGCGGTGCTTGCGGCTTGGGCGGCTGCATAACCCTGCCGCACTGGTGGCTGCAGGGTGTCTGTCCTCAACGCGATGTATGGAACATGGGGTCCATCGCGCACATTAAAGATGGATGAGCGATACTAGCGAGGGAAGGGAGAGAGCGGGGAAGGGGCAGTGCATCAGGGGGTTGCCTCATATTAAACACGAAAGAAAAAATAAAGACACAAAATACAAAATACAATACAATAACAAGCAATGAAAAGACATCACATGTATTCATAAATATGGTTTACATTAAGTCGAAAAGACTAAACTTGATGCAGAGACTAATGCTATCCTATAAGTTGAATCACACTATTCAGGAGAGGGGAAGGGGAGGGGAAGAATATAGAGTAAAAGGGAGGAAGGGAGAGGGAAATGGAAAATGGGGAGTGGGGAATGATCGGGGGAGAGAGATGCATAGTAAAACAGGGATAAGCAATTTTCGTTATAGCATCCCTAAAAAATTCACTTTAGACAGGCACCACCGAGGGGACACCCCCCGTCCATATATTAAAGAAAGGGGCGGTAGGATATCACCTCGTTGATGCCGGGCGGGGTGGTGGCCTCTAAACGCTCGATCCAATATGTTTCACTTTGTAAGATTTTTTTGTCCCAATTTCCGCCTCTGGGATCTTGTTTGACCACTTCTAAAACCAAGAAAGTAATCATGGTGATATCGAACTTATGATATAATCCCAGGTGTCGGCTCACTGGAGTTAACATTTTGGCCCATTGGGAATAGAAGAGATGATCATAGATTCTCTTTTTGAGGGGACGTATGGTTTTCCCCACATAGAATGCTCCGCACCTGCAATTCATAAGGTATATCACCCCTGGGGTGTCGCATGTGGCATTGAACCGGGGGGTAAATTTCTTTCCGTTGGGTAGAATGAAAGTGGTGCCCACCTGTATGTGTGGGCAGTAGGCACAATGACCACATATGTACATACCCCTGGCTAGATCATCAGCTTGGTCTATTGGCTGGTAAAGACTGGCCGTGAGTTTGTCTCCCAGGGACGGTGCCTTTCTAAACACGATTTCCGGTGTGGCGCGGACGTATTGGCGAAGCACTGGGTCCTCGCTGAGGAAATGCCAGTGCTTCGCCATACATGCGCGAAGTTGGGGATGTTGAGCCGAATAGCGGGTGATGAATTTAGTTGTCTGTTGTTCCTCTGTGGTTTTGGATTTGGGCTTTGGAAAAATTAACTGGGTTCTGTCTAGGCCTAGTGCTTTATTATAGGCCCGTCTTAGGAGGCTTTTGCTGTATCCTCGTTCGCTCAGACGGCTCCGCAACTCGCTTGCTTGGTGTATGAATTGTTCATCATACGTACAATTTCGCCTAAGGCGGAGATACTGTGCGTATGGAATGCTGTGCACCAGGGATTTGGGATGGCCACTTTCCGCATGTAATAGGGTGTTGCCTGCGGTCTTTTTACGATATAGTTTGGTGACTACATTATTTGACTGATCTCTATAGAGGGTTAGATCCAGAAAAGAGATAGTATCTTTGTGGTACTCATATGTGAATCTGAGGTTGAAGCTGTTGGTATTCAAGAGGGCCATAAGACATTGTAAATCAGAAATGGTGCCTGTCCAAATTATAAAAATATCATCAATATACCTGAGCCAGCATAAAGTCTGGCTCAGGTATACATCAAGCATGTCATCGGCAAAAATTTGCCGCTCCCACCCCCCCAGGTACAGGTTGGCGTACGCCGGGGCACAGCATGTGCCCATGGCGACGCCCTGTACCTGGAGGTAGTGGGTACCGGAGAAGGAGAAGCAGTTATGCTTCAATATAAAAGAGAGGAGTTGCAACAGGAAGGTGTTGAACTCCCATAGTCTGTTGTCCTCCTCCATCAGAAAACTACTGACAATTTCAATGCCCTGATCATGTGGGATGCTTGAATATAAAGCCTCCACATCCACTGTAACAAACATAGCTTGTTCAGGGATGGTTAGGCCCTCCAAACATCTCAACAAATCAGGGGTGTCCTTAACATAGGATGGTAACTGAGTCACATGGGGCATAAGAAAAAAATCAACAAACCTACTGGCATGTTCAGTAATTGATCCTATGCCAGATACTATGGGCCTTCCTGGGGGTGCCCTCATATCCTTGTGGATTTTTGGTATAGTATAGAATATGGCCTCTCTCGGAAAAGGGACATTAAGATACTCATACGTCTGCTTGTCAATCAGAGCGTCATTATATGCTGTATAGATTAGACATTTGAATTCCAAGCCATATTTTGAAATTAAGTCTGGTGTGATTGGTCTATACCAGTCCACATTTTCTAAAACATCAAGGCACATCCTCTCATATTGTTGATTGGTTTGTAACACAATGTTTCCCCCCTTATCTGAGGGTTTTATAACTGTGTCTGTTCTAGTGTAGAGTTGTTTTAAAGCTGCCTGTTGGTTTGCTGTCATGTTGGGGAGACTGGATAATGTTGGTATGGACTTTATTTCTTTGACCATGGCAATTAGAAAAGCCGAGATTTGAGGGTTAGTTGTTAGATCCGGAAATTGATTTGATTTGTTTTTGAATGTGTGTTTTTTGGATAGTGGTTTTGTAGGGCCTGTTTCGGTAGCTAGGCGGGGGTTAGTGGTCGTTTGTGAATCCGCGGGGCCACTAGCGTAATCCGGATTTTCGTCCAGAAGTAGCATGAGGTCTCTCAGGGCTCGGAAATCTTTCATGGTATAATTTTTAATTTTTTCGGACAACGCTCTTTCTTCCTGTTGGCGTTTTTTTGAAGGATCAAACATATACTTGTATGTGAGTTTGCGTGTAAACAAGTATAGATCTTTTATCGATTCATACTTGTCGATGTTGGTGTTGGGACAGAAACTTAGACCCAATTTCAGGACCATAGTTTCTTCACTGGACAGTGGGTATGGTGTTAAATTGATTATAGTTAGTTCTTGTTCTGTTACTTGGTGTGCTGAGTCCCCTCTAAAGGGAAATCTCGACGTGCTTGGCGTGTCTGACTAGAACTACTTTCTCTAGGGTTGGATTGTTCTCCTGTGGTAGGCAGTGCAGTACCTGTTTGGGAGTTATGTAGTAGTTGGATAGCCTGGGCAGCCACCGGACCCATATAGGCATATTGTGATAGGTCTGTGGTGTGCGTTTTCCCATCACCCTTACGAATGGCACCCTGTGATTGATTGCTATTAGGTTTGAAACTGGAAGTATTGTCCGGTTTCTTTTTGTTGCCCGGTGTCGTTTGCCCACCACCATAAAAGCCCCGCTTACGTGATCCCGAGTGCGTTCGGTCTGCTGCTGTTGAAGGATGTACTTGTGCCTGGGAAAGAGATGAAGATACAGATGAGTCAGAAAAATCATCTTCCGATGCATATACATTGTTGGTATTGGTCTGGGAGACACCCCTTCCTACTGGCCTTCTGACTCTGGTTTGACTATCCCATTTGTAGGCATAGTGTTCCACGAACGCCATTCTGTCCTTACCAAGTTTGGCTTGTTTTTTTGAGATTATGTTTTTATTGAGTTTATCTAGATACTCTTTTAATTCATGGTTCTTACTCACGTAGAGAGGATGTTTTTGTACTAGTTCATGTTGTTGTTTTAGTGATCCCAGTTCCTTGTCTAGATTATCAATGTCTAGCTGGTACTGAGCCATTAATAGTTGCATGCATTCCTTGCTACATTTGTTTAAAACACCTTCCCACGACTGTTTCAGTTCTGACGTGATATTTTTAATAGAGGGGAACATTTGTATCCGCAGCCCCATAGGGCTTATGTTCTCCTTGATGTATTCATTAAAGAACTGCATGTGCCAGTAAAGGTTTGATTTTTTCTTTAATAATTGTCTAAGTTTGGCAAAATATGCCTTTAGGTCATCGTCCTCTTTGTTGGTACCATTGTAAGAGGTCTGGAATTCACTCATCAGACCAGCCCACGCTGTGCCCATATAGTCCATGCTTCGATCCTTCTCTCAAAGGAAGAAAGAGCAATTACACGGAACAGAAAAAGAAACAACAAGGGAAAGGGGAAAAGGAAAGGGGGAAGAATAGTGGGGTTCAGAGAAAAGTAACTTCTCAAGGGTTCTCTAGGTTAGGAGGCAAAGATCCAGCAAGGAAAATCCTGTTTTTAAAATTTCCTTTGCATGGACGACGGCAACAGAACCCCCGGCCACCGGCAAGAACAGAAGAGACCCCCAAAGACCCCCGAAGCCGGAACAAGACCCCCAGACGACGGCGGCGATGAAGAAGAAAGCCGGCTCCTCCGCTAGTGAAAGAGCTAGGTAAAAGAGCAGAAGATATCGGAGGAGTCCGGCGAGAAGACCCCCCAAGACGGAAGAAGACCCCCGGAGCTGTGCAATAAAATATTTTATTTTATTTTATTGCATTTCTTTTTTATTTACACTTTTTTTCCTTAGGTGAATGGGTAGGGGTACATCGTACCCCATACTCATTCACATAGGGTGGGGGGCTGGGATCTGGAGGCCCCCTTATTAAAGGGGGCTCCCAGATTCCGATAAGCCCCCCACCCGCAGACCCCGACAACCAACGGCCAGGGTTGTCGGGAAGAGGCCCTTGTCCTCATCAATATAGGGACAAGGTGCTTTGGGGTGGGGGGGCGCAGGGCCCCCCCTTCCTCAGGACACCCCCCATGTTGAGGGCACGCGGCCTGGTACGGCTCAGGGGGGGGGGGGGGGGCGCTCGCTCGACTCCACCCCCTTTCCTGATCGGCCAGGCTGCGTGCTCGGATAAGGGTCTGAGATGGATTTGGGGGGGGACCCCCACAACGTTTTTTCGGCGTAGGGGTTCCCCTTTAAATCCATGCCAGGTGACGGGTCGAGTGCGGCGGCATTCACTGCCTTCGCTAGCCCCGTCTACCTGGAGTCACGTTCTGAATGAACGGACTTTCCTCCGTGTCCCACGGACTAGCACACAGACGGCGGGATTAGTCTGAACTTACAGCTTAGTCCACCGGACTTTTGGGAGGAAAAAGTCCGCCAGAGCCCCACACACGGGCGGATTGTCCGGTGGACAATCCCGCGGGAAAGTCCGCTCGTGTGTACGCGGCCTAAGAATTACACTTGTTGGAGGACGCTGCACTTAAAGTGGTTGTAAAGTACGAAGGTTTTTTATCTTACTGCATTCTATGCAGTAAGATAAAAAAACCTTCTGTGTGCAGCAGCCGCCCCAGCACGCCTAATACTTACCTGAGCCCCCTCTCTCTCCAGCGATGTCCACAAGTGCCTCAGCTGTCCGGGACTCTCCTCCTGATTGGCTGAGACACAGCAGCCCATTGGCTCCCACTGCTGTCAATGTCAGTTAGCCAATTAGAAGAGAGAAGGGGCAGGGCTGAACCGGGGCTCTGAATGGACACAGGGAGCTGTGACTCGGCACGCGTGCCCTCATAGCAAGCTGCTTGCTGTGGGGGCACTCGACATGAGGGAAGGGCCAGAAGAGCCAAAGAGGGACCAGAGAAGAGGAAGATCCGGGCTGCTCTGTGCAAAACCACTGCAACAGAGCAGGTAAGTATAACATGTTTGTTATTTTTAGAGAAAAAAAAAAAAAAAAACAAGACTTTACAATCTTTTTATGTAGTGGGCCTGGTGAACGTTCGTATTATCTCCCTTACTAAGGATCTACCTGTGGATGCTGGGTGGTAAAGCTGTTTTAGAAGATTAGAGAGATAATTCTGTCCTCCTTTTGTTACTAATTATTCTGGAGTATCCTTTTGCCCTAAATCCATCTCCCGTTAAAGTTCTTCTCCTAAAGCACCCCTTCCCATTGAAAACAATGGGGCAGCGCCGCAAAACCACCGGGAAAGTGCTGATGCAGCGGCACTTTGCGGGCGGTTTTAACCCCTTTTCAGCCGCTAGCGGGGGTTAAAACCATCCCGCTACCGGCCGAATATCGCCACTAAAATGATGGTAAAGAGGCGCTCCAGTCTGAAAGTAGCCTTACATTCGCAAAGTGAAATTTCACTGCATTCACTAAGCTAAGTCTAAATTCCCTTGCAAGGTGAATATTCGTTTTGCAAAGTTAGCATGCTAAACTTTATTAAATCAGGGTCAGTATCTTTATTGCTTATGTTCTGGGACTAAAAAAATTAAATACTGTAAACATTTCAATTTATCATACAGCGAGTATAAATATTTCATCACATGAATATTTCGTATTTACAGTATATTAACAAGCAGAAGGTTGAGCTTTAGATTTTTTTCACATCTTAAGAGCCCTTTCACACCGAGTGCATTTTGCAGGCGCTATAGCGTTAGAAATAGCGCCTGCAATCCGCCCTCAAACTGCTGCACCATTGTCTGCAGTGTGAAAGCCCGAGGGCTTTCACACTGCAGCGGTGCGCTGGCAGGGCATCACAAAATATCCTGCCAGCAGCTTCTTTGGAGCGGTGAAGGATCAGTGAACTCACCGCTCCTCCACCGCTGCTCCCCATTGAAATCAATGGGGCATCGCTGTAATACCGCCGGCAAAACGCCAATATTGTGGCGTTTTGCCGGGGGTTTTAACCCTTTCTCGGCCGCTAGCGGGGGGTAAAAGTGCCCCGCTAGCGGCCGAAATGCGACGCAAATCCGACTGTAAAACGCCGCTAAAAATAGCAGCGTTTTACCGCCGACGCTATGGGCGGTGTGGTGTGAAAGGGTTCTAACTGAGTTGATGACAAATATCCTGTTAATTACAGGGTTCAATGGCTGAAGCTCAAATTCATACACAAATAAGGGGGACATTGAGTTTTATTCTTTCTAAGATCTAGACATAGGGGTGAGTTTCCAGACCCAAATATCTACACAACTGTAGACACAAAGCACATCCATCATCTAGTTCCCAGGATTAAAATTAAAAGTCTACAGATAGCATGTGTCTTTCTGTATTACCTCAGCCCTCTTCATTGCCCCTTCCATTCATTTATATCCCAGAGGAGGACCACCTGTGAAGAGGATAGAAATTGTCTCCAATGTTTAGGCTGCATACATGTTCCCCCAACCAGGTAAGAAACCATAGATTGCGTCTCCAAAACACTGCAATGGTGTCAACAACACTTCACAAACACAATACAAAAAAAACGTATACAACATGACATATTTATAATGCAAGCATCTATTTTAAAAACAGATATACAACATTATTTAAAAAATTTATGAACTAAAAAAATAAAATTAAAACTGGCACAAACTAATATAATTTTCCTTTAATTATTTCCATGTATTGCAATTATGTGAGTATTTGAATTGATCAGTGCTCCAGTGTAGAGTCTGAAGCCTGAAATTAGTTTACACTTTAACGAAAAATACTAATATTAAAAAAATGTAATGTGGCGTTAAGGTGAGAAAAAATGTAGCACCTTATTTGAATTATTGGAAATTTGTATAAATTTTGTTTTCCAAGAATTTGGAATTGTCTTTACAAAATATATTTTCCCAAATGTTATTGTTTTTCAATATAATACAAAATCACATTTGCCTACTGTATATAATACTCCCTTCCTCTATCCAAAATAAAAAAAATGGTTTCTCTTTTTTTGAGGAAACTGTACTTTTGCCATGATAGTTGGAACACAGTTTTAAGCTCTGCCCATTTCCTCATTGGGGGACGCACCTCTCTCTGGGACTTTCATCTTTCCTCTCCTATACTCGCCCTTTTCTCTTCCCGTCATTTCTCTTCCCTTTCCTCTCTTTTCTGCCTTTATTCTTTAGAGACTCACACCTTACCCTTCTTCTCCTTTTGTTTCCCTTTTCCTATTTACTAGCTTTTACTTCATTGTAGCCCTACTGTGTTGTGCTCATATAGCTCATTACCATGAATAAACCACGGTATAACTGACTAATGATTACTGGATTCAATATAACTTATAAAGGCGCAATAATAAAATTGTATGGATTAGGCTTGTAAACCTTAGGTAGATATCAAATTGTATGTTTAGCCCAATTTCAGTGACTCTACTCAGCACTTTCATGATATAGCCTGCTAGCCACTAGGCCACATTCTGTTTGTATCCATAATTGTAACTGATGCTGCTCAAAGTTGCCGCCTCAACCTCTGCAACATCTCCAAGATATGCCTCTTCCTAACCAATGACACCAAAACGCTTCTAATTCACTCCCTGGTTATCTCTTGACTACTGCAACTTCCTTCTCATTGGATTACCTCTAAATAGGCTATCCTCCGAATGCTGCTGCCAGACATATCCACCTTACAAACCGCTCTGCGTCTGCTACCTCTCCCTGCCAATCCCTCCATTGGCTGCCACTCAACCAACTAATTAAATTCAAGATACTAATAGTAACTTACAAAGGCCTCCACAACCTGGTCCCCAGCTACATCACTAACCTGGTCTCAAAATACCAACCTAATCGTTCTCTTCCCTCCTCCCAAGACCTCCTGCTCTCTAGCTCCCCTGTCACATCATCCTATGCTCGCCTCCAGGACTTCTTCCGAGCCTCTCCCATCCTCTGGAATGTTCTACCCCAATTGTCCGACTATCTCCTACTTTATTCACTTTCAGACAATCCCTGAAAACTCATCTCTTCAGAGAAGGCTATGTGGCCACCACCTAACAAATGTACATTTCATTTCTTCATTAGCACATCCCCCACAGTTATTACCTTTTGTATCTCTTAACCCTCCCTCTTAGATTTTAAGATCTAACGAGCAGGACCCTCTGATTCCTACTGTATTAAAATGTATTTTAGTTGTACTGTCTACCCTCAAGTTGTAAAATGCTGCGTAAACTGTTGGTGCTATATAAATCCTGAATAATAATAATAAATTCATACATGCACCACAGTGGTGGTCTACCTTATGTTCAATGTATCTTATGTTTTTGTTAATGTTGTTCAATATAAATATTTGAACAAGAAAAAATGGTTTGCCTTTAGAAATCCCCCTGAGGAAGACACGTGACCCTGTGTTGACATGCGTAGGGGAGGGGCACGGATGGTGATGACACCAGGAACTTAGCGTGGAACTGGGTAACGACGAGGGTGTCTGCAGGGCTTACATGGAGTGAGAGAGACATTTCCCACCACTGAGTTTTTAAGCTTGGCATAGTCTGGTGCGTGAAATGTTTTGTTTTATGTAATAAACTTGATTTTAAATGATAAAAGCACTATCAGCTTTTACCTATATCTATCTATATATACATATATATATATATATATATTTATATATATATATATATATATATATATATATATATATATATATATATATATATATATATATATATTGTGGACACTATGGACCATCTGTGAGGAGATAATGGAGAGGCTACTTGGGACACACCATGTTGTAGCCCTGGGGAGACTAAAAAGCTGTTTCTGACCCTACTTAGTTGTAGTGGTCGCATTACTTCAGGTGAGATTACTCCTGGAGGGGGGGAGCACCTGCAGTGATTTATTTTTCTTCACCAACTGTGAGCACGAAAGGAGTGGGCGGAGTTAAGGACACTAGTGTGTGAAACCCTATTTATGTGGAGAAAGACGTTTCCTCTATGTTTGCATGGACACATATTTCACTTTATATGGATTTTATAATTCTTTATACACTTATCTATTGGTTGGTTTTTGTAACACAAGTTATTGTTGTTCGATTCAACTGAATTTTTATTATTCTTCATTTTTTTTATTTTTTTTCAATATCATTGCACATTGCATTTAATAATTGTGGTAGTTTTCATAGCTTAGCACTGCACAGTTTACTTTATTAATATCTTTGCTGCACAACTATGGGATTGTGATTAGTGTTAGCTGCTTTTCTATATGGTTTTCTTTTAGTTTTCACATTTTTAGTAGTAGCGCGTAGGTTTGTTTGTTTTTTATTTGGTTTGCCTTTAGTTACACTTTAAAAAAACCCATTAAAGTATTTTATTACCTTCTTTCCAAGAATTAGTCATGGTCTTTACCAAACATTTAACGAGGTTGGAGTAAAGCTCAGGCTACCAAAATCAATCCAAAGATTTTCTCTATTATAAACATACTCTTGTCAATCTATGTAGATTGCTGGCTAACTTTATCCCCCTATTCAGTTGTTCATAAAGTGGTAATGGAACAATTTTCGTAGGCTTGATTGTTGGGGCGTTTCACTGAAAGGCTTTATTAAAGAAAACATGAACACTGTTACATTTAGCATTTTCCACCTTTCGTCCATCTCTCTTCACCATTATTTCTCAAGCCCAGTGAACATGAAATACTCAGGATTAATAATGTATGTGTCCTTTTAAATGTGTTTAAAACGATCCACTTAGCTTTTCTGGTCATTGGCTTGACGCAGCTGTCGTTTTCCCTCTGCTTCAATTTCACCCTGTGGGTGAGCACTTTAAAATATACATTTCACACCTCTTTACATGACGGAAAAGGGGAGCCGAACATTGCAGCTCTGCCCTTCTGTTTGCAGAGGATAGTTTTCGCTCGAACACTTGGCCTGATGTGGACTGAACATTTCTTAGGTCACACTTATTCCTTCTTAAGTCTTTAATTAATATTCATACTGTGTAACTTACATTTTCTATTAATACACTGGCAAGTAACAGGGGAGCCTTTCATGGGAATGTTTTCATATAATCATGGCGTGGAAGGAAATATTTTGCTGAATAACACATGTACACCAAGTGTCATGAAAATCTGCAGTCCTGGCTTATTTCAGTTTAAAAAACACGTTCGGCAATAACAGACCCAGGGCCACCTCTACGCATCTTATGGGTTAAATATTATATTATATTATATGGTTTTAATATATAAGAATATATATATAATATATAATAATATATATATGATATTATATTATATTTATTATTCAACACGTTCGGCAATAAGAGAACCGGAGCCACCTCTACACATCTTATGGGTTAAATATTATATTATATTATATGGTTTTAATATATAAGAATATATAGGTAATATATAATAATATATATGATATTATATTATATTTATTTTTCAACACGTTCGGCAATAACAGACCCAAAGCCACCTCTACGCATCTTATGGGTTAAATATTATATTATATTATATGGTTTTAATATATAAGAATATATAATAATATATATGATATTATATTTATTACTCAACACGTTCAGCAATAACAGACCCGGAGCCACCTCTACGCATCTTATGGGTTAAATATTATATTATATTATATTATATGGTTTTAATATATAAGAATATATAATAATATATAATAATATATATGATATTATATTATATTTATTACTCAACACGTTCGGCAATAACAGACCCGGAGCCACCTCTGCGCATCTTATGGGTTAAATATTATATCATATTATATTATATGGTTTTAATATATAAGAATATATAATAATATATAATAATATATATGATATTATATTATATTTATTACAAAAAACACGTTCAGCAAAAACAGACCCAAAGCAACCTCTACGCATCTTATGGGTTAAATATTATATTATATTATATGGTTTTAATATATAAGAATATATAATAATATATAATAATATATATGATATTATATTATATTTATTTTTCAACACGTTCGGCAATAACAGACCCGAAGCCACCTCTACGCATCTTATGGGTTAAATATTATATTATATTATATGGTTTTAATATATAATAATATAAAATAATATATATGATATTATATTATATTTATTACTCAACACGTTCGGCAATAACAGACCCGGAGCCACCTCTATGCATCTTATGGGTTAAATATTATATTATATTATATTATATGGTTTTAATATCTAAGAATATATAATAATATATAATAATATATATGATATTATATTATATTTATTTTTCAACACGTTCGGCAATAACAGACCCGGAGCTACCTCTACGCATCTTATGGGTTAAATATTATATTATATGGTTTTATTAACTAAGAATATATAATAATATATATGATATCATATTATATTTATTATATGGTTTTAATATGGTTCTTAATAAATACAGTTTTATAAACCTTGCTATTTCCTTCTTTATTGATCTCACTTCTCTTCATACACAGTAGGATAGAGTATGTAATATACAGTAAGGGGATGTGTCACTGTGATGTTGGGAGTGATCACTTCTTCTAAAGAAAATAAACTTTGGTTACATTTTTTTTAAATTACTCATGCTGACTAATTATTACTGGGATGGATTCATCTTTTCTGTAATCACTTAAGCCACATTGAATTCTCTAAGCCAGATGTAAATCTTTTCACCTAAAGGAGACTGTTAGTTATACAAGTAAAAATGTTACTGTTGTTGGAATGATTTTAGCTGGGTTAAAACGTGGTTTGCTTGAAAGAATTGTTCAATATTACCATAGAATAGTTACTATAGGTCTAAATTATTTCCAGAGAGTTACATTATCCCTGGAGTAATAGTTTATTCATAGGCTTGCGCATAGAGTGTGTCGGATGTGCCTTGGCACACCCTAATCACCCCATGCACATAAGTATTATCTCTCTGTGTGCTGGCAGGAAAATGGGAAAGATCTCCCTCTTACCGGCTCTGCCATGAGAGAAGGGTTTACACTCTTCTCTTTCACCTTACATTGGGTGATTAATGTGGCGGGTCGTACATATGTAGACACACACAAACGTGTGTTTATGCTTTAGGCTGCGCACACCTATGGGTTTATTAACCAAGCCTTTCTATGACATTTGTTGCTTATGCCCCGTACACACGATCGGAAAATCGGCCAGCAAAAGACCGATGAGAGCTTTTGGTCGGAAAATGCGACCGTGTGTATGCTCCATCGGACTTTTGCTGGTGGAATTCCCGCCAGGAAAAGATTGAGAGCAAACAATTCGACGCATGCTTGGAAGCATTGAACTTAATTTTCTCGGCTTGTCGTAGTGTTTTGTACGCCATCGCGTTCTTGACGAAAGTTCAGAGAATGTGTGTATGCAAGCCAAGCTTGAGCGGAATTCCGTCGGAAAAATCATGCAAGATTTTTCGGATGGAAATTCCGCTCGTGTGTACGGGGCATTACAAGTAAAAATCTGTATTTTTTTTGATAGAAAATTATTTAGAACCCCCAAACATTATATATATATATATATATATATATATATATATATAATATATTTTTTTTGGCAGAGACCCTAGAGAATACAATGGCAGTCGTTGCAATTTTTTATGTCACACTGTATTTGCGCAGGGGTCTTTCAAACGCAATTTTTTGGGAAAAAAATATGTACTTTAATGAATTTAAAAAAACACAATAGCTACCCCAACTTTTTTTTTACATAATGTGACAGATGATGTTACGCTGAGTAAATAGATACCTAACATGTAATGTTTTAAAATTACACACGACCGTGGAAATGGCGGCAAACTACGGTACTTAAAAATCTCCATAGGCGATGCTTTAAAACTTTTACCTGTTTAGAGTTACATAGGCGGTCCTATGCTAGAATTATTGCTCTCGCTCTAACAATTATGGTGATACCTCACATGTGTGGTTTGAACACCATTTACATATTACGTATGCACTCGCTTCTGCGCATTAGCATTGTCAGTGATGTAAGTAACTGAGTTAAAATAAACTGAGTTACGTAACTCAGTTACTTTAGAGGGTAACTAGTAATCTAACTAATTACTTTTCCCCTCATGGTAACTCAGTTACCATTACTTTGGCTTAGTTACCCTAATTACATCTACCGCCACTAGATGGCAGTAGTGTAATTCCGGTGTCCTCCCGAAAAAGTTCCCCCGCCGTATAAGGACCCCCTGTACTGCGCAGGCGCAGGGCTTGCGCAGTACGAAGGACTACGGAGCTTCCCGAAAATTGCCGAACCTAAACAGCTCTGAGTGAACTCTACACCGCGCAGGCACAGTTAACATGTAATTGTACGAGGCGATGCCGCACGCTCCCGATGCTCGTGCTACTCTGCAAGGGGCGTCTATCGTGTAACTAAGGGGCGGGTCTAGTATTACTGTAACCAAGGGGCGCATTTATTATTATTGTTATATATCGAGCTCTGCCCATTAATTTAACATTCGCCCTCTTCTGTAGCCATCCGCCCCTTACACGATATAATAATAATAGACCCGCCCCTTGCTTACACGCTATAACAGATCTGCCCCTTGGTTAGAGTAATAATAGAGCAGCCCCTTGGTTACACGATATATAACAATAATAATAAATGCGCCCCTTGGTTACAGTAATACTAGACCCGCCCCTTAGTTACACGTATAGAATATTTAAAAAAAAAGTCACAGTTACTTTGCTGAGTAACTAATTACTTTTCCAATGTAGTAACTGAGTTACTAACTCAATTACTTTTTGGGAGAAGTAATTTGTAACGTAACTAATTACTTTTTTAAAGTAAGAAGACCAACACTGAGCATTGTAGGGATGGGGTGCTTTAACAATTTTTTTTTTTTTTACTTTTACACTTTCCCTTTTTTTGATCACTTTTATTCCTATTACAAGGAATATAAACATCCCTTCTAAAATAAATAAGCATGAGAGGGGGTGGCAGACCAGCCCTTATAAGTCATTCTGGGGCAGACTGACTCACATGGTGGTTTCAACCTGTTTATCTGCACACTTTGTGGATCACTCAACATTGAAATGTTTTAGGTAAATTTACTCTATTTTCTCACTTTTTCACTTTTGGACTTTGCATTTTACCCAATTTTCCTTGGTTTTTCAACACTTTCTACTTTTCACTTTACTTTCCAATCATTCTAATACTTTACTTTCACCATACCCTGCTCTCACTAACTTAAACCACCTTTACACTCATTAGCATCTCATTATCCTATCCTTTACCAAGTTTAGGACACAACTATATATTGTATCACACAATGAGTTCTCAACTTTGACAACTATTTTATATCCTATGTTTTGTCCTTAGCACACATGGTTATTTATTTTTGACCATCCCTTCTTTTGGAATTTTTCTTTCTTGGAAATCATCCTCTGCTCAGCCCTGGTCTGCCTTCACCACCTCAGTTCCCTCCAGTGATACCCCTAAAGGGGTTAATCTGATCCATGTTGGCTCATTGCTGTTACTGCACAAAGATTATGTAAGTATTTTTGAGAGTGGTTTCAGGGGGTTTATCCTAGGCATCATTATCTATAATTACCTTATTCTAAACCTCCTTCCCGTGACAGGGTCAGACCTTACAGATATCGCTACTATACTGCAGCATTCAGTTTTCCACGTGCATGCTCCTGAAGAGTGGATGAATCCACGAAATGCATAGAGCTATTATATGCCATGTCTTATGCCAACTATTGTTTTATTTTTTCAATGATCACTTGCAACTGTGATTTGTATTATTGTGGTCAATTGTCATTGCTGTATATTTATCCATTGAATGGAAAACAAAACATTGCTTTCCTTGGTGTACTCATGACTACCCTCATGCAACCTACCATTGATTGTTTGTTTGTTTTTCTTTTTTAATAAATCTAAATGTTTTACACCTGCCTGCTTCATTCAAAGTCCCAACCCCCCAGTCGCCCAATTGCAAGCATGAGAGGTCCATTTTTTAAGAGGTATGGGGTCAAAAAGACCCCAGAGCTCTCATTTACCCTTAAAAGCGAAAGAAACCCACATTTTTGACCCTTTGATTTTAAGAAAAAAAATAAATCATGTCGCTCAAGTCCTACAAGAGTATGGAGCTGAATGGGTGCTATCTTGCCCTCACTTGACTTCCTGCCTAGCCATCGGCCGCATCGGATCGGTTCCACGCTTACTGACAGCTCTGGTAAGCTTGGGAAAGATCGGGAAGCAGCGGGAGGTGAGGGGCACCTCTCCCGCCACCTATAAAAGTGATCACTTTATCTGAAAGCTGGCCACCTAAGGGAAACAACGATGCCAAGGTTATGGCAGCTAGCTGCTGGTATAACCCTGCTTTTTAACCACTTAAGCCCCAGACCAATTTGCAGCCAAAGGACCAGGCCCCTTGTTGCGTTTCGGCTCTGCGTCGCTTTAACTGACAATTGCGCGGTCGTGTGACGTGGCTCCCAAACAAAATTGGCGTCCTTTTTTTCCCACAAATAGAGCTTTCTTTTGGTGGTATTTGATCGCCCCTGCGTTTTTTTTTTTGCGCTATAAACAAAAATAGAGCGACAATTTTGAAAAAAATGCAATATTTTTTACTTTTTTGTATAATAATTATCCCCCAAAAATATATAAAAAAACTATTTTTTTCCTCAGTTTAGGCCGATACGTATTCTTCTACATATTTTTGGTAAAAAAAAATCGCAATTAGCGATTATTTATTGGTTTGCGCAAAAGTTATAGCGTTTACAAAATAGGGGATAGTTTTATATTTTTTTTACTAGTAATGGCGGCGATCTGCGATTTTTATTGTGACTGCGACATTATGGCGGACACATAGGACATTTTTGACACATTTTTGGGACCATTGTCAATTATACAGCAATCAATGCTATTTAAATGCATTGATTCCTGTATAAATGACACTGGCAGTGAAAGAGTTAACCACTAGGGGGCGGGGAGGGTTTATGGGGTGTGACGTGTGTTTTTTTTTTTACATTAGGGGGCGGAGCTGATGTCTGATGTCATTGATCGGCTTTCCCGATGACAGGGAACAGCCGATCAATGACAGGCATACTAGGAAGTGCGGGGAGAGGTTTGTTTACACAGACCTCTCCCCGTTCTTCAGCTCTGTGACCCGATCGCGGGACACCAGCGGTGATCGGGTCCGCTGGTCCCGCGGCTGTGGTCACGGAGCTCCCGAACGGGTCGCGAGCGCGCCGCTGGCGACGCGCGCGTGACCCGCGGCTGGCCTCTTAAAGGACCATGTACCTATACGTGGTTTCGCCTAGCCGTGCCATTCTGCCGACGTATATCGGCGTGAGGCGGTCGGGAAGCAGTTAAGGTAAAAATCATGACGTACATTACCAGTTAGGCGGTCGGCAAGTGGTTCAATTAAATGGTTTTATTCTGTTTCTAAATAAATATAAGAACAGATAGTGGGGTTGATTTACTAAAACTAAGTGCAAAATGTGGTGCAGCTCTGCATAGAAACCAATCAGCTTCTGAATTCAGCTTGTTCAATTAAGCTTTGACAATAAAAAACCTGGACACTGACTGGGTTCTATGCAGAGCTGCACCACATCTTGCACTCTCCAATTTTAGTAAATCAACTCCACAGTTCTATATACCTTGCTATTTCCTTTTTTATTGATTGCTCTTCTCTCTTAATACAGTATACATAGAGCAGGTAATATACAGTGAGTAGATGGGTCACTGTGGTGTTGGAGGTGATTATTTCTTCTAAAGAAAATACATTTTGATTATTTAACGGCTTCCTGACCAGCCGCCGCAGTTATACTGCAGCAGGCTGGCTCCCCTGCACGAGCCATCGTAGAATGTGGAGCTTGCATACATTTAAAGTGATTGTACAGTCTAGGTTTTTTTATCTTAAAATAACAAACATGTTATACTTACCTGCTCTGTATAATGGTTTTGCACAGAGCAGCCCTGATCCTCCTCTTCTCAGGTCCCTCTTCAGCTCTCCTGGCCCCTCCCTCCTGTCAAGTGCCCCCACAGCAAGCAGCTTGCTATAGGGGCACCTGAGCTAAGGCACAGCTCCTTGCGTTCATTCAGACATGGAGCCCCGTTTTGGTCCCGCCCCCTCTCTCTCCTGATTGGCAAACTAACTTTTATTGACAGCAGTGGGAGACAATTGTGCCACTGCTGTGTCTCAGCCAATCAGGAGGAAGAGTCCCGGAATGGCCAAGGAACTCGTGGACATCGCTGGGGGAAGATTGAGCTCAGGAAATTATTAGGGGGGCTGCTTCACACAGAAGTTTTTTTTTTATCTTAATGCATAGAATGCTTTAAGATAAAAAACCTTCTGACTTTACAATCCCGTTAAAGCTCACCCTAAAAGGGAAGTTCTGCTTTATGCCCTCCTCCTCTCTCCTCTTCTATTTTTGGCTTTTTTTTGTAGGGGTGGGGGGCAGGTACCTGGTTTTGACAGGTACCCACTCCCATTTCTAGTTGGATTGCTACAGAAGTTTTCTACCCCCACCCCCAACTTTCTGGGACACGTCACAGGTCCCAAAAGGCTGTGGGACCATTCGCAAAGCACATTGTCGCTCGTGCATGCACAGTAGGCAGCCAGCGCACGCCGGTCGGGACCCCCGTGAGTCCGGACGCAGGTCCCGCGGACTCGATCGCCGAGGGGATACCCGCGATTGTCTCACAGGAAGGCTGAACGTGGAGATGCAGAAGTAAACAGCATCTCCCCGTTCTGCCAAGCAACAAGTGACACTGATCTCTGCCTGTGATTGGAGCAGAGATCAGTGTTCACTAACACACAGCCACGCCCCCCACAGTTAGTAACACGCCCCTAGGAACACTTAACCCCTACACTGCCACCCCCTGGTTAACCCCTTCACTGCCAGTGTCATTTACAGAGGAATCAGTGCATTTAAATAGCACTGATTGCTGTATAAATGACAATGGTCCTAAAAATGTGTCAAAAATGGCTGATGTGTCCGCCATAATGTCACAGTCACAATAAAAATCGCTGATCGCCGCTATTACTAGTAAAAAAAAAAATATTAATAAAAATGCTATAAAACTATCCCCTATTTTGTAAACGCTATAACTTTTGCACAAACCAATTATTGCGATTTTTTTTTACCAAAAAAATGTAGAAGAATACCTATCGGCCTAAACTGAGGAAAAAAAACTTTTTTTAATATATTTTTGGGGGATCTTTATTATAGCAAAAAGTTAAAAATAATAAGATTTTTCAAAATTGTCGCTGTTTTTTTGTTTATAGCGCAAAAAAAATAAAGACCGCAGGGGCGTTCAAATACCACCAAAAGAAAGCTCTATTTGTGGGGAAAAAAAGGACATCAGTTTTGTTTGGGAGCCACGTTGCACGACGTGCAATTGTCAGTTTAAGCGACGCAGTGCCGAATCGCAAAAAATGGTCTGGTCTTAAGCCAGCAAAATGGTCCGGGGCTTAAGTGGTTAAACTGCATTGAATTCCCTTGGCCAAATGCAAATCTTTTCACCTAGAGGAGACTATTGGTTATACAAGTAAAAATGTTACCTCTGTTGGAATAATTGTAGCTGGATTAAAAAAGTGGCTTGCTTAAATAATTATTCATTATTACTGTTGAATAGTTCCTATAGACCTAAATTATTTCTGGAACGTTACATTATCCCTTTAGTAATTTCTGTAACCATAATGAGGAGGGAAAAAAAAGCATCCAGGGATATGCATTTCAAGGATAAAACATGTAATGTGTTTTAATTAATATGTTAACTCTTGGCTGTATTACATTTCCATATATCCTCCTGCTTAAAGCATTCTGCTTTTTGCTTTCTGATGCTTTTCTAAAGCCTTGTACACACGATCGGATTTTCCACAAACCAAACCTCAGACTTTTGTCCGAAGGCGTGTGCCTGGATTTTGTCTTGCATACAAACGGCAAGGAATTGCCAGCCAACAAACACGAACATAGTGATGTACTACGTGTTTTTTCAGCTCTTTAGCGCCACCCTTTGGGCTCCTTCTGCTAATTTTGTGTTTAGTAGAAGTTTGGTGAGTGTTAATTCGCGCTTTTCATTTCGCGCTTTTCATTTAGCGCTTTTCAGTTCCCACTTTTCGTTTCACGCTTTTCAGTTCGTTTCTGAATGGCCGTTCATCAACCTGCCGTATTGCGGAACCGGAGGAAATAACGTGTTATTTATTATTGGCCTTGGAGTTATTGCTTTGACCCAAGTCCAGTCCAGGAACAGGAGGAGGAGGATTTATTGGACCAAAAATTGATTGCTTTTTAATCGTGACCAATTATGTCATATGCCTTTGCTGCGGGAGCTCCAGGAGAATAATCCGGATGATTTTCGAAATTATCTCCGGATGACGGACCCCTGCTTTAACCATCTCTTGGCATTGTTGACCCCCTATATTAAGAAGCAGGACACATGCATGAGGCTTTTATTTTATTTTTTGGTTGAATAATAATGATTTGATTGTTATATTTTCTATATTTTTGAATGCATAGAATTCACTTTTTGATTAAGTTCTATTGGCAGATAGCATGTCTAATTTTATTTATTTTCTTTTTTTAATGCACAATAAAAAAATTGTGGAGAATAATACTTGGCTATGTGTTTTACTTAAAAATGACAGTTTGGGAGACGGCAGTTACATTTAAAAAAAATACAATGTAAAATTGACAAGGGAACCCAACATAGTTGTATCTTTGATCTTAAAAACTACGGGATAATGGTGTTGTGGTAACTTGCCAAAAAAAAAAAAGCATAATAATATTATTCTTGATATCACTAGAAAAAAAAGCCTTTGAAATTTTTTTTGCAATAAGGCCCCTTTCACACGGGGCTGTCCGTTTTTACTCATCCGCTTTCTCAGCGGGGGATCGCTCCGTTGATCTCCGCTGAGCCGGTGGATGACAAGTCCATCTCTGCACACTGTGCAGCGACTAACCTGTCAGAGAGAACGCTCTCCTCTATGGGGGGATCGGATGATTACACACCGCCTGTCCGTTTTCATCCGATCCGCCAGACGGATGCAAAATAGGACATCCATCCGTCTGGAATTCACGGAGCGGATCAGGATGGATCGGATGTCAGCTGACATGTCACCGCTGACATCCATCGCTCCATAGAGATGTATGGAGCGACCGTTCAGATCCGCTGAAAAAACTGACAGGCGGATCTGAACGGTCCGCACGCGTGAAAGGGCCCTAACTCCATCAGTATCACCAGCAAAGCAGCTTCATTATTATCCCATTAAAGAAGAAGAGAATTGTGCGCTGCATTGAGAGATTTCATAATTTGCTGCGTCACGATTGTTAATTCTCCATTACAAAGGCTAGTTTACAAGACCGACCGCTTCTGTCTCGTCCTTGCTTCCGAGCATGCGTGTTTGTACTTTTGTCCAGCAAACTTGTGTACACACGATAGGAAAATCAGACGCGGACAATTTTCAAACCTGCTATCCAACATTTTCTGTGGAAAATGGTCAGATTTTTCCGCCAACAATCTGTCATCACACAATTCCCGTCGGAAAATCCGATCGTGTGTACGAACGAGGCTTAAGTGTCTGACTGTTCTATGATAATTGTTGTTTTTTTAAAGCTTTTGTGGATGTTTACTGACTATAAAGGCCTTGTAGAAGCGCTGTTATGCCCCGTACACACGGTCGGAAGTTCCGACCACAAAATCCGTCTGATTTTTTCCGACGGATTTTGTCCGACACTAGTGTTGCATACACACGGTCGGACAAAGTTGTCGGAAAATCCGATCATCCTGAACGTGGTGACGTTCGTTGCGTACGACGGGACTATGTAGAGGCTAGTAGCCAATAGCTTTGGTCTTGTAATGTGATCTGAGCATGCGTGGCACTTTGTCTGTCGGAATTCGCTACACACGATCGGAAAAAGTCAGATCGGACTTTGTTGTCGGAAAATTTGAGAGCAGGATCTCAAACTTTTTCCGTCGGAAATTCCGACGGAAAAAGTCCGATGGAGCCCACACACGGTCAGAATTTCCGACAACATGGTCCGATAGGACATTTTCCGTCAGAAAATCGGACCGTGTGTACGAGGCATAAGAGTTTCTTATTTTAGATAAATATAAATTAGCTTGCATTCCTTTTTTATTTACAGTACATTGTTTTCTTCTTCTTTCTTAAAGTTTCTTTATGTTATTAACATGTATTTTGCAAAATGCAATATACACAAGTGACCGGTAAGCCTAAGATGTTAAAGCGTACAAAAGTAATATTACTAGCACTTATTTAAAATGTGCACTACCGAAAATTTTTCGTTTCATTCATTTATTTATTTATTTTTTAGTTTTTCAGGTCATTTGTTATGATTCAAATTCGTAAATTTGAAAATTAAAAAATTCGTAAATTCGTGAATTCAAAAACTCAGAAATACGAAAATGCAAAAATTTTAAAATGCGAAAATTCGAAATAACTAACTAATAAAAACGATTAAATTATAGGTATTGGAATTTCCTTTCACATTTGTCTGTTAGTCAACGTAACAAATTTATCCTAAGTTACGAATCATCAGAAATAACGAATGCCATATCTAAACAAATGGAACATAATTAATTAATAATAATAATATTAATACAAAGTTTTTATTATTTTTAATATTGATATTTATTATTAATTCATTATGTTCCATTTGTTTAGACATGGCATTCGTTATTTTGAATAATTCGTAACTTCGGATAAATTTGTTAGTTCTCTAACAGACAAATTTGAAAGGAAATTCCAATACCTATAATTTAATAGTTAGTAATAGTTAATTTATTATTAGTTAGTTATTATTTCAGATTTTCAAATTTTTGGGCTTTTGGATTTTTGCACTTTTGAATTTTCATTCTTATTTTTGTATTAAAATTTCTGAATTTTCGAATTTACGAATATTTGAATTTACGAATTTTCAAATATTCAGGGGCAAATGGCTGGGCTTCTATCAATCTATCCAATCAAGAGCCGAGACACCGGCCAGAGAGGGTGTGCATGTTTCCGGCGTGGGAACGAACAGGCTCGGGTGAGTAAAATGGGGGGGGGGGGTTGGAGGGTGTTGCCTACAATAGGTGTTTCACCTCAATGCATAAAGTGCATTAAGGCGAAAAAAATATGCTTCACTCAGTTCATTTTCTGATGTTGGGTTTGTTTTCTAGCAGTTATTGATTGATCACTGTGAGCAGGAAGGACACTTTTCCCTTTAACCACTTGCCAACCGCTGCACGCCGATATACGTCAGCACAATGGCAGCGCTGGGAAAATGGGCGTACCTGTAAGTCCCCTTTAATTGGCGGGGTTAGTGGCCGCTCGCCGCGTACAGAGTGGCCGTGCCCGCGGGACCCGCGGACTCGATGTCTGCTGGTGATCGTGTCACGGAGCTGCAGAACGGGGAAGTGCCTTTGTAAACAGGGCATTTCCCTGTTCTGCCTTGTGACATGACAGAGATCACCGCTCCCTGTCATCGGAAGCAGTGATCACTGTCATGTGAGTTGTAGCCCCCCCCCCCACACAGTTAGAATCACTCCCTAGGACACACTTAACCCCTTGATCAAAATCGCAGAGGTGATCAAATACCACCAAAAGAAAGCTCTATTTGTAGGGAAAAAAGGACGTTTTGGTTGGGTGCAATGTCGCACGACCGCGCAATTGTCAGTTAGGCTGCTTTCACACTGGGGCGGTTTGCAGGCGCTATTGCGCTAAAAATAGCACCTGCAAACCGACCCGAAACAGCTGTTGCTGTGTCTCCAGTGTGAAAGCCCTGAGGGCTTTCACACTGGAGCGGTGCGCTAGCAGGACGGTAAAAAAAGTCCTGCTAGCTGCATCTTTGGAGCGGTGAAGGAGTGGTGTGTTCACCGCTCCTATACCGCTCCTACCCATTGAAATCAATGGGAGACCGCGGGGATACCGCCCGCAAAGCGCCGCTAGCGGTCTCATACCGCGGGTAAAACGATGGTAAAGCAGTGCTAAATATAGCGCTGCTTTACCGTCGCCGCCCCGCACCGCCCCAGTGTGAAAGCAGCCTTAAAGCAACGCAGTGCCGAATCGCAAAAAGTCCTCTGGTCAGGAAGGGGGTAAAATCTTCCGGGGCTGAATCGGTTAATGATATACATGGGACCTAACATGCATCCCCATATCCTAGCTACTTTAGAAAACAACTTTGTTACACTGACAAAAAAAAATAATTCTATTGTCCAAGATTTATTGCAACAAGATAATCAAGAATATAGCAGAAGACCCACACAGAAAAAAAAAAAAACTCCATCTCAATAAATGCTATTGTAGAAAGATTTGTACACAATACAAGTCAAGCCAAATAAATTTATAAGCTTGCTTTATTAAAAAAACAACAGCAGAAAATGATAAGACCCACGGAAGCATTTTCAATTTCTCCAGAAAAACAAGCAATGAATTATTAATTCATAGTTATACGTTGGCAAATACATTCCATTCATTTCATGTTTCTGCATTTGCATAGTGATAAATGACTCTTGGGCTCTTTTATGGGCTGAGCAAATATGTTGATTTATTTAATCATGTCATCTGCAGTATGGTGCCGGCCAAAAAAACAAGAAGATGTGGTGTGCTTGTTACTCAGACGGGACATAAGGGGAACGTAAATTAAAGGAGATAGCCGTGTGCTATCAGCAAGGGTGATTTTAATCTTGTCCAGCTAGATTCCACGGGGCACATACAAATGAATTACTAAGAAATAAATGTTGCCTGTAATAAGTGTACTGAAACGCAGAAGAGCATGCAGCACATGTGCAATAAAGAGTCTCAGACACCCATTTTACTAAAATGTCCTATTACAATAAACCAACTATTCCCAGCTACCAGCTTTGCGTTATGTAAGCTTTATATACTTATTTCTGCAATACTGATGTCTTATTATTCTTTCTTTCTACTGGAGAGTTTATAGCTGAAAGTCAAAGACATCAACACTTGCAGAGGCCCTCATAGGCGTGCGCACAGGGTGTGCCGGGTGTGCCTGGGCACACCCTAATCACCTAGTGCACATTAGAATTATCGCTCTGTGTAGCAGCAGGGAAATGGGGAAGTACTTACGCGCTTTTCTTTCACTGTGCTGGCAGGGAGGTCAATGTGCCAGGGCCATATATACAGTACCGTATATACTTGAGTATATGTCGACCCGAATATAAGCCGAGGCACATACTCTTACCACAAAAAACTGTCAAAACTTATTGACTTGAGTATAAGCCGAGGGTGAGAAATGCAGCAGCTACTGTAAATGGAAAAAGAGGGTCAACAATGCCCATCTATAGCTGCATGCCTCCCTGCGTCCATTGCCCTGTGTCCATTTCCCTGTGTCCATGCCTTCCCTGTGTCCATGCTTTCCCTGTGTCCATTCCCCTGTGTCCATGCCTTCCCTGTGTCCATTGCCCTGTGTCCATTTCCCTGTGTCCATGCCTTCCCTGTGTCCATGCTTTCCCTGTGCCCATGCTTTCCCTGTGTCCATGCTTTCCCTGTGTCCATGTTTTCCCTGTTTCCATTCCCCTGTGTCCATGTCTTCCTTGTGTCCATTTCCCTGTGCCGATCTGCCTACCTGATCAGCCCGTGTCATCCAGTGTTCAAAAGCCACGCCTCCTCCTTGTCCTCGTCCTCCGTGATAGGCAGAACACTCAGTTTCCCAGCAGTCAGTGTGCAGAGTTCCGCCTATCACGGACCCCCTCTCGTTCTCGTCAGTGGGATGAGAATGAGAGGGCGTCCGTGATAGGCAGAACACTGAACACTGACTCACTGCGTGTTCCCCTATCACGGGCGAGGACGAGGAGGAGGCATGGCTTTTGAACACTCGGCGGCTGCCTTCTTACTGCATGACACGGCTGAGTGTTGCACCTATCACAAAGGACAAGGACAAGGAGGAGGCACGGCTTTTGAACACTGGTCGGCTGCCTCTCATCATTACACGGCTGATAATGTAGGGAGATGGCACCGTGACTCGAGTATAAGCCGAGGGGGGCACTTTCAGCACAAAAAAATGTGCTGAAAAACTTGGCTTATACTCGAGTATATACGGTATATAGACACACACACACACACACGCATGTATGTTTGAGCTTTGGGGTGCACTCCCTAATGCAATAGGCTGCGCACACCTATGGCGGCCCTGTATACCTGGGTGCTGTTGGTCATAAATTTTAGCATATATGATACTGCTGATGCTGTCTAATGCCCCGTACACACGATCGAACTTTCCGACAACAAAACCGTGGATTTTTGTTCGAAGGTTGTTGGCTCCAACTTGTCTTGACTTGTAGGTCCACTACCTAGTGGTGCACTTCCGACTCCTACGGAGTGCATCTGTCACCTGGTCTCAGGTGACCTGACACACACCAGATATGGTGCTTAGTCCTAGCTACGACATATCTGGTGTGGAACGCGTCAAGGCTGTGCAGCTAGTCTGTATCCATCTATGATGCTTTTATATCCAATTTTATAATAAAGGTGAATTTTTGGAGTGCGGCTATCAAGCGTTCTATTCTTCCACTATCTCAGGGTGTCAAACAGAGCCAGCACTCTGCTTGATTACGGAGACAGCTGTCTTCGGGAGAAGTGATTACTTTGGAGCGGTGAACTCCCATGTTGGACATGAATTCGGACATGCTGACACTTGATAAAATAGCTAAAGACACTGTACAATGCTATAGAAAAATCAGTCCTGGTTTATACGTGGTTGTGTACAATGTTCTTAATTATTCCTTGAAAAAGATTTTTCTTGGATATATTTTATGTTTTTTTTCTACAACAAAGGAAAGATACGCTAGATTAGTAATTCTAATTTGTTCAGGAAACATAAAGTAGAATGTGGGCAAAACAAGCTGTTTCCAACCAGTTTCAAAGGGATTTCAAATGGCTGCTAAAATAAACAGACATAATTACCCAAACAAATAATAAACTCATGTTTGCTGAAAGAACTAAACACACTTCAGGACACATACTTCCCAAATTATATTTGCAATTACATGTAAACATATCAAGTGCCAGAATCTTTCCATCGGAAAAAAAAAAGCTTAATAATATGTTCTTGATTGCTGGTTTTATCTACATTTACAAAATCTGTATGACAGAACAAGCTATAAATTGTTTTCATATTTCCTGAAATACCACAGGGTGGCCATACTCTTCCAATTAGTTTGTATATTTCTAACCATGGATTAGGATTCAGATGTTGGCATTGTGGAATAACGCATGTTCTACTGTCTTTTACGGCAACACGCAGTAACATATACAGTACACTATATTACCAAAAGTATTGGGGCGCCTGCCTTTACATGTACATTAACTTTAATGGCATCCCAGTCTTAGTCCGTAGGGTTCATTATTGAGTTGGCCCACCTTTTGCAGCTATAATAGCTTCAACTCTTCTGGGAAGGCTGTCCACAAGGTTTAGGAGTGTGTCTATGGGAATGTTTGACCATTCTTCCAGAAGCGCATTTGTGATGTCAGGCACTGATGTTGAACGAGAAGGCCTGGCTTGCAGTCTCCACTTTAATCCATCCCAAAGGTGTTCTATCAGGTTGAGGCCAGGACAAGTTCTTACACCCCAAATTTGCTCATCCATGTCTTTATGGACCTTGCTTTGTGCACTGGTTCAAATCATTTGGTGGAGGGGGGATTATGGTGTCAGGGGTTGGGCTTGGCCCCTTAGTTCCAGTGAAGGGAACTCCTAAGGAGTCAGCATACCAGGACATTTTGGACAATTTCATGCTCCCAACTTTGTGGGAACAGTTTGGGATGGCCCCTTCCTGTTCCAACATGACTGTATACTAGTGCACAAAGCAAGGTCTATAAAGACATGGGTGAGCGAGTTTGGGGTGGCGGAACTTGACTGGGCTGACCGCAACCCAATAGAACACCTTTGGGATGAATTAGAGCACAGACTACAAGCCAGGCCTTCTCATCCACTTCAGAGCCTGACCTCACAAAGGCGATTTTGGAAGTTGGAGTTGAAGAGTTAAAGCTGGTATAGCTGCAAAGGGTGGACCAACTCAATATTGAACTCTATAGACTAAGACTGGGATGCCATTAACTTTCATGTGCTTGTAAAGGCGGGTGTGGCGGGTGTTAACATAGTGTACATCTCAGTGTATTAACAAAAAGAAAACAGACTTTATAGGCACCACATCTATAGATTATTTAAAAGTATTGCTCTTTATCTACATAAACATTAAAAACATTGTTAAGATATATAAGTAATACACATCATACAAAATTAACTGGTATAATACCCAACCCCTAATGGAATCTGGGCCACCTGATTATCCCTATTGGTGGTCATGCAGTAAAATGCACTAAGGCAAACAATAGTCAGGAAAGGTCACAGCCGGGCATGGGTAGGTCCAGCTTTAGATCCAGCTCAACATGTTTCACGTCTAACGTGCTTCCTCAGGAGCTTTACTAAAATCATCCAAATTGGTAAAAGTAAAAAAAAAACATACTAGTAAATACAATCAGACACAGCATACAAAAGGCCAAAGGCCATAAGATTAATACATAATAGTCATAAGATATATAACAATATTGTTATGTAGGTTGTGCACCCTGAGGCCCTGGATGTGTGAAGAGACAATAGGTTCATCGTCATTATCATTATAAATAAAACTGGAAAGAGTACATCACTATGTAACTATGTAACTGCTAAGTGCCCTTGGAGATAGGAAACTGAGTCAAATGCTTATTGTATATCAAAAGCAAAAAGGACTATGGAACCAAAATGCTCCTGGGTAGGGATTGGAAGAACGACCCTCAGTTCGGTTTGCACCAGAACTTTAGAACATTGTTAACCACTTCAGCCCCGGACCATTTGGCAGCCAAAGGACCAGAGGTCTTTTTTCAATTTCGCACTGCACTACTTTAACTGGTAATTGCGCGGTCATGCAATTTTGTAACCAAACGAAATTTGCGTCCTTTTCTTCCCACAAATAGAGCTTTCTTTTGATGGTATTTGATTGCCTCTGTGATTTTTATTTTTTGCGATATAAACGGAAAAAGAGCGAAAATTTTGAAAAAAAATAGATTTTCTACTTTTTGTTATAAAAAAAATCTAATAAACTCAATTTTAGTCAAACATTTGGGCCAAAATGTATTCAGCCACATGTCTTTAGTAAAAAAAAATGCCAATAAGCGTATATTTATTGGTTTGCGCAAAAGTTATAGCGTCTACAAACTAGAGTACATTTTCTGGAATTTACACCGCTTTTAATTTATGACTGCCTATTTCATTTCTTGAGGTGCTAAAATGGCAGAGAAGTACAAAACCCCCCCAAATGACCCCATTTTGGAAAGTAGACACCCCAAGCTATTTGCTGAGAGGCATGTTGAGCCCATTGAATATTTTTTTTTTTAGTCCCAAGTGATTGAATAAAGACAAAAATAAAAAAGATTTTTTTTTTTTTCAAAAAGTTGTCACTAAATGATATATTGCTCACACATGCCATAGTTATATGTGGAATTGCACCCCAAAATACATTTTGCTGCTTCTCCTGAGTATGGGGATACCACATGTGTGGGACTTTTTGGGAGCCTAGCCGCGTACGGGGCCCCGAAACCCAAGCACCGCCTTCAGGATTTCTAAGGGTGCAAATTTTTGATTTCACTCCTCACTACCTATCACAGTTTCGAAGGCCATAAAATGCCAAAATAGCACAAAACCCCCCCAAATGACCCCATTTTGGAAAGTAGACACCCCAAGCTATTTGTTGAGAGGCATGGTGAGTATTTTACAGCTCTCATTTGTTTTTGAAAATGAAGAAAGTAAAGAAAAAAAAAATTTTTTTTTTCTTTTTTCAATTTTCAAAACTTTGTGACAAAAAGCGACATCTGCAAAATACTCACATACCTCTCAGCAAATAGCTTGGGGTGTCTACTTTCCAAAATGGGGTCATTTTGGGGGGTTTTATGCCATCTGGGCATTCCATGGCCTCCGAAACTGTGATTGGCAGTGAGAAGTGAAATAAAAAAATTACACCCTTAGAAAGCCTGAAGGCGGTGATTGGTTTTTGGGGTTCCGTACGCAGCTAGGCTCCCAAAAAGTCCCACACATGTGGTATCCCCGTACTCAGGAGAAGCAACAGAATGTATTTTGGGGTGTATTTCTACATATGCCCATGACATGTTTGAGCAATATATCATTTAGTGACAACTTTTTGTAAAAAAAATATATATATATATATATATTTTTTTTTTCATTATTCAATCTCTTGGGACAAAAAAAAAAAATATTTAATGGGCTCAACATTGCTCTAATCAAATATCTTGGGGTGTCTACTTTCCAAAATGGGGTCATTTGGGGGGGGTTTGAACTGTCCTGGCATTTTATGCACAACATTTAGAAGCCTATGTCACACGTCACCCACTCTTCTAACCACTTGTAGACAAAGCCCTTTCTGACACTTTTTGTTTACATGAAAACATATTTTTTTTTTTGCAAGAAAATTACGTTGAACCCCCAAACACTATATATAATGTTAAAGCAAAGGCCCTACAGATTAAAATGGTGGGTGTTGCATTTTTTTTTTTCCACACAGTATTTGCGCAGCGATTTTTCAAACGCATTTTTTGTGGAAAAAATACACTTTTTTTTATTTTAATGCACTAAAACACACTATATTGCTCAAATTTTTTATGAAATAAAAAATATGATCTTAGGCCGAGTACATGGATACCAAACACGACATGCTTTAAAATTGCGCACAAACACGCAGTGGCGACAAACTACATACATTTTTAAAAGCCTTTAAAAGCCTTTACATGATACCACATTAGATTCACGGAGGAGGTCTACTGCTAAAATTACTGCCCTCGATCTGACCTTCGCGGTGATACCTCACATGCATGGTGCAATTGCTGTTTACATATGACGCCAGACCAACGCTTGTGTACGCCTTTGCGCAAGAGAAGGGGGGGCAGGGGTGCTTTTTTTTTTTTTTTTTGTTTTTTTTTTTATTTATTTAGCTTTTTTATTTTATTTTTAAACTGTTCCTTCCATTTTTTTTCTTTGTTATGATTTTTATTGTTATCTCAGGGAATGTAAATATCCCCTATGATAGCAATAGGCAGTGACAGGTACTCTTTTTTTGAAAAAATTGGGGTCTATTAGACCCTAGATCTTTCCTCTGCCCTCAAAGCATCTGACCACACCAAGATTGGTGTGATAAAATGCTTTCCCAATTTCCCAATGGCGCGGTTTATATCCGGGAGGGGGGACATTCCCTCCCACTGCTTGTAAAAGCAGTCTAGAGGCTAATTACCCGCTAGAATTGCTTTTAAATGAAAGCCGATCACTGGCTGAAAAGAATGATACCAAGATGATACCTAAACCTGCAGGCATCATTCTGGTATAACCATTCAAAGTCCAGCAACATACTGGACGTATATTGTAATCTTTTTTTTTTCATGCAGCCTCTTGGCTGAACGAAAAAAAGAGATTGATTGGTGGGTGTGCCCACCATTAGAATACCTCCCTTCATCCACCCACTTCTAATGATGGGCATACATGCACCATTTATATATGCCGATGCATGGGGGCATCCTCCCGCAAAAGTTATGCCGTGTACACACGGTCGGAATTTCGACCGTATGTACGTGGCATTAGGAGCCAATCGCTCCTCCCCCCCCCTGCTGCCCCCATGCTTCGGCATATATGCTCTTTTTTTAACTGTGGTGGTGAAATCACCTCCTACAGTGTTGGAGTCGCGTCTTTATGTATCGTGGGAGCAAACGCTGTTGCTGTCAAGATAAATAAATCCGCGTTGCAACTGAATGGCGCACCTGAAAACAAAAAAATGCTTAACACTAAAACACAGTAAACAAAATTACATACCTGAAAAGCAAGCATGATAAAACATGATAAAACATAATAAAACATTGCAGAATAGAATGGAGTAAAAAAAGAGCAACAATAGAGAGAGAATAGAGTGAGAGAGAGAACAATAAAACGACAACTATTTTATTTTTTTTTTTATTTTTTTGAGATTCACAGGTAAAAAAGCTCCTGACTGAAGCGACTGAATCAAAACGCTACCACAAAAAAACTGTTAGCGATCGCAGGGATCAGGCCTGACTCTGCGAACGCTGCAGTTATGTGTGCTTAGTGTTTTGTAAGTGACAGTGATCGATCGATACTTGGGTGGGCTGGGCTGGGCGGAGGGGGAAAACGCAGGTGCTAGCAGGTATCTGGGCTGATCCCGCTAACAATGCGTTTTTTTTTGGAACCCTAAACTGCTGGGACGCTAGTATAGATCTGATCAGATCAGATATTGATCTGTTCAGATACTGTGCCACTAAGGGAGGTGTATGCTTTGTGCGTGGGTGTTTGCGGTACTGGCACTAACCTGGGGCGACGCAGACCTTATTTGACCCTAAAACCTAATTGATATCACCCTGCCCTGACAGTATAAAAAACAAGCTAACTAACCAGCGTCACCCGTAACAGTAATACAAAAAAAAACTGGTTACCTAGCGACACTAATGCAGCGATCAGAAAAACGATTGCTTAGTGACACTGGCAAAAGGGGGTGAAAGGGTTAACTAGGGGCAATCAGGGGGTTAAAACCTTTATTAGGTAATATATGGGGGTACCTGACGCTATATAAAAACCTGACGGGGAACCTAAATAACGAAATAACTAACTGGCTAACCAGCGTCACCAGTGACAGTTATACAGTGATCACTGGTGAAAGGGTTAACTCTAGGGGCAATCAAGGGGTTAAAACCTTTATTTAGGTTGTAATATGGGGGTACCTGACCTATAAAACTATTTATGAACCTATATAAACATGGCGGTTACCTAAAAAAAAAAAATGGTTACCTAGTGACAGCAGTGACACTAATACAGCGATCAGAAAAACGATCGCTTAGTGACACTGGCAAAAGGGGGTGAAAGGGTTACCTGGGGGTCAATCAAGGGGTTAAACCTTTATTAGGGGGGGGTAGGGGGCTACCTAGGACCTAAAACTAACTGCCCTGACAGTTATTACAGTCACACTGACACTAAATGCAGTGATCAGTAAAAAAATGATCACTGCAATTAGTGACACTGTGACTGGGGGGGGGGGGGGTGATCTGGGGGGTGATCTGGGGGTGACAGGGGGGTGGATTGTGTGCCTAACTGTACTGGTGTCAGTGTACTGTTGTGCACTAACCTGTACATGTTCGCCGCTCGGCGTCTCCGGTCACATAGACCGGCGCACCGAGCGTGACATCACTTCCGCCTTCCTGTCTATACAATAGACAGGAAGGGGAAGCTTTTCATTGGCCAGGAGCGATCGCGAGGGGGTGGCCAGAAACCACTGGCCGTCCCCTCGTCCCGGATCGCTCCTGACACGATCCCGACCGTCCCCGCCGGCGGAGGGGGGTCCGATCGGACCCCCCAACCGCCGGAAGAATGTCACGTACAGGTACGTGATTCTGCCTGTACGTGCCATTCTGCCGACGTATATATACAGGGGGCGGTCGGGAAGTGGTTAAAGTTCTAACTGAATAACGAACCCCATTGAAGTCTATGGGACCTGAACATGAAAAATCAAAAGTGGCCATTTTGAAGGATTATATGCAAGAAATTGGGCATACAATGGTTATGGGGGTCCGGGTACTGTCCTGGAGGACATGTATCAATGAAAAAAAAGTGTAAAAAGGTCATTTTTAAATGAGCAATGATTTATTGATGCTTAAAGTGAAAGCATAAAAATGAAAAATGTCTTTCAATATAGTGCCTGGGGGGTGATTGGCTCACTGTCTTTCCCAGAAGTCTGCCTAAAGCCTCATACACACGATCGGACTTCAAAACCAAAATTGACAAGGGACACCAACATAGTTGTATCTTTGATCTTAAAAACTACGGGATAATGGTGTTGTGGTAACTTGCCCAAATAAAAAAAAAAAAGCATAAAAATATTATTCTTGATATCACTAGAAAAAAAAAGCCTTTGAAAATTTGTTTGCAATAACTCCATCAGTATCACCAGCAAAGCAACTTCATTATTATCCCATTAAAGAAAAAGAGAATTGTGCGCTGCATTTGGAGATTTAATAATTTGCTGCGTCACGAATGTTAATTCTCCATTACGAGCGCCAGTTTACAAGACCGACCGCTTCTGGCTCATCCTTGCTTCCGAGCATGCGTGTTTGTACTTTGGACTTTTGTCCGACGGACTTGTGTACACACGATCGGACTAGCCGAATTAGGACTTTTGTTGCCGGAAAGTTTGTCTGTTTCCACAGTGAACATTTGTCAGATATAAACAGAAAAATGTTGTCCGATGGAGCGTACACACGGTCGGATTTTTACAAAAAACAGGTAATTTGGATGTTTGTTGTCAAAAAGTCCGATCGTGCATATGGGCCTTTAGATGCAAGTCAGATTTCAGGCATTCCCTGCAACAAAAACTTCATTTTGGTGAGATAATCCCAAAGGGATGCAGACCAGACACAATTTTCCTCATTAGAGCCTTGCCGGGGTAGCAGCTGATTGATGATTATGAAACCACTCCCATTAGATTCACTTTCCCACATGGACACAGACAAACACACAGGGACTTCTTCAGGATTAGGGATGAGCCGAACACCCCCGGGTTCGGTTCGCACCAGAACCTTCGAACGGACCGAAAGTTTGCGCGAATTTTCGAACCCTATTCGTTACAATAGACGCGAACGTTCGAAATCAAAATTGCTAATTATAACGGCCAATATGCATGTTAATGTCATAAAACTGGTTTGGGGACCCGGGTCCTGGCCCAGGGGACATATATCAATGCAAAAAGAACTTTTAAAAAATAAAGTTTTTTCGGGAGCAGTCATTTTAATGATGCATAAAGTGAAAAAAAAAAGTGAAATATTCCTTTAAATATGGTACCTGGGGGGTGTCTAAAGTATGCCTGTGAAGTGGCATGTGTTTCCCGTGTTTAGAACTGGCCCTGCACAAAATGACATTTGTAAAGGAAAAAAAGAAGCCATTTAAAACCACTTGCGGCTTTAACCATTTCAATACCAGGCACTTAGACACCTTCCCGCCCAAGCCAATTTTCAGCTTTCAGCAATGTCGCAATTTGAATGACAATTGCGCGGTCATGCTACACTGTACCCAAACAAATTTTTTATCATTTTGTTCCAACAAATAGAGCTTTCTTTTGGTGGTATTTGATCACCTCTGCGATTTTTATTTTTTGCGCAACAAACAAAAAAAGACCGAAAATTTTGCAAAAAAACAAGTTTTTCTTTGTCACTGTTAATTTTTTTTGCAAATAAGTGCGTTTTCTTCTTCAATGACGGGCACTGATAAGGCGGCACTAATGGGCACTGATAAGGCGGCACTGATGGGCACCGATGAGGTGGCACCAATTAGGGGGCACCGATGAGGTGGCACTGATGATGGGCACTGATAGGCGGCACTGATGGGCATTGATAGGTGGCACTGCTATGCGGCACTGATGGGCACTCAGGTGGCACTGACGGGTACTTATGGGTGGCACTGATGCACACATATAGGTGGCACTGATAGGTGGCATGGATGGGCACTGATAGGTGGTATGGATGGGCACTGATAGGTGGTATGCATGGGCACTGATAGGTGGCATGGATGGGCACTGATAGGTGGGCATGGGTGGGCACGGATGGGCACTGATAGGTGGCACTGATGGACGCCGATGAGTGGCACTGATGACACTTATGGGTGGCATTGCTGGGCATCCCTTTTTTTTACTTTTTTTAAATTAAATATGATGTGCCAATCAGTGCCCATCTGTGGGCACTGATTGGCATATTTTTTGAATTTTTTTTAACATGTGGATGGCCATGGGGGATGTACCTGGCCATTCACATGCTGGGGGCTTCCCTGGTGGTCCTGGGGGCTTCCCTGGTGGTCCTGGGGGCTTCCCTGGTGGTCTAGTGTGGGCATCTGAGGGGGGGGTGCGCTGATAAACAATCAGCGCATACCCCCCCTGTCAGGAGAGCCGCCGATCGGCTCCCCTCTACTCGCGTCTGTCAGACGCGAGTGAGGAAAAGCCGATCAACGGCTCTTCCTGTGTACATCGTGATCAGCCGTGATTGGACACGGATGATCACGTGGTAAAGAGCCTCCGCCGGAGGCTCTTTACCGAGATCAGTGTAGCGGTGTGTCAGACTGACACACCGCTCCACCGATTGCCGCGATGCGCGCCCCCATGGGCGCGCGGCGGCTGTTATCCTGAAGGACGTCATATGACGCCCAGTCAGGATAACAAAACCACTTCCCGGACGTCAATATGCTATTGACCGGGCGGGAAGTGGTTAATGTCATGTCTTATCCTGGCCATATGGCTGAAAATCCTTGAGAAAAATGGCATGGCTACCCCATCACCCCCCACCCCAGCCCCTTTGGGTCTTGTATGGATATTAAGGGGGACCCTGCACCCAAAATAAAACCCTATACCTACAACCCTATATACTCTGAAAAGCAGTATATAGGCGGTGCAAACAAGAGAGGGACCGTAGGTTTGTTCTTAAGTAGAATCTGAACAGGTACATTTTGAAGTGTAGCTCCATCCAAAAAAAATCTATTTTTAAGCTTTTTGGAGATCATAGGGAGGGGTTATCACCCCTGTAACATTTGCTGTCTTTCCACATCTGTTCAGAACATTTCACCTCACTTTCCGTCCCAATGACAAATGTTTTTGGAAAAGTGGGGTTTTAATTGAAACAAGGATTGGTGATAAAGCATTATTTATGCAACTTTTATTATTTATTTGTTTTTTTACTAGTAATGGCAGTGATCTGTAATTTTTTTGAGACTGCGACATTGCGGCAGACAGATCTGACACTTTTGACACTTTTTTGGGACCATTGACATTTATACAGCGATCAGAACTAAAAATAGCCACTGAATACTGTATAAATGTCACTGGCAGAAAAGGGGTTAACACTAGGGGGCGCTCAAGGGGTTACATTTGTTCCCTCACTGTGTGTTCTAACTGTGGAGGGATGGGATTGACTGGCGGAGGAGACATATCGCTGTTCCTACTTAGTAGGAACACACAATCTGTCTCTACTCCCCTGACAGACCCATGATTTGTGTGTTTACACACGCAGATCCCCGTTCAGGCTCCGGGGACATGCTGAGGGCGCGCTCTGCTATATCGATTTAAAGAGCCGACATACAATGGTGGCGATCCACGCAGCCATGCCAATCTGCCGCAATGCAACTGCAGCGGCTGGTCGGCAAGTAGTTAAAGGCATTTCCTAAGCATATAATTGCAAAAAAAAAAAGGATTCAGAATGTGCTAGTTTGTGATTCATACAAGCACATTATGATATTACCTTGCAGGGGGAAACTTTTTTTTTTTTTTTTTATGAGCTTTACTACCGTTTTAAAGCTCAGGTTTACATACATACAAATTGTAGATGCTTTACTAAGTACTGTGCACTATATTAGCATTCTGCATTTCATGTTTGGCAAATGTTTTTTTAAAGTAGGCAATGACAATTATTGCACTAAATCCATCTATTAAAATATAATTATGCAGAAATATATGCAGTGTAAAATATTAGCAGCGTAGTTCACTTTCCCAAAGGCATATTATATCCATCACTTTGTATACAAGACAACTAAGCCCCATAATTATATATATTATTGTATTCTCTAATCAACAGGGAATCACATAAATACATTTAGCAATGTCTATGTTCTGGAGTGAAATCTGATACACAGTCATTAATTGTTCAGTAATTCCTTCTTTTTTTCCCTGTTTACATGTAAAGAATGTGCACTGAGGGGTTTTCTAAGGATGGTGTCTAATGACAATTTTAAACATGTTTGCATCTACATATTACTGTTTTGCATCAAAAATATTCTGCCCAAAACTAGGTGTTTGATTTGAGTTAAACAGCCTTATTATTATTATTTGTTTTTTACTTTTATGCCAGTGCAATGCACTTTTACCCCCTTCCTGCCCAGACCTATTGTCAGCTTTCAGCGATGTCACACTTTCAATGACAATTGCGTTGTCATGCAACGCTGTATCCAAATGAAATTCTTATTCGTATTCATTTTTAGAGCTTTCTTTTGGTGGCATACAATCGCCACTGGGTTTTAAATTGTTTGCTAGAAAAAAGACTGAAAATTTGGAAAAAAATATATTCTCTTAGTTTCTGGTAGAATATTCTGTAAACAAGAATTGTTTCTCCTTCACTAATGTGTGCTGATGAGGCTGCACTAATGGGCACTGATAGGCTGCACTGATAGGCACTGATGAGGCGGAACTGAAGGGCACTGATGAGGTGGCTCTAATATGCAGCACTGATGGGCACTGATAAACAGTATTATTTAACTATTTCAGCCATTCTGTGAGACCAGAGTGAGTAGCAGCAGCTGAGCGAGCAGCAGTGTATGAATCCCATAACGAGCATATGTGAGGAAAAACTGCAAATTTTTTAATATATTTAATTTTTAAATTGCAATTGATTAGTATATTTTTTGTTTATTTTTTTTTATAAGCTGTATTGTAAATTTTAATTGCAATTTTTTTAATATTTCTAATTAACCCTAATCTAACCCTAACTGGAAACCCTAACCCTAACTTGTTCTTCAAGGGGAAAACCCTATCCATAACCCCCTAAACACAATGGGAAACCATAACTCTAACCCTCTAACCCTAACCCTAATCCTAACCGGAAACCCTAACCCTAACTTGTTCTTCAAAGGGAAAACCCTATCCATAGCCCCCTAAACCCAATGGGAAACCATAACCCTAACCCTGAAACCCTAACCATAATCCTAACTGGAAACCCTAACCCTAACTTGATCTTCTAGGGGAAAACCCTAACCATATCCCCCTAACCCTAATGGGAAACCCTAACTCTAACTCCTAACCCTTACCGGGAACCCTAACCGGGAACTCTAACCCTAACTTGTTCTTCAAAGGGAAAACCCTAACCATAACCCCCTAACCCTAATGGGAAACCCTAAGCCTAACTCCTAAACCCTAACCAGAAACTCTAACCCTAACCGGAAACCCTAACTTGTTCTTCAAGGGGAAAACCATAACCCCCTAACCCTAATGGGAAACCCTAACCCCTAACCAGAAACCCTAACTGAAAACCCTAACTTGTTATTTAAGGGGAAACCCCTAACCATAACCCCCTAACCCTAATGGGTAGCCCTAACTCCTAACCCTAACCAGAAACACTAATCCTAACTTGTTCTTCAAGGGGAAAACCCTAACCCTAATCCTAATCCCTAACCGGAAACCCTAACCCTAACTTGTTCTTCAAGAGGAAAACCGTAACCATAAACCCCTAACCCTAATGGGAAACCCTAACCAGAAATTCTAATTCTAACTCGTTCTTCAAGGGGAAAACCCTAACCCCTAACCGGAAACCCTAAGCCTAACTTGTTCTTCAAGGGGAAAACCCTTACCCCCTAACCCTAACCTCTAACCCTAACCGGAAACCCTAACCCTAACCGCAAACCCTAACCCAAACTTGTTTTTCAAGGGGAAAACCCTAATCATAACCCCCCTAACCCTAATGGGAAACCCTAACTCCTAATCCTAACGGGAAACCATAACCCTTACCATAACCCTAAACTTGTTCTTCAAGGGGAAAACCTGAACCATAACCCCCTAACCCTGATAGGAAACACTAACCCTGACCCCTAACCCTAAATTTCACGCAACTATGTTTGATCAAGTAGGGGGTGAAGCTCAATGGTGGGGTCATCTGGCTGAAATCTAACAACATATAGGTCAAATTAAAATTATACTTTGGCTAATAGCAATTCTAGTGGTGTATTGGATTTGATCATGGGCTCATTAGGGTTATATAAATGGTCTATGAAGCATAACAAGCAATTACAATTTTTTTTTTTTAATTGTGTTTTTTCACCATTTGCTATCATTTTTAAGTTTTGTAATGTAATGTATAATGTAATGTCAAATAAATAGGGCACCTGTAAAAACGCTTAAAAAAGAATTAGCGGCGTTTTGCCTCTGGAACGTCAGAAACTTTGGCGTCTGAACTTCTTTCAGACGCCTTCAAAGAAAAGCCTATAAGTGCAACTGCCTAAAAATGACATTAAAGAGGAAGTAAACCCTCTAATACAACTTTAGAGCTTCTTAAAATCGATAACACAGGCAGCTGATTGCTGCCTGTGAAAGTGCACTTACTTGCTTACTTCAGATGATATGCCTGTTTTCATTTAGAATGACGTCATGCGCGCCTGCGCAGTGTGTAGCTGCTAGATCGGCATATGTCAATGCCGTTTTTCTATGTCCGGCTTGTCTGCTTAGTGAACTGCGAGACACTCCCCCTTGTGACTGAACAACACGTCACACAGGGGAGTGAATTAGAGGAGAGAGAGAGACACAGAAGGCCAGCAGTTCTCATATCCTCATTCCATTCAATTCTCTGTTGCTGTAGTAACGGCAATCGAGAGCGAGGCTTGGATATGACGGTACGGCGCATGCGCGAGATTTCGACAGGGCCGCGCAGTAAGGGCGGAAATGACGTCCGCATAGGCTGCTGTAATCCACAGTAAAAATGGAGCAGCCGAGACCATGAACAAAACGAAAAAGATAACCACAAAAAAAGGTACTTGCAGCGCTCGTTTTTCTATTTAAGACAGATAGCATGCTTGGGTATGTTACAACACACACACTCAGTTAAAAAATAGCATTTTTTTGGGGGGGTTTACTTCCTCTTTAAACAAACCTGTGTACATGTACACATAAGATAACATTGGATGAGTTCAGAGGCAGCTGAAAAAAGCAGCCAACTGCCTCTGAACGTCCGTTTACCAGCAGCTTATTACAACAGGGTTTAAAATCGCAGACTGCAAACACTTTTATTGGTCTTTAAATTGTTTGATTTACATATGATGTCCCTTTAGGTCGTAGGCCCTGTCTGTGCACCCCAAGTCAAGATTCAGCCCTGACAACTTCTGGCTTTAATCCTTGCCCTCTGTCATTAGCGTGCCCTCCGGAAGATTTACCCTCTTTCTTGACCAGGCCATTTTTTGCAAATTTCTCCCTCATCAGTGCCTCTCATTAGTGTCTACCTGTGTCATGGGTGAAGACCTCAAGTTCTCCCATATAGAGGACTATAGCTCCCATGGTTCAGAGAAGCAGGATTTCCCAATCTATGGATAGTGTAGGACCCACTAATCATGGGGTACTTTGTCGCAGTAAGTGGGCTTAAGCACCATATAGCAATATGGTGTGACCAAATCCCCATATTTTTTGATAATGTTTTTTGAAAATGTCTAAGTGTTTTTAATAAGCCTTGCTGGAGGTAAATGTCTTTTTTGCATGTGTCCTGTTGTATGGTCTTATGGCTGCACCATCTTCAATGCATTTTTTAGGGTATGCCCCCCAAATATCTTGTTTGTCAAATAAAATTTCTGTCCCTTTTTTACCGCAAATATAGCTTTCAGGAAGAACCACAGAGCATTGCCAGGGAGCAGATATTTGATACAACTGGGAGTAATGTTGAGTGCATCTACCAAGGTTTGGTTCATGGGAGCATTCGACAAACTCATTGTAAAATTCTTAAATTGCAAATGTTGAAAATCAGTTCTGTCCATTTTCAAGGCTAATAGTTAAGGAACTAGCAAAAAAAAAAAGGTAATAAATATAGTTTGGGAAGGGGTGGTGGACCCTCCATTTTATGTGATTTGAGGAGAACATGGGTATTTGATCACCTCTGCGGTTTTTATTTTTTGCTCTATGAAAAGACAGACAATTAAAAAAAAAACAATATTTTTTACTTTCTGCTATAAACATATACAATAAAAAATTAAGGGGGGGCGTGGCCTGACCTGGCTTGAAGATGGACGCTTAATTCCGGAGCTCCCGCTGCCCCGAGACTTCTCATCTGCCTACCTGAGGTGTTTTTGCCCACTAACCTCTAGCTTTCATGGGGACTGCCTCGAGGACATCGTCGACCTCCCGATCCCGCTCTCCTCGCAGGAATCCCGGTACTACGGCCAATAACATACCGGACATGTTCCGATCCGGCAGGGGAAACATGGCGCCCACCCCTCAGGGGATCTCACAGGACCCGATCCCCACTCAAGCTGGCGCGCTATCCTCTACCTCGCCACCGGTACCTCATGACAACACAAATCCGGACATCGATTTGCCGACTTCCCAGCCTCACCTCAGCATCCATGATCTCCGGACCATCGCAGCTGACATAAAGGACACCTTGTCAGCTGCCATTTCCGACCTACGCCTAGACCTCCGCTCCTTAAACGATCGGGTTATAGCGGTGGAAGAGTCGATGGAGAGACAACACTCTCAATTGAAGAAGACAACCCATCATGTCGACTCCCACACACTCCAGCTCCGTGACATGCAAAGGCACCTGGAAGACCTCGACAACAGGGGCAGACGTCACAACCTGAGGGTGAGAGGTCTTCCAGAAGCCGTTGAGGGCGCCAGAATTCAACCTGCCGTGGCGGCTCTATTCAATAATCTATTGAACAG
This sequence comes from Lithobates sylvaticus, assembly GCA_028564925.1. NCBI lineage: Eukaryota > Metazoa > Chordata > Amphibia > Anura > Ranidae > Lithobates > Lithobates sylvaticus. The sequence goes on from CM053029.1 coordinate 578,746,049, forward strand.
ACCCCCCCTCACTCCCATCGCTATGGATAGGATACATCGGGCCCTACGGCCTAAGGGCAGAGAGACGGACCCGCCACGCGATGTGATCTGCCACCTGCCTGACTACAAACTCAAGGAGGACATCCTCAGACAGGCCAGGGGGTCGCAGCAAATATCCCATGATGGCCACCCCATACAGATCTTCCAGGACCTGTCTGGCATCACCTTGAAACACCGACGAGACCTTCGACCACTGCTGGATACCCTACGTGCCAACAACATAGTATACAAGTGGAAATTCCCGTTCTGCCTCGCCGCCACCTCTCACGGCCGTACTGCCTTCCTGAGGGTACCGGAAGATCTCCCACAGTTCTACCGGACTCTAAACATCCCAGCAACTGAAGTGCCCGACTGGTATGCAGAGTTTCGCCGCTCAGCGGTCAGAAGGGATGCACCTCTACTGGAATCGATGGAAATCCAGCACACTGATCCCCGCATCAGCTCCTCTCCGCTGACCCACACCCGCAGCAACCGTCACGGCCGCAGCCCCGAGTCCTCGCCTGGCTCACGAAGGTCCAGGAGGGACCATTGATCCGTCTGTGATGGTATGTGCTCTCTCCCCCTGACGGGAAATTTAGCCTTTATGTTTTGGGGACATCGCTTTTATTTTTGGTCATGTTTGCCACCACTCCCGGTTAATTACGTCTATGTTCTCAGATGTGTTTTACTACCGGCGCTTAGTTAGTATGGCTCTCCCTATACCCTCTGAATGTACTCCCCTGTAGTCCACAGCACTCTAACCGCGAGGATTTTGGCGCCTCTTTACCTCACGCCAGTGCCTACAATCCCCAAGTTGCACTGCGGTTGAGGAACCGCCCCCTGTACTGTGAACCCTCTTGCTTCCTGCGCCTCCTCTCGATCACCTTTTACCGGGACTGTTGCGACCACCACCTCTGGTCGTTATTCAGGACGCCCACAGCACCTCTACCTTCTGGGGACTTCAGCCAAAAGCACATTTTCCACACCGAAGCATACTACACCTGTGTCGGCGCCCACAGAGACTTTGCCTCACGGACCCCGGCTGGCTCTACTGAAAGCCCGATGTCACCTCACTGTACGGCATGTATCTTTACTCATATCAGAAGTGCCCAGACCCAATCCCCTACTACCTTTTAGCTCCCCTCATGATTGACCTTCCTCTCTTGCCTCCAGGACTGTGTCTTCATGTGGACCCCCCCTTGCATATTCCACCCCACTCCATATGACTTTAGAGATGCCTACTATCTTTACTTAGATGATCCATCTTCCCTATTGTGCTAAAGTCTACCTTTTTATGATAACCACAGGGGTCCATTAAGGATCCTATTTGTTCTGAACGCCTCGCTCTAGACCTGTCTGTTTGGGATTCATTGCCTAACATACCCTAATGCTCATTCACAAGCCTAATGTTAATGGATTTAAATGTTATGGTCATTAATATATATACATGAATGTATGAATTACAACGTTACCCTCTGATGATTGCCATGCTATATGGATATTGATCGTTATAACTCTTATTGTCACATTCTATGGCTATGCTCCCTTTTACCTGGTACTAGCATTCCCTTATAATGTCCTCAATAAGAATTCTTTGATCTACTGTTATAACCCTCCTATTGCACAATTGGTTATGTTTGACACTTCTTCCGTCTAAACACCGGTTCAAGTGCCTGAACTCCATACCCCTCAGAGATATACGCTATTATGCTCCTGCTCTCATCCCCATCTCGCATATTCTCTTCTTTTTTTTTCTTTTTTTTTTAATTAGTCCTCTCCAACAGAGCAACGTAGTCGGGCAGCGGGATATCGTCACATCGTTCTACTTACAGTCTCCCCATCTTCTCCAGGTTAGTTCCAACCCCCACACAGTGGTGTCTGGAGCCCCGTCTGCGTACTTTGTGCGTGGACGGTTCCCCTCCACCCTGACATACACCCGGAAAATATCTTTTTATTTATTTCTAAAAAAAAAAAAATTTTTTTTTTGTTTTTTTTTTTTATTTGTTAGAGGGCTTACGATACCCTCTGACTTTTCCGGGAATTTTCCTTTTTTTTTTTTTTTTTTGGTTTGTTTGTTACTCCACTTCTAACGTTCGGTACCGTCGCTCTTCGATCGCATTCTGCCCTGCTCAACTAGACTCTTGGCTCTCACTGACCGTTACAGATGGCGGACACCTTACCCTCCTCCCCCACCACGCAACAGCGCCCATCCTCCCATGCTCAACTTAAACTCTACTCAATTAACATACAGGGCCTAAATACCCCTGAAAAGCGCTCCCTTTTACTATCTACATTACATAAATCCAAAACGCACATAGCCCTAGTACAAGAAACCCACTTTAGATCTGATAGCATTCCGAAACTACATGACCACCACTTCCCTTTGGTTTTTCATGCCTCAAACGCTGATGCTAAATCTAAAGGGGTTTCTATATTAATTTCCAAAAAGTGCCCAATTCAAGACATAACAACTAAGGATGGGCCCGGTGCTCGATGCGAACCCACGTTCGCATCGAGCACCGGGCGTTCGCTCGCTCTGCGAGCCCAGAACTATTTTGGCCGCTCGCATCACGTTCGTGTGATGCGAGCGGCCCCGCAATGCATTGCGGCCGGCGCGGCCGACGCAGTGCATTGCTGGCTGATGATTGGCCAAGCATGCACTGTGACCCCGCATGCTTGGCCAATCACAGCCCCGGAAAATCGAAGAGCCATAATTGGCTACAGGCAGGACGCCTGTAGCCAATTACAGCTCAGGGGCTGTAGTACACGCCCCCCCCCTATAAAACGCCGCCACGCCGTCTGCGCCGGTCACATGCTGTTCCGGCGCAGATTGAGCAGGCAGATTCTGTGACACTCTGCTGCATTGAGATAGTTAGATAGATTCACTTACAGAGATTGAGTTAGATAGATTCAGTTACAAAGATTGATTGACAAAGAGGGGCTTGTAGTGTGCTCGTGGCAGGCAGGCAGAGCTCCTATATTTTGTTACCAGAAGCACCTATAGGACTTGTAGTGTGTTCGTGGCAGGCAGGCAGAGCTCCTATATTTTGTTACCAGAAGCACCTATAGGACTTGTAGTGTGTTAGTGGCAGGCAGGCAGAGCTCCTATATTTTGTTACCAGAAGCACCTATAGGACTTGTAGTGTGTTCGTGGCAGGCAGGCAGAGCTCCTATATTTTGTTACCAGAAGCACCTATAGGACTTGTAGTGTGTTAGTGGCAGGCAGGCAGAGCTCCTATATTTTGTTACCAGAAGCACCTATAGGACTTGTAGTGTGTTCGTGGCAGGCAGGCAGAGCTCCTATATTTTGTTACCAGAAGCACCTATAGGACTTGTAGTGTGTTAGTGGCAGGCAGGCAGAGCTCCTATATTTTGTTACCAGAAGCACCTATAGGACTTGTAGTGTGTTAGTGGCAGGCAGGCAGAGCTCCTATATTTTGTTACCAGAAGCACCTATAGGACTTGTAGTGTGTTAGTGGCAGGCAGGCAGAGCTCCTATATTTTGTTACCAGAAGCACCTATAGGACTTGTAGTGTGTTCGTGGCAGGCAGGCAGAGCTCCTATATTTTGTTCCCAGAAGCACCTATAGGACTTGAAGTGTGTTAGTCCCATTACACACACAGAGCTATATTTTCTTCCCAGAAGCACCTATAGGACTTGAAGTGTGTTAGTCCCATTACACACACAGAGCTATATTTTCTTCCCAGAAGCACCTATAGGACTTGAAGTGTGTTAGTCCCATTACACACACAGAGCTATATTTTGTTCCCAGAAGCACCTATAGGACTTGAAGTGTGTTAGTCCCATTACACACACAGAGCTATATTTTCTTCCCAGAAGCACCTATAGGACTTGAAGTGTGTTAGTCCCATTACACACACAGAGCTATATTTTGTTCCCAGAAGCACCTATAGGACTTGAAGTGTGTTAGTCCCATTACACACAAAGAGCTATATTTTGTTCCCAGAAGCACCTATAGGACTTGAAGTGTGTTAGTCCCATTACACACACAGAGCTATATTTTGTTCCAGAAGCACCTATAGGACTTGAAGTGTGTTAGTCCCATTACACACAAAGAGCTATATTTTGTTCCCAGAAGCACCTATAGGACTTGAAGTGTGTTAGTCCCATTACACACAAAGAGCTATACTTTGTTCCCAGAAGCACCTATAGGACTTGAAGTGTGTTAGTCCCATTACACACACAGAGCTATATTTTGTTCCCAGAAGCACCTATAGGACTTGAAGTGTGTTAGTCCCATTACACACACAGAGCTATATTTTGTTCCCAGAAGCACCTATAGGACTTGAAGTGTGTTAGTCCCATTACACACACAGAGCTATATTTTGTTCCCAGAAGCACCTATAGGACTTGAAGTGTGTTAGTCCCATTACACACACAGAGCTATATTTTGTTCCCAGAAGCACCTATAGGACTTGAAGTGTGTTAGTCCCATTACACACACAGAGCTATATTTTGTTCCCAGAAGCACCTATAGGACTTGAAGTGTGTTAGTCCCATCACACAGAGCTCCTCTATTTTCTTTGCATAAGCACCCACAGGACTTCTAGTGTGTTAGTGGCACCACACAGAGCTCCTCTATTTTCTTTGCAGAAGCACCCACAGGACTTCTAGTGTGTTAGTGGCACCACACAGAGCTCCTCTATTTTCTTTGCAGAAGCACCCACAGGACTTCTAGTGTGTTAGTGGCATCACACAGAGCTCCTCTATTTTCTTTGCAGAGGCACCCATAGGACTTCTAGTGTGTTAGTGGCATCACACAGAGCTCCTATATATTCTTCTCAGCAGCACCCACAGGACTTCTAGTGTGTTAGTGGCATCACACAGAGCTCCTCTATTTCTTTGCAGAAGCACCCATAGGACTTCTAGTGTGTTAGTGGCATCACACAGAGCTCCTATATATTCTTTGCATAAGCACCCACAGGACTTCTAGTGTGTTAGTGGCACCACACAGAGCTCCTCTATTTTCTTTGCAGAAGCACCCACAGGACTTCTAGTGTGTTAGTGGCATCACACAGAGCTCCTCTATTTTCTTTGCAGAAGCACCCATAGGACTTCTAGTGTGTTAGTGGCATCACACAGAGCTCCTATATATTCTTTGCATAAGCACCCACAGGACTTCTAGTGTGTTAGTGGCACCACACAGAGCTCCTCTATTTTCTTTGCAGAAGCACCCACAGGACTTCTAGTGTGTTAGTGGCATCACACAGAGCTCCTCTATTTTCTTTGCAGAAGCACCCATAGGACTTCTAGTGTGTTAGTGGCATCACACAGAGCTCCTCTATTTTCTTTGCATAAGCACCCACAGGACTTCTAGTGTGTTAGTGGCATCACACAGAGCTCCTCTATTTTCTTTGCAGAAGCACCCATAGGACTTCTAGTGTGTTAGTGGCATCACACAGAGCTCCTATATTTTCTTCTCAGCAGCACCCACAGGACTACCGACTACAATGGCTGGAAGACCGCCAAGGGGAGGCAGAGCGTGCAGAGCCAAGAACACAGGGCAGGCAGGCTCTGTTTCTAGTGGACGTGGCCGTGGACGTGGACGTGGTCGTGCATCGTCATCAGCACGTGGCCATGGGACACGCGCGTCTTTGTTTTCGGCAGCTGGACATGTGGAGCCGCATCATGCTGAAGGCTTGGTAGAATGGATGACCAAGCCCTCCTCATCCTCCTCATCCTCTCTCACCCAGGCTCAGGGTACTGACAGAGCATCATCAGCCACCCCTTCCCTAGACCCACCATGTCCTCCTGAGGAGTCCCCCGAACTCTTTGAGCACAGTGTTGGGTACATGCTCCAGGAGGATGCCCAACGATTCGAAGGCTCGGATGACGATACCCAGCTTGAGGAATCTGGCAGTACAGTTCCACCAGCTGCAGCTTACTGCCAGGTTTGCTCTAGTGGTGAAGAGGGAGGGGATGATGAGGTCACTGACTCCACGTGGGTGCCTCAAGGGAGAGAGGATGAGGAGGAGGACGAGGAGGAGGAGGATGCGGCGTCACATGTCCAACGAGGCAGGATGCCCCCTGGAGGCCAGGTAGAGGCCAGCACAGCAACTGTACAACACCGCAGAGCTCCGCCTGTGCAGGGCGCTGCCTCTGCACGTTATCAGAAAAGTTCTTTGGTGTGGGCCTTTTTTGAGACGAGTGCAGCAGATCGCACCACTGCTATTTGCAATATTTGTCTCAAGCGTATCTCGCGTGGCCAAAACATCAGCCGCTTGGGCACCACAAGCATGACCAGACATATGGCGACCTGCCATGCAGCTCGTTGGCAGGCACACATAAAAGACCCACACCAAAGAACTAAGCGGACCTCTCCTTGCTCCTCCTCAGCTGGGATCTCCATCCCCACTACACCTTCAGTCCTCTCTGAAAGCTGCTCTGAGAGGACTGAAGGTGTAGAATTCGGTGTGTCACAACCAAGTACTTGCAGTACACCGACGTCCGAATGCAGCAGGCAAATTTCCCTGCCCCAGCTGCTGGACCGTAGAAAGAAGTACACTCCCAGCCATCCACATGCCCAGCGGTTGAATGCTAGCCTTGCTAAATTGCTAGCACTTCAACTGCTGCCTTTTCAGTTGGTAGACTCGGCCCCCTTCCGTGAGTTTGTTCAATGTGCGGTTCCTCAGTGGCAGGTTCCCAAACGCCACTTTTTCTCGCGGAAGGCGATTCCGTCTCTCTACCGGCATGTGGAGGGCAATGTCCATGCCTCGCTGGACAGGGCGGTCAGCGGTAAGGTGCATATTACCGCTGACTCATGGTCCAGCAGGCATGGACAGGGACGGTACCTTTCTTTCACGGCCCATTGGGTCACTCTATTGGCAGCTGGGAGGGATGCAGGACAAGGTGCAGTAGTGTTGGAGGTTGTTCCGCCACCACGCCTCCAAAACGCGACTACTGCTACTGGTTGTGACACACCTCTCTCCTCCACCCCCTCCTCTTCTTCTTCCTCCAGTGCTCTGTCCTTGGAACCAGCGGTGCTCCGTAGGCGTACAAGGGGCTACGCAAGTACGCAGGCAAAAAGATGCCATGCCGTGCTTGCGCTGGTGTGTTTGGGGGACAGGAGCCACACTGGGCCAGAGGTTCTGGCAGCTCTGCAGGGGCAGGCCGAGAGGTGGTTGACGCCACGTCAGCTTAAGCCAGGAATGGTCGTTTCTGACAATGGCACCAACCTCCTCTCCGCCCTGCGACAGGGGCAGCTCACCCATGTGCCCTGCATGGCTCACGTCCTCAACCTGGTGGTGCAGCGGTTCTTGGGCAGGTTCCCAGGCTTACAGGATGTCCTGAGGCAGGCCAGGAAAGTCTGTGTGCATTTCCGCCGATCTTATAATGCCAGTGCTCGGCTGACTGAGCTGCAAAAGGAGCTGAACCTGCCCAAGAACCGCCTAATATCTGACATGCCCACCAGGTGGAACTCAACGTTGGCCATGCTGCAGCGACTGCACACGCAGCAGAGGGCCATCAATGAGTACCTTTGCGACTACGGCACCAGGACAGGGTCAGGGGAGCTTGGTTTTTTTTCCCCACGTCAGTGGAGCATGATCAGGGATGCATGCACTGTCCTCTCACCATTTGAGGAGGCCACGAGGATGGTGAGCAGTGACAGTGCATGCATCAGTGACACTGTCCCTCTTGTCCACCTGTTGGAGCATACGCTGCGTGGGATCATGGACAGGGCACTTGAGGCAGAACAGAGGCAGGAAGAGGAGGACTTCCTTGCCTCTCAAGGCCCCCTTTATCCGGACAGTGTTCCTTCTGTCCCACCCATCACACAGGAAGAGGATGAGGAGGAGGAGGAGGAGGAGGAGGAGGAGGATTGTGTGAGCATGGAGGTGGAGCCTGGCACTCAGCATCAGCAGCAGCAGTCTTTTAGGGATGATGTACAGTCCCAACAAGCCAGTGGACTTGTACGTGGCTGGGAGGAGGTGGCTGGCGATCATGTCATCCTCAGTGACCCAGAAGACTCCGGACCGAATGCCTCAGCTAACCTACGCTGCATGGCCTCCCTGATCCTGCAAAGCCTGCGGAAGGATCCTCGTGTTCTTCGGATCAAGGAGAGGGACCATTACTGGCTGGCCACTCTCCTTGATCCGCGGTACAAGGGTAAGGTTGCGGACCTTATCTTGCCGTCGCAGAGGGAGCAGAGGATGAGACATCTCAGGGAGGCCTTGCAGAAAGGTCTGTGCAACGCGTTCCCAGAAACTGGGAGGCTACAAACTCCTGGTCCTGGGCGACGAGTTGCTGAGGCTTCGGTCAGTGGCAGAAGGAGCGGTGGGGAAGGTGGACGTCTGACCGATGCGTTCAGACAATTTTTTAGTCCGCAGCCCCAAGGTATGATCGGTTCCAGCAACCATCGCCAGCGTCTGATATACATGGTGCAGGAATACCTTGGGGCAAGGTCAGACTTGGACACCTTTCCCACCGAAAATCCTCTGGCTTACTGGGTCCTGAGGATGGATCACTGGCCAGAGCTTGCACAGTATGCAATTGAGCTACTGGCCTGTCCTGCCTCCAGCGTTCTTTCCGAACGCACATTCAGTGCTGCTGGAGGATTTGTGACTGATCATAGGGTGCGCCTGTCCACCGCCTCGGTTGATCGACTGACCTTCATCAAAATGAATCAGTCTTGGATCACCACCAGCTACCAGGCACCTGAGGCGGATATAACCGAATAATTTTTAATGTCACATCCCTTCAAGACTGCCTATGCTGATGCTGAGTGACTGTCCTCTTATGTTCACTGACTATCCTCTTCCTCCTCCTCAATGATCCATGCCACCACACCAGTGCCTAAGGCACAATTTTTCAGCCCCTGTTTAACAGGGGCGTGTACTTACAATTTTTAAAAAAAATGCTTCGCAACACGTGTGACTGCTGTGCTCCAAGTACAGTCTCTGTGAGGGCCGTGTTGCAGTGTTGTGGCACCAGCACCAGTGCCTAAGGCACAATTTTTCAGCCCCTGTTTAACAGGGGCGTGTACTTACAATTTTTTTAAAAAATGCTTCGCAACACGTGTGACTGCTGTGCTCCAAGTACAGTCTCTGTGAGGGCCGTGTTGCAGTGTTGTGGCACCAGTGCCTAAGGCACAATTTTTCAGCCCCTGTTTAACAGGGGCGTGTACTTACAATTTTTTAAAAAAATGCTTCGCAACACGTGTGACTGCTGTGCTCCAAGTACAGTCTCTGTGAGGGCCGTGTTGCAGTGTTGTGGCACCAGTGCCTAAGGCACAATTTTTCAGCCCCTGTTTAACAGGGGCGTGTACTTACAATTTTTTAAAAAAATGCTTCGCAACACGTGTGACTGCTGTGCTCCAAGTACAGTATCTGTGAGGGCCGGGTTGCAGTGTTGTGGCACCAGCACCAGTGCCTAAGGCACAATTTTTCAGCCCCTGTTTAACAGGGGCGGGTAATTACAAATCTTGATCTAATAGTTCACAGCAGGGCCCATTCCTGCGCCCACCAAGAGTAACTATGAGGGCCTGCAGTCTTGTGGCAACACCGTCCACCACCACCGCCAAAGGCCCAATTTTTCTGCCCTGTTCATCAGGTGCTTGCAATTACAAATCTTGATCTAATAACTCACAGCAGGGCCCATTCCTGCGCCCACCAAGAGTAACTATGAGGGCCTACAGTCTTGTGGCAACACCGTCCACCACCACCGCCAAAGGCCCAATTTTTCTGCCCTGTTCAACAGGTGCTTGCAATTACAAATCTTGATCTATTAACTCACAGCAGGGCCCATTCCTGTGCCCACCAGTCTTGTGGCTACACCAACATCTAATAGGGCAAATTTCTGCAGAGTATATACGCCAGGCCCCTACTTTCAAACATCCAACTTACAAACGACTCCTACTTGAAAATGGAAAGAGAAAACAGGAAGTGAGAGGAAATCTACCCCTAGGAAGGGAAATTCTATCCTGTTAGATTTAATTTGGGAAAAAGGTATCTCCTCTCTACTGATACTTTATCACCAATCCTTGTTTCAATTAAAACCCCACTTTTTCCAAAAACATTTGTCATTGGGACGGAAAGTGAGGTGACATGTTCTGAACAGATGTGCAAAGACAGCAAATGTTACAGGGGTGATAACCCCTCCCTATGTTCTCCAAAAAGCTTAAAAATAGATTTTTTTGGGATGGAGCTACACTTCATAATGTACCTGTTCAGATTCTACTTAAGATCAAACCTAAAGCCGCAAGTGGTTTTAAATGGCTTCTTTTTTTCCTTTACAAATGTCATTTTGTGCAAGGACAGTTCTAAACACGGGAAACACATGCCACTTCACAGGCATACTTTGGACACCCCCCAGGTACCATATTTAAAGGAAAATGTCACTTTTTTTTTTTCACTTTATGCATCATTAAAATGACTGCTCCCGAAAAAACGTTAGTTTTTAAAAGTTCTTTTTGCATTGATATATGTCCCCTGGGGCAGGACCCGGGTCCCCAAACCTGTTTTATGACATTAACATGCATATTGGCCGTTGTAATTAGCACTTTTGATTTCGAACGTTCGCGTCCATTATAACGTATAGGGTTCGAAAATTCGCGCGAACTTTCGGTCCGTTCGAAGGTTCTGGTTCGAACCGAACCCGGGGGTGTTCGGCTCATCCCTAATAACAACCCAATCGGACACACAAGGAAGGTTTCTTTTCCTTAAAGGTACGCTTCATAATAAACCTATCACTATTGCCAATATATACGCGCCAAACTCTCATCAAGTAACCTTTTTTCGGAACACACTCAGATTATTGACTACGTTTCAGTCTGGCACCCTGATACTTGGGGGTGACTTTAATGTGGCCCTAAACCCCACCCTGGACTCTTCCAATGGTGCCTCTTCCCTACCCTACAAAGCACTCAAAGCTATTAAGCTGGAACTGCATGATCTTTTACTCCACGATACTTGGCGCACCCTCCATACCAATGACAAAGATTTCACCTTTTTTTCTGCCCCACACAACAAACACTCTAGACTGGACTATTTTTTCTTATCACAACCTGGTCTCTCTTACCTCTGTAAAGCTACCATTGAGCCTATGGTGTTATCGGATCACAATCCGATCACTCTACTTCTTTCTCTGCCCACTACAAGGTCTACCTCTTTCATTTGGCGGCTCGATGACTCTCTGCTCTCCGACACAGACACACTACTCCAAATCTCCACTCACATAAACCATTATTTTGCCGAAAATGCATCGTCCGACATGGACCCTGCCACGCTATGGGCCGCACATAAATGTGTACTGAGAGGACACCTTGTTTCTCTAGCCTCCGCCCGTGCTAAACATCGCAAAGCTTACATCGACTCTTTAGCACAACGCATACATGTCCTGGAAAGGGCTCACAAAGCATCGCGCGCAGCGAACACATTAACTGAACTAAACCAAACTAGAGCAGACCTCTTGGAGGTGTTACATAAATCGCTGAGACGAAAATTTGCTTTAACACAAAAGGTTTTCTATGAATTCAGTAACAAGTCAGGAAAGATGTTAGCACATGCACTGCAATCCAAGAAGTCTGCCCACACTATACACATGCTGAAAACAGAACAAGGTGCCTCTGTCAACAAAACTGAAGAGATTGCCCAACAATTCGTTCGATACTTCACTAAACTTTACAACCTCCCTGGATCCCCAAATACTTCTGGCAGCCCGAACAGAAATGATCTGATCCACTCGTTCCTTCAACAATACTCCCCTGCCCCTCTTTCCCCTACTGACGCCGCTAGTCTTGATTCCCCCATATCCATAGAAGAAGCAACAACCGCTTTAAAACAACTAAAACCCGGAAAATGCCCAGGCCCCGACGGTCTTACCACTGGTTACTTTAAGTCATTTCGTGAACACTTACTGCCCCACTTCGTAAACGCGTTCAACGCACTGCCCTCTAACCCAGCGACTACTAGAGATCTCTTAGAAGCTCATATTACTCTTATCCCTAAACCTAACAAAGATGTCACTCTAGTCTCCAACTACAGACCGATCTCGTTACTTAACGTTGATGTTAAAATATATGCAAAAATCTTAGCAAATCGCCTACAACCCCTCCTACCCAAATTGATCACTTTGGATCAAGTTGGTTTTGTCTCTGGCAGAGAAGCCAGAGACAACACCATAAAGGCCATAAATGTACACCATTGGATGACCTCCACATCCACAGAGGGTTTCTTTCTTTCCCTGGATGCGGAGAAGGCGTTCGACAGGGTGGCGTGGGACTTTATGGAAGCCACACTGCGTACGGTAGGCATACCACAATCTATGTTTACTATGATTATGGCTTTATACTCGTCCCCCACTGCGAAAGTAAGAGTGAATGGTCACCTGTCGGGCGCCTTCTCCGTTTCCAATGGTACGCGTCAGGGATGTCCACTTTCCCCCCTATTGTTCATACTAACGTTGGAGCCTTTTCTTCGCAAGCTTAGAGCAAATCCGGATGTTGTCGGCATAAATGTCAAGCAGAAGACTTACAAAGTGGCAGCATATGCCGATGACATCCTTCTATTCTTATCAAACCCCTTGATCACCATCCCTAACCTCCTCAAGGAATTTTCACTTTTCAAAGACTTATCCAACCTCCTGATCAACTTCAAAAAATCACACGCCCTTAACATAACGCTCCCTCCCGCACTGGTCACTCACTGTAAAGCGGTATTCCCCTTCCTTTGGGATCCGGTATCTATCACGTATCTGGGCACCCGGATACCTTCCAATCTAACTGACCTGTATTCCCTTAATTTCTTACCCACATTGATCGCGATTCAAACTGATCTTCTACGCTGGCACCGTGGCAATTTTTCCTGGTTCGGGAGGATTGCTATTCTAAAAATGAACGTGCTCCCCAGACTCCTTTACCTGCTACAGACTCTCCCAATAAAATTACACCCCTCCTTTCACCTTTCCTTTAAACGCATCTGTAGAAATTTTATATGGGCCACCAAGGCTCCTAGGCTTAGTTGGAAAAGGTTAACGCTACCCAAATTACAAGGCGGGTTGGGTCTACCGGACCTACAGAAATATCAATGGGCCTGTCATATGTCCAGAATTGTTGACTGGCATGTACATACCAATTGCAAGGATTGGGTTCAACTCGAACGTTCCTTTTCTGACTTGCCATTATCACACCTCCCGTGGCTGCATACCAAGCACATTCCTAAACAACTGACTCTCCACCCATTGATCGGTCCCACTCTCCTATACGCCCGCCTTGCAAATAACCAGTCAAAGATCCTGCACGCCCCGGGTCCCATGACTCCATTGACTCATAACCCCGACTTTCCTGCGGGTCTTCCTCGACAAGACTCTTCACACCCAATCATTAATGATATTCCTAGGGCTCGACACTTTTTTAATAATGGTAAACTCTCAACGCACCAGTCTATATCACTCTCCTTGCCAGATTATCGTATTTCATTTTACAATTATTTACAACTCAGACACTTTTTTCTATCCGGTAAACCTGCCACCCCCTGGCACCACGACTTCACACCATTCGAGTCCCTTTGTCTCCAACAAGAACCTCAAAAGCACGTTATCTCCGCGACTTACTCGATCCTTTTCTGTACACACGATATTAAATCTGACAATTTAGTTCAAAAATGGGAATCCGACCTCGGGATAGACCTTACGCCTCAAGACTGGGGCAAAATATTTACGCACATACACAAGGGCTCACTGAATGTTTCTATCCAAGAGAACCGTTTTAAATTATTCTCTAAATGGTACAGGACACCCATGCTCCTCCACAAATGTCATCTGAATGTTTCCCCCTTATGTTGGAGATGCGACACTGCCCCTGGCTCCCTTCTACACATATGGTGGGAATGCCCCCACATTCAGACCTTCTGGACAGAAATTCGCTCACTCATACACCAAATCACCACTTACGATATTCCGTTCACCCCTGCCCGCTTCCTGTTACACCACACACACTCTGCCGTTGGCACATACAAACGTTCCCTCTCCATTCACCTTCTTAATGCCGCTAACCAATGCATCCCGGCCCATTGGAAGAGTCCCACACCCCCTACTATTGCCGAATGGACCCGTAGGGTCGACAAAGTGGAGGAAATGGAATGCCTCATACATCAAGCCAAAGATACCCTCACGCGTCATGAAAGTACTTGGGCATGTTGGAAACACTTCCATTCCTCTTCTCCAAGTATCCTTCCTGTAAACAGTCCACTACCTCCCTGAATGTTCAATGAATACTATCTTACTGCCGTTCTTGAACCGACAAGGCTCCACTTTTCTATATACCATTACATCTATCTAAATCTTCCGCCCTCAAGGTAGCATACATTGTGAATAACGGCATCGCATACCTTACATTTCTCTCCTTTGTTCTTGGTTCCTCCCCCATTCACAGCAAGTTCCCTATATAGGGGTGAGTGGGGGAGGTTTGCTCTTCGATGCCCCGTGGTTTCATTTCCCTCCCTCCTTTTCTCATTCCCTTTTACAGATTTTTGAAAGAGCAACACTGCTACGGTTGTTGCGATGGTAAGACATACCTCTTATTCTCCTACCTACACACCGATATGATGTCACATTACCTGGACTGTACCTATTAACCATCTCACAGCCAGATAGTACTTACACACGATCTCCCTTTCGCTTATTGCAATGTTTCTTTGTTTGTTTGAATTGAACTTGATTAACATGCACACGGTACTGTTCCTCACTGTAACGTATCGGTTCAACATGTATTCCTCACCTTGCTGATTTATTTGTAATGTTTGAAAACGTTAATAAAATCTTTAAAAAAAAAAAAAAAAAATTAAAAAAGAAATCTAATTTCTTCCTCAATTTAGGCCAATATGTATTCTGATACATATTTTTGGTAAAAGAAAAAAATCACATAAAGTGTATATTGATGGGTTTGCGCAAAAGTTTTAGCGTCTACAAACTATGGGATATATTTATGGAATTTGTATTTATATTTCATTTTTTACTAGTAATAGCGGCGATCAGTGACTTATAGCAAGAATGTGATATTGTGACGGACAAATCATACACCTGACACTTTTTTGGGAATGAGTGACACTCGATTAGTTGGCCGATTATTGTTTTGATTAATCGATTAATCGGTTAATAACCTTAAAAAAAAATGTGTTGTGTATAATTTAGTTAATATGTAAAGTTTAAAAAAAAAGGCAATTTTATTCTTAAATATCTTTATGCAGTGGTAAATATACAGTGGTTTGCGAAAGTATTCGCCCCCCTTGAACTTTTCAACCTTTTGCCACATTTCAGGCTTTAAACATAAAGATATAAAATTTTTATTTTTTGTGAAGAATCACCAACAAGTGGGACACAATTGTGAAGTGGAACGAAATCTTTTGGATTTTTGAAACTTTTTTAACTAATGAAAAAATGAAAAGTGGGGCGTGCAAAATTATTCGGCCCCCTTGCGTTAATACTTTGTAGAGCCACCTTTTGCTGCGATTACAGCTGCAAGTCGCTTGGGGTATGTCTCTATCAGTTTTGCACATCGAGAGACTTAAATTCTTGCCCATTCTTCCTTGCAAAACAGCTCAAGCTCAGTGAGGTTGGATGGAGAGCGTTTGTGAACAGCAGTTTTCAGCTCTTTCCACAGATTCTCGATTGGATTCAGGTCTGGACTTTGACTTGGCCATTCTAACACCTGGATACGTTTATTTGTGAACCATTCCTTTGTAGATTTTGCTGTATGTTTGGGATCATTGTCTTGTTGGAAGATAAATCTCCGTCCCAGTTTCAGGTCTTTTGCAGACTCTAACAGGTTTTCATCCAGAATGGTCCTGTATTTGGCTGCATCCATCTTCCCCTCAATTTTAACCATCTTCCCTGTCCCTGCTGAAGAAAAGCAGGCCCAAACCATGATGCTGCCACCGCCATGTTTGACAGTGGGGATGGTGTGTTGAGGGTGATGAGCTGTGTTGCTTTTACGCCAAACATATCATTTTGCATTGTGGCCAAAAAGTTTGATTTTGGTTTCATCGGACCAGAGCACCTTCTTCCACATGTTTGGTGTGTCTCCCAGGTGGCTTGTGGCAAACTTTAGACGAGACTTTTTATGGATATCTTTGAGAAATGGCTTTCTTCTTGCCACTCTTCCATAAAGGCCAGATTTGTGCAGTGTACGACTGATTGTTGTCCTATGGACAGACTCTCCCACCTCAGCTGTAGTTCTCTGCAGTTCATCCAGAGTGATCATGGGCCTCTTGGCTGCATCTCTGATCAGTCTTCTCCTTGTCTGAGCTGAAAGTTTAGAGGGACAGCCAGGTCTTGGTAGATTTGCAGTGGTCTGATACTCCTTCCATTCCAAAATGATCACTTGCACAGTGCTCCTTGGGATGTTTAAAGCTTGGGAAATCTTTTTGTATCCAAATCCATCAGTCATTTAGGACAACATTGGATCATTCAGAGATCCTCGCTGAACTTCTGGAGTGAGTTTGCTGCACTGAAAGTAAAGGGGCCGAATAATTTTGCACGCACCACTTTTCAGTTTTTTATTTGCTAAAAAAGTTTAAAATATCCAATAGATTTCGTTCCACTTCACAATTGTGTCCCACTTGTTGGTGATTCTTCACAAAAAATTTAAATTTTATAGCTTTATGTTTGAAGCCTGAAATGTGGCAACAGGTTGAAAAGTTCAAGGGGGCCGAATACTTTCGCAAGCCACTGTAAACAACCAACTATATGGTTAGGGAGCAAAATATCAAATCCACTCTGAGAATAACAGACAGAAGAGATATACTGTATACACTTTTAGAGGAGATATACTATTAGAGGAGATGTACTGTATATACTATTAGAAGAGAAAAAAAAAAAAAAAAAAAGAAGAGACATACTGTTTTTTGGCCAATTTGTTGTTGGGCAGAATAAAAAAAACAAATTGCTGCAAAAACGCATTACATGCTTTTCTGCAGCTTCTCCATTGAAGTATATTGAACCAAAAAAACACTGTTTTGCGTTAAAAAAAAAGCCCATGACCCTTTCCAAATACGCAGCAGCCGAAAAAAGCATAGATGTGAACGTTTCCAATAGGAAACCATGTAAATGAACTGTAGTACGTTTCTGCATAAAGCACCAAAAAACACATAGGTGTGAACCAGGTCTAAGAAGTTTAGTAACATAATGGGGGTTAAAAAAAAACTAAAATGAGCCCTTTATAGTACTAAAAAGCAGATAATCACTACTGTAAGGGTTTGATTATTTTTTTACTGTAGAACTGTGAAAGTAATATATACAGTAGTGATTATTTGCTCTTTTTGTACTATAAAGGGCTAATTTTTTATTTTTTTTTTAACCCCATTATATTACTGGCCGACTAATCGATTATGAAAATAGTAATCGATTAATTTCATAATCGATTATTCATCGATTAATCGATTAGTTGTTTCAGCCCTACTGCTGTTATGGTTGTGTAACAAAAGATCCCCGGGTGCTGGTGGACATTGGGCCCACCGGACCCGCTGATCAGCTCCCGTGAGCCTCCATGCGCGACCGATACCCGGAAATGCAGGATCACGTATATATACATAATCCTGTGGAGCGCGGCAGCTTTATAGCAGTAAATCTGCTATGGAGCAGTCAGCAAGTGGATAGATAAATATCCAAATTTTATATTTAATATCCATACATAAAAAGGAAAAAATCAGCCATTACCTTGTTTATGATCAAGCAAAGCGTGATGTAAAAACCATTCCCAGATAACAATGGAAAACCTGTGCTGGAAGAAACATGGATGAAATGAGTTTTCCTTTTTTATTTGTTGTTGCTCCTTTCAGTACAGAGAAGTGCAGCTCTGGCATTCACAATATGCTTGTGTTGACAACATAAATACATTTTGTTAGATCAGCTATCTGCATCTGATCTTTAACCTTGTACATTGTAAGATGTCAGTTTTGAGTACATCTTAAGCTTATTATGTCAACAATGAGCCCATAACTGTGGCATAGCCGACCACTAAGATTGATCAAAAACACTTGCATGCTGAAGGTGCACAATATAATATCTGCCCAGATAGCAAGGATAGCTTGCCACAAATTTGTGGCAGTGTTGAATTGTAAGTCTGTTAACTTGCTGCACATTTTCACTGACAAGTTGTACACTTGCAGAGCACTTGAAGCACAAGTTCTAGTTGACACTAGTCCAATTTGTAGCAAATTTGCATGACAAGTCTCTAGCAAAAGCAAAGTTGCAATGGTGAATCTACAGCAAGAGCTCTGCAAGTCTACAGCATGACAACTCAGTCACAGTGACCCCCTGTGGTGGGATTACTATTGTACAACATAACGGAACCAAAACTTGCAGCAGACTTGCAGAATGTTTGAAAAGAAAGTTGATCTGGAGTCATGCAATGCGGACTTGCTGCAATTGTGCAACAAACTTGTGAAGCCTGGCAAGTCTAGCAATAGGTTAGAAAGTAATTTTCAAACTTGCAGCTCAATTGCTTACTATATGAGTAGTTACATAATCACATTTCTTTGTGTAGTCCCCTGTTCCTATAAATGGGGCTATAGTGTAAATTTAGTTTTTGGCTGAGCTGTAAAAAGCTTAGATTTAACTGTATATTTGGTTCTGTTCTAAACTTGACTGAGCTGTGCATTTCTCACTATTGCCAGTAGGTGTCACTGGTACCACAGGAAAGTATGAGAATTACAACTGGGTTGAGCTGTAATGAATATTCTTTTTCCAGAAACAGCCCAGTAGGAGGTTCCTGGCCGCTGTGAATTCTGGGAGGGGGTATTTATTGGACAGGTGCCATGTGCTCTTAGTCAGTTTGTTACCTCAGGGCCCTCTTGGCCCGAGGGTGTGTTGCTATAAGTTCTGCAAGTAGGCCCAGAAGCCTGTCTGGGGCCTACTAATCCCAAGGTGGTCCTTAGGCTGTTTTGCCTGTCTTGGAGAAGCAGAGCCAAGCTGAGGAGATCCAGGGGAGGACCCTTGCTGGAGAGAGCCAGGATGAAGGCTGGTCTTTTAGGAGGGCCTGGTGACTCGTTTGGAGGACGCACCTATATCTAATCCTGTTTGCAGTATCGCCGGGTCCGCTTAAAGGTTCTGGTACTGTCAAGCTATTCTACAATCTAAACAAGGTAACTAGCTCCTGGCTGCTAAGTCTGTGAGAGAGGCTTGTCCAGACATTCTACCAGCTGCTAGGTCTGTGTGAGCGACCTATACAGGTATCCATTCTATGCATTAAGGTAAAAAAAACATCCGACAATGCCGCCCCCCAGGCCCCCCGTTATACTTACCTGACCCCTCGAAAGTCCTGCGCTCGCCCCCGACGTCCTCTTCGCCGCTCACCCTGGCTGTTGATTGGCTAGAGTGGATGGATTTAAAGCAGCGCAGCCATTGGCTCGCGCTGCTGTCAAACACATCCAATAACTCGGTGCGCCAGGGCGCGGGCTACCGAGTAATACAGTGAGCGGCTACGGCTGCCAGCTGTATCACGGGAGCGCGCCCGCAAGCACTCCACTCAATGGGGGGGGAGCTCGCATGAAGTTGTGGAGTCCTTGCGGGAGGGAGCAGAGACAGCCGCCGAGGGACCCCAGAAGACCAGGTTCGGGGCCACTCTGTGCAAAACGAGCTGCACAGTGGAGGTAAGTATAGCATCATTGTTATTTTAAGTGACCCTTTAAAGCATTGAAAAATACTTAAAGTGACTGGCGCCTAAATTCTGTTCTAACTTCCCATTATAGCCATGGACTCAGCCCTGGGGTGAATGTAAGCTTGCCCCCTGCCTCTGGAGATACCTCCCTACTCCCAGTAAACCCAGGGAGGGCGCTACATTTGTATATGCAGTCATTCTAAAACTAAGTTGTTCAGATATCAACATAGCCATATCATAGAAGATAAAGCCATGTACCTAAACTGGAGCTGCTAACTTTCCCTTACTTGCACCCATTATGTAAAATATAATTGGATCCATCAAAACCCAACCTAACCAATTATTTTAAACTATGAATGTTTTCAATGTTTTTCCAAATCTAGGTTACAGTCTGGGAGGTCTGGTCACTAAATATATGTTTAGCCGTAATAATCTGTGTTCTGCTGAGTCAGACACCAAATGCATCATACATTAATAGTACCTTAGAAGTGAAGAAGATAACAGTAAAATATTGTATTAAGATGAGAAGCAATTCCAATCAGGAAGCCAGTATGGATTCATCTTTTCCTAGCTGGACATGTTGAAAGAAAGTGTAAGCATGGTAATAACTGACACTGCAGAAACAAATGTTCTCATTATGGGAAATGAAATTCTAATGTTGGCTCTAGTTGGTTTTCAGTGGCTAAACTCCAAAACCCATTTTACGCTCAACATTATTATTTTCATCTGAAACTCAATTTCCCATTTAGAACGTTGAACCTAGAGAATGAAAATATTATCTAAGTGAATAGATGTAATTTACTTTGCAGATATGGAAGTTGTTGAGATGTACTTGTTAATTAAAGTCAATAGATAGTGTCTATTGCTGAAATGCAGGAAATGTTAATGTGTTTGATATTCAAATAGAAATAGCTTATTATGCATTCATTTCTCTCTACTATTTCATGGATGCAACTCTAAGTTTATACATTTAAATGTCATTGTAAATATTACAAGGAAAATCTAAATGGTGATTGCAGTTTAATACTAACACAGTTTAAAACAAATTCACCTGCCTTTCTGCTTCCGGTTCTATACAGCTCGCGAGTGGAACGCACGCTGTAGACCGGGGCTTTGCGGTGCCGTCATCGCACTGCCCAGCGCTGCGCGCTCTGCTTTTTTAATTATTATTTTATAATACCATATATTTTTTTGTTCTAATAGCCCTGTTGGCCTCATTTATATTTTTTATAGTATGCATCTTTATTTACAATAAAATACCCATTGGGTTAACAGAATTACACTATTAGTGTCATTCTTTTTTACACATACGGATCGCACGGTGCTGTATCCCCTATCCCCAGAGACTGGAACAGGTTGGGCACATCCACAGAGGAGGATTTTTTCCATCGTCCACCCCTACAGAGGAGGATTTCCCTACCATCCATCGAGGATACTACATGCCTATTACCCCTGCAGGGGTTAGGCACTCTGGTGAGTGTTTGCACATTAGGGGTCACTCTGCGGAAGGAGGGGAGCACTGAATATATCATCGTCCACCAGTCATCCATATGCTTACACAGGACGTCATCAATTTTTTCATTATTTTCATCAATTTTTGTACACAGAACTTTTTTATCTGGGACACACTTTAAAGATTTTATTCTTACACTCCTATGGATTACACACTGAACTGAGCACTTTTAGTAATCAATTATTTGTATCAGTATTTTGATTTATTTTACCTTGATTATTCACTATCTTATATATATATATTTAATATTTTTTATTATTATCATTATTTACTTCACGGAGGCACTTTAATCAATTAATTTATTCAAAATGTTTTTGATATATTTATTCATTTGAAGGACTATTTTCACAGACATCAATTAGCATCATTGCACTGACTCACCTTTTAATAGATTGTTATTCAACAATTTACCTGGGTTTATTAGAGTGCTGAGGATTTACTATATTATATATATATATATATATATATATATATATATATATATATATACTTTTTGCACAGTTTGTTATACTATTCATATGTATACATAGTCTTTTATCTCTCACCCATTATGGTGTAATAGTTTTTTAATATCCTGCTAAGTGACCACTACTCTGGCACTCTCTACGTTCACCCGGAACAGCGCCACTATCCCTTATTTTACCATATTCATTTTATTACATACTTGTGTGTAGTACTTTTCTGGGAGGCAGCAGTTCTATTCCTAAGCGCGGATCCTTTAGTATTTTTTAGAAATAGCGTATTATGCATTCATTTCTCTCTACTATTTCATGGATGCAACTCTAAGTTTATACATTTAAATGTCATTGTAAATATTACAAGGAAAATCTAAATGGTGATTGCAGTTTAATACTAACACAGTTTAAAACAAATTCACCTAATCTTTTCAATGTTATTGATATGAAACTTGCTTGGCAAGCACATGCACTATATGTTGGTATGCTACAGTTTTATACATCATAACCCATAAAAGTCAGGCGTTAAACCACAACAGGACATATCTTATAAGAATAGTTATTAGTGCTTGTAACAGCCCAGCGGCTCTATAGGAAAAACACCAGTAGTGGTGCAAACACAAGTCTTGATCTGAAATTCCAAATAAACAAGCGCTTGGGAATACTCATGACTTACAATACATGTAATGTCATTAAAATGTTTTATATTCCTTTAAATATCGTGTCTGGGGGTTCCCCTTGGTCTGACTGTAAAGTGGCGCACCTGTGCAATGTATAGAACATGGCGCAGCAATAATGACATTTCTAAAGGAAAAAATGTCATTTAAACTTGCTGGCGACTGTAATGTATTGCCAGCTCCGTCGGGTGGCGTGATTGATGGTGAATATCCATCGCGGGACACTTTTTTTTTTTTTTTTAAATAAAGGAATTGTCAAAAACTGTCTCTTGTGGTTTTTACTTTTTGACAATTTTTTTGCTGAATGGGTACCCGATACCCATTCACATAGGGGGGCGGGATCTGGGGGGCTTTCATATTCCGATAAGCCCCCCGCCCGCAGACCCTGAAAACCACGGGCCAGGGTTGTCGGGAAGAGGCCCTTGTCCCCATCAACATGGGGACAAGGTGCTTTGGGGGGCACCCCAAAGCACGCTCCCCGTGTTGAGGGAAAGTGGCCTGGTATGATTCAGGGGGGGGGGGGCGCTCGCTAATCCCCTACCTTTCCTGGCCTGCCAGGCTGCATGCTCGGATAAGGGACTGGTATGGATTTTGAGGGGACCACACACCATTCTTTTTTTACATTTTGGCATAGAGTTTCCCTTAAAATCTATGCCAGACCCAAAAAGCCTTGTATGGATTTTGGGGGAGACCTCACGCTGTTTTTTATTTTATTTTGTTTTTTGGAGCGGAGTTCCCCTTAAATTCTATACCAGACCCAAAGGGCCTGGTATGGATTTTGGGGGACCCACACCATTTTTTTTCTTAATTCTGTCATAGGGTTCCCCTTAACCACTTCAATACACTACATTATATACTCTGCACTGCACTAAATACCCTGCACTGTATTATATATACTACACTGACTGCACTTTATACTCTGCACTGTATTATATATACTACATGGACTGCACTTTATACTCTGAACTGTATTATATATATTACATGGACTTCACTATATACTCTGAACTGTATTATATATACTACACTGACTGCTCTGTATACTCTGAACTGTATTATATATACTACACTGACTGCACTATATAATGAAAACTCCTCCTACAAGCTTTACTAGGAACTGATAGAAGTTACAAGACTGCTATATACTGCTGATGAGAAAAGGGATTTAGCAGTTTATATTTACTAAAATAATTGCATTTCCATGTTCTGTGTACTGTGGGAGACCAGATATAGTGAATACAGGGTCCTGGGTTTAGTAACATTTACTTTCAAAGATTTTTATTGATTTTCAAAATAGTAACATTGCACAGTGATGCGAAGATATACATAGTATAAAGATAATAACCATAGAGACTTAAGTGGAAGGTATGGCTGGATTAACAGGTCTGTGGCATTAAACTGGCTGGTAAGTGAATTGTAGTAAGGGTTGAGAGTTAGGACAATGCAATGGTGAACCCTAGTCCTGCCCACCCACTGCACCCCCAAGGGGATCTAGCTGTGCAAGAGAGGAGCGTGAGGGGTCCTCCCCTCGGCCCTGTACTCTGGAGACCAACCAGCTTGTGTAACGAAGAGACCTGAAAGAGAGAGCTTGAGGATCAATGTATGTCCAATGCCCATAGTCCGCTAAGGGATTTGAGGAGCAAGGATGTGGAGGCGTCTCATGGAGAAATTATTATCACCATATATCAAAAAACGAAACTACAACTTGGAAAAGATACCCCACTGGGGCAGAAATAGAAAAGATAGAGGACATAGTATGGAAAAAAACAGAAACATGTGGGGGCGGGGTGAAGAGAGGAAGAGAGTCAACCATCAGAGTACCATTGTAAGAACTTAGGAGTGGGAGGGACTAGGTGGGAGGTGAAGTCCTACGTAGGTGGCCCAGGGATCCCAGGTCTCCCGAAACTGTGCAGAGGTATCCAGATAGGAACTTGCCAATTTCTCCTGTGACATGATCCATGAGATTTTACGCTTGGCTGCCTGAATGGAAACCTTGGGGGGTTTCCAGGCTTCGGTTATGGAAAGTTTGGAGAATGAATGAAAAATATAAGTTTTTGAGAAAATTTTGAGATTTTAGGCATATGAATGTTTAGGAGAGCCGTTGCGGGAGACTTGGGAATCGCGAGCCCGTGACCTTGAATATTATTTGGAATATTTTGTTCCAGAAACTTCTGATTTTGGGACAATCCCACCATATGTGTAACATGGAACCTGTCATTTGACATCCTCGGAAACAAAGAGGGGAAACTGAGGGATAGATATTTGAGAGTTGCATTGGAGTCATGTACAATCTGGTAAGAACTTTCAGGCTAGCTTCCGTTAAGGAAGTGTTGAGGATACCTTTTGAGATGGCCCTATGCAAAGTTTCCAGGTCCCATAGTTCCTAGAGGTCAGCTTCCCATGCTAGCATGTAGGAGGACTTCGACTGGGTTCGAGCAAGTGACAAATAAATTATTGATATGCCTCCCCTCTGTTCCACGACCTGATCGCACCAAAGTTCGTAGGGCGTTATGTGAGGGGGGATTAGGTTTTGTTGACTAGACAGAGTGGAGAAAATGGGAAATTTGCCTTAACTTGATACGTCAAAACTGCCTCGGCATCGGCGCACTAGTGTAACTACTACTGAAGATAGCTAAATTGAGGGGTACCTTCTGGACCTGGAATGTAATCCCAGGGGGCCTGCCCCTTTCTCCTTGTGGGGGACAGACCTGAGCCCCCAGGGACACACCCCAGAGTGTCAGGATTGTAGCATAAATTGTACCAAACTCAAACTTAGAGGGAGCTTAATACAAAGTTCAGGCAACAAAGTTCAAACCTACGGGAGGAAATGTTCAAAAAGCATAAGATAGGAGCGGAGGAGGATTGGAGCGTTTTGGTTTAGATATGGTCCAGACGGTCCTCAGGGGGCTCGTGGGAGAGGGACGTTTTGGCTGATTCTGAACCGGAGTTACAGTAGCAAAGTCTATTGCTGCTTCTTGCGAGATGAGTCTCAGGTCCAGGAGGAGGCGTTCACCTTCTGGGAAGCTGTGTAAAGAGTGCGTCTTGCCCTTGAAATCAAACTTAAGAGCAAAGGGGAAGGCCCATCTGCACTTAATGTCCTTCTGGGACAGAACTGTTAGGAGGGGATTCATGGTTCTCCTTTTTTGAATGGTAGTAGGTGAGATGTCAGCGAAGACCTGTATGGCATGCCCCTGGCCTGTCAGGGGAGATTGGAAGCAACACAGTTTCATTACGTCTTCCTTGACGGAGAAGAAATGGTGTTTCACCACTATGTCTCTTGGGGAGCCATCTTTCCTGGGGGGGGGGGGGGGCAGGGCTCTATCTCCAGCTTGTGTGGAGGGATGTTGGGAATCAGTTGTTTGAAGAAGTCCTGCACGACGGCCAGGGTGTCAGTGATTGATTCAGGGAGGCCTCTGATTCAGAAGTTTTGTCTTCTGGACCTATTTTCCAGGTCGTCAATCCTGGAGAGGGCCGTATCCAGTTGATCCTGGAGAACCTGGATATGATCCAAGTTTTGTTTAGTTTTAGAGACAGACATGTCCAGTTTCTGTTCTATAGCTTCCAACCTGCATCCCAGGTTTTGGAAATCTATCCGGATGTCACCAGTGATTTTAGCTACCATTTGTGCAAGGCCCCTGTCCAGCAATTCTGACAGTTTCAAGAAAAGGCCAGGAGCTGAAAGGATGGAAGTATGGGGGAGTACCACAGAGGTCTGCGTGTCTGCTGGTGGGGTGCATGGTGTCCGCCATCTTGGATTCGGCCCATGCTGCTGCTGTAGCGAACTGCAGCCCCAGGTCTCTCCAGGCCAAGCCCGTGGATATGTGGATGTTCCCGAGGTGTTCCACTGTCAAATGATGCCAGGTTGAAGGGTACCGGGGTCCTGTAACTCCTGCTATGTGCGCCGTTCGGCCGTGGCAGCGCGGAGCTCCAGGCTTAAGCGGCCATCTTGGAGACTTCTGCGTATGTGCCTTGGTTTAGTAACATTTTAAGCTGCTTCTAAGTCGTGTCAAAGTCGCATCGAGCCAAAGTTGCCTGGCAAAATGGTGCGACTTTCAGTTAGTGTGAACCTGGACGTGATTGGTTAATCTCATGGCAACATAGCATACCTCACGTATTTTGTCTCATGTCATTTACAGTACACCCTGCTATTGATTTTGTCTAAGAGTCAGACTGCAATGATCCAAGTGGATGCGATTTCACATACCCAGCAAAACAAACAGCTTCATCTTCATCACTGCTCATATATCTAATGATTAGAATTTCATTCCCCTTAATGAGAGCATTTGTCTCCGCAGTGCCAATTATTAACCATGCTTGGAAATTCTCCCTGCATGCTCTGGAAGAAAATGTCAAAACAATCTAACAGTGCTTGTTTTTAATTATTTACTTCCAAGAAGAATTCTTATATATTTATTAAATTAAAACTAAAGACCAACATATGTTTAGTTTTGGATAGACTGAAAAAGTATTAGAACCACTGTCAGGGTTTTTATTATTGCTGTCTGTGTCCACGTTAGGGAGAGTATCCTGTTTACCATTATCATTGAGTCCCGGTTCACACTTGTGTGATTCCACTGCTCTCTGCAAACTGCTTCGGGTATCAATGTAATGTTAAGTGGTTAGGTGGAGGGGGAGCCTATCATAAAAAAATATCACGATCCCATACAACAAATGAAGTATATTGAAAGGGGGGATGTTCCCCATAAGTCCATAAATAGGGAGACTGTGTGAAAAGAGGCTGGATTTTAAAGTGCCAAAAAACAGTATCAACTACAAATTACACCAGCATAAACAACATACAACCATTCTGTGCAAACAATGCTTAATGAAGGATTTAGGGATCATGGATCAACGAGTTTTGCCCAAAGCAGGAAGGGGAATTCTCCAGGATCCAGTTTGCAACATTAACCACTTCCGGACTGCCGCACGCCGATGTACGTCCCTACTTTGGGGGCGGATATCGTTGTTATGGCAGCATAACCGGCAGTCCGGTTCAAGATAAAAGTGGTCTCTGCGGCGGATTCGACACAAGATCACTTTTATCTATGGCGGGAGAGGCCCCCCTCCCACTATGATCCAGTGCAGGGACGTCTTTTCGCATGGGCACGCTGGGCAGTTGCCCGGGGGCCCCAGTTGCCCGGGGGCCCCAGTTGCCTGGGGGACCCCAGGCCCCTTCCAGTGCCGGCACGCTGCTATCTGCAGGAGTGTGTACCGGAGGTGCAGAGGGAATGTCTGCTGCCGGGGATCGTGCAGGGGCGCAGGGAGGGAACTATCGCATGCAGTACACTGACAGATCCCTCCCCCGGCTCCCCCAGCTGCAGAGCTGTTTGGCGGCTCAGGGCTCTGAGTGATGACGAGGAGCTGGCCCGCCTCCTTCATTGGCAATGGTTGGGACTCGTGAGGGGGTGTGGCCAGGCAAGGGGTAACCCCGCCTTTCACTGGGGGCAGAGCGGCCGGGCGGCCTCGCACGATCCTTCTGGGCAGAGCAAAATGGAGGTAAAAGAAAAGGCTCTAAAAATGCTGTTTTCTTTTTTATGCAGCCACTGGACTAAGAGAAATTGGGTTGAAAACTGCTCTGCTTGATTTCTTACACTCAGGCCAGTGCTACAGGAAAAAAACAGATACCATCTTGAGCTTTGTCAACTTTATTACTTCTATCTTTAGACTTTTACATATAAGTAAAAAAGTTCTGTTAGCTGACAAAGATCAAGATGGTATGTTTT
Source organism: Lithobates sylvaticus (assembly GCA_028564925.1). Lineage (NCBI taxonomy): Eukaryota > Metazoa > Chordata > Amphibia > Anura > Ranidae > Lithobates > Lithobates sylvaticus. The sequence continues at coordinate 578,774,047 of CM053029.1, forward strand.
TTCCTGTAGCACTGTCCTCACTGTAAGTTTTCAACCCAATTTCTCCCAGTCCTCTGCCTGATGTCGCCCAGTCCCCCTGCTGTCGCCCTGTCCCTTGCTGTCGCCCAGTTCCCTGCTGTCACCCAGTCCCCCTGTTGTCGCCCTGTCCCCTGCTGTCACCCTGTCCCCCTCCTGTCGCCCAGTCCCCTGCTGTCGCCCAGTCCCCTGCTGTCTCCCAGTCCCCCTGCTGTCGCCCAGTGCCTCTGCTGTCGCCCAATCACCTGCTGTCACCCAGGCCTCTGCTGATGCCCAGTCTCTTGCTGTCACCTAGCCCCCAGCTGTCACCCAGTCCCTCTGCTGTCACCCAGTCCTCTGCTGTCGCCCAGTCACCTGCTGTCACCCAGTCCCTCTGCTGTCACCCAGTCCCCCTGCTGTCACCCAGTCCTCTAAAAAAAATTAAAAATATTTAAATGTTGGCAACTATGCTCGCTGTGTATGGCAGGTCAATGAGGGGGCAACAAACATCACAGGGGGGTATAGACATGGCCTGTACTAGACTATTTTACGCCCTTTCTATACCGTATAGAAATTATATTTTAGAGGTACATACGTTTTTTTTTTTTTGGGGGGGGGGGGCAAGTAGCTGGTCTTGCCTAGGGCGCAAAATAGTCTTGCGTGGGCCCCGGCCACATCAGAGCCAGACAAATAGTACTAGCAGTTGGACAAGGGAGTCGGGCTGAGTGGGCACAGGCAGTCCAGCGCGTGGCAGCATCTTTGGTTCCGCCTGCAAGCTGGGCTGTCACCACCTCTCCTGAGCCTCCCTGAGTGACTGAGCGAGCTAAGGCAGACGGTGTGCGCAGAAGCTCAAGTTTCCCGATGGCGAGCAGGTCAGGCAAGAGAAGAAACTGTGCTGCCCCTCCCCCTTGAGCCGCCGCTGTCAGCAGAGGGCTCTATTTCTTGCCCATCCCCCTCCAACTGTCAGCAGTGGGGAGATCAGCGGTGTCTCTGGAGAGGAACCAGTGGCAAGTGACATACTAAATCTGGTGACGGGATGGGTGGCAAGTGACACGCTGAATCTGGTGATGGGATGGGTGGCAAGTGACACACTGAATCTGGTGACGGGACGGTGGCAAGTGACACGCTGAATCTGGTGGCAGGGGACGGGTGGCAAGTGACACGCTGAATCTGGTGGCAGGGGACATGTGGCAATAGACACGCTGAATTTGGTGACAGGTGACGATGGCAAGTGACACGCTGAAACTGGTGAGGGGATGGGTGGCAAGTGACACGCTCAATCAGGTGACAGGACGGTGGCAAGTGACAAGCTGAATCTGGTGGCAGGGGATGGGTGGCAAGTGACACGCTAAATCTGGTGGCAGGGGACGTGTGGCAATAGACACGCTGAATTTGGTGACAGGTGACGATGGCAAGTGACACCCTGAAACTGGTGACGAGATGGGTGGCAAGTGACACGCTGAATCAGGTGATGGGACGGGGGCAAGTGACACGCTGAATCTGGTGGCAGGGGACGGGTGTCAAGTGATATGCTGAATCAGGTGACGGGACGGTTGCAAGTGACATGCTGAATCTCGTGGCAGGGGACGGGTGGCAAGTGACACGCTGAATCTGGGGGCAGGGGACAGGTGGCAAGTGACACGCTGAATCTGGTGACGGGACGGTGGCAAGTGACACGCTGAACCTGGTGGCAGGGGACAGGTGGCAAGTGACACGCTGAATCTGGTGGCAGGGGATGGGTGGCAAGTGACACGCTGAATCTGGTGGCAGGGGACAGGGGGCAAGTGACACACTGAACCTGGTGGCAGGAGACGGGTGGCAAGTGACACGCTGAATCTGGTGGCAGGGGATGGGTGGCAAGTGACACACTGAATCTGGTGACAGGTGACGGTGGCAAGTGACACGCTGAATCTGGTGGCAGGGGATGGGTGGCAAGTGACCCACTGAATCTGGTGACAAGTGACAGTGGCAAGTGACATGCTGAATCTGGTGACAAGGGACCGGTGGCAAGTGACACGCTGAATCTGGTGCCAGGGGACAGTAGCAAGTGACACGCTGTAAAGTAGAAATACTGTACTTTCATTCTTGAGAGTAGGTGCGTAAATGGGGGCAAGCTTGTAGGGGCCCCATAGCATTACTTTGCCCAGGGGCCCATGCTGCTATTAAGATGGCCCTGATCCAGTGCCCTCCGCCGCTTACCGGAGCCGTCGGGAGCGGTGAAATGGAGACGAGTGAGGGGAAGATGGCCCCAACCTGTCTCCATGAACCTGCAGGGCGGAAGCAACGTCATAACGTCACTTCCGCCCATAGCTCTTAAAGGTGAATTATTTATTTATTTTTTTTAAATTACAACATATTTAAAAAAAATGTTATTGCATTTTAGTGTAAATATGAGATCTGAGGTCTTTTTTACCCCAGATCTCATATTTAAGGGGTCCTGTCATGCTTTTTTTCTATTACAAGGGATGTTTACATTCCTTGTATAGGAATAAAAGTGACAGATTTTTTTAAAAACAGTGTAAAAATAAAAAGTGAAAGGTGAAATACATAAGAAAAAAAAATAAATTCAAACACGTCCTGTCCTGCCGAGCTCGCGTGCAGAAGCGAACGCATACGTGAGTAGGGCCCGCATATGAAAATGGTGTTCAAACCACACATGTGAGGTATCGCTGTGATCGGTAGAATAATTCTAGCCCTAGATCTCCTCTGTAACGCAAAATATGCAACCGGTAGAATTTTTTAAATGTCGCCTATGGAGATTTTTAAGGGTAAAAGTTTGTCGCCATTCCACGAGCAGGCGCAATTTTGAAGCGTGACAAGTTGAGTATCAATTTACTCAGCGTAACATTATCTTTCACAATATAAAAACAAATTTGGGCTTACTTTTACTGTTGTCTTATTTTTTAATTTAAAAAAAGTGTATTTTTTAAAAAAAAAAAGTGCTCTTGTAAGACCGCTGTGCATGTCACCGATGTGAGGAGCTAAAAAAATCCATCCATATGGTTCAAAACAACATGAAAAAAAAAAACAAATCCACAAGATAGGACCAAAACATAGACCATAAGGGAAAGATCACCTCTATTCCAAAGTGTGTTTAAAAGTAATACAAACGCTGCCAATGGCGGATCACGCGTTCAGCGCTATGTGGCGTCACCTGGCGTGGATCCTGGACAAGCCCCCTTCCTGCTTTGTGCAAAACGATCCATGATTCATAAATTCTTCATTATGCATTGTTTGCACAGAATGGTTGTATATTGTTTATGCTGGTGTAATTGGTACCTATGATATTATATATGTTTTTAAATTCTGTATAAATAAAATTTAGATGAATCTTTTTTAACCAGTTAAGGACCATAAGGATTTTGCTATACGGCACTGCATCGCTTTAACTGACAATTGTGTGGCCCTGCAACGTTGTAACCAAACAAAATGTATGTCCCTTTTTTTTCCACAAATAGAGCTTTCATTTGGTGGTATTTGATCATCTCTGCGTTTTTTTTGCGCTAAAAACAAAAAAAGAGTGTAAATTTTGAAAAAAAAACTTTTTACTTTTTGCTATATTAAATATCCCCACTTTTTTTTTTTGTAAATCGCAATAAGCGTAAATTGATTGGTTTGGTTTGCGCAAAAGTTTTAACATCTACAAAATAGGGGATAGATTTATGGCATTTTTATTATTTATTTATCTTTTACTTTTTTGGAACCATTGACATTTATACAGCGATGAGAGCTAAAAATAGCCACTGATTACTGTATAAATGTCACTGGCAGGAAAGGGGTTAATACTAGGGGGCGATCAAGGGGTTAAGTGTTCCCTAGGGAGGTGTTTCTAACTGTGAAGGGAGTGTACTGACTAGAGGAGGAGAGATATCGCTGTTGCTGATCACTAGGAACAGCAGATCTCTCTACTCCCCAGTCAGAATGGGATCTGTCTATTTACATTGACAGATCCCCGTTCTGGCTCTCTGAAGAGCGATCGCAGGTGGCTGGCGGACATGGCGGCTGCCAGCCATGCGCACTGGCTCCGGCGTCACGACGCAGGTATGCGTACACCCCTCATCGCTCTTAAAGCGGCTGACATACACCTATTGCGATTCGCACAGCCGTGCCGACCTGCCACAGTATAATGACCGTGGCTGGTCGGCAAACAGTTAAATTCATTTCGGAGTGGTTGATGCTGTTTTTTGCCACTTTAAAATCCCCCCCCCCCCTCTTTTCTCACAGTCTCCCTATTTAGGGACTTGTGGGAAACCTCCCTCCTTTTAATATACTTTACTGTAAAGTTAATGACACCCCCAAATCGTTTCGCAGGTCGCATTTGGTGCGAATGCGATGCAATTTCAGCCATACAGCCAAAGAGGAGCATGGAGGTAATCACTCTTGGGCACTTTATTCTAATGCCGTGTACACACGATCAAACTTTCTGGCAGACTAGGACCCATGGTCTTCCCGACGGACTTTCGGCGGAGTTCAGACTGACTTTCCGAACGTACGAACTTGGCCACACACGAACGGACTTGGCCACACACGAACAGACTAAGTCCGTTTGTATTGAACGTGATGAGGTAAACGGGACTAAAAAAGGAAGTTAAATAGCCAGTAGCCAATAGCTTCCCTTGCGTCGTATTTGCGTCGTATTTGGTCCGTCAAACCAGCATACAGACGAACGGTTTTCCCGATAGGAATTGAGTTTGTGGGATAGATTTGAAACATGTTCTATTTCTAGGTCCGTCTGATTTTTTTAACTAAAAATCGGATTAGCCCACACACGATCGGATTGTCCAACGGACTAATTCCGTCGAACCTAGTCTGCTGGAAAGTCCGGTCGTGTGTACGCGGCATTAGAAAGCACGTGTGTTCGGGTATAGAACACAGTGAAACAGAAGAATATACCAGGAGTAGACTGTGATTTGGCAAAGAACCACGTGTGTGTTAATAGATTGCACAGAGACTGTCAAATATGCACCTTTTTTTGTATATTGATGCACTTATTAACTGTAATACATTTTTGTAATACAGATTTGTACTATACTGATTATAGGTGTATTAATAATTGTTTGCTAGACAACACATTTTTTGAGTTTTTTTAAAACTTTTGATGTGGGAACACATGACAGTGGTAAGCGGCAACAACACATATACACTACAGTAATTGAATTTTTTTTTTTTTGGCGCAGGTGTATTTTGGTTTAGCATACAGCCCTATGACTGAATTCCCATTGGGCTGATATCACATGTGATGTGCACAGCAATATGGTGCAAATCACATGCGCCGGAGTGACATCATTGCTGCTCCGGCCACTCACAGCGCCGGAGCAGCGATACCCGGAAGGAAGATGGATGCTTTGTGCAACAGGGGACAGCGGTGACATCGCTGGCTCCTGTGTCAGGTAAGTGACACATAATGGGCTACTATGCGATGCATAGTAGTCTATTATGCTTTACCTTTGCAGGGAAACAAAGAGGAAGTAAACCCATCAGGGTTTACTTCCTCTTTAAACTACATAGAGGGTTCTTTACTGTAATGCCCCGTACATACGGTCGGAAAATCCGACCACAAAATCCATCGGATTTTTTCCGACGGATTTTGTCCGACACTGGTGTTGCATTCACACGGTCGGACAAAGTTGTCGGAAAATCCGATCATTCTGAACGTGGTGATGTTTGTTGCCTACGAAGGGACTACGTAGAGGCTAGTAGCCAATAGCTTTGGTCTTATAATGTGATCTGAGCATGCATGGCACTTTGTCCATCGGAATTCGCTACACACGATCGGAAAAAGTCCGATAGGACTTTGTTGTCGGAAAATTTGAGAGCAGGAGATAAAACTTTGTCCGTCTGAAAATCCGACGGAATAAGTCCGATGGAGCCTACACACGGTCGGAATTTCCGACAACATTGTCCGATAGGACATTTTCCGTCGTAAAATCTGACCGTGTGTACGGGACATTAGAGCGGCAAGGATGTGGAATTCCCTTCCACCGGCGGTGGTCTCAGGGGGGGTATTGATAGTTTCAAGAAACTATTGGATAAGCACCTGAGCGACCGCAACATACAGGGATATACAATGTAATACTGACATATAATCACACACACGTTGGACTTGATGGACTTGTGTCTTTTTTCAACCTTACCTACTATGTAACTATGTACCTATGGTGGACGCTGGAACTACAACCTTCCGCTCTGAGAAGCACAGTACCATCAGCAGGTGTTTCAGGTCCTGACGGTAGCTAGGTCTTATCCTAACTTGACTGCAATCGTGGAAATACAGTTTTAGCAAACTTTTTTTTAGTTGAGAATATAGTAATCATCTATGTTATGAAAACTAGTTTTAGGATCCAAAGATTTTCAATCAAATTGATCGATCAAGAGGCCACACACATAAAAAATATACTTGGATTTTTTTCAGCAAGTAAAAAGCACCTAAAAAGGTAACCACGCTAATTTTTTCTTAAAGTGGAAGTAAACCCTCCTATCGTTTTCAGCCAAGGAAGCTGCCATCTTGGCCTCTGTTCAATCTTCAACTGCCATGATGCTGCACATGTGATCAGTTATGACACCAGCCATTGGATGGTTTGACAGTTTGGTTGACAGCATAGTCAATGTGACAGGTAGCATTTCCAGGATGCCATTTTTTTTTAACTATTTAAATCAAAGGGTTTACTTCCGTTTTAAGTTTTGCTCTGTTAATAGAAACGTGTAACACATATGTAGCACTAACCCCCGAAGGAGCTGCTGGTTATTTTTGGACTTATCGTTACCTTCTTAACCTCGTGTGCGTCTAGGGGTTTCCCGAGGTAGATGGCCCAAAGAACTGTAGAAACTGACACTGGATCCACTTTAGGGATTTTTATTTGAAAAACGTCAGATAAACACAGTCTCTCGATAGGGAATAGAGGGTATGGGTAGGAAGTTCAGGCACTCTTGGAACTGCTGACACTTGAATGTCTCTCACTATACAATCAAGGGAATAGCTATTCGCAACTGGATACTTCAGCCATCGGATAAATCCCCTTTTGGTGAATTTAGCAACCGACAGGTGATTCAGATAAGCAAAGTCTCTGCCACAGACTTGGTAGTAAAACTTGTAGTGAAAAGTCTCTGCCACAGACTTGTAGTAAACTGAAGGATGAATTTAGAGAACCCTCACACGGTACCAGTATCTAGCAGCCGGTCCAGCGATACCGTACGAGCGTGGATTCACCTGGTGTCCTTTCCAGCTTAGCCTCCAGGCTCTTACCGAGCAGCCAGCCTTGTGCATGGCCCTCTTCTAAAGAGTCCTCCCCTGGTTGGGTTCTCAGTTGATGGGCCTCTCCAAAACTGAGACGCACCGGACCACCTTGGAATCCTCCTTCCAGTTACTGCACCTCGGGCTAGCCAGCCCCGAGGCTCAAAAATGGATGGATCTGCACCCCATGCCATGAGGGTCCCTGGGGGCTGGTCAGGAGGACCAGGACCAAACAGTAAGGAAGATCATATGGACAGGAACCCAGAATCACGTGACCTCAGTACCTTAAAGTGGTTGTAAACCCTTACAAACCACTTTGGCTTACAGGTAAGCCTAGATTAAGGCTTACCTGTAGGTCCAATAAATATCTCCTAAACCTACATGGTTTAGGAGATATTTAGACAAAAAGAGGAATCGCTGTCAATATACTCCGGTATTGATGGCGCCGGAGAAGGTCGTGGATGAGGACCGCTTCGGGGGCTTCGTTCTCAGGTAAGTTATTCATAATGAGCTAGTATGCTATGCATACTAGCTCATTATGCCTTTGCCTTGCAGGTTCCGATTTTTTTTTTTTGTGAGGAGGCTTTACTTCCTCTTTAAGTACCCTCTCCCAGAACACACAGCGAGACAACACACCCACTGATTGGTTCCGAGAAAAATTGGCACCCAATGCGTCCAACCAGACTGCGTTCCGATGCTTGCCAGAGGTGACACCAACACCTATGGCCAAACAGAACACAATACAGTCCAGCCAAACTGGTACTGAGACCATAATTTGGAACAATTAACCCTAAAACCCAACTATGGTTTTAAAAACATTAAATTGACAAAAATATAGCACGTGCTCTTCAGTAGTCCGGTGCTACACATATAAAACGTGTGTTATCCCCATTTGGCTGCAAAAGTGGAAGTGCACTTTAAGATTATTATGTCTGATTTCTTCAAAAACAAATGATCACAGTTCACTTGAGAGCTTGAAATAAACACATGGAGGCTTACTTCTATGGCTATTAGTATTACAAGATTTAGTGACACTAGCTTGTGGAGGATGCTGATAATTAGTAGGAAAACCTATAAAATATATGAGGTTTTAAACAATATAAAGAGTAGCTATGTCTTGTATTAGGTCACGCAGAAGAGCTAATTTATGTTGTTAGGATGTAAGCAGGACAGCTGCAAGTTACACTTTACAATCTAGATGCTCCGTTGTTTAGTGCGTTCTATTGATTCCAGGCTCAGTTACAGTGAGGGATTGAAAGCTTGCACTTTTAGCATGTCAGATGGATTCACTCAAATTTGTCTGTGCTAAAAATAAAGGACTGCTGTCCAGATTAATTACAGGCCATAGAACGGCACAGGGCATGCATTCAGAAATGTTAATAATAGCAGGATGCTTTCAGGGCGGAAAAGTTATTAGCTTATGTGTCCTGAGTTATGAAATGCACTTAGGCTAGGTTCACACATTATCACTCTAATGGCGCGTACACACGGTTGGAATTTCCGACAACAAATGTTCGATGGGAGCCTGTTGTCGGAAATTCCGACCATGTGTAGGCTCCATCCGACATTTTCCATCGGAATTTCCGACAAACAAAATTTGGATCTCAAATTTTCCGACAACAAAGTCTGTTGTCCTAAATTCCGAGCGTGTGTAGACAATTCCGACGCTCAAAATTCCACGCATGCTCGGAATCAAGCAGAAGAGCCGCGCTGGCTATTGAACTTCAATTTTCTCGGCTCGTCATACGTCACTGCGTTCTTGACGTTCGGAATTTCCAACATTTATGTGATCGTGTGTATGCAAGACAAGTTTGAGCCAACATCCGTGGGAAAAAAAAACATGGATTTTGTTGTCGGAATGTGCAATCGTGTGTACGTGTACAGTAGCGCTGCGATATACAAAATTCAGTGTGCTTTAAAGCAACCATAAATCAAAGTGATGTGAAACAAAATAAATCAAATAAATATACAATTTCAAGAAATAAAAAAAATATAAAATGACGAAAGTGTCAAAAAAAGTCCACCAGTGTAAATTGTGCAAATAAAATTTGAGAAAAACAGATATATTTAAGGTGTATGAAATGTTATATTTTATTGTAACTTTATTCTCTCACTGTTTATATATATATTAGGGCTGCGGAAATTAACGAATATTGCTCGATTAATCGTTAATTTCTTTGATCGATCAAAATAATTTTGATCGAGGACGATCCGCGGATTGAGCTCCGCGGTCTCGCCCATAGGAAAGGGTGCGGCTTCGGCCTAGCTCCGGAGCGGCAGCCATCTTGGTCCACCCGGCGGCAGCCTAGTATCGGCGCACTGACGTCATCATCACCCGCCTGCTTGTGCCGTCTACTCTGCGGACGGGTCTGCCTGCTGTCTATTTTGGACAGAGCGGACAATCGGAGATGTGGATATTACAGTATGGGGGCAGATGTGGATATTACAGTTTGGGGCAGATGTGGATTTTACAGTTTGGGGCAGATGTGGATATTAGAGTAAGGGGGCAGATGTGGACATTACAATGTGTGGGGAGATGTGGATATTACAGTATGGGGGCAGATGTGGATTTTACAGTTTGGGGCAGATGTGGATTTTACAGTTTGGGGCAGATGTGGATATTAGAGTAAGGGGGCAGATGTGGACATTACAATGTGTGGGGAGATGTGGATATTACAGTATAGGGGGCAGATGTGGATATTACAGTATGGGGGCAGATGTGGACATTACAGTATGGGGGCAGATGTGGATATTACAGTATGGGGGCAGATGTTGACATTACAATGTGTGGGGAGATGTGGACAGTACAATGTGTGGGGAGATGTGGATATTACAGTATGGGAGCAGATGTTGACATTACAATGTGTGGGGAGATGTGGACATTACAATGTGTGGGGAGATGTGGACATTACAATGTGTGGGGAGATGTGGATATTACAGTATGGGGGCAGATGTTGACATTACAATGTGTGGGGAGATGTTGACATTACAATGTGTGGGGAGATGTGGACATTACAATGTGTGGGGAGATGTGGACATTACAATGTGTGGGGAGATGTGGATATTACAGTATGGGGGCAGATGTGGATATTACAATATGGGGCAGATGTGGATATTACAGTATGGGGGCAGATGTGGATATTACTATATTATTATTTATTATTATAATTAAACGAAATTAGTTGATTAATAGATAAAAAAAAAAAACGCTTGAACACGAACATTTTAATCAGTAACAGCCCTTCTATATATATATATATATATATATATATATATATATATAATTCTTACTAGATGTATATTTTAATGTGATTGCATGAATTTTGTAAATATATGAATTTGTGATATTAACTACAGTATACTAGGCACTATTGTATGTAAATTAAACATGGTTTAATTATCCTCCCTAAAGATAATATAGGAATGAATGTCTCTTTAATATATTTAGTTTTTATTGGGCGCATTGGGGTCCAAATTTGCAGGTTTTTGGGCAATAAATAATTGTATTCGGCATCCCAGGGGTTGATAGCACATACAGACAATGAGCTGTTTAGCTCCCCAGGGGTTAATAACACATACAGACAAGAAGTTGTACTCAGTGCTTAGCGGTACGAGAGCCCGTTGTGGATGGAGCATATAAGTGACAGCTTGAGTGCCAATGCGAACCAAGAGGGAGGATACTTAAACAGGGTTGCCATGCCATGGAGCCACCCCCTGTGACGAAATCGGAAGTGACGAAACGCATCGGGTATAGCTACACGACCACCAAAGGAGATGTCAAGGGCGAAGTTAGCGGCATCCGAAGGTGGTAAGACAACCTGGTTTATCAATAAGCGAGATGAATCCTGACATTAACTTGTATTAAGAGCAATATTTGCTTTTAATGTGTGAGTGATTTTTAAATGTTAAATAAACTGTTTGGCATAGTTACTGTACTACTGGAGGAATTATTTTTCTTTTATATGTAATTTGGCAATCTATGTACCTCACAGAGGCACTCAATGATATCCATATGAGGAGAGAGCTAATGGATTGTTATAAAGCGTGATTGCCAACCATGAGAGTGGGAGGCATGCCCATCTGGTGAGTTATTTTCTGTTGGGAGAGGGATCACCTGCACGCAGGAGGAAGTGCTTATTTTAATTTGGAAGATATCCTTATACAAGGAAGATTGAATACACTGTTGGTTATAATAAAAAAGCACTTGGTGGACTTTTATTTGCATGAGTGACAGTGGATGAACTTTTTTTTTTGACACAATTTTTGACACTTTAGTCATTTTTATATAAAAACATTTTGAGATTGTATATTTATTTGATTTATTTTGTTTCAATTCACTTTGATTTATGATTGCTTTAAAGCACACTGAATTTTGTATATCACAGCGCTACTTTTAGAATGATAACTATTTGCAATTTGATATTTTTTTCTGTTATAATTTAACCACTTCCCATCCAGGACAAATTCTGACATTTCTCTCCTACATGTAAAATTCATAATTTTTTTGCTTGAAAATTAAAAAGGACCCCCAAAAATTATATATATATTTTTAACAAAGACCCTAGGGAATACAATGACGGTTGTTGCAACTTTTTATCTTGCACAGTATTTGTGCAGCAATTTTTCAAACACTTTTTTTTTTGGAAAGAAAAAACAGTTTCATGCTTTAAAAAAAAAAAAAAAAAAACATTAAAGTTAGCCCAATTTTTTTGCATAATGTAAAAGATGAAGTTACGCCGAGTAAATAGATCCCTAACATGTCATGCTTCAAAGTTGCACAAGCTCGTGGAATGGCACCAAACTTCGTTACTTAAAAATCCCCATAGGCAACGCTTTAAAAATCTTTACTGGTTATATATTTACAGTTACAGAGGCTATCTAGGGCTAGAATTATTGCTCTCGCTCTAACGTTCATGGCGATACCTCACATGTGTGGTTTGAACACCGTTTTCATATGTGGGCGGGACTTACGTATGCGTTTGCTTCTGCGTGCGAGCACACGGGGACAGGGGCGCTTTACAATTTTTTTTTTAATTGTTAACTTTACTTGTTTTTTTTTATTTTGACACTTTAAAAAATAAAATAAAAATTTTGATCACTTTTATTCCTATTACAAGGAATGTAAACATCCCTGGTAATAGGAATATGGCATGATCGGTCCTCTTTACAGTGAGATATGGGGTCAATAAGACCCCACATCTCACCTCTAGGCTGGGAAGTCTGAAATAAAAGAAAAGAAACAAACGATCACCACTTCCCAGCCGAGGCGTCGCCATTCGTTTGAATGCAGAGGCCGGGTGTGACGTCATAACATCGCGCCCGGCCTCTGAACGATCATAGAGACTCTGGCGATCATCTGGTCCGCCGGAAATATGGTCACCATCCGGGGCCAGCAGATCCGTTCTCCTACTCACCAATGGAAATGCTCAGCATGTGTCAAAGCAGCCACTCCCCCATAACAAGGCAGATGGAAAACATCTGCGCCAGCGTGCGGTGCTAGTATGACGTTATATGCATGGTGCATGGAGCGTGGCATCAACGCGCGTCAGGCACACGCCCCCCACCTCCCAGCGTCCCAAAGGGGCGGGGGAGGAGGGGAGAGCCCCGAGCACGTGTCGCAGCTCCCGGAGGTGGCAAGAACACCATGAGTCCCAAAGCTCCCACGCCACACAGGAAGAGGGCAATTGCAATTGGAACATCAGAGGAATGATGAATACCCAATCCCTATATGAAAATGGTAATAGTGCCCCCTAAAAAGCATTGAGAAGGTAAAAAAACATACAAGGCGTACGTATGAACTACGGGGTTATAACACATATAGAGCCGCATGCCTCCATCCCTGTATTGGTTAAATAAAGAAGAAAAGGGGCAGGACTTTAAATGAGGCCATGACTTGGTATAGCCATGTGCCTCCATCCTTGTTATAATTGCAAAGATGTCGGACGCTTGGTCCCCAACCAAGCCTCCTTAAGGTACAGGGGCAATATGACTCTACAGTACAGTACAGTATAAAGGAGTAAATTCAGATATGTAAACACAGATATGTAAACAAATATGTAGGAAACTGATTGATATAAAAGTTTATTAATACAAAATTAATAACACATATTGAATAATCAAATACAGATTAAAAGCATGGTAACAATCCATGTGAATCACCAAGATAATGATCCCCAAGCGGGGGAGATCACAGTGGGATAGTTGATCACGGATAGCATCTCAACTAGTTTTGTTGTCTAATGCTGCTTCTTCAGGAGGATATCTGTAATTTGATTGACAAGTGATCAATAACAATACACTTGACTAAAGTGAAAACAACATTTAATACAATTTGAATTTGGTCCGACTAGAGAAATAGAGAAAAAACACCCATTTAGATTGGCACCACATCCCAAAATTGAAAATATAGAGAGGATGAAGAAAATAGGGATTTTGACGGTGCTTTAAATATAGATTCTAATGAAAAGGTAGCAATTTTTTATATAATATTTATTAAAGTCAAGGTTAAAAATGGTTTTTACATAAAACATGCAGTGGTTTACATATATGGTGGTCTTTGAGGACAAAAGTAGATTGAAAAGGAATGTTTGTCTGTTTTTTCATATATATACAGTGTCTTTGGGGATAGCTTGCACATCCCCTGAAGAAGCGTATCAGCGAAACATGTCGGGGTACTGTGCAACAAACATTCCTTTTCAATCTACTTTTGACCGCAACGACCGCCACATATGTAAACCACTGCATGTTTTAAGTATTAACCATTTTTAATCTTGACTTTAATAAATACTATATAAAAAATTGCTACCTTTTCATTAGAATCTATATTTAAAGCACCGTCAAAATCCCTATTTTCTTCATCCTCTCTATATAACATTTAATACAATAATATCAGTGACAATAAATATATAGGGGGAGGAGAGCACAGCTGCTTACCCAAAACCCTGGCATGCACAGAATGCAGGGCGTCACCAGAAGGGTCCCCCGCATGACTAGGGGGGACTTACAAATCACTGGACTGGTATATAAATAGATGTAGTAAGACAGATGGTATGGGTAAACTATGTATTTGGGGGGGGGGGGGGGGGGACTGGGAGTGAAGTGTTGTGACTGCGATGAGTATGTTGGGGAAGGGAAAGATTAGTGAGGGAATGTGAGTGAGGAAATAAGAGGACATAATGGAAAGGGCAAAGGGGAGGCACAAAAGGGAGAAGGGGAAGGAAGGGGGAAGCGGAAACACCCAAAGGGGTGTTGGTTGTTGTGAGTTAGTGTGAGATGAGTGGGAGGGGGGGCTAGAGGGGAAAGGAGGGAAGAAGAAGGAAGAAAGGGGAAGGAGGGGAGAAAAAGAGAGGGGAGGGAAGGGGAAGAGGGAAGGGGAAGAGGGAAGGGGAAAAGAAATAAGAGATTATAAGGAAGGAAGTGGGAGGGGGGAGCTTGGAACCAGTGAGGGGAAGGGAAATTGTGAAGGGAAAATGAGGGACATAGTATGTACCTTATATATATATAGATATAGTAGATATGGGGGTCCCGGGAAATAGACTTCCACTGAGGATTAGGGTATCAATATTCAGTAGGGATTTTGCACCACTCAAGGGGAGAGGTAGGGAGTGGGGGTGTGATAAAAACCCAATACGCCCAATATTAATGACCTAAAGAGAGAAAAAACAATGGCCATAGATAAGTAATTAGCCTGACTACCAACTCCATTGAAAGAGGCTGCAGATAGAAGGTATACCAGTGAGGTATCTATCATGATAAATTATTTTAGAAAAATGTTATTAACACTGTGCCCACCAAACCCCATACTCAACCTTGGTTGTGTCTCTGTTGGACTATTTCATGTAGTAAGTGGCCATTGGCCAATGACCTCTTCCAAGTTTTTACCAATGCATACGCAAGCGAATGGCTTACTACAGGTGCTTGGCTGAAGCATTATGTGACCACATGCCTTTTCAGCTGCTACCTGTCACCTCTGCTTCTTTAATTCAAGTTATTTAATTCCAGCTTTTTTCCATCCTGCCCGATTCCTGCTTTTGAAAGGTCACCATTTATTTCACATTATTATTTGAACATATCCGACCCAAAGCAAAGACAGAGATATTAACAGCTTGTAAATGAAACACAGCCTAGTTCTTGGAAATGTTGTGGTGTAATGCTTAACTTCATCTAAAAAGTGACATGAAAATCCGTAATGAAAAAACAACCGCATGCCAAAAAAGTGTCCCATGACCTAACATCTGTTTGGCTAACACAATGGAATATAGCACCTGCAAACATGGAGAGTGTTTATTTTGTAACTATTTTTCTCATATCCACGTGAAAATATGTCTTTAAGCTGCAACAGCCTATTTCCTGCCAGGTTAGGTCTGTTGTGATATGCTTTTCTGTTTGTGTTGGAATATTCCCATCCATGCAGGCCAGGCGCACGGCTTCTACAAATGAATGTTCAAATTCGCTTCTAAATGAAAAAAGTTCCACAATACGTGTGATAGTCTAATGCCCTACACTATAGCTGTCAATTCCCCCATATACACTATATTAGCAATAGTATTGGGACACCTGCCTTTACACACACATGAACTTTAATAGCATCCCAGTCTTAGGTACACACGATCGGATTGTTGGCCAACAAAACTGTGAAATTTTGTCCAAAGGGCGTTGGCCCAAACTTGTCTTGCATACACACGGCCACACAATTGTTGGCCAATAATTACGAACGTAGTGGCGTACTAGTTTTTCAGCTCTTTAGCGTCACCCTTTGGGCTCCTTCTGCTAATTTTGTGTTAGTAAAAGTACTGATTGAGCCCACACACGGGTGGATTTTACGACAACATGGTCCAATCGGAATTTTGGACCGTGTGTATGGGGGCTTAGATGTTTCTAAGGAAAAGGTGTCATTGCTAATTCTAGGAATTTCTTAGCTTCCAGTTCAAAAGCCTTCCAAAATTCCTAATTTTTACTTGTATAGCAAAGGCTCAATATGGCTACCCAGCAATCAATACCCTACTTATTACAATACCCATTATACACTTTTCTTTTCACAGACAATTAAAGCATAAAATATATACTATGGGGTAATTGGGTAAATGTTCCTTACATTGATGGTCAGTGGGAAGAATGCCCCCTTACATTGCTGGTCAGAATACTACCCTTACGGACAGGTAATAGATTATTGGTGTCACACTGCTGTCTCTGACTGGCTCAAGTGGCGTTGGACCTGGAGCTATGGTGCCACCATTAGATGGATGTCAATCAGCCACAGCTCAAGGAACCCCTAGTAACCTATGGAGGAATAAAAAAGAGGGAATTGAAGGGAAAGAAGAGGAGGGAAGGAGGGAGGATGGGGGGCGGGCATTAGGAAAAACAGATAATATTGGGACTGTAAATAAGACAACGGCTAGTAATATATACCATGGTCTCCATCCCTGCTTGTAGAAAAGAATGGGGGGGGGAGGGGATAAAAAGAAGGATTGTGGGACATTATATGAAACACACCACCGGAATACATTGAATCAATTTATGAATAGAAAAATCATTTATTGGATGCACTTGAACATATTAAGCAATGGATTTCATCACAGTAGATATCACACAAAATATAATGATCACGATTGGCAAATCACATAATAAATCACATAATAATGGAATAATTATAATAATTACATAATATGCATTATACAGGGGCTCCCCGGGTTACGAACCCTTTAGGGACTTTCCTCCTGTTTGTAATTCGGAAATTTTCGTAAGTCGGCCGTGCATGTGCAGAACCACAATTACGGACATTTTTGTCATTTTTTGAGGCTCCGTCTGCCCGCGCATGCGCAGAACGGCAGATGGTCCACGCAGAACGGCAGAGGGTCCCCGTATCGCCCTGTTCGTAAGTAGGAGTGGTTCGTAAGTCGGGCTTTCGTAAGTCGGGGACCCCCTGTAGTGTCCACAATGTCGCTAAATATTGAAATAGACCCAATTGTCTAAACAAACATCATTAACATGGCAATGTAAAATCATGGTATTAAAAAATTGATTCATGATTCTCAAAGGTAGAAGATAAAAATTGCATGATGTTGCAAAGTTGCTGTTACATAGCATCAGCAAAAATCTTGACGCGTTTCATGGATAAGCTACCACTCATCAGGAGCAATTATTTCATATGACGTCCAGCAGGATAAATTTTCTTTTCAAAAGTTTTGGTATTTTTTTATTTGTAGAGCAAAAAAAAATAAAAACCCAAGTAGTTATCAAATACCACCAAAAGAAAGCTCTATTTGTGGGAAAAAATTATACAAATTTAATTTGGGTATAGTGTTGCATGACCGCGCATTTGTCATTCAAAATGCAACAGCGCTGAAAGCTGAAAATTGGTATCAGCAGGAAGGGTGGAAAGTGCCCGGTATTGAAGTGGTTAAGTGTGACAATTAGCTTAAAAACACATTGACTCTAAACCAAACTAACATGAATTATGTGGCATTAATAAGGAACCACATAAACTCTAAGTTTTTAACGGCAGTAAAGGAAGTCTCACAGTAACTCTGAAACAAAGAAAGTGTCCTGGAGTTCACTCTGTAGTGATATCTGGCCCCTAGTGTAGAATGTTAAGCCGGCTCATGTTTGGGCCCTTCTGTCAGGTGGTGCACATAAAGCTTTCCCTTTAAGAGTGAGCAATGGATGGCTGATTGGATGCTAAGTAAGGAGCAGTCTCTATTGCATTATTTGTGTCAGTGTTGAGATGAGCACAGATGGTTCAGCTCATCCCTCCTGGTGCACAGGAAACAGGTCCATGTCATATGGTGGTCTGCTGTCCTCAGGTACCTAGGACTCTGTGACTCAGTTCTCACAAAAAGGTCCTCACAGGGCTCAGACTCTCAGTTCCGGTCCTCCCTTGCTGTAGACACTTACGGTAATGGGTCCTTTCATCACAGGATTTTTTTTTTCGAGATGTGTGGCATTTGGGACCACTTTCTTTCCTTATTCAGCTGAGATAAGCTCTTTCCCTGCCTGCACTCCCAGCGGTTGTTAGGGGACGTGGACCTACAGGAGCCTGGAGCGGCACCCCTTATCTTTGTATGCCTTATATGTAAACACAAACCAACAAATGACACCATGAAACTGCATGATCAATGCACATCTTATGCAGGTGTAAACCAGAAGGTGAAGATAGGAAGGTTTATAATGTCTTAAAGTGTAGGGCCCACAAAAAAAAAAAATTAAAAGTCAGCAGCTACAAATACTGCAGCTGCTGACTTTTAATAATCGGACACTTACCTGTCCCGGGGTCCAGCGTTGCAGGGGAACGAGACCCCCCCTCATTCCCCACTCCGCTCGCGGCGCCGGCATTCTTAATGTGGGCACCCGGCTGTGGCTTCACAGCCGGGCACCCACTGCGCATGCGCGAGCGGCGCCGTGCGCCGTGATTTGACGCTCACTCATCTGGGACACATAACAGGTCCCAGATGACTGTGCGGAGACTACAGGAAGTGATGTCATTGCCTGGGCAATGAAGGTGGCAGACTACGAGGGACCCCCTAGCAACAGGCATTTAGAGGTGAGTAAAAAAAAAAAAAAATCCAATTTTTTTTTCCAATTTTTTTTTTAATGATTTTTAAGCCAAATTTTTTTTTCGTGGTGGTAACACCACTTCAAGGGGTTCTGAGAAAGGGTGGAGAAAGACCTGGTAAAAATGAAAATGAAAAAAGGAAAAAACACATACAACCAACAACAGTGGTAGCACAAATTTTACCCAAGCTAAAAAAACACTGACCGGAAGTCTGAACCCCTGACATCTCCTCTGCACTGCCTCCTCCTTACACCGCTCTGGCCAATCCCCTGTCAGCACAACTAACTGAGGAAATATTTAACCCGCCCCCTTGTGTTGTCACAGTCCCGGAGGATGCTGGGACTGTGACATCGCAAGGGGGCGGGGTCACCATGTGACATGAACCGGAAGACACTCCGGTATTGATGGCGCCGGAGAAGGTCGTGGATGAGGACTGCTTCGGGGGCTTCGTTCTCAGGTAAGTTATTCATAATGAGCTAGTATGCTATGCATACTAGCTCATTATGCCTTTGCCTTGCAGGTTCCGTTTTTTTTTTTGTGAGGAGGCTTTACTTCCTCTTTAAGTACCCTCTCCCAGAACACACAGCGAGACAACACACCCACTGATTGGTTCCGAGAAAAATTGGCACCCAATGCGTCCAACCAGACTGCGTTCCGATGCTTGCCAGAGGTGACACCGACACCTATGGCCAAACAGAACACAATACAGTCCAGCCAAACTGGTACTGAGACCATCATTTGGAACAATTAACCCTAAAACCCAACTATGGTTTTAAAAACATTAAATTGACAAAAATATAGCACGTGCGCTTCAGGAGTCCGGTGCTACACATATAAAACGTGTGTTATCCCCATTTGGCTGCAAAAGTGGAAGTGCACTTTAAGATTATTATGTCTTATTTCTTCAAAAACAAATGATCACAGTTCACTTGAGAGCTTGAAATAAACACATGGAGGCTTACTTCTATGGCTATTAGTATTACAAGATTTAGTGACACTAGCTTGTGGAGGATGCTGATAATTAGTAGGAAAACCTATAAAATATATGAGGTTTTAAACAATAAAGAGTAGCTATGTCTTGTATTAGGTCACGCAGAAGAGCTAATTTATGTTGTTAGGATGTAAGCAGGACAGCTGCAAGTTACACTTTACAATCTTGATCCTCTGTTGTTTAGTGCGTTCTATTGATTCCAGGCTCAGTTACAGTGAGGGATTGAAAGCTTGCACTTTTAGCATGTCAGATGGATTCACTCAAATTTGTCTGTGCTAAAAATAAAGGACTGCTGTCCAGATTAATTACAGGCCATAGGACAGCACAGGGCATGCATTCAGAAATGTTAATAATAGCAGGATGCTTTCAGGGCGGCAAAGTTATTAGCTTATGTGTCCTGAGTTATGAAATGCACTTAGGCTAGGTTCACACATTATCACTCTAATGGCGCGTACACACGGTTGGAATTTCCGACAACAAATGTTTGATGGGAGCCTGTTGTCGGAAATTCCGACCATGTGTAGGCTCCATCGGACATTTTCCATCTGTATTTCCGATGAACAAAATTTGGATCTCAAATTTTCTGACAACAAAATCTGTTGTCCTAAATTCCGAGCGTGTGTAGACAATTCCAACGCTCAAAATTCCACGCATGCTCAGAATCAAGCAGAAGAGCCGCGCTGGCTATTGAACTTCAATTTTCTCGGCTCGTCATACATCACTGCGTTCTTGACGTTCGGAATTTCCAACATTTATGTGATCGTGTGTATGCAAGACAAGTTTGAGCCAACATCCGTGGGAAAAAAAAACATGGATTTTGTTGTCGGAATGTGCAATCGTGTGTACGTGTACAGTAGCGCTGCGATATACAAAATTCAGTGTGCTTTAAAGCAACCATAAATCAAAGTGATGTGAAACAAAATAAATCAAATAAATATACAATTTCGAGAAATAAAAAAAATATAAAATGACGAAAGTGTCAAAAAAAGTCCACCACAGTGCGCATGTGCGGAGTTCCGGAGATGGCTGCTTAGCCAGGAGCTCCGCTCTACCCCAGCCAAACGGCGCCCGTCGCTAGCCCCACAGCTATCCAGAACAGCGACAAGACAGCCCGCGGACCCCCCACATAACAGGGCATCGCCCCATATGCACAGATCATCGGTCAGATGCAGTTTGGAGCCTCAATTCGTTACTCTGGATCCGGCCGGCGGATCCAAGATGGCGGCCGCCACGAGGCAGCACCCGGCCTACACGGAGGGGATACATGAGGGGAGACAGGTAAATTCCCCCACAACCCTGCAATGCACCCCGGTGGCACAGGGATACCCACAACAGGAACTGTCTCCTTCCCCAGCCTCCACAGAATCCCTAATAGGCCGCTCCATGGACAGATTCTCTGCATCCCCTGCTGAGCCTCATGCTGCGCTCCAAGCTGTCCCCCTTCACACTGACCCCATGTCAGCATCTCTCACAATGACTGATCTGTATTTGAAATTGTCAGATCTGCTTTCCCAAACAGCTGCCAAGATCACAGGAGATCTAAAACAAGATTTTCAAAACCTGGGCACCAGAATTGACTATATTGAGCATAAGATGGAACAAACAATTGCTGTGACTAACCAAAACTCTGACCACCTACACACAGTACAAGATCAATTGGATGTCGCTTTATCCAGAATTGACGATTTGGAAAATAGGTCAAGAAGGTACAACGTTAGGATCAGAGGCCTTCCTGAATCCGTCACTAACATACCAGCTGCGGTACAAAACATGATCCAGACCTTAATCCCAAATGTTCCTCAACACCGCTTGGAACTTGACAGAGCCCATAGAGCATTGGGACCCCCCAGGAAAGACGGATCTCCAAGAGATGTCATCGCAAAACCTCACTTTTACGCCATCAAGGAAGAAGTGATGAGACAAGCACGTTCGGCTCCCAAAGTTCTATGCCTTGGTCATCCTGTACAAATACTGCAGATCTGTCTCCTTCCACCATGCAGCGCAGACGCTCACTCAAGCCCCTGCTTCAGGTCCTCACACAAAAGGACATTAAATACAAATGGGCCTTCCCTTTTGCAGTAAAATTCACAGACAACGGCAAGACTTATACATTCTCGACATTCCCAGAAGGGGAAAGACTGTTGCTGCGACTCAAACTCATTTCCCAAGAAGCAGACATGGAGGTGTCTCACAACTTGCCCGGATCCACCAAGAGACCAACCCCAACGAGCCCAGAATCACCGCTTTGGAACAAGACAAAGACCAAGAAGGCAAAGGACAATGGCCCACCTTGAAGACTCCTAAGAGGACATAGACTGTCCTGTGACCTAAGTAATTGGTTGGTTCTGGTCTTCCTAGATCCAGATACCTGGACGTTGTTCATTTTGAACACTGATATCTTTATTTTTATTTTTTGATTCCTTAGCTACTTTTGGCTCCCCATGGTCTGACCGGTTTATGACTGGTCACTCCTAGGGATTTACACACCGCTACTGTGAGCAGGGGCCCTCCCTTCGTCCCCTTTCAAGGGACGAACGGGGGGCACCGGATACAGAGCATATTGAGTTTTACAGTCCGCATAACATATGCCATACTTCTTCCAGATTGCTGAGTTACACTTACTCGGTATAATATTAGGGGGCGCCCTGGCTGGGGTAGGCCCCATGTGCCTCAACCTCACCCTTAGGTTCCTGACGGTATCTGGGGGTGCGGCTGTCTGTCCCTTTTGGGAGCAGACACTGTTACCTTTTCGGTAGAAGTCCCTAGGGGGTGTCTCCCCCCCTGGGAACTGTTTCCCTTGATAGGAGACAAATCTTTCTGCTCTTTTCCACTCTTTCCTTCTCCCCTTCCCATGCCCCTCCCAGTTATTTTGTGCCTAATGAGAATTATCTTTTCAGAACATTTGCCTCCAATATTGGTGTCCAGCTTCCAACCGCCAGGATGGTGCGATGATGAACTGAATGACCAAGCAGTCAGAAGACGTCTTAAGCCCCATACACACGGTCGGATTTTCGCATGGATTCTGTCCGATCGGACAATG
The DNA here is from genome assembly GCA_028564925.1 of Lithobates sylvaticus. NCBI lineage: Eukaryota > Metazoa > Chordata > Amphibia > Anura > Ranidae > Lithobates > Lithobates sylvaticus. The sequence goes on from CM053029.1 coordinate 578,796,854, forward strand.
TTGTTGAAAAATCCGACTGTGTGTATGCACCATCGGACAGTGTACGTCGGATTGTCCGACGGACAAAGTCCTATCTCCTGCTGGATAGATTTTTTGACAACAGGGTCCGATCACACCAAATCCGATCGTGTGTAGCGTTGTCCGACGGACAAAGTGCTACGCATGCTCAGAAGAAATTCTGTGACGGAAGCGCTCGGTCAGGTAAAACTACCTTTCCTAATCGACACAGCACATTCGTCACGCTGCAATGTTAAAATGTCTTTAATGCAGCGCATTCTCTTTTTCTTTACAATGCAACAAGAATGACATGTTTTAGCTGCTCCTATTCACCCGCACTTCTCACAAACTTACTTCTTTATTACTTTGCAGCATTTATACACTACATGTTTATTTTTACTCAGATCGTAAAAGAATCTTTGTTATTTTTTTCGGATGTTTTTTTTTTGTTTATTTTTTTTTTTTGGGAATACATTTTTACATACATACATATTTGAAGGAGATTTTTTTTTTTTTTTTGGAGGGGGTTTGTATGTCTCAACTTAGCAAAACCACATTATTAACATTTGTATTTCTTGCTTAAATTTACTAGGAGTTTGTTGGTTGTTGGTGCCCCTTGTTAATTCTACTTTAGGATTTGTGAAATGTACCTGCCTACTCAAAGAAAAACTGTCATTGTAGAAAAGTAAAACACAATAGGCAATGATTATTTCAAATCAAAAAAACATTTATTTAGGTCTCAGCAACAAACCAAAGAGGAACGCAGCCATGGTGAAACTTGGGGAATTTGCAAAGCCTTGGACCCCCATGGCAACCATAATTTTTCAAGCTTAGAAAATTGGGGGCATGAGGAGTACCTATCTAAATAATAAGGGAGTGCAATCTGGTCCTGAAGTCCAAAACATCCGGAACTGCAGCAGATGCCATCTAGGTCCCCAGGCTCTGGTACTACGAGAGGCTCCATCTTCTCTCAGACCAGACTGAATCCAGGTCGTCACTCTCTTGTCTTCCTTGTACGCTTCCTTCCACGCTGTGGTGCTGGTGCTGGTGGGGTGGCAGAAGGAGGAGGAGGAGGCGGAGCAAGGTCACTATCGCAAACATGTGTGAGTGGGGTCATCTCCCCAGCCATCCCCTCATTTAGGATTTTGAGGATGACATCCTCACACATGCTGCGTTGCCCCGCCTCCATACCCGTCAATTTATTGGCAACCAAGGAGCCAAAGGCCTCCTCGTAGGTGGGTGTGGCATATAGGGAGGCTGAAGCATCTCGGATAAGCTGGAGCGCTGACTCTCCCACCTCCCCCATGTTTTTCGCCCTTCTGTAGGGAAGGCGGAGGGGAGAGACTTGGGAGACAGTCAGGCTCCTACGCCTACCCCCCTGTTGGCTGCCACTACCCACCTCTTGGCTGCCACTAACCCCTGCCTCCTCCTGACTGCCACATTCCACAGCCACCTCCTGGCTGAGGTCTTCCTGTGTCTGAAAAAGGGACATAGTTTCAGTTATTTGTTCATCAAAAACACACAATTTTCATCTAGTGACTGTTGCAAAATGTTTACAAATAGAAAACCATACAATTCTCAGCCCTGCAGTTTAGATTCTTCCCAAAAATTTCTCCAACACTACTGTCAGTTGATATGTCAATCACGTTAGGAAATAAGCAATTGGGGATCCTGAATTAACTGAACATCATTCATTATTCCCAAAAATGGTAACAAAACTACTATACCTGGCTCAAGCTGGGCTCCTGCACATCTTCCATACTGGAAGGCCCAGGTTGGTCCTCGGAAGCCTCATCAGGGGTGGCGTGCGCGGAAGGACGCGTGCAAGGAAGAGTCGAGAGTGACTTCCTGACATTAGCCTGGTCTTTGAGAAAGTGGAGACTCTCATAGTACCAGAGCGTGGGGGCATAGACATCAGCTGCTGCAGCTCCAGATGCTTGGGACTTCCGGACCTTACTGCGCTCCCGGAAATAGGTAGTCCTCAGGTTAGCAATTTTTACTCTTAACTTACGAACAGTTGCCGTGGGGAACGTTGGCTTTACAAATGCCAAAAGTTTCTGCATGGCTGCGTACCTCTTTAGTCTGTTGCTATAGTCGCGGTGTTTCGCCTGCCATAATAGGGGAATTTCCCTGTATTTATCAATGAAGAGGGGGAGAAAACTCACATCGTTGAAGCCATCCATAATCTCTGCAAGACACAACACCACACAAAACACTATAAATAATGTCAGTCCAAAGTCTCCTAATCTTCTCCACAAAGAAGCCTCAAGGTCTAATCAGTCTAGGCTAGTTATGTACCAACGTCAAATGAGCTTTCTCTCCCCTCGTCTCCCAGATCGTGGCTACGACACAGGCGTGTGACGTTTTATATACAGTGCGCATGCGTCAAACTCCGCCCACCCCTGACGATCTTTCTCGTCTATTCCCCACCCCTTCACTTTGCGGCGCAGTGGGGAGAGCACATGGCGGGGACACAGCAGGTGCGCCCCAAATATCCCCCCAACGAGGAGGTGGACGAGGAAAGTCCGGAGGCACAAACGTCCCGATCCCGGAGCCTGAAATTCAAGGCCTCCAATATGTCATTTGGAGAAATGTTGGAGATGGTGGACATATTAAAGAGGAGCGACTATGATGGGAAGTATGGGCCTTACCTCAACCCCAATGTCCGCAAGGCCAAGATCATGTCTAAAGTTGTGAGGAGGCTGTACAATCATTTTGGGGTACGACGATCCAAGGAGCAACTGAGGAAACGCTGGTCAGACCTGAAACTGAGGGAGGCCGATCAGTACAGAAAGATCAAGCGAGTTCTTCAAAAAAGTAAGTAGTTGTGTTTTGTGTTTGATTTCTTGCTTGCATACTGCTCCATGTGTTTGGATTTTTACAAAGTTGTACATTCCAAAATGGCCACTTTCATGTTCGTCTGTGCATTCGATCGTCCTCAACCTCGATCTTTCTGCCACTGTCATGGTCGAGTGTGTGTGTCCATTCGATCGTACTCAACCTCGATCGTTCGGCCACTTATAATACGATGTTTGTTGTTTTTTGGGGGAAAGGAAGTTTGTTCTCTCTAGAAATGACATCAAGACTGTCCAGCCAATTTATTCAATGTAAAGGAGACGTCACCCAGTAGCTGTTTACCCATCTGGACTCTAGAGCACTAGTGCTGGGACACCTAAACCCCCTTTTTTATTAGGCTTTTCCACACATGTGCTCCAGTGGATACTAGAGGGGGGTCTCCATCACCCAAACGTCGACCAAAAAGCTAGTAAGTTTAGGACCTTTACAAAGTGACTACATTCATGTTGGTGTCATTTGTAACTGGACACCCAAAAATATTGTCCCTCACTTTCAAGCAATGTTTGTCATTTCCTATTTCTGCCCTCAATAGATTGTGTTGCTAAAGAAAAAGAGCAGAAGGAGAGGAGGAGGAGGAGGAAGAAGAGATCATAGAACTTGGAGAACTTGTCACCACAACAGGTGAGTGTGGGAGAACACAGCTACTGGTAAGCTAATCAATGTATGGCTGCCTCATTTCCAAGACCCTATTTTTTTTGTTTTTGGTTTTTAGGTGATGTGGATGTTGTGTAAGAAAAATCGCACTTTACCACAGAGAGTGCCCACGTACTCATCGGGGAGATAATGGTCTGCAATAGAGATCTAGATTACATAAAGCAAAACATCAATGATGTTCAACAAAAATTGAAGAACATCATTGATGTATTAGGAAAAATCTGAAAACGCACCAAGTAATTAACACACATTTGTGCCAGCTTCTGAACACATTTGCAAGTTAAGAACTGTGTTAAATTTGGAACATGCACACATTATGTCCACATGTGCTAGCTCCCATCATGGTGGATGAATGCCAACGTTTTTTTGGGGGTGCAACCACTTTACGAACTACTAAAGTGGTTGTGGTGAAGGGGTTGCACCCCCAAAAAACGGCCATTCATCCCCATGATGGAAAATGGCACTTTTGAAGATTCGAGGCATGTGTTTTACCATATAATGACCATTTTCAGACCCAAATTGTGTGCATGTTCTAAATTTGCAGTTTCCAGGGGTGACCCCCCCATGTGATGAAGGCAAGATCAAACACACTTTGAACATATAGTCATGTCTGATCTTGTCTTCACTTTAGAAAGTTGAACTTTCCTAGTTCCTAGGTTCTGTTTTGCTCCATGCCTGGTTTTAAAAATTGCGGAATGTTTGTAAACAATGTTGTAAATAACCAAGATGTTGTCAGTTTGGGCAAGAAGATTGTAAACGCACTTGTGAATGTTTTGCAAGTAAACTTTTTTACTTTTACTTCCTTATTTAAAAAACAAAATGCATTATGTACGTCAAATGTAAAGGATTTGGGGGGCAATGGGTGTTATTTACTAAAGGCAAGTCCACTTTGCACTGCAAGTTTCTTTTCAAGGGCACTTTTTCACTGCACTTGTAGAGCATAGTGGATTTGACTTATGTAAATGACACCCACAGTGCTTTGTACGAAAACACGGAGCACAGCATTTTTGCGAATACACACATGTCTGACCTGGTGATGAAAAGGAGTATTTTGGGTGTCAGTTATGCAGTACAAACCTTCTCTAGACCAAAGATTAGGTATCAAACACACAACATGAGAATAATCTTTTTGGGAAGAAGAGACTGTTACCTCCTTTTGCCCAGAAAGTGCATTCCCACTGTCGAAGGCAAAGGGAAAAAATTTCAAGGTAAAATAAGCTAAAAAGAATACGGAAATGACAAGAAATCATAGGTTGGTTGAAAAATAATCTTTATTTACAAATGCCTCTCACATATCGTCAGGCAGAGCAATGGCCCCCCTACCCACAAAGTAGTCCATATATTGCTCGCGGACCACGCGGGCATTTAGAGGGGGCAAGCCTGGACGTGCCACTTGAAGGGCTGTGAGGTCAGCATTTGGAGGGCCCTCCACATCTGGGCCAACGGCCACCACATAGTTCCTGTTATGTCTTTTGAGGAAGTTGTGCAATATGCAACAGGCAAGAACTATGTGGTTCAGTTTGTATTCCGCCAAGTTAATTGCCGTCAAGAACAGGCGGAAGTGGCTGGCCAGGATGCCAAAAGTGTTCTCCACAACTCTTCGGGCTCTGGACAGCCTGTAGTTGAAGACCCTCTGGTCTGGGGTGAGGGTCCTCATCAGGAACGGCCTCATCAGATGGGGAGTCAACGCAAACGCTTCATCTGCGACATAGACAAAGGGGAGTCCTTCTGCATTCTCCTCTGGAGGTGGCAAGCACAGACTGCCACTTTGGAGATGCCAGTAGAACTCCGTGTGCGCAATGGCACCACCATCCGAGATCCGGCCGTTCATCCCCACGTCCACATACATAAACTCATATGTCGCCGGCACCACCGCCAACATCACTACACTATTAAACCCTTTATAATTATAATAGTAGGACCCCGAGTTGGGCGGTGGGACGATGCGGACGTGTTTCCCATCAATTGCCCCTCCGCAGTTAGGAAAGTCCCAACGGCTGGCAAAGTGGGAGGCCACAGTCTGCCATTCCTGTGGCGTGGAAGGGAACTGTGGAGTGAAACCAGAAAAAAACATTAGTCACTTTGCACATAAACATTGCAAGCAGATTAGACAATCAACATCTTGGAACAAGAGCATTGTTTAAAATTGGAGGCTGGAAAGTATTTGCACAGAAAAGTAGAGGCTCCCCTTCACAGATTAATCACCCCCCATCAATCCCCCCACTTCTGATGGGCCATTGGCAATAACTAGGGTTTTGGGGGGGGGGGGGTTGGACAGGTAACCCTCTGCACTTCATTGATTGGCAAATGGCTCAATAATGTGTGCTAGTTTGGCCAGACCCTCTGTACTTAACACTATTGGCAGCCCCCAGGAAAGCTAAAATAACATTTCAAACCCCCCCCCCCCCCCCCCCCCCCCCCCCCAAAAAAAGGAAAGCACATTGTGACATTCTGAAATCACCAAGCAAGCTAATAGGAGGGAAAGAACACAAAAAAATAGGAAATGGAAAGTATGGAGGCAGCCCCTTGCACTACATGCTTTGCAGAATTCATCCCTAAATATGCCCACTATAAAGAGGTAGGTATATAGTGTGTATTGACCTTGGGAAAGCCAGCAGATAGAGGATTGGTACCATCTGACAGAGCAGTTGGGGGAGGGGGTTCCTAATGAGTTTGCCCCCCCCCCCCCACAAAAAAAAAAAAAAGGGGCTCTACATGAAGTAAACTACACAGCAAACATTAGTGCATATTTTAGGGGGTGTTTTGGGGCAAACAATACTATGCAGCAGACAAAAGACATTGCTTAAGTGACTAGGCCATAGGTGTCTATTGGGGCAGAAGAGCATGCTGGGGAGGTAAGTGAAGGGAAAAATGCATGAAGGAGAAAAGGGGCACAGCATATTAGAGCATATTGCAATCATGGTAATTAGGGAAGGAGGTCAAAAATACAAGACATTAGCAAACAGAGCATACATAGAAGGGAATAGTAAAGGAGAAATGTTACCTTAATATAGTCCTCCTGCAGGACCTCGATGATGGCAGAACAGGTCTCTGGAATAATGATTCCCAGGGCCTGGGGAGAGATACCTGAAGAGAACTTCAAATCCTGAAGACTTCTCCCTGTCGCCAAGTACCTCAACGTGGCAACAAGCCTCTGCTCCGGAGTAATGGCTTGTCTCATGCAGGTATCCTGCCGGCTGATAAAAGGGGTCAGCAAAGCCAAAAGACGGTGAAAATCGGGGTCCGTCATCCTGAGAAAGTTCCTGAAATCATCAGGATTATTCTCCCGGATCTCACGAAGCAAAGGCATGTGCGAGAACTGATCACGCTGAAGCAACCAATTCTTGGTCCACATACTCCTCGTCACTCTGTTCATGGACGGGTCTTGGGTCAAAGCTAAAAGCCCGACACCAATTCCGCGTACAGCACGAACTCGGCGACGAGTACGCACGGGAAACATCGCTCACAAGGTCACAAAAGGTCGGCTGGTCAGAACGGACAAACAGAAAGCACCGATAAACAGCAAGGCCTGAAAGAACGAAATGAATACCAGAAACGAGCAGACAATAAGCAGTGCAAATCAAAGCGTCCTATATCAAGATATAGGCCGCAATGACCAACAAATGCGAACTGACTACACGCACTAATAAACAGATACGCACGACAAGCACAAACTGAAGAGCAGTAATGATCTGAGTCAGAAAACTGAGAAGCGTGAATCTTAAGTCACCAAACTTCGACTAACTCGCGATAAACACAGGATCAGCAGAAGGAGCCCAACGGGTGCCTGACGTGGTGCTGAACTTCCCTTTTGTAGTCTCGTGGAAGACGACTTACGTCACGACGTTCTTGCAGACCGGATATTCCGACAACGTTGTCCGACCGTGTGTACGCAACAACAACATCGGACAAAGTATGACGGACAGGATCCGACCGACCTGGTCCGCGGATAATCCGACCGTGTGTATGGGGCTTTAGGGTGAGTGACGAGATATGCCGAGCTGACGCTCCTCCCACACCTCATGGCTGACACACCACAGGCCCATCTCAAAATAGCCTCCCACAATGTGCAAGGCCTGAACTCACCAATCAAAAGAAAAAAAACTGTTCACACATTACAAATCCCTTAAACTAGATAATCTGATGATTCAGGAAACCCATTTCCCAATGCGGTACAGCCCCAAATTTATACACGCTCACTACCCACACTTCTATCTTGCAAAAGTAGAGAACAAAACTAGAGGTGTTGCGATTTTCTTGTCTAACTCGTGCGACTTCACTTTTTTATCAGACTATAGAGATGTGGAGGGGAGGTTCCTCTTGGTCAAGGGGACTATAGGAGGTCACATTTACTCCCTAGTATCCTATTACGCCCCAAACAAAGGACAGGAACAATTCTTCAAGCGTATCCTAAACAAACTTTCCCCTCTGCTAGAGGGCACTGTAGTTTGGAGGGGAGACTCTAACATAGCATTTGATCAGGCACTAGATAAATCCAAACCCCCCAAGACACAGCTTACCAAACCCACCAGGGCGAGGGTAGCAAAACTTCTGCACAACAGGGGCCTCATTGATGTATGGAGAGAATTCAATCCTTCCAAAAGGGATTTCACCCACTATTCATACCCACACGACACCTACGCCAGGATCGACCATATTCTGGTCTCCCCAGACTTACTGCCAGCAATCCTTAAATCCCACATAAGTGACACGGTCCTCTCAGATCACTCACTAGTCATTATGCACATTCAATCCAGCGCACACAGGTCGAAACGGGGACAATGGCGCCTAAATGAATCCATACTTTCCAATCCAGTGCAAGTAACGGAACTAAAAAAGGCTCTGACTGATTACTTCACCCTAAATAATGTAGGGAACATTTCACCGGAGACACTTTGGGCTGCACACAAAGCCGTGATCAGAGGGAAGTTCATACAAATAGGTTCCAGGCTTAAGAAAGAACACATGATACAGATAGAAAGACTGGAAGAATCGTACAAATCAGCCAAAGCCCAACACAAACGTCACCCTTCCCCGTCCCTACTCGCCCAAATTGAAAAGCTGAGATTAGAACTCAACCTAGCCCTTACGACGAAAGCGGAAAAATCAATCCGCTGGAGCTCGAACAAATTCTACACTCAGAAGGGGAAGATAGGACCGATGCTGGCTACTAAATTATCTCCCAGAACAAAATTTTCCTCCTTTCCCAAAATCAGAATAGCTAACCACGGTCTAACAGCCAACCCCTCCAAAATTCTAGACGCCTTCCAGAAATTTTACGCTGATCTTTACAGTGCCCCACCACAATCCCCAAGCAATTCAATATCCGACTTTATGGATGGTGTACCTATTCCAAGGTTAGTTGACGAACATAGAGAAATCCTAGAGGCCCCATTCTTGATGGAAGAAGTGTCCTCAGTAATCAAAGGCCTTAGGACAGGGTCGGCGCCTGGCCCTGACGGGTTATCGGCTCCCTATTATAAGACCTTCAAGGAATCCCTAGTCCCACATATGACGAAATTCTTTAACCACTTGACTCAAGGCAATCCCCTGAACCCTCAACTGAATACGGCTTATATTACGGTCATTCCTAAGCCTGATAAAAACCCAGAAGAAGTAGGAAACTACTGACCCATCTCACTCATTAACTCTGATCTCAAAATACTCACAAAAATAATGGCGGTACGCCTATCGTCCTTTATCAGCAAATATATACACAAAGACCAGGTGGGGTTTATACCTGGCAGGCAAGGCCCTGACCAAATTAGGAGGGCGATAGATATCGTATCCATTCTTCAATCTAACTGGGATGGGGGGCCAGCACAACAGGGATTTCTGTTATCACTAGATCTTCAAAAGGCATTCGACTCAGTGTCATGGTCTTACCTTTTCCCCCTCCTGGAGAGATGGGGCTTCGGCCCCCGCTTCAGAGGGGTGATACACTCCCTATACTCACAACCCAAAGCCCAAATACGCATACAGGGACAGTACTCCAATCCCATTGACATTGCCAGAGGGACCAGACAAGGCTGCCCATTATCCCCGATCATATTTGCCCTAGCAATTGAAACACTAGCTATAGCAGTACGAATCAACCCCGACATCCAAGGGGTCAAATGCGGGGATCATACTCACAAATGCGGCCTTTTTGCAGACGACATGCTCTTATTTTTGACGTCTCCCATCACTTCCCTCCCGAACCTACTTAAAACACTCACAGACTTCTCTAGGATATCAGGATTAGGTGTGAACTACTCTAAATCACAGGCACTAAACATCTCTCTCCCACCTTCCATGGTCACCCTGCTTCAAAAATCCTTTCAATTCCAGTGGGGAACGGGCTACATCAAATACTTGGGGATATCCCTCACGGACAGGACAGAATCCTTATACAATAAAAATTACCCCCCGCTTTTTCAAAAACTGGCAGCCGATCTGAAAATTTGGTCACAATATGAGCTCTCCTGGCTGGGTAGAGTTAATTCCATCAAAATGACCCTACTCCCTAGAATTCTTTACTTTTTTAGGTCCCTCCCAATATCTATTCGAAAAGATCAACTCAAGCCACTACAAAGTAAAATTCTGAAATTTATATGGGGGAAATCGGGCTATAGAATCCCCCAACACACTCTATACCTTCATAGGAAAAAGGGGGGACTGGGATTGCCATCTCTCCTTAAATACTATCAGGCGGCTAGGTTGGCCCAATCTTCCATGGTATACTCAACATCTGAAAAACCAGACTGGGTCAATATCGAAAGGCAAGCTGTACCCCAGTACACTCTAGACTATCTACTGTGGTGCCCACAAAAACAAAGGCCAGCAATTCTCTCCCCCTCCCTCTCACATTCTTATGCTCTTTGGGATGGAATCCGTAAAACTCAGAACCTTGTCTCCGGGGTACGACCTCTCTCCCACATCTTTCATAACCCAGACTTCCCCCCTGGGATGGTCATTAAGACATTTCAGTGGTGGCTGGACAAGGGACTGTACCGCATTGGACACTACTTCACGAGTAAAGGACCTCTTACCCTGAACTTCTGTACCCATAAGCTAGAAATGCCAACCTCCGAGAAATTCAGGTTTGGTCAAATATCCCACTTCCTACACAAGATTTGGACGGAAAAACCCTTGCCGCCCAATTTCACTGATTACGAACTATGGTGTGGTCAAGCCGGAGGCCAGAGGGGCGGCATATCGGTAATATACTCGTCGCTCACACAACCAACTGGTAAATCCACTTACATGTCTGAATGGGAGGCTGACCTCCAACAAGAGTGGGACTTAGACACTTGGCACCAAGCAGGTTCTAAAGCCTTTAGAGGTATACTCAATACTTCTCTAATGGAAGCAAACATTAAAGTTCTCATGAGATGGTACATGACCCCATCTAGATTGGCAGCGATATTCCCCTCAGCGGACCCCTGCTGTTTCAGGGGGTGTCAGCTGAGGGGGACCATGGTACACATTTGGTGGGAATGTCCCAGAATCAGGCCGCTGTGGTCAAAAATATTCTCTTTAATCACCAAGGTCACAAACTGTTCAGTTCCTAGGACTGCAGCAGTTGCACTCTTGAATGCAAATATTTCTAATGTTTCCAGGCCCAAGCAAAGGTTGATTCACTTTATTCTGCTGGGAGCTAAACTAACCATTGCTGGAGCCTGGAAACGCCCGAAGATCGCCTTCCGAGCAATAGTCCGCAAGATCTCATGGATAATGGCCCAGGAGAAGTTGGCCAGTATACTGCTGGATACCACTCAAAAATTTGAAGCTATATGGGAACCTTGGGCGTCTCACTGTGGGATATCCCTTATCCCAGGAGTCCCCCCGGATAATTCTCGGATACCTAGCTGAAATGTGGCACACCCCCCCCCTCCCCCCCTATCCCCTTCCCCTCTTTCTGACTTTCCCTTCTTCTTTCTTGCTTTTATATATCTATCACGATAGCTCGGTTAGTACCAGCTATCTTGCAAGTTAGCTTGAGGAAACTGTTAATAAAGCACAGGTGGCATTTGCCGACATATTCCTTACTGAGGGGTCCCCACCCTTACAGGCAGGGTGGTCGCCCTCTTATCCTCACCCCTGAAATTCTAATAGCTATGAGGGCAGGATCTAAGGAGAGATGACTCGGGGCACAGTTTGATCCTACTTGGGGTGCCCAGGGCCAGCTCTCTTCCTTTGATTAAACATCAACCAATAGTTATCTCCCTGCTAGAAGCAAACCTCCATTTAGGGTTTCAGCGAATCACTCCTCTCTGTGACACCACTTCTCGCCTGGTTTTCGGATATGTGCTAGTTATTTTCTCTCAAGCTCAGTTTTGCACGTTTTGTCTTTTCTTATTACTGTGACATGAACGATACTGGGCGAATTATTCTGTACGCCCAAATTTTGTATGTTTTGTTCAACTTAATAAAAATTTATTGAAAGTAAAAAAAAAAAGTCCACCAGTGTAAATTGTGCAAATAAAATTTGAGAAAAACAGATATATTTGAGGTGTATGAAATGTTATATTTTATTGTAACTTTATTCTCTCACTGTTATATATACAGTGGTGTGAAAAAGTGTTTGCCCCCTTCCTCATTTCCTGTTCCTTTGCATGTTTGTCACACTTAAGTGTTTCGGAACATCAAACCAATTTAAACAATAGTCAAGGACAACACAAGTAAACACAGAATGCAATTTGTAAATGAAGGTGTTTATTATTTAAGGTGAAAAAAAATCCAAACCATCATGGCCCTGTGTGAAAAAGTGATTGCCCCCTAAACCTAATAACTGGTTGGGCCACCCTTAGCAGCAACAACTGCAACCAAGCGTTTGCGATAACGTGCAATGAGGCTTTTACAGCGTCCTGGAGGAATTTTGGCCCACTCATCTTTGCAGAATTGTCCTAATTCAGTTACATTAGAGGGTTTTCGAGCATGAACGGCCTTTTTAAGGTCATACCACAACATCTCAATAGGATTCAGGTCTGGACTTTGGCTAGGCCACTCCAAAGTCTTCATTTTGTTTTTCTTCAGCCATTCGGTGGTGGACTTGCTGGTGTGTTTAGGATCATTGTCCTGCTTCAGAACCCAAGTTCGTTTCAGCTTGAGTACATGAACAGATGGTCGGACATTCTCCTTCAGGATCTCTTGGTAGACAGCAGAATTCATAGTTCCTTTTATCACGGCAAGTCTTCCAGGTCCTGAAGCAGCAAAACAGCCCCAGACCATCACACTACCACCACCATATTTTACTGTTGGTATAATGTTCTTTTTCTGAAATGCAGTGTTCCTTCTACGCCAGATATACTTGGACACACACCTTCCAAAGAGTTCCACTTTTGTCTCATCGGTCCACAGAATGTTGTCCCAAAAGTCTTGGGGATCATCAAGATGTGTTGTGGAGAAATTGAGACGAGCTTTGATGTTCTTTTTGCTCAGCAGTGGTTTTCTCTTTGGAACTCTGCCATGCAGGCCATTTTTGCCCAGTCTTTTCCTGATGGTGGAGGCATGAACGCTGACCTTAACTGAGGCAAGTGAGGCCTGCAGTTCCTTGGACGTTGTTGTGGGGTCTTTTGTGACCTCTTGGATGAGTCGTCGCTGCGCTCTTGGGGTAATTTTGGGCGGCCGGCCACTCCTGGGAAGGTTCACCACTGTTCCATGTCTTCGCCATTTGTGGATAATGGCTCTCACTGTGGTTCGCTGGATTCCCAAAGCTTTGGAAATGGCTTTATAACCCTTTCCAGACTGATAGATCTCAATTACTTTCTTTCTCAATTGTTCCTGAATTTCTTTGGGTCTCGGCATGATGTGTAGCTTTTAAGGATCTTCTGGTGGACCTTACTGTGTCAAGCAGCTCCTATTTAAGTGATGCCTTGATTGTGAACAGGTGTGGCAATAATCAGGCCTGGGTGTGGCTAGAGAAATTGAACTCAGGTGTGGACAACCACAGTTATAGTATGTTTTAACAAGGGGGGCAATCACTTTTTCACACAGGGCCATGATGGTTTTTTTTTTTTTTCACCTTTAATAATAAACACCTTCATTTACAAATTGCATTTTGTGTTTACTTGTGTTGTCCTTGACTATTGTTTAAATTGGTTTGATGTTCCGAAACACTTAAGTGTGACAAACATGCAAAGGAACAGGAAATGAGGAAGGGGGCAAACACTTTTTCACACCACTGTATATATATATATATATTAGGGCTGCGTAAATTAACAATTAATTGCTTGATTAATCATTAATTTCTTTGATCGATCAAAATAATTTTGATCGAGGACGATCCGCGGATTGAGCTCCGCGGTCTCGCCCATAGGAAAGGGCGCGGCCTCGCCCTAGCTCCGGAGCGGCAGCCATCTTGGTCCACCCGGCGGAAGCCTAGTATCGGCGCGCTGACGTCATCATCACCTGCCTGCTTGTGCCGTCTACTCTGCGGACAGGTCTGCCTGCTGTCTATTTCGGACAGAGGGGACAATCGGAGATGTGGATATTACAGTATGGGGCAGATGTGGATATTACAGTATGGGGGGCAGATGTGGATATTACAGTTTGGGGGCAAATGTGGACATTACAGTATGGGGGCAGATGTGGATATTAGAGTAAGGGGGCAGATGTGGATATTACAGTATGGGGGCAGATGTTGACATTACAATGTGTGGGGAGATGTGGACAGAGCCGATCGGCCCTATAGGCACACTATGCAAGCTGCTTAGGGCCCCGCCGCTGTGGGGGGCCCCCAAGACCCAGCATCCCCCCGCACCTCTGGCTGGCCATTTAGAGTGCAGTGAGGAGAGGTGGAAGGAGGTGGAAGGCGGCGATCGGCAGCTCTATGGTGCCTGAGTGGGCGGCGGGATCTCCCTGGGGTTTGTAGTATTCTCAGTGTATACAGTGGAGAAGAGAAGGGAGGGGCCTCCTACCCAGGCAGGTATCAGTTTCACTTTCACTTTCACTCTGCTTGAACACTGTTGCTGATGCCCGGGTCAGAGGCCCCTCCCCTCTCCGCTGTATACATTCGGAGAGAGAACTACTAGCCCCAGGGAGATCCCCCTGCCTGTGAACACCATATAGCTGCCGATCGCCGCCTCCCACCTCCACCAGCCAGGTACAGGGAAACCTCTGCAAGGGGGGGAGTCAGCTGTTTGGGGGCCCAAATGTAAGAGGAGGGGTTTCTGGGGACACTAATGTAAGGAAGGGGGCCTCTGGGGACACTAATGTAAGAGGGGGGCTCTCTGGGGACACTAATGTAAGGACAGGGCCCTCTGGGGACACTGATGTAAAGACGGGGCCCTCTGGGGACACTGATGTCAGAGGGGCCCCCTGGGGACACTAATGTCAGAGGGGGGGCTCTCTGGGGACCCTGTGTAAGGAGGGGCTCTCTGGGGACCCTGTGTAAGGAGGGGCTCTCTGGGGACCCTGTGTAAGGAGGGGATCTCTGTGGACACTAATGTAAGAGGGAAGGCTCTCTTAGGACACTAATGTAAGGGGAGGCTCTCTTGGGACCATGGTGTAAGAGGGGGGCTCTCTGGGGACCCTGGTGTAAGGGGGGGGGCTCTCTAGGGACCCTGGTGTAAGGGGGGCTCTCTGGGGACCCTGATGTTAGAAGGGGCTCTCTGAGGACCCTGATGTAAGGAGGGGCTCTCTGGGGAGCCTGGTGTAAGGGGGAGGCTCTCTGGGGACCCTGGTGTAAGTGGAGGCTCTCTGAGGACCCTGATGTAAGGGGAGGCTCTCTGGGGACCCTGATGTAGGGGGATACCCTCTGGGGACCCTAAAGTAAGTAGGGAGGCTCACTGGGGACCCTGATGTAAGGAGGGCCTCTCTGAGGACCCTGATGTAAGGGGGGCTCTCTGGGGACCCTGATGTAAGGAGGGGCTTTCTGGGGACCCTGATGTAAGGGGAGGCTCTCTGGGAAACCTAATGTAGGGGGAGGCTCTCTGGGGACCCTGATGTAGGGGGAGACTCTCTGAGGGCACTGATTTAAGGGGGGCTCTCTGGGGACCCTGATGTAAGGGGAGGCTCTCTGGGGACCCTGATGTAAAGGGGGGCTCTCTGGGGACCCTGATGTAAGGGGGGGCTCTCTGGGGACCCTGATGTAAGGGGGGGCTCTCTGGGGACCCTGATGTAAGGGGGGGCTCTCTGGGGACCCTGATGTAAGGGGGGGGCTCTCTGGGGACCCTGATGTAAGGGGAGGCTTTATGGGGACCCTAATGTAGGGGGAGGCTGTCTGGGGACCCTTGTGCAAGGGGGGCTCTCTGGGGACCTTGGTGTAAGGAGGGGCTCTCTGAGGACCCTGATGTAAGGGGGGCTCTCTGGGGACCTCATTCTGTTCTATATTGTTGTACTTATTTTTTGACTGTTTTGTTTAAAGGAGGGAGGATTGTTTTGGGAGCACTGAAGTGTCAGGTGTGACTGTGTGGCAATGGCAAATGGTTTACATAGCTCACTGCATCATGGGTCAAGTAGAGGGCCCCTTAGCAGAATTTTGCTTAGGGCCCCAGGGAGGTCAGGATCGGTACTGGATGTGGATATTACAGTATGGGGGCAGATGTGGACATTACAGTTTGGGGGCAGATGTGGACATTACAGTTTGGGGGCAGATGTGGATATTACTATATTATTATTTATTATTATAATTAAAACAAAATTAGTCGATTAATCGATAAAAAAAAAAAAACGATTGAACACGAACATTTTAATCAGTAACAGCCCTATATATAATTCTTACTAGATGTATATTTTAATGTGATTGCATGAATTTTGTAAATATATGAATTTGTGATATTAACTACAGTATACTAGGCACTATTGTATGTAAATTAAACATGGTTTAATTATCCTCCCTAAAGATAATATAGGAATGAATGTCTCTTTATTATATTTACTTTTTATTGGGCGCATTGGGGTCCAAATTTGCAGGTTTTTGGGCAATAAATAATTTTATTCGGCATCCCAGGGGTTGATAGCACATACAGACAATGAGCTGTTTAGCTCCCCAGGGGTTAATAACACATACAGACAAGAAGTTGTACTCAGTGCTTAGCGGTACGAGAGCCCGTTGTGGATGGAGCATATAAGTGACAGCTTGAGTGCCAATGCGAACCAAGAGGGAGGATACTTAAACAGGGTTGCCATGCCATGGAGCCACCCCCTGTGACGAAATCGGAAGTGACGAAACGCATCGGGTGTAGCTACATGACGACCAAAGGAGATGTCAAGGGCGAAGTTAGTGGCATCCGCAGGTGGTGAGACAACCTGGTATATCAATAAGCGAGATGAATCCTGACATTAACTTGTATTAAGAGCAATATATGCTTTTAATGTGTGAGTGATTTTTAAATGTTAAATAAACTGTTTGGCATGGTTACTGTACTACTGGAGGAATAATTTTTCTTTTATATGTAATTTGGCAATCTATGTACCTCACAGAGGAACTCAATGATATCCATATGAGGAGAGAGCTAATGGATTGTTATAAAGCGTGATTGCCAACCAAGAGAGTGGGAGGCATGCCCATCTGGTGAGTTATTTTCTGTTGGGAGAGGGATCACCTGCACGCAGGAGGAAGTGCTTATTTTAATTTGGAAGATTGAATGCACTGTTGGTTAAAATAAAAAAGCACTTTAGTCAAGGTTAAAAATGGTTTATACAAAAAACCTTGACTTGAATATTATATAAACAATTGCTACCTTTTCATTAGAATCTATATTTAAAGCACCGTCAAAATCTCTATTTTCTTCATCCTCTCTATATAACATTTAATACAATAATATCAGTGACAATAAATATATAGGGGGGGGGGAGAGCAGAGCTGCTTACCCAAAACCCTGGCATACACAGGATGCAGGACGTCACCAGAAGGGTCCCCCGCATGACTAGGGGGGACTTACAAATCACTGGACTGGTATATAAATAGATGGAGTAAGACAGATGGTATGGGTAAACTACGTATTTGGGGGGGGGGGCTGGGAGTGAAGGGTTGTGATTGCGATGAGTGTGTTGGGGAAAGGAAAGATTAGTGAGGGAATGTGAGTGAGGAAATAAGGGGACATAATGGGAAGGGCAAAGGGGAGGGACAAAAGGGAGAAGGGGAAGGAAGGGGGGAAGCGGAAACACCCAAAGGGGTGTTGGTTGTTGTGAGTTAGTGTGAGATGAGTGGGAAGGCGGGGGGGCAGAGGGGAAAGGAGGGAAGAAGAAGGAAGAAAGGGGAAGGAGGGGGGAAAAAGAGAGGGGAGGGAAGGGGAGAAGAAATAAGAGATTATAAGGAAGGAAGTGGGAGGGGGGGGAGCTTGGAACCAGTGAGGGGAAGGGAAATTGTGAAGGGAAAATGAGGGACATAGTATGTACCTTATATATATAGATATAGTAGATATGGGGGTCCCGGGAAATAGACTTCCACTGAGGAATAGGGTATCAATATTCAGTAGGGATTTTGCACCACTCAAGGGGAGAGGTAGGGAGTGGGGGTGTGATAAAAACCCAATATTCCCAATATGAATGACCTAAAGAGAGAAAAAACAATGGCCATAGATAAGTAATTAGCCTGACTACCAACTCCATTGAAAGAGGCTGCAGATAGAAGGTATACCAGTGAGGTATCTATCATGATAAATTATTTTAGAAAAATGTTATTAACACTGGGCCCACCAAACCCCGTACTCAACCTTGGTTGTGTCTCTGTTGGACTATTTCATGTAGTAAGTGGCCATCTTTCTGCACTTTTCCATCAAAATCAACAATGCAACCATCAGTCCCTCCCCTCACGCCAGGGTACTCTGTGTAATCCTAGACTCCGACTTGTCATTTCAGCCTCAAGTCCAATCGCTGTCAAAAGTTTGTAGACTTCACCTCCGTAACATCTCTAAAATTCGCCCCTTTTTAACAAATGACACCACCAAGCTCCTCATTCACTCCCTTGTTATCTCTCGCCTTGACTATTGCAACTCCCTTCTCATTGGCCTGCCTCTCCATAGGCTCTACCCTCTTCAGTCTATCATGAATGCTGCTGCCAGACTTATCCACCTTACCAACCGTTCAGTGTCTGCCAACCCTCTCCTCCAATCCCTACACTCGCTCCCGATCACCCACGAATTAAATTCAAAATACTAACCACAGCTTACAAAGCCATTCACAACTCTGCCCTCGAGCTACATCACCAATCTTGTCTCCAAACATATCCCAAACCGTCCTCTCCGCTCTTCTCAAGATCTCCTCCTGTCAAGCTCTCTTGTTTCCTCCTCCCATGTTTGTCTCCAGGATTTCTCCAGAGCCTCTCCCATCCTCTGGAACTCGCTACCTCAACCTGTCCGGCTATCCCCTACTCTAGCTACCTTCAGGTGATCCCTGAAAACTCATCTCTTCAGGGAAGCCTATCATGTCTCCAACTAATCTTCTACCACTTCCATCAGCTCATTGCCCACAGTTACAACCTTTTGTATCACCTCCCCCACCCTATTAGATTGTAAGCTCTTCTGAGCAGGACCCCCTTAATCCTCTTGTATTTTATTGTATTGTAACTGTATTGTCTCCCTTTTTATTTATGTAAAGCGCTACGTAAACTGTTGACGCTATATAAATCCTGTAATAAATAAATAAATAAAATTGGCCAATGACCTCTTCCAAGTTTTTCACCAATGCATACACAAGTGAATGGCTTACTACAGGTGCTTGGCTGAAGCATTATGTGACCACATGCCTTTTCAGCTGCTACCTGTCACCTCTGCTTCTTTAATTCAAGTTATTTAATTCCATCTTTTTTCCATCCTGCCCGATTCCTGCTTTTCAAAGGTCACCATTTATTTCACATTATTATTTGAACATATCCGACCCAAAGCAAAGACAGAGATATTAACAGCTTGTAAATGAAACACAGCCTAGTTCTTGGAAATGTTGTGGTGTAATGCTTAACTTCATCTAAAAAGTGACATGAAAATCCGTAATGAAAAAACAACCGCATGCCAAAAAAGTGTCCCATGACCTAACATCTGTTTGGCTAACACAATGGAATATAGCACCTGCAAACATGGAGAGTGTTTATTTTGTAACTATTTTTCTCATATCCACGTGAAAATATGTCTTTAAGCTGTAACAGCCTATTTCCTGCCAGGTTAGGTCTGTTGTGATATGCTTTTCTGTTTGTGTTGGAATATTCCCATCCATGCAGGCCAGGCGCACGGCTTCTACAAATGAATGTTCAAATTCGCTTCTAAATGAAAAAAAGTTCCACAATACGTGTGATAGTCTAATGCCCTACATTATAGCTGTCAATTCCCCCATATACACTATATTAGCAATAGTATTGGGACACCTGCCTTTACACACTCATGAACTTTAATAGAATCCCAGTCTTAGGTACACACGATCGGATTGTTGGCCAACAAAACTGTGAAATTTTGTCCAAAGGGCGTTGGCCCAAACTTGTCTTGCATACACACGGCCACACAATTGTTGGCCAATAATTACGAACGTAGTGACGTACTAGTTTTTCAGCTCTTTAGCGTCACCCTTTGGGCTCCTTCTGCTAATTTTGTGTTAGTAAAAGTATGCAGAGCCGTCTTTAAAGGGGGATTCCACCCTAAAGTGGAACTCCTGCTTTTCGGAACCCTCCCCCCCTCCGGTGTCACATTTGGCACCTTTCAGGGCCCACTTCCGGGCATAAACTCCCACGGGAGTTTACGTCACTTCCTGTCCCGGCGCGCTGTCTGCCGGGACACACACGTGTCCCGGCAGACAGCGCTGAACATTCTCATTGCGCCGCGCGACTCGCGCATGCGCAGTAGGGAATCGGGAAGTGAAGCCACTTCCTGATTCCCTCACCGAGAATGGCGCCGGCTACAGCAGAGAGCCGAGCGATCGATCGGCCTCTGCTGCCGACACCGCTGGACCCTGGAACAGGTAAGTGTCCATTTTTTAAAAGTCAGCAGCTGCAGTATTTGTAGCTGCTGGCTTTTAAAACATTTTTTTTCAGTACAGTCCCGCTTTAATATTGATTGGACCCTGGGCAAAACTTTTCTTGGGCCCCCCCATGCAGTTTCGTTCTCCACCTGCTCTGAGACATACAATAAATAGAAGCTAGACTCAAAAATCAGTTTACTGAATCATATCAGGTAGCTATTGTGATTGGTTGCCAGAGGTTACAGTGTATCATTACCGCTCACTGACTGGTTGCCAAAGTTACAGCACAAATTACCGCTCACTGACTGGTTGCTAGAGGTACAGCACATGATTTCTGCTTGTTGATTGGTTGCTAGAGATTACTGTGGATATGACCTCAGGGGGGCATGATATACATCAATGCTGATGACTGCCACTATTTACATATGAATGCCACTAATTTACATGTAAACACAGGGTCTGCAGGTGAGTCATTTGTACATCACAATAGGGCAGAGCTGGGCAGCATTAGTAGCAGCACTTCACACTGAGATATTGGGACACAGCACAGGACTAAACCTCAAGGGATGAGGGAATTTAAACCAGGATAGTTGGCAAGTATGAGGCAGCTGCTTTGGGCCCCACAACATTGACAGGGCCCAGGGCAGCTGCCCCTTTTGCCCTGCCTTAAAAACGGTCCTGAAAATATGGTGAGTGTTTATTTGCACTTTTCTTTTCGCGTTTTTCATTTAACGCTTTTCATTTCATGCTTTTCGGTTTGTTTCTGAACGGTCGTTTGTCAACCAGCCATGTTACGAAATCGGAGGAGATAACGTGTTATATATTATTGGCCTTGGAGTTATTGCTTTGACATCATTTTTTTGGTTGAATAATGATTTAATTTGCTATATTTTCTATATTTTTGGATGCATAGAATGCACTTTTTGGTTAAGTTCTATTGGCAGATAGCATGTCTAATTTTATTTTTTTTATTTTTTTTAATGCACAATAAAGAATAATACTTGGCTATGTGTTTTACTTCAAATGACAGTTTGGGAGTCGGCAGTTATATTTAAAAAAAATACAATGTAAAATTGACAAGGGACCCCAACATAGTTGTATCTTTGATTTTAAAAAACTACGGGATAATGGTGTTGTGGTAACTTGCCCAAATAAACAAAATAAAGCGTAATAATATTATTCTTGATATCACTAGAAAAAAAAAGCCTTTGAAAATTAGTTTGCAATAACTCCATCAGTATCACCAGCAAAGCAGCTTCATTATTATCCCATTAAAGAAGAAGACAATTGTGCGCTGCATTTGGAGATTTCATAATTTGCCACGTCACGAATGTTAATTCTCCATTACGAATGCTAGTTTTCAAGACCAACCGATTCTGGCTCGTCCTTGCTTCCGATCATGCGTGTTTGTACTTTGGACTTTTGTCCAACGGACTTGTGTACACACGCTCAGAAAATCCGACAACACACATTTGTCCACGGAAAATTTGAAAACCTGCTAGCCAACATTTGTTGGCGGAAGGTCCGACAACAAGGTCCCATGGAGCATACACACGGTCGGATTTACCGTCTGTCATTACACATTTCCCGTCGGAAAGTACGATCGTGTGTACGCGGATTTAGTCCATAGGGTTCAATATTGAGTTGGCCCACCCTTTGCAGCTATAACAGCTTCAACTCTCCTGGGAAGGTTGTCCACAAGATTTACGAGTGTGTCTATGGGAATGTTTGACCATTTATCCAGAAGTGCATTTGTGAAGTCAACCTCTGATGTTGGACGAGAAGCCCTGGCTCGCAGTCTCCGCTCTACTTCATCCCAAAGGTGTTCTATTGGGTTGAGATCAAGATTCTGTGCAGACCAGTCAAGTTCATTGACCCCAAACTCGCCAATCCATGTCTTTATTGGCCTTGCTTTTGTGCACTGGTCCAAATAATTTGGTGGAGGGGGAATTATGGTGTGGGGTTGTTTTTTCAGGGGTTGGGATTGGCCCCTTATTTGCAGTGAAAGTAACTGTTAAGGCATCAGCATACCAAGATATGTTGGACAATTTCATGCTCCCAACTTTGTGGGAACAGTTTGGGGATGGCCCCTTCCTGTTCCAACATGACTGCTCACCAGTGCACAAAGCAAGGTCCATAAAGACATGGATGAGTGAGTTTGCAGTCAGGGAACTTGGCTGGCCCGCACAGTCCTGACCTCAACCGGATAGGACAACTTTGGGATGAAATAGAGCGGTGACTACGAGCCAGGCCTTCTCATCTAACATCAGTGCCTGACCTCACAAATGCGCTCTTGGAAGAATGGCCAAACATTCCCATAGACACACTCCTAAACCTTGTGGACAACCTTCCCAGAAGAGTTGAAGCTGTTATAGCTGCAAAGGGTGGGCCAACTCAATATTGAACCCTACGGACTAAGACTGGGAGGCCATTAAAGTTCATGTGTGTAAAGACAGGCGTCCCAATACTTTTGGTAATATAGTGTATGTATCTTTTATGAGAGTACAATCGGTTATAATGGCACACATATACACAGTCGTGGTTCACCATTGTCACTACCAGGAAGCCAATTCAGCAAGCAATGATTTACATCCAAAACTGTAAAAAAAAAAGTGCTTGGACAGGAAGTACTGAGGCCGGAGGCTACTATATCTGCAGCACAGAATTGCAAAACGATGAAAAAAAGTAATAATTTTTATGAAGAAAAACATGCTCTAGCAAACCTAATGTCATCCAGTTAGGGTTTAAATCTTTAACAGATTAACTGTTAAGGGTTCCTTGTAATGCCCCGTACACACGATCGGATTTTCCAACAACAAAACCGTGGATTTTTGTTCGATTTTTGTTCGAAGGATGTTGGCTCCAACTTGTCTTGCATACACACGGTCACACAAATGTTGGCCAACAATTACGAACGTGGGACGTTCATTAGCCAGTGCGGCTCCTTCTGCTTGATTCCAAGCATGCATGAACTTTTATGCGTCGGACTTGTGTACACACGATCAGACTTTCCGACAACAAAATTGAGAACCTGCTAGCCAACACTTGTTGGCTGAAAGTCCGCCAACATGTTCGATGGAGCATACGCACGGTCAGACTTTCAGCCAACAAGCTCACATCCAACATTTGTTGTCGGAAAATCCGATCGTGTGTATGGGGCATAAGGGTTACTTGGGGATGCAAAGTGATAAAGAACAGATTGAGGTTTAGGTTGGGAGGGGTGTAAATGTTAGTGTCACATTTTAGGGAGTTAGGATAAATGTTCATGTAGAGGGGGGATTTTAGAGGTCTACTTTACGGTATACTTGGTATTGCACCAAGAACAAATGTATTACTAGAAAAGTGCCCAGATTAAAATATTAGAAGGGAGAGGCATATTTTGTTAAGTGTGTTCTTCTAAATTGCTCTTTTTTGACAATTTCTTTTTGTTTTGAGCATTGTACTGGGGACACTGGATATGTAAGAACTGTATTCATTTTTATTCATGGACATTGGGGAGCAGTTACATTCTGGGTAGTAAATAGTGATGAAAGAAGAAAGGATAAAGTACAGAAAATGTTGCGCGGGACTGTTGTGTAATGTGACTGTGTGCTTGGCTACATACCGTCCCCGTGGTCCGTGGCTGAGAGGTAGGGGAGCACCTCTGCACTTTAACCTTTTACTGCCCGACCTGATTCTGTACACCCAGAATAACAGGATACTTTAACAAGGGGGCAGCTGGGTTCCCAGAAAAAAATGCCTTTTAGATGACACCTGGCAAGGCACCCAATGTACCTTTAGTTGTGTAGTCCATAACTCACCAGTCCAGACACCAGACCCCTATGCAGACAACATCCTCATCAAAGGTGCCTCAGGCGTTCTTTTTACTAAATAAAATACAATTTATTTTCTGCCTTATGGAGGCAAACAAAACAAGTCCATAGAAAGAGACAAGGTGCTGAAAGGTCTCATTGCTTCGGAGGGCCATCACCAAATCCTGTCATCCCCCAAATAGGATGTGAGTATGGAGTACATTCCTAAATCCTCAATTAGGCTTCCAGCCTACATGATGGGTATATGATGGTCCTTCCTCTGCAAGCTACTGGGACCACCCAGGACTGCCTCCATTATATAAAGGGTACCCCTCTTCAGGCAAGAGCAGGGGCATGGTATATAATGGCTCAACTCACAAAGAACCCCTTGTCATACTGTCTCCTATAGAGGCACCTAGGTGGACAACCAGGAGGAAACAGAACACATCTGTGCTCCTCCACTATGCGACTATTACCATATAGGAGTGTCCCAGCAAGGACTTGTAGACACTGAAGAGCAGTCGCTCTTATTACTAATACTCCTAGAGCACATTTCCACTTCTGCAGTTAAATTTGAGAAAATGCCACTATATGTTTGTTATGTGTTTCCATTTACACAGCATACAATTGTTCTTTTTATTATTATTCTAAGTCCCCGTACACACGGTCGGATATTCCGACCACAAAATCTGTCCGTTTTAGACGGATTTTGTCCGAAACTGGTGTTGCATACACACGGTCGGACAAAGTTGTCGGAAAATCTGATCGTTCCGAACGTGGTGACGTTCGTTGCATACTATGGAACTACGTAGAGGCTAGTAGCCAATAGCTTTGGTCTCGTAATTTGATCTGAGCATGCGTGGCACTTTGTCCGTCGGAATTCCCTACACGGAATTCCCTACGGAAAAAGTCTGATCGGATTTTGTTGTCGGAAAATTTGAGATCCTGCTCTCAAATTTTTTTCTGTCGGAGATTCCAACTGAAAAAGTCTGATTGAGCCCACACACGGGCGGATTTTCTGACAACATGGTCCAATCGGAATTTTGGACCGTGTGTATGGGGGCTTAGATGTTTCTAAGGAAAAGGTGTCATTGCTAATTCTAGAAATTTCTTAGCTTCCAGTTCAAAAGCCTTCCAAAATTCCTAATTTTTACTTGTATAGCAAAGGCTCAACATGGCTACCCAGCAATCAACACCCTACTTATTACAATACCAATTATACACTTTTCTTTTCACAGAAAGATAAAGCATATAATATATACAATGGGGTAATTGGAGAAATGTTCCTTACATTGATGGTCAGTGGGAAGAATGCCCCCTTACATTGCTGGTCAGAATACTACCCTTACGGACAGGTAATAGATTATTGGTGTCACACTGCTGTCTCTGACTGGCTCAAGTGGCGTTGGACCTGGAGCTATGGTGGCACCATTAGATGGATGTCAATCAGCCACAGCTCAAGGAACCCCTAGTAACCTATGGAGGAATAAAAAAGAGGGAATTGAAGGGAAAGAAGAGGAGGGAAGGAGGGAGGATGGGGGGCGGGCATTAGGAAAAACAGATAATATTGGGACTGTAAATGAGACAACGGCTAGTAATATATACCATGGTCTCCATCCCTGCTTGTAGAAAAGAATGGGGGGGGGGAGGATAAAAAGAAGGATTGTGGGACTTTATATGAAACACACCACCGGAATACATTGAATCAATTTATGAATAGAAAAATCATTTATTGGATGCACTTGAACATATTAAGCAACGATTAGCAAATCACATAATAAATCACATAATAATGGAATAATTATAATAATTACATAATATGCATTATACAGGGGGTCCCCGGGTTACGAACCCTTTAGGGACTCTCCTCCTGTTTGTAATTCGGAAATTTTCGTAAGTCGGCCGTGCATGCGCAGAACGACAATTACGGACATTTTCAACATTTTTTGAGGCTCCGTCTGGCCGCGCATGCGCAGAATGGCAGATGGTCCGCGCAGAACGGCAGGGGGCCCCCATAGCGCCCTGTTCGTAAGTAGGAGTGGTTCGTAAGTCGGCGTTCGTAAGTCGGGGACCCCCTGTAGTGTCCAAAATGTCGCTAAATATTGAAATAGACGCAATTGTCTAAACAAACATCATTAACATGGTAATGTAAAATCATGATATTAAAAAATTGATTCATGATTCTCAAAGGTAGAAGATAAAAATTGCATGATGTTGCAAAGTTGCTGTTACATAGCATCAGCAAAAAGCTTGACGCGTTTCATGGATAAGCTACCACTCATCAGGAGAAATTATTTCATTTGATGTCCAGCAGGATAAATTTTCTTTTCTTTTCAAAAGTTTTGGTATTTTTTTATTTGTAGCGCAAAAAATAAAAAGTAGTTATCAAATACCACCAAAAGAAAGCTCTGAAAAAATTATACAAATTTAATTTGGGTACAGTGTTGCATGACCGCGCAATTGTCATTCAAAATGCAACAGCGCTGAAAGCTGAAAATTGGTTTCGAAAGGAAGGGTGGAAAGTGCCCGGTATTGAAGTGGTTAAGTGTGACAATTAGCTTAAAAACACATTGACTCTAACCAAACTAACATGAATTCTGTGGCATTAATAAGGAACCACATAAACTCTAAGTATATAACGGCAGTAAAGGAAGTCTCACAGTAACTCTGAAACAAAGAAAATGTCCTGGAGTTCACTCTGTAGTGATATCTGGCCCCTAGTGTAGAATGTTAAGCCGGCTCATGTTTGGGCCCTTCTGTCAGGTGGTGCACATAAAGCTGTCCCTTTAAGAGTGTGCAATGGATGGCTGATTGGCTGCTAAGTAAGGAGCAGTCTCTATTGCATTATTTGTGTCAGTGTTGAGATAAGCACAGATGGTTAAGCTCATCCCTCCTGGTGCACAGGAAATAGGTCCATGTCATATGGTGGTCTGCTGTCCTCGGGTACCCAGGACTCTGTGACTCGGTTCTCAAAAAAAGGTCCTCACAGGGCTCAGACTCTCAGTTCCGATCCTCCCTTGCTGTAGACACTTACGGAAATGGGTCCTTTCATCACAGGATTTTTTTTTCGAGATGTGCGGCATTTGGGACCACTTTCTTTCCTGATGCCTGTACCTATTGAGCTGAGATAAGCTCTTTCCCTGCCTGCACTCCCAGCAGTTGTTAGGGGACGTGGACCTACAGGAGCCTGGAGCGGCACCCCTTATCTTTGTATGCCTTATGTGTAAACACAAACATATATAGGCTGTGTTACAAATCAACAAATGACACCATGAAACTGCATAATCAATGCACATCTTATGCAGGTGTAAACCAGAAGGTGAAGATAGGAAGGTTTATAATGTCTTAAGGGGTTCTGAGAAAGGGTGGAGAAAGACCTGGTAGGCAGAAGGGTTGATTTACTTGAAAAGGTAACCCATATGTATGCTGTCCCTTTTCCCCCCCTCATACCAATTTTTACGTCCCCATATTGTAACCCCCTGCTATTGCTACTAAAAATATTCTGACACCAAAGGTTGGGATAAAACTGTCCGTTTAACGGCCCCTTTATTAAAGTAAAAATAATTAACAATATAAACAAAAACCAAGGCATAACTTTTTGGTTGCCGATTCTTGGAGGCACTACGTATCCAATTATTTTACCTTATATCTGCTTGTAAACATATCTGCTTAAACACTTCCATGGTTCCTGTCGCATTGCACCGACTCGGGGACGAACCACCTTCAGCAGATACAACATACACTCCCAGTTAACCACCATAACTGGCATTCACCGGCGGGGACCCATATCTCAGATGTGTCTCAATCCTCTAATTCCAGCAGTTTACTTCCAAGTGCCTCCAAAGACCCAACCGCACCTCCTAAGAGAAAATGAAAAAAGGAAAAAACACATACAACCAACAATAGCCGTAGCACAAATTTTACCCAAGCTAACTAAACAGTAGGGCGGGCGGGAACTTTTCTTTTCCTCGTGCGCTGACCGGAAGTCTGAACCCCTGACATCTCCTCTGCACTGCCTCCTCCTTACACCGCTCTGGCCAATCCCCTGTCAGCACAACTGACTGAGGAAATATGTAAGCCTCACTAGCCCAGCCTACAGGGTACACATTTCATGTAGCCCTGCGCTTATTTTTATTTATTTATTTGCTACAGGCTTTTCTAAAGGCAAATAGACTGTGCACTTTGCAAAGTGCATTTGCACTCTGCAAGTGCAGTTGCTCCAGAGCTTAGTAAATGAGCAGAAGCTCTGCTGACTTCCATTATCCGATCGTATGCAAGCAAAAATGCTGTTCTTTTTATTTTCCTTGCATTCTTTGCAAAGTGAAGTTTAACATCATTTACTAAGCTCTGGAGCAATTGCACGTGCAGAGTACAACTTCACTTTGCAAGGTGCACCAACTATTTGCCTTTAGAAAATCAACCCAAATAAGTCAATGTAGACCCAACAGCCGTCTAGTGCAGCGACCATCATGGTGCAAACATGGCAATGTAAATCACAATTGGCCTAGACATTATGAAGGTTGCTGTGGCAGCTAAAATGAAAGGGATGGCCAAGACGATATTTTGGGTGTTAGCCAAATTGCTGTATTGTGCTGCAGTTAGTCCAAACTAGACCCAACAAAGCAGGTTTTATGAGGAATTTAAATGAAGAACATATTGTGTGAGCAGGTTGTACATATGCAAAGTAGCCCTAATCAATTCATAAATGCTTCATAATGACATATTTTCATTTCCTTTTCAGTTTTGCAGGATTTTCCTTAGAGTCCTTACAGTCTAAATCTGGATTGTTGTAAGCATCCATTTATCAGTTAGGTCAATTCCATTTGCATAGTTCAGAGGACAGCAAAGGGCGAAATTAGTCATGTTTAAGCAAAATCTACCCTTCTATGTAGCAAGGAAGGAAAGAATAACGAAACCCTAGTAAGAAAGCAGGCAATGTATCTTCACAATTGTAGGGGGAGTTTCATTGATCACATCACTATCAGCACAAAACCATCAATCATAATGGAACTACATATTGTATGAAATCCTAATAAAACTTGAGTTTTACTGTAAAAGTACTCTTCCACATAAAACTCCTAAGCGTTTCGACCCTTCTAATTGTGGTCTTCTTCAAGGGGGATGTTTTATTCGATGCAGAGAAAAATAAATATTTTTTAATTTAACCACTTAAGCCCCGGACCAATTTGCAGCCAAAGGACGAGGCCCCTTTTTGCAATTCGGCACTGCATCGCTTTAACTGACAATTGCGCGGTCGTGCGACTTGGCTCCCAAACAAAATTGGCGTCCTTTTTTTCCCACAAATAGAGCTTTCTTTTGGTGGTATTTGATCACCTCTGCGGTTTTTATTTTTTGCGCTATAAACAAAAATAGAGCGACAATTTTGAAAAAAATGCAATATTTTTTACTTTTTGCTACAATAAATATCCCCAAAAAATATATAATTTTTTTTTTTTTCCTCAGTTTAGGCCGATACGTATTCACGTATTCTTCTACATATTTTTGGTAAAAAAAATTTGCAATTACCGATTATTGATTGGTTTGCGCAAAAGTTATAGCGTTTAAAAAATTGGGGATAGTTTTATAGCATTTTTATTAATATTTTTTTTTTTTACTAGTAATGGCGCCGATCATCGATTTTTATTGTGACTGCGACATTATGGCGGACACATCAGACATTTTTGACACATTTTTGGGACCATTGTCATTTATACAGCAATCAGTGCTATTTAAATGCACTGATTTCTGTGTAAATGACACTGGCAGTGAAGGAGTTAACCACTTGGGGGCGGGAAGGGGTTAAGTGTGTGTGTGTTTTTTTTAACTGTAGGGGGGCGTCGCTTGGCGTCTAAAGTCAACGATCGTCTGTTCCGATGACAGGGAACAGACGATCAGTGTCAGTCGCACTAGGAAGCACGGGGAGAGGTTTGTTTACACAGACCTCTCCTCGTTCTTCAGCTCTGTGACCCGATCGCGGGACCCCAGCGGCGATCGGGTCCGCTGGTCCCGCGGCCACGGTCATGGAGCTCAGGACCGGGTCACGAGCGCGCCGCCGGCGGCACGCGCGCGACCCACAGCTGGGCTCTTAAAGAGACACGTACAGGTACGTGCTTGTGCCCAGCCGTGCCATTCTGCCGACGTATATCGGCGCAAGGCGGTCCTTAAGCGGTTAATAATCATTTTATATTTTACCATTGTATCTAACCACACACAAGGATGTATAGTTACCAATCATGATGATAGAAGAGAGAAATACATGTCCTATAGCCAGAATGTTCTTTAAAAGCTAGTTTCAGCAATCCCAAGACCATTTGTGTGTCGTCTCCCCCTCCCACGGCATGGACCTCGCTCTCAAGGAACTTACAAGAGACCATTCGTATGGACCCCCAAAGGAGACAGGGAGGGGATCAAGAAAGCACCTGTAGTATATCATGACAAACTTACAATTTTTACATTGAATAAAAAAAAAGGGTATATTTAAGCTATTAAAGATGTTGCCACAATAGACAGCCACTAATCAGATATTTGGATCATTAGTTATCATTTCCATTATAAAAAATGTTTTTTTGATTGTGTGTTCATGTTCCTTAGCAACAGAGGAGACCCCCATGGGTGCCATTGTGGATTTATGTGTAATGCCCCGTACACACGGTCAGATTTTCCGACGGCAAATGTCCTATCTGACAATGTTGTCGGAAATTCCGACCGTGTGTAGGCTCCATCGGACTTTTTCCGTCGGATTTTCCGAAGGACAAAGTTTCATCTCCTGCTCTCAAATTTTCCGACAACAAAGTCCTATCGGACTTTTTCCGATTGTGTGTAGCGAATTCCGACGGACAAAGTGCCACGCATGCTCAGATCACATTACAAGACCAAAGCTATTGGCTACTAGCCTCTACGTAGTCCCCTTGTAGGCAACAAACGTCACCATGTTCAGAATAATCGGATTTTCCGACAACTTTGTCCGACCGTGTGTCGGACAAAATCCGTCTGAAAAAATCCGATGGATTTTGTGGTCGGATTTTCCAACCGTGTGTATGGGGCATTAGAGTAATGATAAATATAATCAGAAATTACATTTAATTAAACGTGAATGTTTATATAGTGTATAAAAAATGTTTTATTAAATTAATTTAATTATTTATTCATTTTGTTCCAGTAGTGTAAGTAGTTAAATTTTGCCTGGTATTAACCGACTATTACTCCTGTATAGGAGAACTGGAGAGTGAGAAGAAGAAGCAACACAAGGAGCCAATAGGTTCATGTGCTGACAAAAGCATGCTGATAGGAGGAAAAAGCAGAATGACAGAGATATGAGCTAATTACTGTGCTGCTTCTACTTCAACCATCCAGTCACAGGCTGGGACAGATCGAGAACGACCTGGGCTTTGAGCAAATGGGCTGCATGATACTATTAAACTGAGGACAGATACTGGCAGAAAAAAGTACTGCTGAGGAATTCTCTGCATTAAAGGTGAATATCGCAGCAAAGACTGATTTCATTATTTTATATTTTAATGGGCTTTTTATTTTTATTTTTTAATTTTTCCTGGAGTTCTGCTTTAATAGTGATTAAAAAGTAAGGGGAAATTACTGACAATGACAGCCAATCATAATCTTATCAAAATCATTTTTGATTATACAGTATATTTATATACAGTTGACAGTAGAAATGTATACGTTTTATGAGCAAGACCTTCAGATGCTTTACTCTTTAGGCCCCCTTCACACATCTGCAGTGCCTTATAGTATGCTATTTTAACATATGGTATTTCATGCCTTCACATGTTTTGCATTTTTGCAGCCTGTTAACTTTGAATGGGGTACCGACACCAAAATGCATAAACCACTGGTCATGTCCCTTTTTTTTTTTTTTTAAATGCAAGGCACCAGAACACACAGCAACATACAAAAGACATGGTAATGAATGAACTCTGATGCATTAAAAATGCATATCCCCAATGCACCACAATAGACCTGTGTTTTAGCGCCCCACATTACAAAAATGGGAACCACCTGTGGGTTGCAAAGTGCTGGAAATGAAAAAAAAGATCTATTGTGGTGCATTGGCAACCCATTCAAAATGATGATACCACTGCTTGCTGATGCATGGCATAATGCACAATAACTCACTGCACAGGTGTTAAATGGTCTTACAGATTTTAGAACAATAAGACAGGGGTAGTATCAGAATGAGCTAAGGTTCAGGCCCAACATGTAGGAAACTCATCTCATGATAGCAGGCCGCTGACCCAATCAGCTGCAACCGTGGTATTCTTCTCCCTGCAGCCACACTTAAAGCGGAACTAAACCCATCAAAAAACAGTTACATTCCCATCATACCAGGCATACATTTGCTTGTGCTCTCAACCTAACTGTCAAACCATCAAATGACTGGTGTCATAACTGAACACATGGGCAGCACCATGGCAGTTGCAGATCAAACTAAGAGGCTAAAATGGCACCTTCCTGGCTGAAAAGGAAAGGAGGGTTTAGTTTCGCTTTAACAAAAGGATAGGAGGTGCTGGTAATATTGTTGACCCAAAATGACCACCACATGGCAGGGAATTCTACAGCCACAGTTGAGTTTCCAGCAAGTCCAGGCCAAAGCTACTTTGGCCTTAATCCTAGCTCATTCCCAGTCAGAGATTGAGCTCAGACATGACCTGAGGGATCCACCTGGGAAGCTGTCACCTGCACTGGGTCAACCATAAGCATGTGAACAGGATGTAGCATGGTGTGTCAACGAGCAGTAATCACAAAGAGGCCAAGGTGAGCGAGAATAGTGTATTACAGAAAGTTCCAACAAGGTACAACCAGGCCTTGGCAGGTAGGCATAGGTAGGCACTTATGAAACAATAGCAGGGGGTCTGTTAACTTCGGATGATGCCAATAACTTCTGCAGCGGGGAGCAGGAATGCTGACTGACTGGTCCATGCCCAAACAGGAGGATTCCTAAAACTGAGGATAGGCATAGTCCCTGTGCTGTTCCTACTCCTCCAGAACTTCTCCCTTATTCTCAACACTCTCCCTATCAAACAGGGAACCTGTCCCTACACTAACCACTCACAACATGCGCACCAACCCAGGGAGCCAGAGCCTTAAATAAGCACTACGCTCAGTAAAAATGGCCACTGGGGTCTATCAGCGCCCCACATCCAATCAGATGGTTGTTCCCCTGATGATGGCACAAAGTCATAGAGGTAATAAGTCCCTACACCCTCCTTTCCCTTCTTCATCGCCGCTAAGCCTAACGCCACCTACAGAAGAGAGTATAGACTGCACCTGCCTACAAGCATTCCCCACCCCACAGCCATATGTGTACAAGGGACATGTGTACTTGCAGCTGTGGGGGGGATGCTTTGGCCACTTATAATCGCCCAGTACAGGTCACAGCTTCTCAGTGAGATCAGGCAGGTGGGTTTGGACTTGGATTTGAATACAACAAGAAAAGAGAGTCAAACACTCCCAGCGCCCAGTGGTCCTCATCAGAGGGATGGCCAAACCAGTGTTCTATCACATACACTGTCCAATGCCCGGTGGATGCAGGCCTCCTCGATAGACATGTGTGGTTCGTTCCGTTCCAAATTAATATTTGAACAAATTTTTCATCTGGATATCCAAATCTCCGATTCATACCCGAATACAATATAAACACATTTTACCGAATGCTCCGAATAATGAAACAAAAATCGTCTGAATTTCGGAAATTCGGACTGAAACTCTAATCGAATTTTACATTTAACTCCAGTCGAATTATAACTGTACACATCAGAAAGACTGTGTGTGTTATTAGAGTACCACTTCAAAATAATGCTGTTTTTGTTAAGCCAAAGGTGAATTAAAGAGTCATTCTAATTATTTGATGAAGACTTTTCTTTTGTTTGTTCACTTTGCCACATTCGAATCGGAAAAAAAAAAACTAACGTTTTCGATTAGACTGATTAAAAATGTATAGATTCAAACGTTTCGAATCGAAAAAAATCTGTAAAATTCAAAGAAATATAGAAAAAGACCTAATACGAATTCCGAATACGAATCCCAAACACGAATTGAACGAATTAACTGAATTTAACGAAACTAAATAACTACAGTAGGTGCTTCCGATATTGATGGGATCACGCTGGAAATTACCACTGTGAGCTGTGCTTCTTGAGTGAGAGGAGCAACCTAGCTCAGCGCTGGCTCCCGCGATGGGGCTCGCTGGTGTCAATCTCGCCGCTGTTAGCGGCGAGATTGACACAATATTGGCGGCACCCACTGTAGATTAATAAATTGAAACGAAACAAAACTAATTTTTTCGTCATGCACATGTCTAGTATCCAGCATAGAACTACAAAAACTAAAAAGGGAAGGCGGAACCCCTGGTGTATTACCCAAATAAAAAATATGTTTATTAAAATGAAAGGCAACCAATAAAATGCATACTCACAAAAATACAGAGGTGTTGTCACATACCTGATAGGAGATTGAATTGACGAGGTCGGCCTCTCTTATATCTCCCGCCCTGGCCCCACTGAAAATGAGACAAAGGTTGCCAAGGAACAGGAGGGACACGAGTGCCTGGTGTTTTACTGCAGCAGAGAATGCGACTCCAACACGACCGGGGAACCAGAGGAGCAGGAGCAGCAGTAGTGTTTGGAAGACTGGCCCAGGTTAAAGGGGCACTCCGCTTATGTTGAAGGTCCAGAACCTTCAAGATAAGGCAGCTTGTCAGGACTCTGGAGGCTGGAACATACAGCGGTGTACAGAGCTGGTGCAGCAGACAGCCAAGCAAGCACTCGATTAGTAACAGGAGCCAGGAACAGAGGCAGAAGCAGGGTCTCAGGAATAGCCGGGGTCGTCAACAGGCGGGCAGTGGCGTACCAAGTCATGTGCAGAGCCAGAGTCAGGAACGGAGCCGGGTCAAAGGTAAACAGGACAGAAGCACAATCCAAAGCCAAGGTCAAGAACATGCCAGGTCAGCAGCAGGGAGAACATGCAGGATCAAGCAGGATACAGGACGCAGATAAAGATGAGTCAGCAAAGGCTATGGGAATAAGCTCCCTTTAAATAGCCCATCTGGCTCCAAGAGGGATTGTGCCCGCACGCGTGAGCATGCACGACCCCGATCGCAAATTCCCACACGCATACGCACGCTTGTTAGCAGTTCTTTGGGGCATGCCATGCGCAAGCGTGCATCTACGTGCCTGACGTCTCACAGGTAATCCCTGACAGGTGTACAGCATATAAATGGAAGCATACCATGAGGTAGAAAGTGCAAGTGCTTCTACAACCTCACATTAAGAAAAATATTTAGGTGGGCAAGTAGGTGGAACAGCAGATGGTCTATCGCATCCCAAAAATGTATAAAAGTTTTAATAGTAGGCCATAATGTGCATAAAACAACGGCCAGTACCCCTAGGGGATGCTTGGAGTGAAGATAGACACTTGTAAACAAATGTATGCATGTGAAAAAGTAAACATTTATTCAAACAGTGTACAAATGAACAGGGGAATGCTCAGTAAGGCATGGTATGTTTACAACAAAGTTAGAGTCAGTTGATACAGTTTATAACAAGTCAAAGGAGCAAAAACATACAAAGCATTATGACAAGGGTATAAACTTGCTTGGTACATATGGTAAGGAAGATGCCAACATGTTTCGGACTGTGGTCCTTTGTCAAGGCAATTGGTATCCTTAAAATCTCATCTAAATAGATGAAGGTCATAAAGTTAGTCTCAGTATACCAATACATTATATTTGCACTGTCAAAATCTATATTGCTGGAAGAGATTAATCTCAAGGATAAAAAACAGTGAAGTACTCACATGTCCTGCCAAAGCTCAATTGTTTGTCATATGGGGGAGCCACTGAGCGTGGTATCCAGAGGATCAAGGGTATGTGCAGTAAAAACAAAGTGTACTTCAACACTAGGGTATAAAGAACCTGCTGAGGACCCCTTCAGAATACAAGGTCCGGCATACAGGGTTTAGGGCAAAAAGCCCAAGTCCTGTATTATACACAGTAGGTCAGCCAGTGTATCACTGTAAAACAGAGTAGAAGGGAAATAGTCAGAACAGGGGGAACAAAGTAATGATGTATGGCTACAATAAAGTAGGCCATGTATTTACCTGAGTATAATGCATAAGTGGAGGATAAGAGGTCATCTCTGGTCAGTCAGCAGCATGATACTGAAGCCAGAGTGTGAAAGGTTTATATGAGGTCAAGTAATGAGCAGCAGCTGAGGGTGGGTGTGTATCAACCATCCTGGGTGCTGAACACTGATTGGCTAGTGTGTTTTGGGAGGCGGGCGCCATAAGGCGCTAGAGTGACCTCCCAGTGTGGACCTCTGACGGGGCGGTGCCGGGCGCGGCCGCGTCATCACGGCGCGGCCACGTCCGGCGTCGTGACGTCACCGACGCGGGACAGACGAGCGCCAGCTTCCTGGTGCGCTCCAAAGTGGAGCGCAAACAGGAAGCAGACCAGAGGACTGGTCTAGATGGGAGGCGGAGAGGTGACGCGTGCGCAGTGGAGCAGACGCGCGCGCGCACCTAGTCTTACCCGCGCCGGGTATTCTAATGAAGGGGGGAAAAAGGCAGGTTGGGTATCAATGGGTTAGTCCATATAGGACAAATGGTGGCAAAAGTGAGCAATGGGGGACATGCAAGAGTGTTGCAAATGGCAACCTAAGAATGTATATGGCTTAAGAACTTTGGAGAGAAGGGAGAAAAACATGTGTCAATTCATACACAGTATATAATACATAGGTGAAAGACATGTATCAATAGTACATAGGAAAGAAACATGTATCAATTCATACATAGTGTATAATACATAGGCATGTATTCCTGCATACTGCAAAATTGCATAAAATACAGAAGATAGTACAAATAATAAAGTTGGATGTGGGTGCTTGAACGTGGGGGACCATGGTTATAGGTCTAGTTCACAGACTCCGGTCTCGAAACCCTCAAGATAAGGTTTGAAATTGAAGGCTTCATTGAGGCCGGGAGGTATGGTGGCATTAAGGTGAAAAATCCAACGAAGTTCGCTCTGAAGGAGCGCTTTGTTGTAATCACCCCCTCGGTTTGGAGGGGGGATATGGTCTAGAGCTCTGAACGAGATTTTGGGGATAATGTCAGGGTGAACAATGGAAGTATGTCGTCCCAATGGTAGATCGGGATCTCTTTGATTTATACTGGTAACGTGTCCATAGATTCGTTTCCAGAATGGTAGTTTGGTCTTGCCCACGTAGAAGCACCCACATTCACATTCCAAAAGGTAGACAATGCCAATAGAACGACAATTAACATAATGCTTAGGAAAAAGGCGTTGACCATTGGGTAGGAGGTTGTGTAAGTTGGATTTAGGTAGGTATTTGCAATAGTTGCAGTTGCCACATGGAAAGGTACCCTTGAGCTGTCTCTGGGATTTATTACTGCTTTTGTATTCACTAGTAATGAGTTTGTCACGAAGAGACGGGGCACGTCGATAAGTGATCAAAGGTTTAGGCGGAACAAAAGGGGAAAGTACTCTGTCTGTAGAGATGATGTGCCAGTGTTTAAGTAGTATTTGAGTGATTTCGTTGTGTTGTTGGCAGTAATTTGTTATAATTCTGAGAGGTGGTTGTGTGGAGGGCCCAGATGGTTTAGGAATGAGTAAAGCAGAGCGTGATTTAGATTTCGCTTTTTTATAAGCGTTTTTTAAAACGCTATTTTTGTAGCCACCTGCGCGAAGTCTGTCCCTCAATACGGAGGCCTCGTGTTCAAAGGAGGTATCCGTGGAACAGTTGCGTCGGGCGCGTAAGTATTGGGCAAAGGGGATGGATTTGAGTAAGGGTTGGGGGTGAAAACTGGAGGCTGCAAGAATAGTATTGCCTGCAGTCGGTTTACGAAAAAGTTGGCTTTGTAATTGGCCATGTCTGTCCTTGCTAAGAGTGAGGTCAAGGAAAGAGATGGAGCTATAGCTATATGTCATTGTAAATTTAAGATTAAGAGAGTTCGAAGTGTTGAGGTATAGAAGGAAGTGTTGTAAAGTATCTATGGGGCCCTGCCATAGAATCAAAATGTCATCTATGTAGCGACGAAAAGATGCTATATGTTTGGTATAGACACTGGCAGCATCAGTAGTAAATAGATCTCGTTCCCACTCCCCCAGGTACAGATTGGCGTACGCCGGTGCGCAACAAGTGCCCATGGCGACGCCCTGCACCTGGAGGTAGTGGGAACCATTAAAAGAGAAAAAATTATGGGTCAAGATAAATTTGAGTGCTCTAATGATGAATAGAGATAACTCTTGGGAGTAAAGATTAGCATTAGACAAGGTGTGTTGGATGGCTGTAAGTCCTAAGGTGTGAGGAATAGAACTGTAAAGGGCCTCGACGTCGATGGCAACCAGGACAGTGTTGGCGTCGACGTGGAGGTCCGAAAGGTCCTGGAGTAGGTGTGTAGTATCACGTATATATGAAGGTAATGCCTGTACTAAAGGTTGGAGTAATTTGTCTATGTAACGACTTAAGTTGTCAGTGAGACATCCACGTCCGGAGACGATGGGTCTACCTGGTGGTCTGGGAAGGTTTTTATGTACCTTAGGTAAGGCATAAAATGTGGCTTCTCTCGGAAATTTGGTCCTGACATAGTCTACAGTAGGTTTGTCAATAATGTGTTGTCTAAAGGCGTCATCAACAAGAGTGTAAAGTTCCTGTTGGAACGACCTGATTGATGTACTGGGAATTATGGCATACCATTCACGGTTACGTAGTATGTTAAGACACATTTCAAGATAGTCTAATTTGTTAAGGACAACAATGTTTCCACCCTTGTCCGCCGGTTTGATCACTATCAAAGGGTTAGTTTTTAAATTTTGTAAGGCTAGGTGTTGGTTGTAAGTGAAGTTTTTTTGTTTGGGGTGGGTAGGATGGGTTTGCAGGTGGCGAATTTCGTTGGTCACTGACTGTAGGAATAGTGCAGCACGTGGATTAGTGCTAGGTGAGGGAAAAAAACTTGATTTTTTCTTGAGCGAGATGTGGTGTGGGGGATGTGAATTGTAAGGAGGAATGTCGTCCTCAAGGTTGTTAAGCACATTATCAAGGTCAATAGTGTCAATCAAATCTGGTGGATTGTTTTCCTCCAGAAGTTCAATGAGCTGCTGAAGAGCAGTGGTCTCAGTAGCAGTGTGCAAAGCATTATCAGGAAAGGGATTGGGGGTGTACATGCTGTGCAAAAGTAACTTACGAATAAAGAGATGTATATCTTTAATGGCTGTGAACTTGTCAAGCTGTGAAGTTGGACAGAAAGTAAGTCCCTTTTCAAGAACTGAGATTTCGTGTCTGGTGAGTGTGTAAGAGGAAAGGTTGATGATGTTGTTGGAAGATTTTTCTAACGTGTTGGTCGTTTGGTTTTTGGATTGAGAGAGGTAGATTGTTGGTGTGTCTGTAGTGAGGTTCGCATTTTGTCTAAAAAATCTGCACGCTGAGATGCAGATGGGAGTGAGTGCGATCTGTGTGTCTTGGCATTAGAGGGGGCCACCGGCGAGTCCCCAAGGGGGGAGGCGCCGGGGGTCCCCTCCACGTCAGACACATCGTCACTCGAAAAGTTTGGTGTGCGTCCACGTTTGGGCTTGCGTAGCCCCAAAGGGAGATTGGATTGGTGAGGTACGTGAGTAGAGGTGTAGGTCTTGTCAGTGGTGGAACGAGAATTCGGTGGCCTAGGGCCAGGGCGTGTAGAGGTGTCGGAGCGATTTGTGCGATTGGTGTCGCTCCATTTATATGCACGTTCCTCATGAAAGGCTTTCTTGTCACGAAAGAATTTTTTATCCTTTTGCGCAAGAATGTCATGATTAAATTTGTCAAAACGGGTTTTTAACTGCTCATCAAGTGAGATATATAAAGGGTGTGTCTGAAATTGCTCGAGCTGTGTGTTAATCAGTTCGAGTTTGGTATCTAGAGCCGTCATTTGAGACTCATATTCAGTAATTAGTAGTTTCATAAGTTCATTGGAACAGTTTTTCAGGACATTTTCCCAGGAGGCCTTAAAATCCGGGCGAATGTCCTGGAAAGTGGGAAAGATTTGTACCCGGAGGCCGAAGGGGTTAATGCCATGGGCAATATATTCTTTGAAAGATTTTATGTGCCAAAAGAGGGAGGCCTTCTTTTGGACGGTGTGTGTGAGATTGAGAAAAGTATACTTGAGTTGTGACTGAACATACTCATTAGACTCAAAGTGATGCATGGTGTTGGACATGCGTGTGTCCCATTCGTCTCCGAGGTACAAAGCCATAATTGAAACCAGGTATGAAATATGTGATAAAGTTCACAAAAATAGATGACTGTGCAAATGTATGATATGCGGAGCGAAGGTGGGTATGAAATATGAACGATATATAGTATATAGTAGAGAGTACCTAATGTATAATATACAAAATAAGTAAGGTATTTAATAAGGTGTCACCTACAATTGCCCGGTTGGGGATTTAGATGGGGTAACCATCAATGTATGAAAAGAAAAATATTTAGGTGGGCAAGTAGGTGGAACAGCAGATGGTCTATCGCATCCCAAAAATTGTATAAAAGTTTTAATAGTAGGCCATAATGTGCATAAAACAACGGCCAGTACCCCTAGGGGATGCTTGGAGTGAAGATAGACACTTGTAAACAAATGTATGCATGTGAAAAAGTAAACATTTATTCAAACAGTGTACAAATGAACAGGGGAATGCTCAGTAAGGCATGGTATGTTTACAACAAAGTTAGAGTCAGTTGATACAGTTTATAACATGTCAAAGGAGCAAAAACATACAAAGCATTATGACAAGGGTATAAACTTGCTTGGTACATATGGTAAGGAAGATGCCAACATGTTTCGGACTGTGGTCCTTTGTCAAGGCAATTGGTATCCTTAAAATCTCATCTAAATAGATGAAGGTCATAAAGTTAGTCTCAGTATACCAATACATTATATTTGCACTGTCAAAATCTATATTGCTGGAAGAGATTAATCTCAAGGATAAAAAACAGTGAAGTACTCACATGTCCTGCCAAAGCTCAATTGTTTGTCATATGGGAGAGCCACTGAGCGTGGTATCCAGAGGATCAAGGGTATGTGCAGTAAAAACAAAGTGTACTTCAACACTAGGGTATAAAGAACCTGCTGAGGACCCCTTCAGAATACAAGGTCCGGCATACAGGGTTTAGGGCAAAAAGCCCAAATCATACATTTGCACAGTCATCTATTTTTGTGAACTTTATCACATATTTCATACCTGGTTTCAATTATGGCTTTGTACCTCGGAGACGAATGGGACACACGCATGTCCAACACCATGCATCACTTTGAGTCTAATGAGTATGTTCAGTCACAACTCAAGTATACTTTTCTCAATCTCACACACACCGTCCAAAAGAAGGCCTCCCTCTTTTGGCACATAAAATCTTTCAAAGAATATATTGCCCATGGCATTAACCCCTTCGGCCTCCGGGTACAAATCTTTCCCACTTTCCAGGACATTCGCCCGGATTTTAAGGCCTCCTGGGAAAATGTCCTGAAAAACTGTTCCAATGAACTTATGAAACTACTAATTACTGAATATGAGTCTCAAATGACGGCTCTAGATACCAAACTCGAACTGATTAACACACAGCTCGAGCAATTTCAGACACACCCTTTATATATCTCACTTGATGAGCAGTTAAAAACCCGTTTTGACAAATTTAATCATGACATTCTTGCGCAAAAGGATAAAAAATTCTTTCGTGACAAGAAAGCCTTTCATGAGGAACGTGCATATAAATGGAGCGACACCAATCGCACAAATCGCTCCGACACCTCTACACGCCCTGGCCCTAGGCCACCGAATTCTCGTTCCACCACTGACAAGACCTACACCTCTACTCACGTACCTCACCAATCCAATCTCCCTTTGGGGCTACGCAAGCCCAAACGTGGACGCACACCAAATTTTTCGAGTGACGATGTGTCTGACGTGGAGGGGATCCCCGGCGCCTCCCCCCTTGGGGACTCGCCGGTGGCCCCCTCTAATGCCAAGACACACAGATCGCACTCACTCCCATCTGCATCTCAGCGTGCAGATTTTTTAGACAAAATGCGAACCTCACTACAGACACACCAACAATCTACCTCTCTCAATCCAAAAACCAAACGACCAACACGTTAGAAAAATCTTCCAACAACATCATCAACCTTTCCTCTTACACACTCACCAGACACGAAATCTCAGTTCTTGAAAAGGGACTTACTTTCTGTCCAACTTCACAGCTTGACAAGTTCACAGCCATTAAAGATATACATCTCTTTATTCGTAAGTTACTTTTGCACAGCATGTACACCCCCAATCCCTTTCCTGATAATGCTTTGCACACTGCTACTGAGACCACTGCTCTTCAGCAGCTCATTGAACTTCTGGAGGAAAACAATCCACCAGATTTGATTGACACTATTGACCTTGATAATGTGCTTAACAACCTTGAGGACGACATTCCTCCTTACAATTCACATCCCCCACACCACATCTCGCTCAAGAAAAAATCAAGTTTTTTTCCCTCACCTAGCACTAATCCACGTGCTGCACTATTCCTACAGTCAGTGACCAACGAAATTCGCCACCTGCAAACCCATCCTACCCACCCCAAACAAAAAAACTTCACTTACAACCAACACCTAGCCTTACAAAATTTAAAAACTAACCCTTTGATAGTGATCAAACCGGCGGACAAGGGTGGAAACATTGTTGTCCTTAACAAATTAGACTATCTTGAAATGTGTCTTAACATACTACGTAACCGTGAATGGTATGCCATAATTCCCAGTACATCAATCAGGTCGTTCCAACAGGAACTTTACACTCTTGTTGATGACGCCTTTAGACAACACATTATTGACAAACCTACTGTAGACTATGTCAGGACCAAATTTCCGAGAGAAGCCACATTTTATGCCTTACCTAAGGTACATAAAAACCTTCCCAGACCACCAGGTAGACCCATCGTCTCCGGACGTGGATGTCTCACTGACAACTTAAGTCGTTACATAGACAAATTACTCCAACCTTTAG
Organism: Lithobates sylvaticus; assembly: GCA_028564925.1. Lineage (NCBI taxonomy): Eukaryota > Metazoa > Chordata > Amphibia > Anura > Ranidae > Lithobates > Lithobates sylvaticus. The sequence goes on from CM053029.1 coordinate 578,840,075, forward strand.
TACAGGCATTACCTTCATATATACGTGATACTACACACCTACTCCAGGACCTTTCGGACCTCCACGTCGACGCCAACACTGTCCTGGTTGCCATCGACGTCGAGGCCCTTTACAGTTCTATTCCTCACACCTTAGGACTTACAGCCATCCAACACACCTTGTCTAATGCTAATCTTTACTCCCAAGAGTTATCTCTATTCATCATTAGAGCACTCAAATTTATCTTGACCCATAATTTTTTCTCTTTTAATGGTTCCCACTACCTCCAGGTGCAGGGCGTCGCCATGGGCACTTGTTGCGCACCGGCGTACGCCAATCTGTACCTGGGGGAGTGGGAACGAGATCTATTTACTACTGATGCTGCCAGTGTCTATACCAAACATATAGCATCTTTTCGTCGCTACATAGATGACATTTTGATTCTATGGCAGGGCCCCATAGATACTTTACAACACTTCCTTCTATACCTCAACACTTCGAACTCTCTTAATCTTAAATTTACAATGACATATAGCTATAGCTCCATCTCTTTCCTTGACCTCACTCTTAGCAAGGACAGACATGGCCAATTACAAAGCCAACTTTTTCGTAAACCGACTGCAGGCAATACTATTCTTGCAGCCTCCAGTTTTCACCCCCAACCCTTACTCAAATCCATCCCCTTTGCCCAATACTTACGCGCCCGACGCAACTGTTCCACGGATACCTCCTTTGAACACGAGGCCTCCGTATTGAGGGACAGACTTCACGCAGGTGGCTACAAAAATAGCGTTTTAAAAAACGCTTATAAAAAAGCGAAATCTAAATCACGCTCTGCTTTACTCATTCCTAAACCATCTGGGCCCTCCACACAACCACCTCTCAGAATTATAACAAATTACTGCCAACAACACAACGAAATCACTCAAATACTACTTAAACACTGGCACATCATCTCTACAGACAGAGTACTTTCCCCTTTTGTTCCGCCTAAACCTTTGATCACTTATCGACGTGCCCCGTCTCTTCGTGACAAACTCATTACTAGTGAATACAAAAGCAGTAATAAATCCCAGAGACAGCTCAAGGGTACCTTTCCATGTGGCAACTGCAACTATTGCAAATACCTACCTAAATCCAACTTACACAACCTCCTACCCAATGGTCAACGCCTTTTTCCTAAGCATTATGTTAATTGTCGTTCTATTGGCATTGTCTACCTTTTGGAATGTGAATGTGGGTGCTTCTACGTGGGCAAGACCAAACTACCATTCTGGAAACGAATCTATGGACACGTTACCAGTATAAATCAAAGAGATCCCGATCTACCATTGGGACGACATACTTCCATTGTTCACCCTGACATTATCCCCAAAATCTCGTTCAGAGCTCTAGACCATATCCCCCCTCCAAACCGAGGGGGTGATTACAACAAAGCGCTCCTTCAGAGCGAACTTCGTTGGATTTTTCACCTTAATGCCACCATACCTCCCGGCCTCAATGAAGCCTTCAATTTCAAACCTTATCTTGAGGGTTTCGAGACCGGAGTCTGTGAACTAGACCTATAACCATGGTCCCCCACGTTCAAGCACCCACATCCAACTTTATTATTTGTACTATCTTCTGTATTTTATGCAATTTTGCAGTATGCAGGAATACATGCCTATGTATTATACACTATGTATGAATTGATACATGTTTCTTTCCTATGTACTATTGATACATGTCTTTCACCTATGTATTATATACTGTGTATGAATTGACACATGTTTTTCTCCCTTCTCTCCAAAGTTCTTAAGCCATATACATTCTTAGGTTGCCATTTGCAACACTCTTGCATGTCCCCCATTGCTCACTTTTGCCACCATTTGTCCTATATGGACTAACCCATTGATACCCAACCTGCCTTTTTCCCCCCTTCATTAGAATACCCGGCGCGGGTAAGACTAGGTGCGCGCGCGCGTCTGCTCCACTGCGCACGCGTCACCTCTCCGCCTCCCATCTAGACCAGTCCTCTGGTCTGCTTCCTGTTTGCGCTCCACTTTGGAGCGCACCAGGAAGCTGGCGCTCGTCTGTCCCGCGTCGGTGACGTCACGACGCCGGACGTGGCCGCGCCGTGATGACGCGGCCGCGCCCGGCACCGCCCCGTCAGAGGTCCACACTGGGAGGTCACTCTAGCGCCTTATGGCGCCCGCCTCCCAAAACACACTAGCCAATCAGTGTTCAGCACCCAGGATGGTTGATACACACCCACCCTCAGCTGCTGCTCATTACTTGACCTCATATAAACCTTTCACACTCTGGCTTCAGTATCATGCTGCTGACTGACCAGAGATGACCTCTTATCCTCCACTTATGCATTATACTCAGGTAAATACATGGCCTACTTTATTGTAGCCATACATCATTACTTTGTTCCCCCTGTTCTGACTATTTCCCTTCTACTCTGTTTTACAGTGATACACTGGCTGACCTACTGTGTATAATACAGGACTTGGGCTTTTTGCCCTAAACCCTGTATGCCGGACCTTGTATTCTGAAGGGGTCCTCAGCAGGTTCTTTATACCCTAGTGTTGAAGTACACTTTGTTTTTACTGCACATACCCTTGATCCTCTGGATACCACGCTCAGTGGCTCCCCCATATGACAAACAATTGAGCTTTGGCAGGACATGTGAGTACTTCACTGTTTTTTATCCTTGAGATTAATCTCTTCCAGCAATATAGATTTTGACAGTGCAAATATAATGTATTGGTATACTGAGACTAACTTTATGACCTTCATCTATTTAGATGAGATTTTAAGGATACCAATTGTCTTGACAAAGGACCACAGTCCGAAACATGTTGGCATCTTCCTTACCATATGTACCAAGCAAGTTTATACCCTTGTCATAATGCTTTGTATGTTTTTGCTCCTTTGACATGTTATAAACTGTATCAACTGACTCTAACTTTGTTGTAAACATACCATGCCTTACTGAGCATTCCCCTGTTCATTTGTACACTGTTTGAATAAATGTTTACTTTTTCACATGCATACATTTGTTTACAAGTGTCTATCTTCACTCCAAGCATCCCCTAGGGGTACTGGCCGTTGTTTTATGCACATTATGGCCTACTATTAAAACTTTTAACCTCACATTAACCACTTGCCAACCGCCGCATGTACATATACGTCGGCAGCATGGCACGGATGGGCAAATGGGCGTACAGGTACGTCCCTTTGAATTTGCAGCCGCGTGGTCACGTGCGTGCCGCCGGCGGCACGTGCGTGACCCTGCCGGGAGCTCCGTGAGTAGGACCGCGATCGTCTTACGGAACTGCAGAACGGGGAGATGCTAATGTAAACAAGCATCTCCCCGTTCTGCCTAATGGCACTGTCACTGATCATAGCTCCCTGTAATCGGGAGCAGAGATCAGTGAAGTATCATTTTTAGCCACGCCCCCTAACAGTTAGAATCACTCCCCAGGACACACTTAACCCTACATAGTTATTTTTATAGCACTGATCGCTGTAAAAATGTCAATGGTCCAAAAAACGTGTCAAAATTGTCCGATGTGTCCGCCATAATTTTGCAGTCACGATAAAAATCGCTGATCGCCGCCATTACTAGTAAAAAAAAATTATTAATAAAAATGCCATAAAACTAACCCGTATTTCGTAGACGCTAAAACTTTTGCGCAAACCAATCAATAAATGCTTATTGCGTTTTTTTTACCAAAAATATGTAGAAGAATACGTATCGGCCTAAACTGAGGAAAAATATATATTTTTTTATATATTTTTGGGGATATTTATTATAGCAAAAAGTGAAAAATAGTGTTTTTTTCAAAATTGTCGCTCTATTTTTGTTTATAGCGCAAAAAATAGGAACCACAGAGGTGATCAAATACCACCAAAAGAAAGCTCTATTTGTGGGGAAAAAAGGATGTCAATTTTGTTTGGGAGCAACGGCACATGACCGTGCAATTGTCAGTTAAAACAACGCAGTGCCGAATCGCAAAAAGTGCTCTGGTCTTTAGCCAGCCAAATAGCCCGGGGCTTAAGTGGTTAAGCACGCTTAACACAGCTCTGAAGAAGGAGGTGTGCCCCTGAAACGCATCAGCGTGCTTGATGTGAGGTTGTAAAAGCATTTGTACTTTCCACCTCATGGTATCCTTCCATTTATATGCTGTACACCTCTGTACTTTATTGGTTGCCTTTTATTTTAATAAACACCTTTTTACTCGGGAAAACGCACCAGGGGTTGTGCCTTCCCTTTTTTGTTTTCAGATTCGAATACGCCTGAGCTCATCCCAAAGTGAGAGGGTCTAGAACTGTTTGCAGATGAAATACAGCTTGGTAGGATGAGAGTATGGCTGGCGCAAGGATTTTTGACACCCTAGGCAAAAAACAAATTTTGCCACCCCCCTTGGCTTCACCCCTGATTCCACCCCCTTTGCCCTGCCCATGTATACCCCACTTTTTAATGAAGCATCCAGCAAATGCAGCCTCACCAGCGCCCATCAATCAATGTTTGCTTGCTTCCATTTATTCGGGAGTCATGACACAGACACAGTCCTCCGCTGCCGCTGTGCCTCTGACACTATGTGCGATGCTGCTGATGCTGAAACTTAGTTGCTTGCTGCAGAGAGAAGAGAGTAGGAACACCAGTGGCCGGGCGCCCTAGGCAGCATTGGTCCAAGCTGGACCAATGCAACTATGTATAAAGTATCCATACCCGGAATTCTTCTTTCCTGTACATGGCACTTTGAAGAAGGATATCTCTGTAACGGCAGCAGCTGCTGCCACAACCGAGATATCCATCTTTACAGGAGGTGTTTACGATAATGGTGGTCTCTGCGGCGGGTTTGCCGCGAGATCACCATTATTGGTGGCGGGAGAGGTGCCACCCCCCCCTCCCGCTGCTCTCCCGCCGTTTACTGGAGCCGTCGGTAGCAGCGGAGGCGAGCGGGTCCTGCTACGTGCTGGGTATAGAGACGAGTGAGGCTAATGCCCCATACACACGGTCGGAAAATCCGACCACAAAATCCATCGGATTTTGTCCGACAGATTTAGTCCGACACTGGTGTTGCATACACACGGTCGGACTTTGTTGTCGAAAAATCCGATCATTCTGAACGTGGTGACGTTTGTTGCCTACGACGGGACTACGTAGAGGCTAGTAGCCAATAGCTTTGGTCTTGTAATGTGATCTGAGCATGCGTGGCACATTGTCCATCGGAATTCGATACACACGGAATTGGTGTGATCGGACTTTGTTGTCGGAAAATTTTTCCAGCAGGAGATAGAACTTTGTCCATCGGACAATCCGATGGAAACTGTCCGATGGTGCCTACACACGGTCGGAATTTCCGACAACATTGTCCGATAGGACAGAATCCATCGGAAAATCCGACCGTGTGTATGGGGCTTAAGATGGCCCCCACCCGTTTCTATACCATAGGAGGGCGGAAGCGACGTCAAAACGTCACTTCTGCCCATACCTCTTAAAGGAACATTTTTTTCAATGTTATTTTTTCAAATGACATTTTTTTTTTTTTTTTTTATTGCATTTAAGTCCAAATATGAGACCTGAGGACTTTTTGACCCCCAGATCTCATATTTAAGAGGACCTGTCATGCTTTTTTCTATTACAAGGGATGTTTACATTCCTTGTAATAGGAATAAAAGTGATCCATTTTTTTTTTTTTAAAAACAGTGTAAAAATAAATAAAATCAAGTAAAATAAATAAGAATTTTTTTTTTTTTTAAAACACCCCGTCCCGACGAGCTCGCGGACAGAAGCGAACTCATGCGTGAGTACCGCCCGCATATGAAAACGGTAGTCAAACCACACATGTGAGGTATCACCGCGATCGGTAGAGCGAGAACAATAACAATAATATTCTAGCCATAGACCTCCTCTGTAACTCAAAACAGGCAACCTGTAGAATTTTTTAAATGTCGCTTATGTAGATTTTTGAGGGTAAAAGTTTGACGCCATTCCACGAGCAGGGCGCAATTTTGAAGCGTGACATGTTGGGTATCAATTTACTCGGCGTAACATTATCTTTCACAATATAAAAAAAATGGGCTAATTTTACTGTTGTCTTTTTTTTTTTTTTATTCAAAAAAGTGTTTTTTTTCCAAAAAAAAGTGCGCTTGTAAGACTGCTGCGCAAATACGTGAGAAAAAGTATTGCAATGACCGCCATTTTATTCTCTAGGGTGTTATGCCCCATACACAGGGTCGGAAAATCCGACCACAAAATCCGTCTGATTTTTTCCGACAGAATTTGTCCGACACTGGTGTTGCATACACACGGTCGGACAAAGTTGTCGGAAAATCCGATCATTCTGAACGTGGTGACGTTCGTTGCGTACGACGGAACTACGTAGAGGCTAGTAGCCAATAGCTTTGGTCTTGTAATTTGATCTGAGCATGCGTGGCACCTTGTCCGTCGGAATTCGCTACACACAATCGGAAAAAGTCCGATCGGACTTTGTTGTCTGAAAATTTGAGAGCAGGATCTCAAATTTTTTCCGACGGAAAAAGTCCGATGGCGCCCACACACGGTCGGATTTTCCGACAACATGGTCCGATAGGTAATTTTCCGTCGAAAAATTTCCGACTGTGTGTACGGGGCATTAGAAAAAAAAACAATATATAATGTTTGGGGGTTCTAAGTAATTTTCTAGCAAAAAAAATTTGTAAACACCGACTCTGAAAAACAGGCTTGGTCCTTAAAGTGGAAGTAACCCCCCTATCGTTTTCAGCCAAGGAAGCTGCCATCTTTGCCTCTGTTTAACCACTTCACCCCCGGACCAATTGGCAGCCAAAGGACCAGGCCCCTTTTTGCGATTCGGCACTGCGTCGCTTTAACTGACAAATGCGCGGTCGTGCGACGTGGCTCCAAAATAAAAATTTTTTCCCACAAATAGAGCTTTCTTTTGGTGGTATTTGATCGCCCCTGCGGTTTTTATTTTTTGCGCTATAAACAAAAATAGAGCGACAATTTTGAAAAAAATGCAATATTTTTTGCTTTTTGCTATAATAAATATCCCCAAAAAATATATAAAAAACATTTTTTTTCCTCAGTTTCGGCCGATACGTATTCTTCTACATATTTTTGGTAAAAAAAATCGCAATTAGCGATTATTGATTGGTTTGCGCAAAAGTTATAGCGTTTACAAAATAGGGGATAGTTTTATATAGCATTTTTATTAATATTTTTTTTTTACTAGTAATGGCGGCGATCAGCGATTTTTATTGTGACTGCGACATTATGGCGGACACATCGGACATTTTTGACACATTTTTGGGACCAGTGTCATTTATACAGCAATCAATGCTATTTAAATGCATTGATTCCTGTATAAATGACAGTTGTAGTGAAAGAGTTAACCACTAGGGGGAGGGAGGGGTTATGGGCTCTGACGTGTGTGTGTTTTTTTACATAAGGGGGCGGGGCTGACGTCTGACGTCATTGATCGGCTTTCCCGATGACCGGGAACAGCCAATCAATGACAGGCAGAGTAGGAAGCGCGGGGAGAGGTTTGTTTACACAGACCTCTCCCCATTCTTCAGCTCCGTAACCCGATCGTGGGACACCAGCGGCGATCGGGTCCGCTGGTCCCGCGGCCGGGGTCACGGAGCTCCCGACCGGGTGGGGAGCGCGTGCCATTCTGTAGACGTATATCTACATGAGGCGGTCGACAGCCAATGTGCAGTTAGCATTCCCGGCATGCCTTTTTTTTTTAAACTGTTAAATCGATGGGTTTACTTCCGCTTTAAGTGGTTAAGTTCTCCACGGGTAGGGTGACATATGGCTGTACATTGAGCATTGATGGTTAACCATCTGCAACTTGGGAGAAAAAAAATGTAGAAACTCTTCAATGAACCCATCTGAACAATCTTTATTACTTGGCAATCAGAGACGTATTCACATGCTTATAATTTTTATTCTGTTTTCTTTGCTTTTACAATTTAGGAACACAAAGAAAGCCATTCCCTTATCACTTATTGTCATGTAGGACTTTGTTTGTGGCATGCATCAGAAAATCACAGGTTTTTTTGTATAACATGAACACTTAATGGATTTCAGCAACACTTGACTGCAGAGCTGCTGTGTGTGTACAGCCGGATCGATGGAATCCTCCAGTGAATTTACTCCTCATTATAGAGGCAGCAGGTGAAGCGTTTCTGCCTGATATCAAGCCAACACTTAGCCCTTCACCCTCCCAACCTCACATTACAGTTCTAAGGCTTTCTAATGATCATTAAAGCAAATTAGATAAAAACAAATTCATGATTGAAAATAAAATAACAAATCCATACAAGACTCAGCAATTGCGAGACATTTCTTTATTATTGCAATTGTTTTATAATTGCTTTCACCTGCCTGATCTTTCAAGTAGTGTAAACTACATGGGGGGGAAACATGATTTCAGCTGACACCTTTTCTAAAAAGCTGCCTACAAGTCTATTATTATTAGCCTGCTTCCTAAATATGTGAAAAAAGGTAGATAGATAGAAAGGCTAAAGCCTCGTACACATGGTACGATTGTTGGCCAACCGAGTGTCTGATTTTTGTCGAAAGGGCGTGTGCCTGGATCTTGTCTTGCATACTAACGTTACACAAATTGTCGTGCAACAAACACGAACGTGTAAAGACGTACTACGAGGAATTTCAGCTCTTGAGCGCCACCCTTTAGGCCCCTTCTGCTAATTTCGTGTTTGGTGAGCATTGATTTCGAGCATGCCTGTTTGTACTTTCGACTTTTGTTTGACTTATTTGTGTACTGACCATATGAAAATCAGACGTGGAGCCGTTGTCTGCCGAAAATTTACTAGCCTGCCAGCCAACATTTGTTGGCCGAAAATTGGAAAACAATTGTCTAAAGGAACGTACTAACGGTAAGAATTTAGGACAACAGTCTGTCGACAGACAATCCCCTGCCAACAATCGTATCGTGTGTACGAGGCTTATGAAATCTGAAATCTATAGTATTTGATAGCACTTGCATCAATACTAAGGGTGGCATTACATATGGTTACATAGTTGGTAAGGTTGAATAAAGACACCAATCCATTCAGTTCAACTTGTGTTGTATGAGTCACTACCATTTTCCATATCCCTAGACTTTACGTCCAGGGATATATAATAAATATATCTAAAAATTATTTGAATTCATCTACAATCCTCGCTGACACCACCAACTGTGTAAGGAAGTTCCACACCCTTTCCACTCTTATGCCGCGTACACACGATCGGAAATTCGGCAAGCAAAAGACCGATGTGAGCTTTTTGTCAGAAAATGCGACCGTGTGTATGCTCCATCTGACTTTTGCTGGCCGAATTCCAGCCAGCAAAAGATTGAGAGCGTGTTCTAAATTTTTCGGTCGGAAAAATTCTGATTGTCTGTAGCAATTCCGACGCGCAAAATTCCTACGCATGCTCGGAACCAATTCGATGCATGCTCGGAAGCATTGAGCTTCATTTTCTCGGCTCGTTGTAGTGTTGTACGTCACCGCGTTCTTGACGGACGAAATTTCAGCGAACTTTTGTGTGACTGTGTGTATGCAAGCCAAGCGGAAAAACCATCCAAGATTTTTCAAACAGAAAATCCGCTTGTGTGTACGCGGCATAACAGTAAAGAACCCCTTTCGCAGCCACCTGTATGCGGGCGAGAGTGACAGGTGACTTGACAGGGATCTACTGTTCCCAGTGATCGGGAACAGTGATCTATATCATGTCCCTGGTAGCCCATCCCCTCTACAGTTAGAACACGCTGAGTGAACACACTTAACCCCTTGATCGCCCCCTAGTATTAACTCCTTCCCTGCCAGTGTATTTTTTTTAATTAATCAGTGCATTTTTATAGCACTGATCAATGTAATATTGTCACTGGTCCCCAAAAAGTGTAATTTGGAGTCAGATTTGTCCGCCCTTAAAAATCGCAGATAGCCACCATTATTAGTAAAAACAAAAAATAAATAAAAGTCCCTAAATCTATACCATAGTTTGTAGATGCGATAAGTTTTGTGCAAACCAATCAATATACGCCTATTGCGATTTTTATTTTATATTTTACCAAAAATATATAGAAGAATATATATCGGCCTAAACTAATGAATAAATGTGTTTTTTTTTTTACATTTTTTATGTATTATAGTAAAAATTTTTCAAAATTGTCGCGCTTTGTTTTTTCATAGCCCAAAAAATAAAAACCACAGAGATGATCAAATACCACCAAATAAAAGCTCTATTTTTGGGAAAAAAAGGACAATTTTGTTTGGGTACAATGTCACATTACCACAAAATTGTCAGTTAAAGCGACGCAGCGCCGTATTGTAAAAAATGGCCTGGTCGGGAAGGGGGCGAGTCCTTAGGGGGGGGGAGTCCTTAGGTTAAATAGGTTCCTTCAAATGCTATACTCATCAGTAAAAGATTTGTATATTTTGAACATATCCCCTTTAAACCACTTCCGGACCATCCACCTTATATATACTGCAGCAAGGCAGCCCGGCTGCGTAAAATCACGTACCTGTATGTGATTTTGTGCATGCGCACCACAGGAGCGCAGCTCCCGCTGTTATTGGAGCCAATCAGTGGGTCTTGCGGCCTCGATGGCCACAGGACACGTAGTAGTCTGCCTATGTCAACAAGGCAGACCGTTGTTCTTTCAGGGAGTAAAAGAGAGATCTTGTGTTTCAGCTAAGCTGAAACACAGATCTTTATTTTCCTCCAGTGCATACCCCCCCCCCCCCCCCCACAGTTAGAAAGCATTCCCTAGGAGCACACTAGGAGCACACTTACCCCTTGATCGCCCCTGGTGTTAACCCCTTCCCTGCCAGTATCATTCATACAGTGACAGTGCATCACTGTATTGGTGTCATCGGTCCCCAAAAAGTGTCACTTAGTGTCAGATTTGTCCGCCGCAATGTCGAAGTCCCGCTAAAAATCTAAAAAAAAATAAAAAAAGGCAGTGATGTCATAGCTCCAGACTGTCCCTGATTTTGAGGGAATGTCCCTGATTTAGAACAAAGTCACTCTGTCCATCTTTCCTACTCATGTGTCCCTCATTTTGATCTGATCTACAGTTTATAGTTGTATATAAAATTCACCATTTATCTTTAAAAAAGTGTTTCCCAGTGCTAAACCTTTCATCCAATTTCCAAAAAATCCATACCTTTATTTCAGCTTTAAGGGCTGATTCACACCAGAATTGCACAATAATGCAATCCGTATTTCTGTACAATTCCTGTGCGTTTCCCTGCAGTGCGATTTGGCAGCCCATTTATTTGAATGGGCTTAAAATTGTATGGCACCAAATCACATGTTGGTGCTGCGGTACTGTACCGTGCAATTTGGTGCCCACAAATTCCCTGCTTTGGCACCCACAGCAGATCTCAAGGCCATTGTGTTTTGAATGCTGTGAAAGGAACACGCATGGAACGCACCTTTCCTGCACCGCGTTTTGGTGGGAATCAGCCTTAAGACTTCTTTTCTTGTATCTTGCACCACACAAACCAAATCCTTATAGCTTTTATTAGCACCTGTATTATAAGCGATGGCTGAAAGTCAGAGTCACAAAGCTGTTCAGACACTTTTATTATTAAAAGCAACTTTTCATCCTTCCCCCCCATTTTTTTTTAAACCCTACTTACCTGTTGATGAGTTCAGCACATTTCAGATACTCACCCTGCCAGCAGATCCAGCATTGTCCAGCTGAGATCCTCTTCTCTTCTGGCAGCGCTCGGTCCCACGTCGCCATGTTTTGGTCTGACCGTCATCGAGAGGCTGCCCGATGTTCCGGGTTCAGCCAACCACCTCCCAATGATGCCCTGCTAGGTCCACCCCGGAACATTTATTTAAAAAAAAATAGGTAAATAAATAAATAAAAAAGAGCTCTATCCATGTAAAAGGCTGGAGGGGGGTGGAGAGGAGGGATCATGTTTTAGAGGATGAAGATCTACTTTAAGAAACTGGAGTCTGATAAGGTCAACACAGAGCTGGTGCTATTACACTGCCACATTTACTGGTTTAATATAGTAAATAGCAAAGTAAATATTGGACATTTAAAAGATAAATATCTGCAGGTTGACTTTTAGGCCCCTTTCACACTGGGGCGGTGCGGGGGCGGCGACGGTAAAGCAGCGCTATAGTTAGCGCTGCTTTACCATCGTTTTACCCGCGGTATGCGGCCGCTAGCGGGGTGGTTTTAACCCCCGCTAGCGGCCGCAAAAGGGTTAAAAACCTCCGCAAAGCGCCGCTGCAGCGGCGGTTTGCGGGCGGTATCCCCGCGGTTTCCCATTGATTTCAATGGGAAGGAGCGGTATAGGAGCGGTAAATACACCGCTCCTTCACCGCTCCAAAGATGCAGCTAGCAGGACTTTTGTTGCGGTCCTGCTAGCGCACCGCTCCAGTGTGAAAGCCCTCCGGCTTTCACACTGGAGTGAATGGGGCCGTTTTTTTCAGGCGGTATACAGGCACTATTTTTAGCGCTGTACCGCCTGAAAACCGCCCCAGTGTGAAAGGGGCCTTAATGTTGATTAATTTATATATTATATTCATTTGTTACTAATACATATGTAGCACTAACCCCCGAAGGAGCTGCTGGTTATTTTTTGGGCTTACCGTTACCTTCTTGACCTCGTGTGCGTCTAGGGGTTTCCCGAGATAGATGGCCCAAAAAACTGTAGAAACTGATGCTGGATACGCTTTAGGGATTTTTATTTGCAAAACGTCAGATAAACACAGTCTCTCGATAGGGAATAGAGGGTATGGGTAGAAAGTTCAGGCACTCTTGGAACTGCTGACACTTAAATGTCTCTCACTATACAATTCAGGGAATAGCCATTCGCAACTGTATACTTCAGCCATCGGATAAATCCTCTTTTGGTGGCCTTCCTCTTGTACCCCCTGTGTGCTTAACAACCCTGTTCTTCTGATACGCCATGTACCACCATGCACACCTTTGAATAACTTCAGACCAGGCTTAGAACAATTTAAGATGCCTTACTGAAGTTCTCGTGCCATCAAAGACTCATAGTACAAGAATCATAGTCTCTTCAATAATGTTCACAAACTCTCCTTAACTAACTAACTAACCTAGAGCTGCCCAGGCATACTTTTATGGGTAGTAGTCCATATTTCCATGTAGCTGGTTTCCCCTTCGGGTGATAGTCAAGGATGGTTTTGTGCTACATCGTCACCCGCACTGGACTTTCTTCTCTTTCCATGCAGTCCCGCTTTCTCCCCAGCCAGGCCTTCCCCGCTGATTTAAAGGCTGTACAGGGTGGGTGGCAGAACCCAATGAAATCGGCACACACAGAATTAACCCTTCCCTACCCGGGTGCCCCATGAAGTATAACTAATGGTAACCCACCAACTAGACAACTGCCTACATGTTATAGCTGTATTTAGGGCATAACATTTAACATGGTGCAAACGGGTATCCCCCACCCTCAAACCACACTCATAGTCCATTGACACTTCCCATAGCTCAGTAACTGAAAGCCCCAACTTAAGTATGGGCATAGAGCTAGGGAAAGGAAGGAGGAAGAATATTATAGCCTAAGCCTGTAAGCATGTGTGTTGTTTATTGAAGAATTCTGAATTGGAAATTTTGTTTTACAATGTAATAAGAGTGGGCAAAGAACAATTGGTGCATAGCTGAATCCATGGAAGCGCTACCTTGAGATAATCTTCCCACAATAGATATTAAGTAATTATACAAACTCTTCTCTTTACCCATGGGTCATCCACTGACAGCTAACCATCTCTTCTACAGCTACAGGGGCTTAAATGTCATGGCTTATTGATCTGTCAAAATGAGATCGACCAGACATTAACCCTTCATTGCCACTTCAGAACACTAGTAGGTTTACATTTCAGTACCCCGACAGAGTTGACAGATAAGACATAGTTAAACACACTCCAGTGTATTCTATTATTCTCTCAAATAAATGTTGCCCTAAGTGTAAGTCAAGGCATCTGCCAAAGGTTGCAACTGCAATCAGAATGTGAGAAGAACAGGCTTTAGTTAACATAGGACATCATTATGCCACTCCCTCCCACTTGACATTTACAGTAAGTCCACAAGACGGATTAAATCTACCATCAGCCAGTGTTGGGTTTCACATCCATCCCACAGAGACACAATGCTGACTGCAGTGACATCAATTAAAAAAGGTCACAGTTAGAAATAAGGGGGTCAGGGCAGAATCACTTGCATTTGAGAAATTAAGGAATAACGCTAATAAACATAGATCATAGAATACTTCCCAAAATATGGAAAATGCAATAAATTCTGTTCTATAATCTCCTCTATACGGGCTGGACTTTGTGGTAGATTTCAAACCACTGTAATTTCATAAATCAATTGCATGCCTTCATGACTGTACAAGATTGACAGTTGCTGTGAGATTATTCTGCTGGAGGCAAGAGGGAAGAAAATTGCTCAGTCTTATAAATACAGGAGTTAATAGAAGAGACTGAACTACTATACTGCAAAGCTGAATGAGCAAGACTGGGAATTAAGTAAAGGTCTGGGGAAACAAGATTTTTTTTAGGGGTGGGGAAGCCAGGGTGCCCCATTGCTTTATAATTTTCACATTTCATTCCTATGTCGCTCTTCAGGGAGAAAGATATAAAAATAAAGATGGGGGAGGAAAGAGAGGCGCTAAGCCTCCACTGGTGTAGCATTGTTTATTGTTAAAACACAAAATATATATTAAATACACTCACAATGTAGTCTTGGGTTTCAGGCAGTGTGGTGCAGGGTATGATCTCTAGTCCAGGGGAAGCCAAAGCCACTGGTGAATGAGACTGCTGGGGCAGCAGTGCTGGATTCCGGACAGTCCTGATGGTGGATGCCACGGAGAGGGAGCTGTCAAGCTCAAGGTACGACCTGTCAACCCAAGATGCTGTGTGGCCAATCGGGAAGCATTTCAGAGGCAAGCCACACCTCTTTCCTCGGCCTCGTTACATTACACACGGTGGCAGTGCAGTTGTGGGGCAGCCCTATTTGCTTAAATTTCCCACCTACCAAGCATGATCTGTTGTATACTATCTGATACATAGTGCCACACCGTGACCATGGCAGTTTGTACCAACATGGCCACTGCCCTTGTTAACTTGCAGCTCAGCAGTCAGTGGGGCTTTAACATGGCAGCTTAAATGAGACCTCAAAGTGTCAAACTATGTTTTATAGGGGGCATGATTAAACTGAACATAAAGAAGAAGAAATGTCTTGGCTTAATTTCTAAGTACCATCTAAAAGTTCTACTTGTCTGGTTGTCACACTGATCCATTTTTTAAGACAGGTAGCAATAATCAAAGCACAATTATGCATACCAACAAATCAGAAACTTTATTTAACATATTTTAAAGTGAACCTGCCATTGTTATATACAATGCAAAACATCAGCAAAAATTGAGCTCTTGATTTCAACCTCTTTATCATTAATAAACAAAATTAACATCATTGGCCTCAAGACAGAACCATGGGGCACCATGAAGCACACTACTCCCAACTTTAGACCGTTCAGAGAATGAGTCATTTATCACTACTCTCTGTCAACCCATTCACGTAACCAGTTTCCTATCCATGTACATAACATTTCTTCAACTCCAATACACCTTATTTTATAGATTAAAAGTTTATTGGGGAATTGTATCAAATGCCTAAGCAAAGTCTACTTAAACTTCAACAACTGAACTTCCACCATCCAATTTCTCACTTACTTCCTCATAAAACAATAATAGGTTTGTCTGACAAGAGCAGAAGTTGCTTGAAGGCTTTCTTTGATCTACTTGAATGCACCTCCAGCAAATGGACTTGCTTGAAGGTTTGAGGAGAAGGAAGAGAGTTACTGCATGGCTTGACAAAATCTGGAGTGATGGAACTGGTTTCTTTGTTGGTTTCTTTGTTGGTGGCCTACTGGGGAAGATTTGAAAAGGAAGATCACAATATTAAAGATACCCCAATCTCTTTCCTGCTGATAACATTGGCAAGAAATCTTATTTTTCTGGTCAGTATAAAGTACAGTTTAGAATAAAGTTGAAATTTGTATAATGCATGTGTCATGAGACTTTTAGAAGGCTCAGAAGACCACTTTAAAAGGGCAGTAAATTTAGGTCTTGTAGAGAGAAGTCACAGCTACAAGCTTGTATGAAAACCCTTCACCTCTGTATCCAAAGGGAGCCCAACAATGCTCTATGAGTATATCTGTATAGTAAAACAGAAAGTCACACATGGATGACCTCATATCACATCCAATTTTATTTAACCAAGACATAGAGCACCCATCTAGCACCAACCTTCTCTAACGCTCCATCTAATGCAGACTTAAACACAGAGATGTGATCAAGCCCTTTTTGGGTAACACATTAGAAAGTTGGATGTGGATGTGATATGACATCATTGGTGTGCAACTTCCTGCGTTCCTACTCTTCGATTTGTGGTGCTTTTTATAACAAATAGTAGCTTAGATTCACTAGTGGCAGGTCCATTTAATATGGCTCAAAAAAGGAATTTAAAAAAGCAGTTCATATGTGGTGCTTTTATTTACCAAATTGTAGTTCATATATACTATTGACAGGTCCCCTTTAAGCTGAAATGACATTGATCTAAAAAAAACACATTATTACTTTCTCCATTTTGTTATTAAAAATGGCCAATAATGAAAGCTTATTTTGATGATAAATGACCCATCATTCAATACATTTCTTTAAAACACATTTTGACATTTTCCTCCAGTCGTTTAATGTCTGAAGAATTCAATAAAGAGTGTGAAATACAAATAAGGAAATGTCATCTTGAATCTGTCAAGGACAAGGGTAAGGCCTCTTAGTGTTAACGAGGGGAAGATTCACAGCTGTGTCTCCCTTTTATGTGCGCTCTATATTTAAAGAATCGAGCCTGAAAAAAACAAACCTAGTCTATTACCAGTCTAACCAACGGCCCACCAAAATCAACAAATCCAGCAGGATATTCCCAACGGATTGCAGAAGCTTATCAATAATTCACATTGTTTTTTTTTTGCAAGACTTACTCACATGCAAAATTAACGATTTCTCACTTAAATGCTAGAAAAACATCACCCGTGCTGACAAAAAAAAAACAGATAGATCTAAGTAAGAAGGAAAATATTTTTAGTTAAAGAATAATTGCACCATTGGTCATCAGCTAGATCTTTAAATTCATTGAAATATGCGTCAAGTTTGTTTTGAAGATGTATTACATGGTGACAATTACTTATTAAGCCTACCACATCAGAATAAATTTTTAATTTTTTTGTATATTTCTTTTTATAAGCGAATAGCAATACATAGGGGTTGATTTCCTAAAACTAGAGAGTGCAAAATCTGGTACAACTGTGCATGGTAGCCAATTAGCTTCTAACTTTCGCTTGTTCAATTAGGCCCCTTTCACACTTATACGACTTGTCCCACGATTTGGGACTGCAAAGTAGCATGACAAGTCGTTCCCCATGATTTCCAATGACAGCCATTCATATTAGTACGACTTCAAGTCGTTCCGACTTCAAAGTAGTCCCTGTAATACTTTGGTCCGATTTTGATGCCACTTACACAGGCATTCCTTGAAATCACGTCAAAATCGCGTCAAAAATCATGGCCGCAAATCGCGGTAAAATCGCGCGTCTTTGAAGTCGCACAAGTGTGAAAGCGGTCTTAAAGGCAAAACCTTTTTTTTTTCATTTTGGATATAGTAAGGGAGGGTTATAACCCCTGCCAGATTTTGTTTTTACCATCTGTGTCCCATTTGGGAGATGTCCCTTCACTTCCTGTCCCATAGCCAAACAGGAAGTGAGAAAACATCCATTCAAATTAAGGGATTTCCTTGGGGAATGCCAGGTCACTTTTAGCTGAAAGCAAACTGCCCGCTGAAGAAGAGGATACCGGGGTTATGGTCGTTAGCTGCTGCCATAACAACGATATTCCTCTTCAAAGTATCGATGTAAAACTGCAAGGGGGGTCCGTAAGTGGTTAAAGTTTTACTAAATCCAGGAGCCTGCATTCGCTCTGACATGTCTGGTCTCTCACAGTACACAGAACATGGAAATGCAATTATTTTAGTTAATATAAACAGCTAAATACATTTTCTTATCAGCAGTATATTTCTATCAGTGTCTGGTTAAAGCTTGTAGGAGGAGTTTTCATTCTGCACTGACTGTCCTATCAGGATGCAGGAACCCTGACCCTTTATCCGAACAGTGCTGATTGGACCTGTGCTGATCACATGCACCCCCCCCCCCCCCCAAGAAAAAGAGAACTCTCTAGCAGTACACACCAAACTGAGCATGTGCAGCTTATCCCCCGGATCTGTATTATCAGGAAATATATTGGGGACTGTGGAAAAAGGGGAGGATCAGAGAACACAGGATCAAACAGCCTTTTTGCACAATGCGGAGGATTAACCCTTTAGGTTCTACTGTGAGTATAACAAGCATGCCTTACTGCATCTACATGCTGATTTTAGAGTTTTGGGTTTAGTAACACTTTAAGATCTTACTGGATGTCTTTCCACACTTGTTGTCGAGAGCTCTCGGTAAATACCTGGTGCTTGTGGGTTTACTAACACTTTAAACTTTGCCAAAAAATACGAAAAAAATAGAAGCGGATTGCTTTCTATGCAGAACTGCACCAGAATTTGCACTCTCCAAGTTTTAGTAAATCAACCCCAAAGTAGCAAGCTAGGTCATGTAAAGGCTTAAGCCTCATACACACGATCGGATTTTCCGCAGACAATACCTCAGACTTTTGTCCAAAGGCGAGTGCCTGGATTTTGTCTTGCATACAAACGGCAAGGAATTGTCAGCCAAAAAACACGAATGTTTCGCTTTTCCTTTAGCGCTTTTCGTGCTTTTCAGTTCGTTTCTGAACAGCCGTTCGTCAAGAGAGTCCAGTCCTGGAACAGGAGGAGGAGGATTTCTTGGACCAAAAATTGGTTGCTTTATTAATGGTGACCAATTATGTCATGTGCCTTTGCTGCGGGAGCTCCAGGATAATAATCCAGATAATTTTCGGAATTATCTCCGGATGACGGACCCCTGCTTTGACCAACTTTTGGCATTGTTGACCCCCTATATTAAGAAGCAGGACACATGCATGAGGCTTTTATTTTATTTTTTGGTTGAATAATGATTTGATTTGGTATATTTTCTAGATTTTTGGATGCATAGAATGCACTTTTTGGTTAAATTCTATTGGCAGATAGCATGTCTAATTGTGTTTGTTTTCTTTTTTTAAAGCACAATAAAAAAATGTGTGTATGCGGCTTAAAGCCGCATACACACGATCAGATTTTCTGACGGGAAATGTTCGATGTCAGGCTGTTGTTGGAAAATCCGATCGTTTGTATGTTCCATCGGACAATTGTTGCCGGACTTTCTGCCAACAAATGTTGGCTAGCATGTCTTCAAATTTTCCGCCAACAAATGTGTGTCGGATTTTCCGATCGTGTGTACACAAGCCCGTCAGACAAAAGTCCAAAGTACAAACACGAATGCTCAGAAGCAAGGACGAGCCAGAAGCGGTCGGTCTTGTAAACTAGCGTTCGTAACATTCGTGACGTGGCAAATTATGAAATCATGAAATTCAGCGCACAATTCTCTTCTTCTTTAATGGGATAATAATGAAACTGCTTTCCTGGTGATAGAAATTTTCAAAGGCTTTTTTTTTCTAGTGATATTAAGAATATTATTATGCTTATTAGTTTTTAATTTGGGCAAGTTACCACAACACTATTATCCCGTAGTTTTTAAAATCAAAGATACAACTATGTTGGTGTTCCTTGTCAATTTTACATTGTATTTTCTTAAATGTAACTGCCGACTCCCAAACTGTCATTTGAAGTAAAACACATAGCCAAGTATTATTCTACACAATTTTTTTGTTGTGCATTAAAAAAAGAAAACAAATAAAATTAGACAATGCTATCTGCCAATAGAACTTAACCAAAAAGTGCATTCTATGCATCCAAAAATATAGTAAAAAAAAATATACCAAATTAAATCATTATTCAGCTAAAAAATAATGTCAAAGCAATAACTCCAAGGCCAATAATAAATAACATGTTATCTCCTCCGATTCCACAACATGTCTGGTTGACGGCCGTTCCGAAACTAACTGAAAAGCACAAAATGAAAAACACGAACTGAAAAGCGCTAAATGAAAAGCGCGAAAAGAAAAGCATGAATCAACACTCACCAAACTTCTACTAACATGAAATTAGCAGAAGAAGCCCAAAGGGTGGCGCTAAAGAGTTAAAAAAAAGTCATACGTCTAGTATGTCACTACGTTCGTAATTGGCCAACATTTGCTATAGAAAATAATTTTGGTGGCTAGAAATCTTCTTTTCTTTTCATGTCACAGCTCATGCGCAATTCTTTTTCGATAATATTTCTCGCACGATTCTCCCATCATTGATTAGAAAATCGTTTGTTTTTCCAAAAATTTCCAACATGCCCAGTCACTTAAAATGGATGGCCGCGTGAAAATTCTTAGTTATGATTTTCGAAAGAAAATTTGTTCGGCATTCGACCCATGTATTTATATATTTAGTGTTAGATGAGAGGTGAAAGCCCAACTCCATGGAATAAAAAAAAAAAAACATCCTAGTAGTGGGTTCAATTGCTCATTATGTGTAGGGGCAAAAAAATATTCCTAGCTTCAGCAAACTGGTGTGGATGGGTATTCCAGCATGATAATTAGACATGTGCAATTCGTTCCATCCCGAATTATTTTTTTAACGAATTTCGACAAATTCGTTAATTCGGAAATATCCGAATTAACGAAAACCCGTTTAACGAATTTTTCCGAATATTCGTAAATTCGAATATTAAAAAATTTGTAAATTCGTACATTCGTAAATTCGTACATTATGACATTTGTACATTCGTAAATTTGTACATTCGTAAATTTGTACATTCGTAAATTTGTACATTCGTAAATTCGTACATTTGTACATTCGTAAATTTGTACATTCATTAACCGCTTCCCGACAGGCCACTGCATATATACGTCAGCAGAATGGCACGGGCAGGCAGAATCACGTACCTGTACGTGATCGTGCATGTGCCTGCCCGTGGGTCGCGCGCGCGCCGCTAGCGGCGCGCTCGCGACCCGGTCGGGAGCTCCGTGACCCCGGCCGCGGGACCAGCGGACCCGATCGCCGCTGGTATCCCGCGATCGGGTTACGGAGCTGAAGAACGGGGAGAGGTCTATGTAAACAAACCTCTCCCCGCGCTTCCTACACTGACTGTCAGTGATCGGCGGTTCCCTGTCATCGGGAACGCCGATCAATGACGTCACACGTACAGCCACGCCCCCCTACTGTAAAAAAAAACACAACACGTCACACTGACTCCTCCCCGCCCCCTAGTGGTTAACCCCCTAACTACAACTGTCATTTACATAGGAATCAGTGCTATTTAAATAGCAGTGATTGCTGTATAAATGACAAATGTCCCAAAAATGTGTCAAAAATGTCCGATGTGTCCGCCAAAATGTCGCAGTCACAATAAAAATCGCTGATCGCCGCCATTACTACTAAAAAAAAAAAATATTAATAAAAATGCTATAAAACTATCCCCTATTTTGTAAACGCTATAACTTTTGCGCAAACTAATCAATAATCCCTAATTGCGATTTTTTTTTACCAAAAATATGTAGAAGAATACGTATCGGCCTAAACTGAGGAAAAAAAAATGTTTTTTTATATATTTTTTGGGGATATTTATTATAGCAAAAAGTAAAAAATATTGAATTTTTTTCAAAATTGTCGCTCTATTTTTGTTTATAGCGCAAAAAATAAAAACCGCAGGGGCGATCAAATACCACCAAAAGAAAGCTCTATTTGTGGGAAAAAAAGGACGCCAATTTTGTTTTGGAGCCACGTCGCATGACCGCGCAATTGTTAGTTAAAGCGACGCAGTGCCGAATTGCAAAAAGGGGCCTGGTCCTTTAGCTGCAAATTGGTCCGGGGCTGAAGTGGTTAATTCAGAAATTTTGAAATTCGGAAATCTGAAATCTGAAATAATAATTACCTAATAATAACTTAACTATTAAATTAGGTATAGGTATTGTAATTTCCTTTAAAATTTGTCTGTTAGTGAACATAACAAATACAAATTTATCCCAAGTTACGAATTATCCGAAATAACGAATACTGTATCTAAACGAATGGAACGTAATGAATTAATAATAATAAATAACAATAATAATAATAAAAACTTTTTATTATTATTATTTGTTATTAATTTGTTCCCTTCCATTTGTTTAGATGTGGCATTTGTTATTTCAGATAAGTCGTAACTTTGGATACATTTGTATTTGTTACGTTCACTAACAGACAAATTTGAAATGAAATTACAATACCTATACCTAATTTAATAGTTAGTTACTTTTTCAGATTTTCTAATTTCCAAATTTACGAATTTTCTAATTTACGAATGTACGAATTTACGAATATGAATTTTCTAATTTACGAATGTATGAATTTACGAATGTACGAATTTATGAATGTACGAATTTACGAATGTACGAATTTATGAATGTTTGAATGTACGAATTTACGAATGTATGAATTTACGAATTGCGATCATAACGAATGACCCGAAAAACAAAAAAAAAAAAAAAACGAATGAAACAAAAATGAACAATTTTTTTTGGCAGTGCACATGTCTAATGACAATGACCCAAACCACACGGCCAAGGCAACAAAGGAGGGGCTCAAGAAGAAGCACATTAAGGTCTCCAGACCTTAATCCCATAGAAAATATGTGGAGAGAGCTGAAAGTTCAAACGTCAGCCTCGAAACCTTAATGACTTGGAGAGGATCTGCAAAGAGGAGTGGGACAAAATCCCTCCTGAGATGTGTGCAAACCTGGTGGCCAACTACAAGAACGGGGCAACTTAAAACTTTAATGAATTGGGCATACTTTAACAATCCTGATAATAAGGACTGGGGAATTGGAATAGGGATTTGATGATTGGGAGAAACTACCATATAAGGTGGCATGGGAACTGGAGGACTCATAGGTAATGAAGGTAGGCTGGCTAAGAGGTGCCACTTGAGGTGGGGTAATACATTTTGGGCAGTGGTGGCTGGTGTACATTGGTGGTGGGGGATAATGCTTGGGTGGTAATGATGCTGAAACATATGCTGTGAGGATGGGTTTAGTGGAGCTGGCTCACTATGGTAGGGACATTGTTGCTGTGACTAATGAGTGGCGGCATGGGATCACCAGACATTGCAGCCCTATAAGAGGCTCGGTCCTTAATTGGTTAAAAACGGATGTCAGAGGATCGGATGTAAATGGAGTGTTCGCTCACATCCCTTTTTCGTCCGTTCTGTTTTTTTTTTTACAGATGGAAAAAATAGGGTTTTCTTCCGTCATGAAAAACTGAGATTAGCGGAGATGGATGTCAGCGGATGTTAGCGGATGATCATCCGCTAACGTCCGCTATCCCATAGAGATGCATTGATGTCCATTTTCATCTGTCAACAGATGGATGAAAAAACAGACGAATGGTCCGCACGTGTGAAAGGGGCCTAAAAGTAAGGCCCGGAGCATTACCTAAGAGGTAATTCAGCGCAGGGCCGACATGACAGGGGTTAATGGGGCTTGTACGTGGATTAGGTAAGGGGGTGGGTACAGTGAGCAGGGTTGGCAGTGCAGAGTGGAGGGGGAGGAGCCGGGAAGGAAGTGAGACGGAACGGAAGGGGAGGCACCGTAAGAACATGATGAGAGAGGGAAAGGAACTTCCCACCCGCCCCTGCCCTACAATTTTAGTGGATATGGTGGGGGTATGCAGCAACCCAGGTGGTTTGTTGCGGAAATTTGTGGGGCGCAAGGTCCTTTTTTGGGTCAGATGGGCACATCAAAAAGGCATGGTGTAGGGACCCATCTGAGGTTCGGCTTCCAGTTGGTATATGGGTGCCTGCTAGTTGTCTCCGGGTTGGGGGTTTCCACGACTGGAGGCCTGAAAAGTGACTAGCAGGTACAGTTATGGGTTATGCCTATTGGGACCTTGTGCTCCATTTTTTGTGATAAAACTGGATATATATAAAAATTGTATATTATGTTAATTATTATGTTAATTATTTTAAATGTGGTTAATAAAACGGCTGCTATGGCCAATTTACCCCATTTCAGTGTTGTGTGGTCATTAGTGAGGAGTGGGGTTAATGGGATAGTAGGCCACAAGCCATAGTTAATGCCATAGTCATGCATAAACCAACCTTTGAGTAATGCTTGCAGTGCGCATCCCAAATGACAGCCCTAAACAGACTTGTTGATCAGGACCATAAGTAGTAGCATTCCGTCTGTACACTGAACAGCGTACCATATATACTCGAGTATAAGCCGACCCGAATATAAGCAGAGGCACCTAATTTTACCACAAAAAACTGGGAAAACGTATTGACTGGAGTATAAGCCTAGGGTGAGAAATGCGCAGCTACTGTAAGTGGAAAAGATGGTCAACAACGCCCATTTGCAGCCTCACTGTGCCCATTTGCAGCCTCACTGTGCCCATTTGCCGCCATAGGTCCCCCAAACTTCAAACTCAGTAGTTAAGGGTTCCTAGATGCCCCCCCTAGCTGCAGCCAAATGGTCCCAAAATGACATTGCTGCAGATGGACACAGTTGACCAATTTTGGGGCCCCGTATCTTGGGGCCACTTAGTGCTAGGAACCAAAAATTTGGTATGCAACCCCAGTGGAACTAGCACTACAACATATCCAAGCTGGGGTTCCTAGCACCAAGTGGCCCCCGAGATACGGGGCCCCAAAATAAGTTCGGAAAATGTCAAGCACTTTTCTGCAGCATGAGAATGACATTTTCCGAACCTACTTTGAGGCCCCGTATCTCGGGAGCCACTTCGTGCTATGAACCCCATTTTGTAGTGCTAGTTCCACTGGGTTTGCACACCAAATTTGGGGTTCCTAGCACCAAGTGGCCCCCGAGATACGGGGCACCAAAGTCGGTTCGGAAAATGTCATTTCCTGCAGCAGAAAAATGCTTGACTTGAGTATAAGCCGAGGGGGGCATTTTCAGCATAAAAAAATGCGCTGAAAAACTCGGCTTATACTCGAGTATATACAGTAGGTGCAGGGATCCGTGGTTGGTAGGCAGCAGGTCGGATCCAATTGAAACAGCGATCGCTGTCCCCGCATGTGCCCGCACAGTCCAGGTTTACTCAGTGACATCTGGAGATATTGGAACGCCATCACTCAAGTCAGCTTATGGCAAGGTGACACCCTGAAAACCAGGCCCAAAATGTTATTTTCATTGCCGCGTCCATCTCCCTGCGGAGCAACTTCAATGAGTAATTTTCTCAAGGTGCTGATCCCTCATTTAACATGCAGCAAAACTATATCTGGCTTCCCAGCATCTTAATATCATTTTTTATGGTACCAGAGAATGATAATCCTTAATTGATAGCTTTTCCAACTGTTGTCAGATGATTTATCCGGAATATATTCCGCCACTGAAATATAATTGCATTAGCACGGCAGCTGATTTATCGCTTTTTTTTTCCACCGTTACTAGGCATTTAGGACTAATTATTTCTTAGATCCAGTTTGGCTTTGGACACACGGTGAATCATCTCTGTATCATATGACTAATATTAATGAAACTCCTTTATTCCTAATTAAACAGCATGGGGCAAAAAGATTCTTTTTTCCCTAATGAGAAATTAAGAAATGGAGGAGAATCACAAACAGCACATGTAACAACAGAGAACACAGCGGCAAACTAGGAACATAAAATGAAAGGCTTGTTTGAACATTGGCAATCCTTTGCCAGTTAGCTTTAAAAAAAATGCCCCGTACTGATTTCACCTTCCATTCGTTTCAGCAGGATTTGGATTCAGCTTCCACTCTTTAATCCGGTTTCAAGTAAAGTTAAAGGAGAAGTACAGCCAAAGCTTGTTTGTACTTCTCCTGTGGATCACAGAAGTGTAGTTCGTTCTGCACTCCTGTGACCTGTTTTCAGCAGACAGCGGAAACTGAAGGCTGAAGCCCGCTGTCGGCTGACGTCACAGACCTCATGACAATAAAGTAGGGATCCGCCCACATGCCTGGACCGGTACCCGGCTCAGCTTCTCAGCGATGCAGCATTGGACCGATGCTGTATCCACCTAGTTAACCACTTGCCTACCAGGCACGTACACCTCCTTCCTGACCAAGCCATTTTTCAGCTTTCAGCGCTGTCGCATTTTGAATGACAATTGTGCGGTCATGCAACGCTGTACCCAAATAAAATGTTTATCATTTTTTCCCCACAGATAGAGCTTAATTTTGGTGGTATTTGATCACCTCTGCGGTTTTTATTTCTTGCGCTATAAACAAAAGAAGAGGGACAAGTTTGAAAAAACATAATATTTTTTACTTTTTATTACAATAAATATCCAATTTTTTTTTTTTTTTTAAACAAATTTTTTCCTCAGTTTAGGCCAATACGTATTCTTCTACATATTTTTGGTAAAAAAAAATCGCAATAAGCGTATATTAATTGGTTTGCGCAAAAGTTATAGCGTCTACAATATAGGGGATAGATTTATAGCATTTTTATTTTATTTTTTTTACTAGTAATGGCGGCGATCTGCGATTTTTATCGTGACTGCGACATTGCGGCGGACATATCGGACACTTTTGACACATTTTTGGGACCATTCACATTTATACAGCGATCCGTGCTAGAAAATGTAGTGATTACTGTATAAATGTGACTGGCAGGGAAGGGGTTAACACTAGGGGGCGCTGCAGGGGTTAATATGTTCCCTATGTGATTCTAACTGTGGGGGGAGGGGACTGACTGGGGGAGGGGACCGATCGGTGTCCCTATGTACAAGGGACACACCATCGGTCTCCTCTCCAGTGACAGGACGTGGATCTGTGTGTTTACATACACAGATCCACGTCCTGCTCAGATACTGGGCAATCGCGGGTGCCCGGCGGACATCGCGGCCACCAGGCACGAGCATCGGGTCCCCAGCGACGCGGTGGGCGCGCGCCCCCTAGTGGTCAAAATGTTGGCGACGTCATATGACGGCAGCCCGCCACAAGAGCCGCACCACTCCGCCGTCAATTGACAGTGGGCGGTCGGCTGCAGGTTAAGTATGTTTCTACAATAAAAAAAAGAACATACTTCTCTTTTAACCACTTGTCAACCAGCTCACGCAGATATACTGCGGCAGGCTGGCTCTCCTGCGTGAAGCGACATACCTGTACGTCGGAGCGCGCAAGAAGGATAGCGGGCACGCCCGCCGCGTGCCACGCCTGACTCGATGTCCGCCCGCGACCTGCGCCTGCTGTGTACAGAGGCAGAATGGGGAACTGCCTAATGACATGTCAGAGAGCTTCTGTTCCCAGTGATCAGGAACAGTCATCTTTGTCATGTCCCAGTGAACTCATCCCCCCTACAGTTAGAACACGCTGAGGGAACACACTTAACCCCTTGATCTCCCCCTATTGTTAACCCCTTCACTGCCAGTGTAATTTTTTACATTGATCAGTGCATTTTTATAGCACTGATAAATGTAATAATGTCACTGGTCACCCAAAAAGTGTAATTTGGGGTCAGATTTGTCTGCCGCAATATCGCAGTCCCACTAAAAATCGCTGATCGCCGCCATTACCAGTAAAAACAATTTAAAAATAAAAGTCTATAAATCTATCCCGTAGTTTGTAGATGCGGTAACTTTTGCGCAAACCAATCAATATACGCCTATTTCGATTTATTTTTTTACCAAAAATATGTAGAAGAATATATATTGGCATAAACTGATGAATGAATTTCTTTTTTATATATATTTTTTTGGATATGTATTGTAGCAAAAAGTAAAACATTTTTTTTCAAATTGTTGGTCTTTTTTTCGTTTATAGCGCAAAAAATAGCGCAGTGCCGAATAGCAAAAAGTGGTCTGTCTTAAGCCAGCAAAATGGTCCTGTCTGAAAGTGGTTAAAGTGGTAAAGGTTGAATCTGTCATTGAAGGCTTATGGTGTCTGTCGAATGTTCTAAGAAGATTCGACGGAGCAGCTAAACTGTACGACGTCACAATCGTACATTTCCGGTCGAATGTTCCGCCTACAAGCTATAGTAGAATTCTAATGTTGTATGACACTAGTAATAATTATATTTATTAATTATTATTACTAGTCAACCAACATTAGAATTCTTCTATAGCCTATAGGCGGAGCATTTGACCATAAATATCCACTCGCGGCGACTGCTTCGTCGAATCTTCATGTCGAATCTTTTCTCTCTATGTGGAATAATCTTGGACTAATAAAGTTAGGTTTGGCACATTCAACCTTTTTTGCTATTGTCTCTATAATGTCGAATTTTTTCTCTCTATGTAGAATAATCTTGGACTAATAGAGCTAAGGTTAGGCACATTCGACCCCAAGTTCGATGGACACAGATCA